>JAGVSL010000081.1:0-1268284 GCA_022494535.1 Himalopsyche phryganea | reverse complement strand
TTTTGAACGAACAACTGAATCTTCCTAATTCTCCTCTATTGTACTCTGTACGTCCGTAAAAATAAAACATGAATTAACAATCAAAACTAAACATAAATTAACAATCAAAGTAAATTTCCCATATTAATACGTCGGTCCATGGTCATCCTAACTTTAAATTGGGTTTTTCTTGGAATCGCATTTAAAAACCCCCTCTCCCTCCCTCTGTACAGTCGTAAGGTGGTCACTAGTCAAGGTGTTAATTTCTTAAACACAGAGATAAGATTTGTCCTACTTTATTTTGTTAGATAATCGTTATAAACTGCCTGTTTGAGTTAGTTTGAGTTCACTCGTGTGCTCGAACACCTGAAGATACCGAAAGGCGAAACCCGGGTCGTTAGTGACAAAATACATGGAAATGTACAAAATCTCGATAGTGGAAATTTGTATATTTAAATAATTTAATACACGTTTTGTTTGGACTATAACGATTATTTTTTGTCTGTAGGTTACCTCCTTTTTCTTTTCCACAGTCGATATGTTATTCTATTATAATAAAGTTCTACCAAGTACATGGCAATTCAATCAAACAGAAGATCTTCACTACAGTGCATGAAATCAAGCCTTAGATATTTTTTCTCGGATAATCCTAGCGAAAAAAAAATGCAGCATAAATAGAGTTGTTACGTTGTGCAATACGTCCTGTCAGAAAAGTGTGTGATGGTTACCCCATTGTGTAATCAAAATATTGTTTAATAGCTTTCAAAGCATAAAACGTGTTTTAGTTTACCGTACACTTATGAGTTAATTCACTACAAGGCTTCAATTTTGATGAAAGATAATAATAGGAAATAATAACACATTGTTACGACGGTATGATATTCTGATTTAATTTGGTATGCGCCAGTTCTCGTTACAGTGTTGATAGAATAAAGAAAGTCCCGCTGGAAAATTACGCCCATCTCTCATCCCTACGCTGAAATAATAATTATATTTCTGGCGTAGCGGGCGGGTATATACTAATAATGATAATATTGTATAACTTAATTTTGCTGGTTCCCACCCCATCTTTTTAAATGGCAGTGCGGTTGAGAAAGATTTTAAAGTAGGGAAACAAAACAATGCGCAATTGTTTACTAATAATTTAACATATATTTGAACTTTGAAACTAAGCGAGGAACTTCAATTATCGATTAAAATATTTATATCTATACTAAATAGCAGCAAATAAATGTTTCAATCAGTATGTCTGTATGTCCGTCGCAAGAACTGTTCCCAAACGGTTAATAGTAGTGACGTGACTTGAATTTGGACATGTCATTCTGGCTGTCAGTTCTAGGTCAACTGTGCTATTTTCAACATCCAACTTTTAACATCATAATTAATTAATAAACTATTCCATGAAGCACGATACATGGAGATATTTTCAATATTCAACATTAAACATTATTGTTAATTGACTATATTTTGTGAGTGTTTCATGAGGTAGCCCACGTCAATACTTCCAACTTTAAACATTAGCTTTCACCAAAATAGCGCCATAATAATGTCATCGTAAATGTTAGCGTCCTTTATCGTAGGCGAAGCTGGGTAATTAATACCAATATGACATAAAATACAATAATATTTTCTTACATTATGTTCATTATTTTAAAGGTGTTGACATTTAATTCTTGGTGGATAGGCGTTATATTTTAAAAATAAAACATAATTTATTGTGTACGTATATTGGTAATGATCAGGACCTTATATTATCAGCCTTACTTAAACCATCAAAAGAAGGTCGCGTAATTACGTATAATCAATGATCTCCTTAATGACCAAACAAACATTAATTCATCACCCTTAATTAAATCATTATAATAAGCTCATGTAATTACGTATAATCAATAAAATTTCAACGCATTTACTTTAACGTTTAAGTAATAACACCACGTAAGCTTCTTGTCCAAAAACAGGATTAAAACCTACGCCAAATATTTTAATTTTAAATAAGTTTTATGATGTTGGAATACGTGAGATGACATACTATTGTCTATCTCTTCTAAGCAATATATATATATATATATATATCTAAGCTAATTCATTTTACCTAAATAAAAAACATTGCGATATAGTTAGTCTGAGAATGCTTCTTAAAGAATCGAAACAAGTGTCATATTAAGTAAAACAGCAAGTGCAATGAAAAAGTTATGAACTTTAATTTTATATTGTAGTTTTTATTTTGAGTTACGATACATGTCGTTTCTATTGAAAAATTGTATATCTGGAAAAACATTTTTTTCGTTACATAATAAAAACAGGCTAAAAACAACATTATCGAACTAAAAAAACACGTAATTAGTGTAGTTATTTATAATGAATACTAGCAAGTACCCGGCATGCTTTGCAATGTCATTTAAAGAAAGAAAATGTTTTAATTCTGTTTATTGAAGTGCTTTTTGATACACAATACTTCTTTCAGAAACATTCACGGGTGTGCGCACAACAACTCACTAAGATGAATGGGAAACCATACGGGAAAGCAAACATTGATTTTTTATATATATAGAATAATCAGGTGTTTTCTAATTTTTGTTTTAATTCGATAAAGTTCTTTTTCGAATTGATTTTTTCTTTCCCGAAGAATTTTGATTTTGCAATGGAAAAGATGACATACGGAATGGATTTCGGGTTTTGATTTTGTTTGGCACCACACTGAATTCCTACAGATAAGAGTAATAAGGGTAGGTTGGTGGAAATACGCAATTCCAGTGTGAGCTCGACATTATTTCTGTTATTAAGAATAGCGGTGTAATGTTTAATGCGAGAGTGCTAGCGGTAATTAAACGGGCAGATAACGTCATTACACTACAGGGGGACTAAGCAAGATGACATCGCTTTATTTTTGAATACTTTTTAACACCTTCCTACGACATTAATTTTGTCGTACTGGTTTAAATTGAAATTTAAGCATTTTGTTTTTAGAATTTTATTTAAACCTACAAACGAGTTGGCTCAGCTAATAAGCATTACACTGAGAATAAATTAAACAAGAGTTATTAAATAAAGTTATTACATGGAAAAGCAATCTGCGGTCTAGTGGTAAAAGTGTTTCCTAGCAAATAGATCGTTCCGGGTTCACAACCCCCCAGCAAGGTCAATATCAAAATTATATTTTTACAATTTAACATCGATATTAGACATGGGTGTTTCCGATGTTTTTCTCCGTTTCTGCGAGTTTATCTAAAGTGTAACTAAAATTATAATATTGAGAGTATACTGACAGAAGGCATTAAGACATAAAAACAAGTTCCGAGATAATTGCATTTAAAGCAATATTTTTTTTCAAAGTACTCTCTCTCCCAGTGGCGTTCTAAAAAAATTGTAGGTTATACATAAAAATCTTTTTGGCAAACAAATCATAAGATTTGGTGCCAAAGAGATACACCCGTATCTTCCAAAATAAAAAATAGAAATATGACTTGTATTATTTCAAAGCCTCTCTAACCTATTACTTAATTTGTTCGACCAGTACATTCCATATATTTTGACATTTAAACAGAAAACCATCAAAAACTGACTTAATGCGTTATGTCAGTATAGCCTCGATATAATTTAAGACCTCGACTGCTGGGTGCTTGATGGAATTTCAATATCGAATTTGGATTATTGAGATTTTGTACACTTCCATGTATTTTGTCACTAACGACCCGGGTTTAGCCTTTCGGTATCTTCAGGCATTCGAGCACACGAATGAACTCGAACTGACAGACAGTAAACAGTGTCTAACGTTTATATAGAAGATACAAATACGACAAATATTATTTACGAGGTAAGATATTATACGTCTGAGAGCCACACTGATACCTGAGTTAAAATTTCGAGAATTGCTTTAATCCTTATTTTGTAAACAACCCATTAGCAGAGTGGAAAATTTCCGCTTTCCAACTTCATATATATGCCAAAATAACTTTGTCGGCGTCCGTAGCGCAGTTGGTAGCGTCGTTGGCTACGGGCTTAATTCCCGGTGCGGACAGTTTCATAAATTGATCTTTCAATCGGTTTATGGATTTCTGTTAGTAGTCTGAGTGCTTGTGATGTCTAAAACTCCCTTCCACCCATCCCATCCACTCGGGGTGTACCGAGAGCGATTAGCTAACCACTAGTACTGTCCTAGCCTTATTCTTCTATCCCTACTCTCTTCTAAAAAAGGAAGGTTGAGCAACTGAGTAACAAGCAATTCCCTTAGAAAAACTCTGTAATGATACCTCCATTAGGAAACAATCCCAATGCTCCACATTGGGAGCGGACATGAAAAAAAAATATGAAAATATATTTAAATCGTTCAAATTTTGTAAATTACGTTTTATATCAATTGCGTGTTTTTCAAACTGTTTTTATGCTCTCCCGAAAAATTTTGATTTTGCAGATATACAATTTTGCAATGGAATCGACGATATATCCCGGGTTACGACATTCGGCATCTTCAGGCACTCGAGTACACGGATAAACTGGCTTACTAAATGAAGTCAATAAACATGTATTTTTATTTTAATATATTAGAAATTCTACTAAAACCAATCAATGAATTGCGTAAGAACTGCCCAATATGACTTGAGATTTCTACAAATTCCGCTAAAACTTCACCTTGGCATTTTGATAAGCTGCAACACTGACCGAAGCTTTTATTGAGTCCCTATATAGCGCCAGAAAAGCGAGTGGGCGCTTTGTATGTATTTATAATGGTAGAGGATTGGGAGGCGACACCCTAGTTCCCGGAAAATCCTTCGCACTCACCCCCGGCTCTCGGGATCACAAAACGATTGGGACGGGCCAGTGAGTAATAAAAATGTGGAAAATGTTTCAACTGATGAATCGGGCTCACACCAAATGAAACATTGCTAATTCGTAAATTGGATTTAACATACTGTTAATCCTTGGTAAAATGGTTTTATTAAAGAATACAGTTTAGATTTTTTTGCAAATAAAAATAGTGATATAGTCATGACTCAACGTGATTTATCTTAATGACTGAAATATCGTTGGCTTCGATTACAGTGCTGACGGGTTTGAATCCTAGTCCGTTAAATTTCATAAATTGATGTTTCAATCGATTTATAGATTTCTGTCCGAAGGAATGTCTAAAAATTCCCTCTCACTACGCATCAAACATTAAAAACGGAACTTAGCGAGAACGATTAGCTTATCACTACTTCTATCCTTCTGTCCATACTCATGTCATTATTTTCATCATTATTTTCAGTTACAGCGAATATTTAAATAAAATAACCGGATGTGAATAATAATTTCAATTGTAAAAAAATGGCAAATTATTGACGACTAAATTTGTTAATTTGAGTAGTTGACATCGTTGGCATCGGTTGCGATAACAAAGGGTTCGGACACCAGCACAGATAGTTTTAATAACATTATTCAACCGATATATGGATCTATATTAAAAGGCATCGCAGACACCCGCTGCCTGAAACTCCCGATCCTAACAACAAGGTGAGTGGGAGTTGTGAGCTAACTACTAGTCCTGTATTTACCCTATCCTTCATCGAAAAAAGAAACATTGTGTAACTGAGTAATAATACACAGTTCTCGTAATAAAAACTTCCTTTGAGATACCTCATTTAGGATACCATTTGCTCTGCTTGGGAGCGGACATCGTTAGTATATAAATATATATATGTATATTTAAATCATCGGTTCCAATTCTAGGCAGAATTTATAAATTACTCGGTTACGTTAGATGGATTATATTTAATAGTCGCTTATAAAGTATATCCTGTGCAGCTAGGTCTGCATAAATATTTGAGATGTATTTTTAGACCCATTAAATATCGTTGTTGGGACTAGAAAATGGATGAATCAATTTTAATTTAAAAACGAATTTTAAAGTCATCTTGTGACTGACGTTAATATCTATCCGTATTGACAATGTCGTAAACCTAAAAAATATAGCAGCGCTAAATCATAGATGATGCAAATTATGATACTCTATATTTTTTCATGAAATTTGTGTATCTCCAGTACTTTCGGTTCCATGACTAAACAGAACAGGATAAAACAGAACAATTGGAAAATAATATTTTTGTTCAATTTCAACAAGATATAAGAAATAAATAATATTTTATTAATTTATGTAATATTTAGTAATTTATAAAAAACAAAAAAGTATAATAAACTCTAATATGCAATTGTGCGGTTATTGTAGATATTAAACACAAATATTTGCAAATGACCACACAGTTTGTTTCATATAATACAAGGAACTATTTTAAAATTTGTTTGGAACTAATTCGTCAAAAATTTTGAAAATCGAAAATCATACGAGATAAACTCGATGATGAGTCACTCATGTTTATAATCATATATGTTCAATAAATAATAAATACGACAAAAATATTATATTCAAATTGTTCTGTTTTTTTCTGTTCTGTTTAGTCCGGTTACCAGTATTGTTATAGCGTATTAATGGCTATGAACGTTTTTTATACGCTTTCGTAATTGTGTAATAATAAAGTTATTATCTTCTATTTTACTTTTATATAATATTTACAAAACTAGAGTTTTTGGAGTTAAAAAAATTTGTAGTTTGCAGCATTGCGGATGCATTATTTTTTTTCAAGTAGAATGTAATGTTTTATCCAAGTTGGCTTTTTCCACCTTTTACCACCTGTTGCGTATGTGCAGCCAATGTCCCATGGTCGCTTTCCACAAAGTTATCAACGGAAAAAAGAAGTCTACCTCGCACATTCATTGCCCGAACAGAGCTGCACGGGACTGATTTTGTACTATGCACCAGCGTGCTTGAGAAAATAGAAAAAAATAGTTTAAAAAAAAAAGGTGTGACTAACTCAGCCACTTAAATCAACCTGATTTTAAGTATCCTGTGTATAATCAGTGTACTGATACTCCGTCAATTTTGACGACTTAATTGACTATTCGTCGCCTTGGACAAACAAGGTTCTATCTGCAAAAACTAAAACTATTCAGGAGTAACAATTTCAGATTTCAGAAAATGTAACTTTTTTAATGATGCACTTATGCATTCACATACGTAAATGAAAACGATCACTTTTGAGACTGTTATTTCGTCCACGCAGCATGTTTAATTATATATTCAGATTGAACCTTGCTGCACTGTAACATTTGTATGTTTTTCAGATATTTTTTTTTTCTAATTTGAATTTTGATGGATTGACGGATAATTTTAAGGTTTTTTATATACAGATAGAACCGTATTTTGAATGCGAATAAAACTGCATTTAAAAGTGATTTTGTAAAAAATGGCTGATGGAACCTTGTTTACATGAGACGACGTATTGTGAGGAATCAAGGTTATGGTGTGAGAGAAGTAAAATGTCCGGCTACTCGACGGGGAGGAGGTGGAGCGTCAACACACTTCGACTGCCCCAAGTCCGGCGTGGCGACAAGGATAATTCACAGGATCCTTCGTCTTCCATTAAAACCCGGTCGTATTCAGTATACTTTCTCTTTAATTGCAGTTAGTTTATACTTATAAATTTCTCGAAGACAGTTACACAAACACCAACAGATTTAAAATACACAATTTCAATTTAAAACACAGCAAGTGGTTTTATGATAGGGTCATCTCTTTGACTCACGCCGCGGGGCTGTGTCGGCCACTAATCGCCAACCCCTAGGTTGAGGGACAAGTCATCCTTTCCCTAAGCATCGCCCGTTTTTTGTTTACTTCTAACGGTAAACAAATAACGGTAAACAAACAAATATGATTAATTATTTTTGAATGCCTTAGGAGAGATATTACATATTAAATTTGCATGAATAGAAAGAGTCTGCAGACGGGTTTTGAAGACCCCTGTCCGCCCAATAAGTACGGGGCGGTGTCAGGTGATATTTAATTTTAATCCAGTTTAAATGTCCAAGCGATCAATAATTAATGATTTAAACTTACTCCAGCTTTTCTAACACAAATTTAAAACGAATGCATTAAACCAAAAATAACAACTAACTTACTTAACAATGTCACCCCATATGTTGGCCTAAGGCGTGCTTATATTAAACACATTTTGAAACTTAATTAAAATTAAATAAATATATACATACCAAGCATTCGCATTAGAAGGATAATTCCTGGAAATAAATGAAAAGGACATTATTAGACATAACGCTTCGAAATTTGAGAAAATGGCTAATAAATTCCAAACGGCATGCAAAAGACCTATTGGTAAATATGATGCCGAAAGCTTAAAACCGGATTGTTTTTTGATAAAATGTATGGAAGTGTACACACTTTGGACGAACAAATCGGTGTTGTTTGGGCATAACCAGACTGCTAAGACATAACTGCTTTTTGTTCATTTTGTGGTAAGAGTAAATATGTGGTCACTAGAGTATTAACTTTTATTTAGTATAAGCCTGGCATCTGTATTTCATTTGATAATTCTCAAAACCCAATGGTTATTATGATTATTGAGGTAAACAAACATTGGGCAATTCAATGTTTAAAATTGCTCCCCTGTAACAGATTATGCCTAAAATTCGTTCGCTAAAAAAATTTTTTTATTAGTAGTAGTCTGACATCTATATTTCATTTAAAAATGCTTAAAAAGCAATGTATGTATAATGGCATGTGAACTAATATAGGGTAATATAAAATTAAATATGGCAATATAAAATTCAAAAATAATATTGGGCAATTCAATGTTTAAAATCGCTCTCCTGTAAATTCAACATTTAGCAGTTAATAGGCTATGCCCAAAAGTTGGGCCACAAAAGTATTATCTTTCATTCGGTTATCCTGACATACGTATTTCATTTAAAAATGCTCAAAACCCAATGGTTGTATGATGATATGTGAACAAATATGGGGCAATTCAATGTTTAAAATCGCTCTCCTGTAAATTTAACATGTTGTGCCCAAACAGCACCGAAATTTAATATGTATTGAAGTTCCAGCATGCACGTTCAGTCAACATTTTAAATTATATAGTAATATATGACGACAATAAATGCAAGAGAAAAGACTCACATTATTTAGAGCCATTTTGGAATAATGCTTTCTAACAAGCGATTTACCTAAAACGGAAGTTGGCAGATGGGTTTGTTATAGAAGTGTTGGCGAAGTAAGCAATCCAAAGTTGTGGTCTTGGAACTCAAATATGTATTCAGAAAGTTTTATTAGATACGTCTATGTTTGAACAGACGGAAACTCAATACAGGATTGAGGAAAATTATCTTAGTTTACAAATACACACCGCCGGTGCTATTTATAATAGTCTCTAACTCTATTGTTTTGGGAGAAGAAGCATTTTACTGTACAGGGTATTTTTTTTAGGTTATAAAAAAGATTCTATTGCCCAAAATAAATTCGAAACAAATAGTTTGACCCTATATATAACTTTTAAAGTGTTAACTGTCAATTCTTAGTGGAAAGGCATTATAATTTAAAAATAAAACACAATTTCTTCATACTAAATTTGGATTATTGAGATTTTGTACACTTCCATGTATTTTGTCACTAGAAATCCGGGTCGTTAGTGACAAAATACATGGAAGTGTACAAAATCTCAATAATCCAAATTTAATATTGAAATTCCATCAAGCACCCTCAGTCGATGTCTTAAATTATTCTTCATACTACTTCCACATGTTTAACAAATTATGTTTTCACTTTTAAGGTGTTAACTTTCAATTCTTGGTGGAAAGACATTATATTTTAAAAAATAAAACACAATTCATCTGTACTACTTCCACATGTTTATAATGATCTGGACCGTTTTGCTCATCACGATTATTATCAACTGATAAAAATACAAACATAACAGGCCTCTTTATATAAAACTGAGTGTTAAAATTAAGGTATATAAAACAGCTAGTTTATGAACTAAGACAAGAAATTACCGAGTATCAAACAAATTATACATAAATCAAATAAAATAGTCTACAATTAAAATGTTATGTACCTCTAGATAAATACTAATCTGAAATCACAAAAATTCATTAAAAGTCTATTAACTGAGAAAAAAATTAATGACATTACTGATGCATTAAGCAAATAGCCGATTGGGAAAATTATAAGAAAGAGATTCCATAACATTTTAATTGTAGACTATTTTATTTGATTTATGTATAATTTGTTTGCTAATCAGTAATTTCTTGTCTTAGTTCATGAAGCATCTGTTTTTATATACCTTCATTTTAACACTCAATTTTATATAAATAGGCCTGTGATGTTTGTACTAATGCTTGTGATGAGCGAAACTGGTCCTGGGCATTATAAACATGTGGAAGTAGTACAAATGAATTGTGTAAAATATAATGTCTTTCCACCAAGAATTGACAGTTAACACCTTAAAAGTGATATACATATATATTTAACATGTCTGCTCCCTGTGGAAAGTAAATTGTCTCCTAATGGTTTAAGAGAAGTTTTCATACGAGAATTGCTTTTTACTTAGTTGCTCATCTTTTGTTTTGAAAAGAACAGGGAAAGAAAGATTGAACTAGGACAGGATGAATGGTTAACTATTCGCTCTCGCTACGCCTCGTTTTTGGGATCGGACAGATGGGATTTACGTTTTTTTCTGTTTTTTAGTTGCAAATTCTTGCTGTTCTAGTCCAGATCTTTTGATATAATTGTGAAATAAGTATAAAAACTTTGTGTTTTATAAACGCAATGTGTTTTCACCAAGAAGTGACACTTAACGTCATAAACCTGCTTGATGATTATGACCCATTTCGTTTATCGCGAGCATTATGAATCGACGGATACTGACTATTGCTTCTCCTCTCTCTTTGAGTATGTTAAATCAATCAGCCTGAGCAATTGTAATGAGTTTGAAAAGAAAAATTACTAACACATATACATAATTTGATCAATGAAAATTTCTTTACTCTCTTCAAAAGACCCTTTACTTACACATAAAGGAAAAAAAATCAAGTCTGCTTTTTAGAGTTACATTGCGAAATAAAATACCTTTTCACCAGAATAAAATTCGCAAATTTTGTTATAATAAAGCGATGTCTTTTATTTTATTCGTCACTAATGCGATATGAATTCAACGGAGCTTACTGAAAAGCATATCGAAAAATTTACAAACTGCTGTGATATGATAAAAATAAATAAAAATACAAAAGACACCGTAGCGGGGATTTATTTTACATAAGTACGGCAAGGAAGGTAAAAATGAAATGGGGAGTGATAAACAAATTGAATAGATTATTGTTTGAAAGTGAAAAGCGAACTTTGAGTTGAGTTCCTTTTCTTTTCTTTTGAAAGAGTAAAAGGGAAAATCCCCTTTGCGAAGACGTAGCCGCGATACTATGCCTTGCTTTATTCATGTTTTTTTTTTCAAACGGCTCGAAATAGAAACAGTAGCGCTCCAGTAAAACTTTATCAATGACGACGACTTGGAACTAAACGATTATTTAACGTTTTCCTTGGCTTTTATATCAAAGATTTAAATAACATGAAAATAGTACGAAAGTTCCAAAAATAGCTTCATTTAATCTTATGTCTATATATATTTAAGCTTCATATAACACAAGCAATATCTTACATCATTTTATCAAATTTACCATTTCAATTGTTAATATTTGTTGGTACAAATAATGGAATGGCTTTTTCAAATTAAAATTTTTATTAAATCATGCGTAACTTTTTTTACATACCATGTCCGCTCCTAATGTGGTTCATAAGTTTTTCTACCAGAACTGCTTGTTACTCAGTTACTAAACCTCTCTTTTTCGAAGAGAGTAGAGATATAAGGGTACGGCTAGGTCAGGACTAGTGATAGAATTCTAGACTTCAAAAGCATCCATGCCTCCGAACAGAAATCCATAAATCAATTTCTAAAACTGTCCGTACCAGGGATTGAACTAGTGACACCCGTAACTGTAGCCAACGACATTGACCACTACACCACGGACACGAAAATCACATACGTAACTAGCGAATAAAATTGATAGCTTTCGATGTTCTATAATATATTCTTGAATTAAAATCATTGTTTACCTTAGAAATAAATAGCCATGCGATATATTTAGTTTGATGACATTAAGGCGATGACATCACGTTTATCACGAATTCCACGAAGAAATAGTACTTCTCCATCGGGTTGAAACAAAAAGCAGCATAATGGGGCTCGAAATAAACAAGTCCAAGATCAAACTTATGTTCATAGATAGATTCAATAGTTTGCCAGCAGTGACAAGTAGAGCACTGAATGGTTTGGAAATTGTCAATGACTTTTATCTGGGCTCATGCATCAAGGAAAATCGTTCTTGCGAACTAGAAGTCAAAAGACGAATTGGGATGGCTAAGGCTGCAATGTTTAGGCTGGAGAGAATATGGAAACAACAAAGAAATAACCAGACAGGAGCAAGTGACGAAGGATCGTCAAAGGTAGTGTAGTTGTTGCGGTAGGTGGAGGACACGACCCTCACACGTGAGGAATACGACTAAAAAGAAGAATAGTTAGTCTGAAGATGCTTTTCATACAGACGAAAGATGTAAGAAAAATGTCATATTTAGTAACAGTGGAATAACAAAGTTATCAGTTTTAATTTTATATTACTTATATTCAAATTTTTACGAATAGAACGCTCTATTTGGGGCACTGTCAATACTAGATGATTTTCTTTAAAAAATATATTATAGCATTGTTTTTATCAGTATTTTTTTGTAATTTGTTCTCGTAATCAGTATTAAAAGTAAATTTATTGTATGCAAATCGACTGTGGAAAGGAAAAAGGACGTAACGCACACCAAAAATATTGTGTATAGCTCACAGAGAATTTGCTAATACACTATATTATTTATATTTAAATATAAAACATATCGACTGTATAAAGGCAAAAGGATTAAATATTTTCTATGGATTCGGCGGTAACTTTGTGTAACAAAAGACTCAAAACAATTTTTAATATAAAATTAAATTAAAAATTGATAATTTAGTTATTCCACTTGGAACTAAGTTGAATAACTCAGTTATCAATTTTTAATTTAATTTTGGATTAAATATTGTTTTTTCTATAATCATAATGTGTACACGTTTTGTTTGGGCTATACTCAATATTTTTGTGTGTGGGTTACGTCCTTTTTCCTTTCCACAGTCGAAATATTTTGAAAACAACTGAGCCTAGTAACAATGATAGATGCGATATAAACCGATCGTTCTTTCCTTCATCATATATGTAATATGACATACATGGGAATGAAATCCTATGTTATATTAAATGACAAAATTTTGCTAGGTTGTTATTAATTTAATACGATTTAAGTCGGCAATGGCAGATATGTGGCTGGGGTTGTGAATTTGTACACAAGATATTTTTGACAGGACTCTGACATAGGTATTAAGAAATACGGACGTAGAGAATTTTGAATTTTGTTACCAGAACGGTTTCCGACTTCTGAATGTGTTTTTTTTAAATCTATATAATATAAACTTATTAAATTGTTTTATTCTTATAATAAAACTGTCTATTATAAACACAGAACGCTCATTTTTCTAGATACAAAGAAACAATTAAATAATTAAATACTCATACGATATAATGTAACTATAATTACACAAAGATATTGATAAAATTGTATTATATGTCAGGTCCGTCGTGTAGCGGTAAACGTCGTTGGCTACGGTAACGGATGTCTCGGTTTCAAGCACCGGTACGGACTGTTTAATACATTAGATTTTTCAATCGATTAATGGATTTCTGTTCTAAAGCATGGATGTTTGTGATGTCTAAATATTCCATCCCACCCATCCGAACTTAAAAACTGGGCGTAGCGAAAGCGATTACTTAACCAATAGCCACTATCCCTATCCTTCTACTTCTATTCTCTTTGAAAAGAGAAGTTGATGAGCTGTTTTCATAGTAAAATTATGTTAAGATACCTCCATTAGGACGCCACATACTCCACATTAAAATTAGACACACTAAAAAAGTTTTTAGACGTTACTATAAATGTTTTTTTAAGTAAGATTATAAAACCTCTCTACAAAAAAATATGAGGGCGGTCAATCGTTAAATAAAATCGTACGTGACGATTAAAAATGACTGTTTCCCAATTGAAGACGATTGGCAACCTTAACTGCCAGTGACATTTCATTACTTAAGAGTGCCAGGAACCATGTTTTGCTTTATGGTATATTGATAGTAAAACAAAATCTACCATTTCGAAGACGATTACAGAAATTCAACAAAGAAAATAAACAACGGATAATAAATACTACGTAACGTGACTATTTTCGAAATTGTTATCTCATTGATGAATCTTTATTTTTATTTGTAATAATTTCATTATAATTGTTCTGCATAACCATCAGTAATAAATACATGGTTATTGAGTAATCATCTAATATATAAAAATCAATGTGTATTTGTTCGTATCTTATGCACTGCCATACCGTTTATCCGATTCCGATAAAACTTTGTCAAGTTATTCCTTGCACTTGCGCAAAGGATATAGGCATAGTACAATCAGGCACGGCCCGGCCCGAGCCCGACTTTCAACGCTTTATTTTTTAACTTACGGTAGGTCTTATTTTTCTATACATAATCTAATTCTTAATGAAATTTTGTTTGTTTGTTTCTCTTCTATGCGCTCCTTTATCATTCATCCGATTTCGATGAAACTTAGGTGGGCTGTTATGCGCATACCTGTGAAGGTTTCTGAAGAAAAAAAATTAAAATCTAAAAAAAAGTCAAATACATACAAAACAGCGACATCTTGGAAAAACTTCTGATTTATTTGAGTACGCACCAGACGGAAAATAAAAATATTGTGTATACAAAATAGACGTCTGTAGGGGTCCGGGCTTGGCCCACAGAACTTTACCCGGCCCATCCCGTGTGCCGGGTTCGGGTGAGTAAAGACAATTCAGATTCGGCTATGGTCTTGTCATTAGTCAGCCATAAGGCAATAGTATTCATAACTTAAATAATTTATTACACATGTGCTATGAATATCATTGGAAATATGGAAACAATAACATTTTTGTTTGAAAAGTATAGATGAATTACTATATTTTAAAAAAGTCAGGCGTTTTTTTGGGCTGAGTAAAATAAATCTGGGCTTCGGGTCGGGTTCGGGTAACAAGTGTTATATTGAGACTAGGGCTCAGTCTGAGCCAGGCCTGAAGATGACAGACTTGGACCGCTAATTTTATGAAATTTCGGGCTGTGCCTTTAATCCAAAAGCATTTCAATAAACAGAATTAAAACACAAACACTTTCTTTGTTTGAGTGGCATTGCAACGCATGCCGGGTATATAATTTATTATAATAGTTTGATTTTTGATACTAGTTTTTTTATGACATATATATACAATTTAAATTGTACGGCATTGACAATAAAATATTAACCTGAAAACAACAAAATAAATTCAAGTTTTATTTTTTTATTAATAGTATAATTTGTAATGTTTTCTAAGTAGAATTCATTTATTTGAGATTTAACTTAGTTATATCTAAAATATTGATCCATACTTAAAATTACATTCATAGAATTTTTCTAACCACTATAATATATCGTCTGTGGAAAGGAAAAGGGACGTAACCCAAACCAAAAATATTGTGTATAACTCCCGCAAAACGTGCTAATACGCTATATTTATTAATTTATAAGTATATGATATATCAACTGTAGAAAAGCAAAAGGACTTAATCGCTATATTTTTTTCGATAATTACAGTGTATAAAATTTAATACACGTTTTGTTTGGGATATACACAATATTTTTATGTAGGTTACGTCCTTGTTACTTTACACAGTCGTTTCCACATATTATGGTTACCTTATTTTCAGCTCAAAATGAGATTTTAATCAGCAAAATATTATATTGTGCGGCTTAGTATAATACAATTAAAATTAAAATATCGTTATTTATAAAACAGTAGTTAATATTGTAGTTGCAGTAATAATTATCATGTGATATATACATCTGCCACACTTCGCGGTTACTTTTGTATGTATGAAAATGATACTAAATTAAAGCGAAATTTCAATCTATTTTTAATAAATGCTCAACTTATTCTTGAAATATAACGCCAGACCGCATAAAAAACATTAGAGAATATGTCTTCATTGATAAAACAAAACACGAACGCCTCTGAACGAAATTGAAATAAAAGAAGATCGTGATGTGAATACGAAAGACGAAAAGGAAAAAGGAATACAACAACTTTAGTACTCCCGTTAAATGTGAGGGAGAATTATTTTGTCTAACGTTCCCTTAACTTCGACTAAAATGCCTGGCAGAATCTGGAGTGTCCGTTTGAATTACTATATTTCCCTTTTATATAGCATACAAAGAAACCTAATTTCCCGTTTACGATGTTAACTATAGTGAAGCCTCGATTTTTCCTCTTTCAAGGGTCCCTAAAAAATTAACGATAGATGCGGTAAATTCTTGAAATAATTCTGAGAGCTCCGTACTTTCTCCATAGTGGGTAGTTGACAAATTTTCGACGAAGAAAACAAATGTTTTTCTAAGAAAACTGTGTATCAGTTTCACAATCTCTCTTTTTTGACGAGTAGGAATAGAAGCAAGGCTGCTAACTCGGAGTTGTGGAGTTACGCTGTTTCGGCGTCGAAGTTGTAAAAAACTAGCGACTCTAACTACTTTTCTATAAAGTGCATTTTTGCATTGCAGCGTGTATTAACGTACTTGTTTCATTTTTATTTATGCCTATAACATTTTCTTGTCTTCTAATAGACATATAAATATATTTATAATATGAAAAGATTGGCGATTTGCTAGATTGGTTGGTCGGTGTTTAATTTGAAGACCAATCTATGTATATAAAAATGAATGTCTGTTTGTTGGTTTGTTGGTTTGTCCGGATCTTATAGGCTCCTAAACTACTCAATCGATCGCGACGAAACTTTCAGGAAGGACTTATTGTGATCATGCCGGGAAATATTATATAAAATAAAGGTTTGTTTGTCCTTTACGCGTTCCTTTACCATTCATACGATTTCGATGAAACTTCGGTGAGTTGTTGTGCACACACCCGTGAAGGGTTCTGAAGAAAAAAAAATTGAAAATCTAAAATTGAAAAAAGAATCAAATACGTACATACAGCGACATCTAGGAAAAACCTTCTGATTTATTCGTGTACGCACCAGACGAAAAACAAAAATATTGTGTTATAACAAGTGTGATATTGAAACTCGAGTTCGGGTCGGGCCAGACCTGAAGATGATGGGTTCGAACCGGGTAAGTCTATGAAATTTCGGCCTGTGCAGACCTCTAATCCAAAAGCAGTTCAATAAACAGAATTAAAACACAAACCCTTTCTTTTCTTTGAGTGGCATTGCAACGCATGCCGTGTACTCACTAGTTACACATAAATAGGAATGGTAGAAAAAACACATTTTTTAGTCGTAATTTCAGTCGTAGTCGAGTTGGTCAACGTCGGAGTTGGAGTCGCGTTTGTTTTGGACGACTTCACACCTCTGTATAGAAGCATTGAGCTATGACAGGACTAGTTGTTAGTTAATCGATCTCACTCGCCCTCTTGTTAGGATTGGGTGAGTTAGAGGGAGTTTGAGGTAATAGGTGTCTGCGATGCCTTCGATTATAAATCCATACATCGGTTGAAAAATGTTTTTTAAACACTCCACACTGCGACTCTTAATCCGTTATCACCGCAACGGATAATAACGACGTTAACTAGTTGACCACGAACCCGCAAAATATTGTGAAAAACAAATTCAATCAACAACAATATGCAATTTTTTTCGATAGAATTCGTTGTTCACATACGGTTATTTTATTCAAATATTTACTTAAAATATTTTGTATCTGTTTTGAGTTTCAGTCCCCTCTTTTTCTCACACAAACGCGTGATACACTGTGGTAACCAATATTAAATATCTAATATATAAAAGCAAAGAACAAACTGTAGGTGTTTTATTATTATCACATGTCACATATAGGTATGCCTGGGTTATTACATACTAAATATTTTTTGATTATGATTATAGTAAAAAAATGAATATTAACGTTGCAAACGTTTTTTAACTAAATAATTCCATTAAAAGATTTATTCCAATTTACGACAATGCATTTGTAAGGAACATATACCCCTATTTCATAAAAATTGGTATGCACACATGTTTTTGCCATGAAGTTCTATAAGTAATTCGATTAAACACACACAATAATACATTTATTTATTACTAGCTACTTTGGAGATTCAGTATTTCAATTTCAACACTACTAGTTTTAAAAATAAAACACAATTTGCTTTGTACTATGTCTATAATAATGTGAGAAGACCCGGATCGAAGAGAGGCGAATGGCTGGTTATCGAACGTCCTGGAAGGGCTGGGATCTCAAACAAACGCCATTTCTAATCCGGTTCAACACTTATTTATTTTTAATGGAAGATGCAGTGGTTTACAATACACACAAATACTATTCCTAACACATAAAAGTGATTCTACATTAACATTTACTTAACAACTGAATTTACTTTAAGTTATAATGCAAATGACACGGCAAACGACTTTAAATTAAGTCCAATTCAAAACAAAACAAACAATCCACAATGTCACCTGTGCCGGCCACGAGACTAATCGACTGTGCACACATACAATTAAAAAACTCCCTGCATCGTGGGAACTACCCCTTTCCGTCAAAAATGGACTCGTCCAGCGGACGGGCCCGCCGGCTATTGAACAAGCACCCTTGGCAACAAGAGTCGGGCCGATTGTCCGAATTATTGTCGTTACCGCTGGGTGATTTCAGTTATGGACGCTAATGAAACTTTAACTTAACAAAAAGCGAGCGTGTGTCAGATGTTTGTTTATAATGGTCAGTACTGGTTTCGCTGATCGCGATGATTATCAACTAATAAAATATAAATCGTAAAAAGGTTATTTATATAAAATTGAATGTCACAAACTGTATCAAATGAGAAGTTCAACAATTGAAAATAATCAAACAAACTCTGTATAAACGAAACGCCTTTGATTAAAGTGTTAAAGTTAAAGCACCTTTACAAATCGATAAATACTTATTTTAAATAAAAAAAATAAAGTACAATTAAAATATATTATAATACAAAAAAAAATGTGTTTTATTTTAATGCGGGGACTGTAAGTTCGCGCGTCTTGTCTTGAGCGGTTTTGTTTTTCAGTTTCAAACGCTGTGCCCGCCCCGACGTCGTGCGTTGACTAGCCGAGAACTAAAGCGTCTACAGAGTTTTCTGAGCTATTACATATAAGATATATTGCATTTCCACCAAGAATTGACAGTTAACACCCACAATATTACACAACATTTCATGTTAAAAGAAAAATAAATAAAATCGTATATATTTTTTAATATTAATAACGATAAATTATATCGTCATAGAATGCACCGTGAGTTATTTCATATAACTCTTTGGTAAAAAGAATGACTAGACGCTTCGATGGCAGGCTGTTGCATGCAAGCCCACGTTGGATTGGTTGGGTGAACAGAATTACAGCCTCAATTTCAAGCGTAGGATGCTTCTCCTTGAACCAGTGATCCATAAACTTCACGTTGTGATCTCTTGTTGAGGTGTGGTATTTCTTTTTGAAAATTACTTTTTTTATAACACGTTCAGTACTTAAAAAGTTTGCAATTGAAAGATGAATTATATTAAGGTGAATTTCATTGTATTTAATCTCATATAAGTTCATGCTTAAAATTACATAGCATGTTTTCATGTCCAAAAGTAAATACAATCATTTAAAGTAGTAGACAGACAGAATATGATTTTAATTAAAGTATTTACAAAACAGGTAATAACTGTCAAAAAGCTTCAAATATTTTAAACATGCTCCATAATATCTGTGAAATATTTGTGAATGCGTTATAACGAATATTAAGAAAATATATTGGGCGAATTCGACGGTAACTTTGTGTAAATTCATTCTTAATGTAATATTTTAATTTAAATTAATTAAAATCAATAACTTTTATATCCCACTGATATAGTATTACCAAGACTACTTGGTCACCGCCGAATTCGGAACTAGAATAGTCTAGAATAAATTTCTCCAATTGTCATTTTATACAAAAATAAATATCTTGTCTACTTTTAAAAACCGTTGTTAAAATATCAGTTTTGGAATTTATTGAAATTTCAGTTCTGGTTGAGTATGACAACATTCTTAACGCGACGGTGGTACCCACACTAGCGACCAAGTTAAAGCGTCGCTACTTTTCAAAAGCAGCTTTATTCATGTTTAGGTATTTTCACTTTTTCTATTAATTGCTATCGATCTACTTGCTTTTAATACTTCTATATTTAAAAAAATAGGCCAAATGCTATTAAATACCAAATAAATCAGTATTTCTATAATCTTCCAACATTATGACTGTGTACACGAAGAAACAAAAGAGTGATTCTTCTATAGTTTATCGATTTTGGATATGGCTGCTTTTGAAAAGTAGCGGCACAATTGGTACATCTATAGTGTGGTTGTGACACGACGAAGCGTCACAGCTAGTAACACAACTAGTCGAATAACAAAGTTATCAATTCATTTTTTTTATATTACATAATAGTATTTACTACCCAACTTCACATGGGAAACAGGGCGTTAATATTGGATAATTTAAACGATGGTGCTATTTTGGTGCTAGTTAATGTTGAAATTTGAAAATTTAAGATATCGACTGAGGGTGGGTGCTTGATTTAATTTCAATATCAAATTTGAATTATTGAGATTTTGTACACTTCCATGTATTTTGTTACTAATGACCCGGGTTTCATCTTTCGGCATCTTCAGGCATTCGTGCTATCGAATGCCTGAAGATGCCGAAAGGCAAAACCAGGGTCGTTAGTGACAAAATACATGGAAGTGTACAGAATCTCAATAATTCAAATTTAAAAGTTAAAATTTGAAAATATTACCCTGGAGAATACCTCATGTAATACTGATAAAATAATAATAATGTTAAAACTTTAAAGTTGAGAATAGCACAGTTCACATAGAAATGGTAGCCAGAATGACATGTGCAAATTTACCGTTGCTACCGTACGCCGTTTGGAAGGAGTTCTTGCGACAGACTTCGCAATCCATATTGTCGCAATTGATATCATTTTAGATAATTAACACATAAATGACACATAATTTTCATAATTATTTTATGTATCAAACGTATAAGTTTTCCGGCATTCACAGTTTATTACAACAAAGTTTTTATTTTGGAGAGCCACCGTTTTATTATTGACGGTAATCACCGAACGTTTAATAACCATTGCAGGTTTCATTCTGAACAGTTGTATTAAACAATGATATTACACTTTCATTGTTTTTTATATCTCAGAATAAAATCTGCATGTCTGGAAAAGTTGACAGTTTGGTAACCGCTGCTCTACAAAATATCAAACTACTTACCAAATGAATTTTTACAGTGTATCTTGAAGCTATATTGCTTTTACAGCATGGAAAAGTCTTTAAAGTAAACATTTATCTTTTTTATTGGCCACTCGCTCACTTTGTGATACACTTTAATGTTATACTCCATATTTTAGATTAGTAATAGAATTTTAGTTTTATTTCTCTTAGCATCGTGCTTCTGAATTGAATAGATTGATTTACTAGCCAGCATACTAAAACTATGTATGTATAAGTTTTTATTTATATTATACCAGTGGTGAGAACTCGTTAGTGAGAAAATAGTTTTATTATAATATGCGAAATTCTTATTTGTTGAAGAATAAATAGTCATCATTCTATAATATATGAAAGAATTTTTGACTCGTAATATATCCGTGACAAAAAGAAGTAGCGAAATGATACGTGTTACAAATTTGTTATTTAACAGGATACAGATTTTAGACTTTAGACATGTAGCTTTTTCCGGCAAAAACATAGACTCGGCAAGAAGAGAATACGTAATGTGAAATTAAAATTGATAACTTATTTATTCCTTTATTTATACCCCATCAGGCTTCTATCGCATACTAAAAACGAGAAGTGGAGAAAGCGATAAGCTTACTAATAGCTCTTTTTTATCCGGGTTTGTAGCTGAGTTGTCCGCGTCGTTCTCATCGGTTGCAATGTCGACGGGCTAGAATCCCACTACCAATGTTTTCATAAATTGATTTATCGATTTGTTTTCAAATACATGGCTGTCTACATTGCGTATCATCCATTCAATCCGAATATGGGGGCATATCAAGAACTATTAGCTAACTAATAATTCTTTACTAAAAACATTCTTATATACTCCAAAAATATGATGTTGAGCGACTTAACAACTCCTTCGTACGTATTATCCAAAGAGACAGGTTCAGCAAATTACTAACAACAAAAAAGTTTGTGTTGTGGTTGAATGTGCGACGATAAGCTAAACGAAGCATTGTTTTAAAATTACTATTGTTTATACACGATCATTTTTTTGTCTTGCAATTTAATATTCCCTCCCACCCATCTGATCCTAAAAAAATGGGCGTAGCGAAAGCGGTTAGCTAACCACTATTCCTGTCCTAGCCCTATCCTTCTATCTCTACTTTCTTAAAAAAAAGGATAAGCTCTGAGTAAAAAGTAGTTATTGTAGAAAAACGTATGTTGAGATATCTCTATTACGAGGCCATATGCTCTACATAAGGAGCGGACATTGTAAAAAATAAAACATAAATATTTTGTAGGTTTCCATTTGTTTAAAATCATGGTCATAATGAAACAATATAACACGTTTTGAAACAATATTTTTTTCAATTGAAACCAGCAATGACAAATTCGTAATGTTATTTTCTGCGCTCTTTGCAAAATACGCCGTGTGAAATTGAACATCGAAACAAAAAGTTGAGCGACTAAGTCGCCATAAAAGGGGCGTGCGCAGACGTGAAAATGTCTGAAAATGTATTTTCTTTTTGAAATTGTTTTTTTTTATCAAACTGTGAAAGGAAACATTTCGTGATATCGGGAATATTGTTATTTATCCCCGTGGGCGAGAGAATATTCCCCATGTAAAATATCGCATTATTTTTAGAATAAGAAATAATGTGGATAAAATACAAATTATAATACAACAAGCGATAACGGAAAGGATGGTGAAAAGTTGTTTTATAATAAGGAATCCGATTGTTAATATTACGATTATATAATTTATTCCGATCTTAACAAAACGTATAGCGTTCAAGTGAATAATGAATTTTCATTTCAGCAAAATAATTAAATTTTGATGAAAAATGAAGGAAGATTTTTGAATAAAACATAATTTGTTTTGTATTACTTACACGTTTTTTGTTATGATCAAGTTTGATTTATTTCATCGCGAGCATTATCAACTGATCATTATAAAAAAATGTGGCAGTAGTACAAAACAAATTGCGTTTTAATTTTTTTAATACAATGCCTTTCCACCAATGATTGACCCATGACACTAGGATCTCCAAACTACGGTCCGCGAGCACCACTAATCTGGCCCGCGGTAGTGGAGTAGACATGCCCGGTATACGGTCCGCCATAGTTTATTTTAAATACATTGTAAAGTTTACAATGCAAGTAAATCATACAAAATAAAAATCAGGTGTTTTTATTAATTTAAAGACCAATTAATAAAAACAATAACTGAAGAAAATAATGAAAATTAACATCTTAACTGTAATTAATGATATGAAATTTATCTTAAATACTTACAATAAGTGATAAACATAGATAATTAAACATTATAATTACGGTTAATGAGATTTATGTAGCTGTAACATTCCATTGAAAATTGTTTGAAAACTGACATTTTGGCCTAAAATGAGCTTTTGATTGTAAAATGTTCTATTAACCACATTCTACCATGTAGTTGATTTCAGAGTCATATATTGTTCGATGAGCGAGTTAGCAGTATTTCAGAGTTCTATTCACACATTAATATGTTTTATACTTCCTTACTTTACTTTTCCTTTAAAAATATCACTACACTGCCAATCAATCATTTTTATTTGAAGTTATGGCGAAAGGGTATCTATATTGTCAAAAGAACTTTGAAAAATCTTGATATCATTTGAAATTGCATCAAAATTTGCTCGTAATTCAAAACTACAGTATATTTGTATGATGTATTAGAAGAGGGATTGCACTAGGGCATCCAATTCCGGACCTTTATATCAGCGGATTCTCAAACTGGGAAACGGTTTCTTTGGAACCGGGAGAAACGAACGCAGATTTTTTATAATTGTGGCAAGTAATATTTCTTGAGTTTTGGATTTGCATTTATCCCAGGTAGGGAGAGAAAGTGACTGAACTCCCACACCACACCAAAATTCGACCACTCTCTCTTTCTCGCACGGTAATACATAACATGTAATATTTTCTGAATACGTAATTGTTTGTAAAAAAATGTTTTTATTCACAACAGCCTATAAGCAGTCCTGCGCCGTAGGTATATGGAACCCTTGTGCAAAGTATTTGGCGCCCCCGATTTCCTTAAAATAGTATAGATTTTATTTTTTTATTAAAGGGGTCTGCAAGCCATCGAACAATGTTTAGAGGGACCGCCGCGCAGGAAATATTAAAAAGTTTGAGAACCGCTATTTTATATGATCCCGAGATCTCGGTATTCCCAATTTTCCAATCCCGGAGTTGATTGAGAATATATTTTTGGTTATGGGAATGAATTTTTTATGTTTACGGCAGTTACGAAATTTCACAAGGAGAATAGACTGAAAATCGTCCCTTACAGTTAACTGCACATTATGATTACACAAAAACTCAGTATCGATTTATCGTTACCCAAACGTTATTGCAATTGTCCGTATAAAATTTAGCTATATATAAACATAAAATTTAAATAAAAGGCCGCACAATTGTGGAAAATGTCAAATAAAATGAAAAACAAACCCTTGCTTTCCATTGATTTGTTTTTTCGGGCTCTTTCTGTTTACTCACATTTATTTTTGTTCGCCGAGTCAATATTCAATCAATGGACGAATTATTTGTATTACAAGCATCATTGCCTTTCAGAATATTTTGTTAAGAATAAATACGACTCAAAACCTATTACATAATGCCATATTTTTTTATATTACACAAAACAAAACGTCTTATTTATAATGTTTATTTCTTTTTCTGATTCAGATTTTATAAACAGCCCAAGGTGTTATACGGCTTTTCGCAAAATGAAGTTTTTTAACTAGTACTGTTTCTTGCGTTCCGTTTATTAACCATTCAAACAAAAATAATATGCTTCTCGTAATTATTAAACAAGTCCGAAATAAAAATAAAACTTTGTGCTGTGTACTTGAGAAATTAATTTAAAGAAAGCTATTTAAATTTATATTAAAACCGTATTTCTTTGAAAGCAATTCTTTCAAATATTTGTAAGGCTTATAATGAAAAGCTACACTTAGCAAGAAAGTATGTTCAACTTAATTAAAATGTCGAATGATTGTTGAGTTAAGTTAAGTATTAAAAAATTGCATTTAAAATGAATATTTACGGCGCGTCCCAGACAGCGTGTCATTTGCAAGCATTGCTATCCTGACCACTTATTGATATTATTGTAGTTATCTGTAGGTCGGAAGATTGACTGATATACCTTCTTATTAAATTCATGTCTGACACTTCTGACAGGAAGACGAGTGAGAATAATGAAATAAAAATAAATATTTGCATATAAAATTATGAATGATCTAGTTGGTCAGTTTATTTTTTGTGGACGAATAAATCAACATAAATTGTTTAAGGCTGACTGTTTTTCAATAGCTAAACTGCTATTTTTTGCAGAGGGTATGTATGGAAAGGTGGAGTTAGAAAAGGACTAGAATTCAGATTATCTCTCTCGCCACACCCTATTTTTAAGATCGGATGTGTGAAAGGGAGTGGAAAACACGCATGCACATGTTTTTGAATATAAATCTTTAAAACGATTGTCGGGGTCGAGGTGCAGTGGTCAATATCGTTGGCTTCAGTTACGGATTTCTCGGGTTCGAACCCCGGTACAGCCAGTTTCATTTCTGTCCGTATGCATGACTAGAATTTCTTCCCACCCACTCGATCCTAAAAACGGGGCAAAACAAGTGCGATTAGCTACCCACTCATTTCGTCCTAGCAATATCCTTCTGTTCCTACTCTCTTCGAAAAAAAGAGGTTGAAGAACTGAGTAACAAAAATGTCTCTCAGAAAAACTTCCGTTGAGACGTCTCCATTAGGAGTTTATATTCTTCACATTGGGAGCAGAAATGCTGGAACAAAACGATTGGAACAAAAATTTTAATGAAAAGTCTTTCCACTCGGCTACTTATAGAATTTTTTTCTATCGTTTATCGTATTACATTTTTGTTGTACCCTTTAAGAGGAATTAGTGGGTTTTTCTTTCATTTCGCGAAATTCTTTAATCGTTTTCCGATGCCTAAAAAATATGAAACGTCGAAATAAAACATGTTTACGCTATTGCACTTCTATTCAAATGGAAATAAAATTTGGATTATTGAGATTTTGTACACTTCCATGTATTTTGTCACTAACGACCCGGGTTTCGCCTTTCGGCATCTTCAGGCATTCGAGCACGGATGGACTCGAACTGAGTCCATCCGTGTGCTCGAATGCCTGAAGATGCCGATAGGCGAAACCCGGGTCGTTAGTGACAAAATACATGGAAGTGTACAAAATCTCAATAATCCAAATTTGATATTGAAATTCCATCAAGCACCCTCAGTCGATGTCTCAAATGGAAATAGTATAGTTTTCAAGTTTTTTCTCTGAAAAATGATTACTATTTATCACTCTTATTACTTTTTTGTTAAAATACGTATAGAATAGAATTTCTTGCTGCTCTATTTAAAAAAATATATGTTCAGTATAATTCTACTACAATAATTCTAATATAGTCAGAAAAAAAGCAAGAAAACAAATTCTTTGGTACATTGCAAAAACCTTTTATAGAATCGTTATATTCAATAAATTGCAAATTCTACGCTGTTCTAAGATTTTGTCTCAAACATCAAATTTCAATAACCTACAATAAACCCTAATCTAGTCACGCCGTAAATCAAATAAAAGCATTTTTTATGTCAGCCCTTTGCCAGACAGGCTTGAAAACATTACTATTTCAAGTTTATATAAAAGTGCAGTAGTGTAAACAAATACTTTCTGAGTGCAATTATTAAAAGAAAAAAAAATATCTCGACGTTTAATATTTTTTAGGCGACGGAAAACGATTGAAGATTTTTGCGAAATGAGAAAAAAATCTACTAATTCCTCTTAAGCGCCAAATTAGTCAATTGTTTCATCGTATAACGCTTTTTCAATCGCAGTTATTACACAACGCTTTGAATTACGTTTTTTATAAAAAATATTAAATTAATATTTAGCTCATCCAAAGCATAAGATAATAAAATAAAAATCCTCAAAACTGTACAGTAGGTATAATAGAATTGATAAAGATATTTAATTTTTTATTTTATTTCATTGGTGTGGATAAAAAAAATGCTTAAAACTTTACCATACGATGCCTTACGAAACCAAAAATAAAAGTGATAATTTTGTTATTCTACTGTTGGTGCAAGTGGACCTGACACGTGTATCGCCAATTTGAAAAACATCTTCAATCTATATATATATTCTACAATTTTTAATGTAACACAGACGTTCATTTAATTAACTAAATATTAGAAAATAAGAGTGGGCGGGTAAGATTTTCCTTTTATCGGGTTCGATAAGAAGGAAGATAAAATCATAAAGAATGTGTATGGGAAGGGGATTTCCTAAGTGGAGTAGTTCCACTAAAATTTATTTAATATTAAGAAATAAATTTAATAGAGTGGAACTAATTGGTCTTGTTAAAAAGTTATTAATTGATATCCCAAAAAACTTAATATCTTTTGATTTTGGAATAATAATCTTTTATCAAGTTTTTTTTATACGACTAAACAAAGAACAATTTTGATTAGCGCATAATTATAAAATATCTCGAAATTCAGAACACGACAAAGAGCAGTTGTGTTAATTGTTTACTAACTCTTGAAATGAAAATACACCGAGCGCGCTCTCTCGAGAAGATGAATCACAATTAAAAATCGTTGAAGGTGTATAATACTGTATTATAAATAAAAGGTAGATATCTAAAATTAGAACAAATGATTTACTTGTCGATGATTTATTTCAGTAACCGAGTATCCCTCTCAATTATTTGTGCCTGTACTAAGCAGCATTATTGTACAATTCACCTCCAACTTATAATTATAACCGAAGCGCTTCCTTCCTGCGTATAAAAGCTCGAATATCAAAGGTATGCTTGAAATATATATTTATCTATTCTGGAAACATTGTTATTCAGTATATTTGGCACCAGAGATTGTAAAGTTCCGGGACGCTAGACACGAAATTTTTCCTGGGAATTCCCGGGAATCGAGACATTATGAGCCAATGCAAAGTGAAGTGAGCCAACTGATATTTTCTAAAATAAATTAGGTGGGTTTTTGGTATTCCACATGTCATAAAGTATCATATACTTTCAACAAACAAGATCTACAATTTTATCACTTTTCGAGAGGTCCATTTCACCTCTCGAAGGTTCATGTTAAAGAGGTGGAGAGCTACCAGTCTTTTGAGTGAATCCAAATTGTTCATTTGTTTTCAAAATAATACATATAAATTTTCAAGTATCTAGTAGAGTTTCTTGAATTTGATCTACCGACATTAGAAGATACCCCACACCTTTCATAGTATCGTACAATATTGTTGAACTTAATAACTCGGGTAGAAAAATTTCTGTTCATTCAAGCTTCATAAGATGCCCATGTTATGCTAAAATACATATTTTAGTAAATATATTTTTTTTGTAAATATCCGCTCAAAACGTGGAGCATATGGCTTCCTGGTGGAGGTATCTCAGCAAAAATCCTCTATGAGAACTGCTTGTTACTAAGTTGCTCTACCTTTCTTTTTTCGAAGATAGTATCGATAGAACGATAGGGCTAGAACTCGCTACGCCCCGTTTTTGAGGATCGTATGGGTGTTTTTAGGCATCGCTAACACTCAGACTACACACAGAAATCCATAAATCGATTGAAAGATCAATTTGTGAATCTATCCGCACCGGGAATTGAACCCGTGACATCCGTAGCCGTAGCCAACGACGCTACCAACTGGGTCACAGAGCCGTGTGTAGAAAACAAAAAAATTTTAATATTCTTTAAAACGACTGGAAAATGTTGTTTTGAAAAAATAACCATTAAATCTAAAAAAAGACAAAAGCGTATTTAATTGAAATCAAATGACTTCAAGTAACCATTCAAATAAATTCGTATTATGCTTTATACGATTTTGAGGTTTTGAAAAACCCGGGAATCGAGAGTAGCAAAAGGCATGGCTTTCCCGGGAAATATTCTCTTCCCGGGAAATCTTCTATTCATAGATGTCTCTTCTCGAATACGACACGATTAATTTAAGATAATATTACATGTCATCTCGCCAGAATATTAATCCTATTGCTGATTTGATGTCTTCATAATATTGCATACTATAATTATCCGATTTATAATTGATATAATACGTGTGGTGTAAGGCAGTGTTCTTCAAGCTTTTAACATCCGCGACCCGATGAAAATGGGAAAATTATTTTGAGGACCGACGTCAACCAGATACACATACATACATAGTCAGTTCTTGACTAAGTGTAATTTAAAAAATATTTTTTCGTCAGTTTCTGTCAAACATTTTATAAAATAATGTCAATGTTACATATAATTTAATTTATCAAATCTAATGTTATAAAATTAAATTTTTTGTAAGCTCGACATCTGTTGCTGCTTTTACAAAGAAAAGCTTTTACATCGTGTAGCGATGCAGTTGGTTGAAGGTAACATGCTTTTTTTTAAATCAAAAATTCGGATAGATAAAAGTTATGAAATATACATAGTGTCATAATGGTGAGTAAAACGATAAATCCAAACGAGACGACAAAGGAAATTTATGTCACTTTACCCAAACCCGTCAGACAGATTTTGCTATAAACTTAGTATGACATGAGAGAGTGTTTGTTCTACTTTTTTTTTCATTATAAAATATTATTACATCAAGTATTTTAGGTAAAACAAATCGCTTTATATTTGGACTAATTCGGTAGTAATACATGAATTTAATAAAGTCATAAATTGAAGCTAAAAGTGTTATTGATCACAGCCTCATAAAAACCTCAGTGAATTATTCAAGATTATTCAAGAAAAAACAAGAAATTGAGTTGAAGACTTGAATGTTTCCATTGTTTATGAATCTTATCGCAAAGTGAATTCAGTTAGCGCCAATTTGAATTTCAAATTCGGAACACATATGGCGAGACATTGCCGCTCTTTTTCAGCACAAGACTGCTCATCTCATAAATCATAAAACGGCTATTGAAAATTCAATGCGGAAATCCGGGATAAGTTAAATTGGACCTGGCCCGAGGCGTCCATTTATTGATTTAGAAGCTAGCCCTCTCGACATAGCAACTATTTATTAGTTTTGAAATATTTTCAAATGAAAGTAATTGAAATTTCGCTTTTGAATATAACATTGTATTTATGAAAGCGTTCTTAATTAAAATTTAGTATATAAATATAATATAGAAATATCTTTGTTGGCAGTGGTATATCTAGCGGACTCGTACATAAAAACAATATTCGCCGTTTCTTTAATTATCTGCTGCACATAAGCTCTGGATGTGAAAACGAAGAAGTGTAAATTTCTTGTAAAAATATGATCTTTTTTGATATTTAATTGTGTTACAATACTAATAAATTGAACGAATGCATATTTCCAATAAAATTAAGATATTGTTAATTTATTCTCCATTGACGGTGAATTTTAGTTTTGGTCAATTGGTTGAAATTTACATTAACACAATGACAGTTATATTTGAAAATCTACTTTAAAAAAAAAAAGAAAAAACCGTTACTAATTCGTTGTTAGTTTAACACAGTGGTCGGCAAACAATTCGTCAAAGAGCCAAATATGTACATTACAACGATTAAAAAAAATTGAGAGCCAAATCTGTTTATTAATTTAGTAAACCTTTGTTATAATTTTAGATATTCATTAAATTACGGGTACACTGAACAAAACTTGATTTCATACTGAATAAAGATTGTATTTATTGATAAAAAATAATATGAAAGTAAGGCATCCATAAATTTAAATCATAACAATGACTGAAAAAACACTCAATGCGAACAATTTCTTTTCATATTCTTGGAAAGTTTGAGTGTGTCAGGTTTGCATCTTGTTGTTTAGGCACGATTCCAGGTTCTCATCAATAAGACGACTTCACAATTTACTCTCGATAAAATTCATGCAAGAAAAAGATTGTCCGCATGAATATGTAGAATCGAAAGGGAAAGAACAGAAAACGCGTTTTTTCTTCAGCTGCTAATACTATAGTACTGATATAAAGTATATTTCAGGAATACCATTCCAGGCATTGAACATGATCATGCCTTCCTTTTCCTTCTCCAGCACTTTCAAAGCAGACCACTTGTGTTGTGAATTAAGTTCACATTTGTCCTTCTCCAGTGCTTCTAAATCAACACCAAGGCGTTCAAATTTTTAACTGTTTTTCAGACTTGTTGAAACGCTCGAGTCGTAGATTCTACGAGACCGAAACCAATACCAAAAATTCTTTTTTCTTCAAACTTGTTCTTCGCGTCGGTCATATTAATTGCCTAGAGAGGTGGACATTTTGAGCAACAAACTGTGCAATGCAATTTAAGAATAATTTTTTGTCGTGTAATATTAAAAAATAGAAGAAATAAATATATATCCACTGGGGCAGTGCTTACCAAACTGGATTTTGCAGATTTTTCACGGGGGTCAGCGAAAATTTCCAGTAGAAAGTAAAAATATTTATTTATTAAATTTGTCTTTATGACAAAAAACCGTAGCTCTCTTCTTTCTTTCGAGATCAGAAGTGGTTGTTTTTTGCATCTTACTTGGCAGATTTGTTTGACAAAGTCAATGAATTAGATCTTTCACTTCAGGGAAAAGAAGCCACATTTTGATCATGTATATAAAACTTCAGGCTGCCAACAAAATCTTACTTCGTGTTCAAAAGTTATTTATTAGTCAAGGATGCACGGAGATATTTTCATGTTTGAATGAGTTTCTCACAACAAATTAAATATCACTCTCAACTTGTAAAAAATGGTTATACTTGATCACATGGCCGAATCAATACTATTTTTCGAAAAACGTTTTCCAAACTTGAATTAGGATCAAAATATGATCACATCACGTGGGCAGCTCGAGAAGATATCAGATCAGATAATTTGATTGAAGTGGAATTTAATGAAAAAAATATTTCAGAATTTTGAATAAGGCGACATCAAGAATATTCGTCTATTGTAAAAAAAGAGTTGGTAATCCTTATTCCTTTTGCGACTACATACATGTGAAACAGCATTTTCGTCATAACTTTTGATGAAAAATAATGCCTTTCACGGAGACTTTGGAAGATTCCTTGCGAAGGTATCAAGTAAAAATTTTGACGAGTAAAATATGTTTTTTTTCGGGGGTCCACGGATTATTATTTTATATTTAGGGGTCCGTGGCATGAAAAAGTTTGGAAAGCACTGAACTAAGGCATCCAATCCCGGACCCTTTTTATGATCCCAGGATAGATAATTAAGTGTAATTTCATATGTTAAGTTGTACATTTAAAATTTAATGTGTACCAATTATTGCCTCAATTTGAATGCACATATGATTTAATATTTTTTCGGGAAATGGAATTGTTTTTTTTTATTGATTTTAAATCAGACTGTCATACACAAAAAAGATAAATAAATGAAAAAAACGTAATGATCAAAATAGTTTTATATTTTATTTTATTTACTGCATTATTAAGGTAGATTTTATCCAAAGGGCGGATATATCCTTTAATTCGACTTATATTGTGATATTGTTCTACATCCATTTAAGAAGCGGTCCTAATTTTTCCTCAAATTGGTAAAGAATGGCTGTTACGAAATATTAGAATGATGAACCACAATACATTTATATTAATTATATAAGTATTATAAAAAAATACGTAAAGGAACAAATGAGGTTTTAGTTAATCGGGAGGTTTTAATTAGATACATGAATTATTCTTTAACATTTTCAGTGAATTCTGAAATCCCGGGATCGGTATTTAGACAATTACGGGATTGAGTAATTGAACGGGATCCAGGAATTGGAAACTCTAGTATCCACCAAGAGTTGACTGTAGTTAAATTTGGCTGTTACTTTGATTTCAAGTATAAAATTAAAATTGATAAATGTGCCTGTAACCAATGAAACAACAATGTTATCAATTTCAATTTTAATTTAACTATTTCTCTATGTTATCTCTTGTCTGCTTCTCAGGAGGAAGTTTAAATCAACTAATGCAACATCATCCCCTAAGCATAATTTTATTGTCAAAACGTGACTTTTGTTACTTGTGTACAACATTGTTGAGCGAAATATTCCGATAATTCTAGTTTCCATTTCTTGACGTCTTGTTCTGACGAATTCGCGTCTTTGCAGCGGGGAATCTTAACAGAAATTCTGAAACACGGTATTTACACTATTCAAAGGTTGCTGTACGCTTGTTGAAGGAATTTAGCCTTTGTGTTTATTTGGTGAGTAGAGAATGGTGTATTCAACCCGCACAATGTGTGCCTTGGCGCATAAAATAAATTAATTTAAACAGAAACATAATAATATTATGTTCACGTTATTTGAACAACAGTACAAAAGGCGCTAAATTGTATTGGTTGATACATTTACGCCTGAAGATTTTCATTCGGAATGAAACTTAAGTAGGCACAAAGAATCTTATATATAATAGCCCATAGCGCTCTGTAGACGTTTTATTATTATCACATATCACATGCAGGTATGAAATCGTCTCATAACGTAACCGTTCGCGGTGTAAACAATGCATACACAGTTCCAACGTATTAACTACTTTAGACATTCAGTATTTGAATTTCAATACCGTCATTTATGACGGGTACGGTTAATTATAAAACAGACGTCGTGTATTCTAATTTAATTTTGATAAATTAAATCTTATTTATATTTGGTTTTGTTGAAATTTTGTACATTTTTATGTATTGTATCACAAACGACCCGGGTTTTGCCACTTTTAAAAAAATTGGGTTAAAAGTCGTAATTATGAAATCAGTATTAAAATTAATTCAAATTTCAATGTAGTTTGTTTTCTTAGACTTAGTGATAATAGTTTTTTCTTAATTTAATTATATATAAACGATATAAACTCTTCACGTGGATTTTTCTTTTTCTTGCTCAGTCACATGTAAAATTAAGGGGACGAGCGAGATACAAGGGCATGCGGGCGCATACTGTTATATCCTACTTGCTTATATACAAGTTAGGTTGTGTGATAGAGATAAATTCAACGCACGCTGATAATGGTAATGTACCAAATTTCAACAACTAACACACTCAGTCGACATCTTAAATTATTAAATTAAGTCTCTCTTATTATTCTTTTTTTATCTTTTTGTTTGCTATTTCCACTACTTACTCAGAGCAAAAAGATGTTGGTGGTTATCATCCGTACTGAGAAAGTCATCAGAGACATTCGGGGACGAAAACTTCAGACCTTGCCACATAGCTCACTTCAATCAAAAATTTTCCTTTGACCGTTTTTGTAACATGACGTAAAATCTTAGTTTGTCCACTTTTGAAACTAAAGTCAAACACTTACAACACACAGCTTTAAGGGATTATTATTACCTATGTGTATGACCGCTCACAAAGTAAGTTTATTAATTATAATCTTTTCGAAAGATACCTTTGTTGCGATCAATGCGTGAAAAACATTCACAAAACATAACTTATCTTGCGTACTTGTCTGAAGACGAAACTTAAATATTTGAAAGTTAGTTAGACTTAAATATTATTTCGAAAGTTAGAAATATTTTTAAGCTTTTGTTACAAGACAACATTAAGTAGCTTTCGGACAAACTTGGATTATTGAATACTCACGTTTTGTAACAATAAGCCTGTTTAACTTTACTTAAAGTTATAAGGAGGTAACTTTAACTTCAAAATTATTTAAACTACGGTGTATATATTTTAAGGTAACTTCTATACAGGAAACCCTATCCTCGTAACAATTTTAATATAACGTAAGTGTATACTATCCTATCTATACGATGAAAACACCCTCAAAGACTTTACCTTTCAAAGTCCCCTCATAATTAGTATAATCAAAGTTAAAGTGCCTTCAAAGTATTTACATTTTTATGGCGGATATATTTTTGAAGTTTAATTATAATTATGTACATCGTACTCGATTCTAATTTTATTTAATATAAAAAAGCCTATATTTAAAGTGTATTCCACGACTTTTATTTAAACAATATAATGAACGGCTTTACTCAACTTTTTCTTAGTCGTATTCCTCGCGTTTGAGGGTAGTGACGTCGTGACCTACGCCGACCGCAACAACTTCATTTTCTCTGACGATCCTATACCACTCGCCCTGTACTTCACTGCTCTGAATCCATCGGTAAGGAGAGGCTTGTGGCGTCCTGCACTAGGTCACTTCAGCGAGTTGGGGGACCTTTCCTGTGACGACGAGCCTCTCGAGATTGTCGTTAGGCCTGCTGGCGATGTGGACAAAAAAACCAAGTATGCGTGTTGTATTCTCTGCCGAAAATCTATCCTGTATTTGGAGCTCTTTCAGGATAGCGGCGTTTGTGCGTTTGCCCGTCCATGGTATACGGAGCATCTTTCTCCAGCGCCACATTTCAAATGCGTCTATCCGCTTTTTGTCTTTCGATTTTATAATCCATGTCAAGGCATATGCAGTGGACCAGCGATCGTACTAGATGCGTTTTGGTATGCCTGGTTATTTTCTTACTTTTCCAGATTCTCTCTAACATATACCACTAGTAAACTTTATTTTCAGGAGATATCATAGAAAATGCTGACTACCCAAGTCAAACCAGATTTACTACTTAAATCAGAATTGTGGAATATTTAACATTTAATATTTTAGTCGTTATTACTACCAAAAAATGAATTTTAATAGACAGACATAAATTTGTAGTAAATATTAATAAAATTCAGTTTACTTATAAATGCTACATATCAGTTGTATATTATTAAGAAGGAGCTCAACGTTACAATATTCAAAATAATAAAACACAATTCATTTGTACTACTTCCACATATTTATAATGATCAGGACCAGTTTCGCTCATCACGAGCATTATCAACTTATAAAATACAAACATAATAGGCTTATTTATATAAAGTTGAGTGTTAAAATGATGGTATATAAAACTGATGGTTCATGTACTATGATTTGTAAGAGGTCCATAAAATTTTAATTGTAGACTCTTTTATTTGATTTATATATAATTTGTTTGCTAATCAGTATTTTAGAAGTAGTATTTGGAAGTAGTCATGAATGAATTGTGTTTTATTATTTAAAATATAATGTCTTTCCACCAAGAATTGACAATTAACACCTTAAAAGTGGTTACAATATTCATTGATATTGATTAAAATTAGATTACTAGAATTGTAAAAACGTCTCAGTTGACAGAGGATTTTCTTAAACTACTCTTTCACTATTTATTCACATATAGATTGAATATGATACCAGCGGCGTACTTAAACAGTGATAACATTTTTTTTTAAATAAAATAGTTAAGACCAATTTAATTTTGAAAAATATTAAGAGACTTAACTTTCTGACAAAACGCCACAATAGCATATCAAATATTGAAATAGCAACTGTTGCAGCTTATTCAAATTTATTGAAAACCTTTGGTGGCAATAAATAATAACTTTGAAAGTTAATTCGGGCATTTTAGTTGCGGTGCACCTTTTTTTTGAAAAAAAATAACCAAAGAAATAGCTGAGATATTTCATAATATATATTCAGATCACTTATTGATTCAATGAAAGCTTTGTCAGCGTTTCTTTGGCTTAGAAATCTAAATGTCAAATAATTACACAAGATTTTGACTTCTACGCACAATTATTTTTGAAGAACCATTCAAAGTATCAAAAACATTGCAAACTTCATTTTTAATGATAAGTTTAATCTTGCACCATGAAAAATTATGCTTTTAAGGGAAGAGTTGATGGAGATTTGGGATTCTGATATCTCTGTTTATTTTTAAATCCCTACACGAGAGACCATATTATAGAGGTACAACCTCCAACCTATTGACTGCATTCAAATATATACATATATACATTTTTTTAAATATACATCAAGTTTTTTTTTAAATATAATGCCTTTACACCAAAAATTTACAGTTAACACCTTAAAAGTGACATAAATATTCATGAATTTGGCCTTCCGACATGAAAAAAATCCCCCAGTCATGTCATAGTATCATGTCATTTTTTTTGAATCAAAGAATTCTTATCATTCAATTCAGAAAAACTTGAATTTTGGGCAATACTTTTTGAAAGTCTCTAGACCAGCAAAACGCATGGATTTTCAGGGAAATATTTTTTGGGTTTTCTCCACACAGACTCTCTAATATGGTTATCTCTTAGATGTTAGTTTATCGCTTAACCTGCGCCCCATTTTTAGGATCGGATGGTTGGTAAAGAATGCAAAGACAGACATCTATAATCTATACCATTGAGCACGATAAGTGCACAAGTTTTTATACATTTATTATATGTATTAATTATGCCATCAATATAATTGAAAAAGTTAACGTGTGAACGGTTTATTATTTACTACTTTGTATTATTTGCTGATAACTCAGTAAAAATATATCTTCACAAAAGTTAAATGTACCTACTCTGAGTAAGACTAGTCTCAGAAATAACCATCTTTTATGCTATTTCCACTTATTTTTATAAAACCTTAAATGCATACTGTACTTTGTAAAGCACATCAAGTTTATTTTTTTTATTTAAAACTGAAGTAGATTTTCCCATTTATTCTTATATTAAATAGTAAAATACATCAATCAATATTACATTTTTTTCACTAATTGGTAATTCTTGATTTTAAGAAATTTAATTTTAATTTAATAAATACTAAATTTTCGCGGTGAAAAATATTTCTCGATTTATTAATGCATGTTAATTGATTATTTGTAATAATACAGTTTTAAAATAATTTCGACTTAACCTAATTGTTACGATTTCGTCGCAAAATGACGATCATCACCTATCGCCGATAAGTACATCGCTGCGTCGTTGGTACGAAACCAAGGGGAAGCCACGCCGAGAATGGTTGAAAAAAATAGCGATTAAAACTTTCTTACGCACCGGGATGTATGACTGGCAAGACGTGGTGTGGAAGTGCCGGTTGTTAGTCTCGGACACCCGAGTCCGACGCCGAGCTCTTGACAAGGTCGCAATTTTATACATATATTATATTTTTTTTGTTTAAGTGTTACCATCTGTTCGTAAATATTGTATCATCGTGTTATTTCCGTTATTTCTTTTGTTTTATAATTTAAATTCAGTATATCTATATCTGCAGTTTTCATAAACCTAATAAAGGTGTTTTTTAAGTTAATCGTAGTTTCATTATTATTATCTTTCATTCGGCTTGTATCTTCACGCCTGGTGCCCAAATTTTAATTACCACATGTATTTCTCCTTACAGAACAAAGTAAAGTGTACCGAGATTAGTAAACCTTATTCACTTCCCTGTGACAACTCTATCCTATTTTTCCGCTGAGCCATTTTTCCATATTTTGTGATATCCACTATCCTTTCGATCTCCTTATTCCATATTCTTCCCTTTAATTACTTAGTCTATTTCTTTATTTACATTTTAATTCGTTTTTTTTTAAACACAGCATAATTTTGAAATGTTTATTTGTAATTTTTGTAGTACACCATGCATTTGAGGTATCGAAAAAATATGTCAATACTAACAATATAATTTTAGATTTCTGTAATTTATAAGTGAAAATATGTCACAAATACAGTATTTCAATAATAGTTATCTTCAAGATAACATGAGAATCTTGGTGGTAGTGAATATGAAATGGATGACAGTGTTGATGACTGCATTATGGATACTTAATTCCATGCTGAGTTCTTACATATTAACGATGATGATAATGAGTGACATAAAAAAACTACATCAAAAATTGATGATGATCCACTATTTCATCTGGAATCTTTACAAGAGCATGATTATTAAGACAACACTGAAAACAAAAAAAGCTGTTTTTCGACGAAAATCTGTTAGATAAACGCTTAATCTCAACTCAACCTTTGCGAGGACTTTGCAGAACAGCATGGGAGGGCGATAAAATTTCACAAGGTCACGTATAATATTACATCATATGTATATGTTATATTGAAATAATAATCTATTTTTACTCCTTTTCAGGGAAGCCTTATTGTCTACAGAGCACAAAGGCCTCAATTTCGAAAGGCATTTCCAAAAATATTGAAATGAAATTTATTCAATTTTCATAAAATTCAAATGACATCGCCTATTTAACCCCCACACCTGTATAATATTAAATGTGGATTTATTTGTAAAGTATATTAATAAATCTCACGATAATATTAAATTTAAAGCTCTGCTGTTAATTTAAGTTTATTATTATTACTACTTTATGCACTCCGGCTCTAGGATTTAAGATCATTACACGGCTCTAAATTCCATACTGATACATACACGGAATTCACACACTACTCTTGGATCACGGGATCAATACATACTAATACACTGACACGCTCTGTGTATTATACAGAAAGCGTATCAGTATAGTAAAAAGTTTAAAATTATACGGCGTATACTCCACTTTAGATTGTCGATTTAAATATTATGCGTCAAAAATAAATTGAAAAAACGTTCCGCCATTAAGAGTTACCTATTCAACACTTAAGTATCTCGGTATTTTAATGATGTGGTTACTCATTGTATTTTTAAGAATTCAATTCCATTTTGTTGAATAATTAAAGAGATTACTTTAAGTATAGGATGGTATTTTAAAGTGACGATTATGTGGATCGGGAGAGACGTTTTCAGTTCGGGGTGCGAATACAAAATGTTGGTTCTTTTATGTAGTTGTCGTTTTCTGCATCAGTCATCACTTGAATTGCTGACTGCTTTTCTGGGCATTCACCTTTATAATTACGTATGCAGAATTTGCGTCACCCATGTTGATTAAGCCCAGCAGATTCTGCATCGGTCATTACTTGAATTTCTGACTGCTTTGCCAGAACGTTAACCTTTATAATTGTATAGTATGCGAAATTTGCGTCGTCTATATTGATTTTTTTTTTCCATGTCCGCTCCCAATGTGGAGCATATGGTCTCCTAATGGAGGTATCTTGACAGATTTTTTTTCTACGAGAACTGCTTGTCACTCAGTTGCTCAACCTCTCTTTTATTTTTCGAAGAGAGTAGGGATAGAAGGATAGGGCTATGACAGGACTAGTGGTTAGCTAATCGCTCTCGTTACGCCCCGTGAGGATGGGATTGGTGGGAGGGAGGACTCAGACTACGAACAGAAATCCATAAATCGATTGAAAGATCAATCTATGAAAACCGTCCGCACCGGGAATTGAACCCGAGACATCCGTAACCGTAGCCAGCGACGAAACCAACTGCGCCACGGACGCCGACAATTGATTACTCCCTACATATTATTTCTTTAGTTACCTTTTGTCTCGAGAAAAAACATGAGACTACTTTGCAACAGAAAATAATGTTATCCGAACTCTATATTTCAGTACGCTTTAAAATTAAACTTTACATTCGAATTTGTTTTCTAATATTCAGAAGCTACACGTGTTTGAGCCAATGATCCTGCGAAAGATTTTCGACCCTGTCTGTGATGATGGCAATTGGTGACGCTAGAACAACCATGAGCTCAAACGGTGAAACAGATATTGTCAAATTTGTCAAAACACAACGCCTACGCTGGACCGGACATATTTATATCACGCATGGTTGACCGTAACTTTGCTGGATAGATGGGGTGACACAAGACCTACGAGTGCTGGTGGTCGGCGAGTGGAGTGGAAGAGAATAATTGACTCGGTCAAAGGTCAAACTGGACTGTAGTGCCAGAAAAGAAGAAGACGAAGAAGTATATGTTTGAACAGAGAAATTTTGTGCGCCTAGCTTTTCTTGTTGCTACTTGTTTTTTGTCATTTACGGTATGTTGGCGCAAAGCAATCATCGCAGATCATTCATTATGATGAACTATAGTATACAAATAAAGGTGGCATTTGTTATAACGTACCTCTGTCCGCCAGCAATCTCTTTGAGAGCCGCTGCTCTTGCCGCCAATTCTTCGGCAGCCCTTTGTTGTTGTAGCTCCCTTGCCCTCTCGGTTCTTATTATTTCTTTCAAGTGCTGGAACCTGAAAAACAGAACGATTGTTAATTAACCTGATTGTATGATTCACATTTATCAAATAAAATATTTAATGTTTGCTTTGTTTCACTATAATAATATGTAATTCAAACGTGTAAAAAGTTAAACAGCATTACGTTGTTGGCCTTCTAGCTTATAAGTAATGCATGGGCTTTGGTTATCCTTAACTGTGCGGTAAAGAGTTCGAATGCACGATACTTACTGTGGTATTTTCATAATTTCTCACTCACAGCTAGGGCATCCAATCTCGGAAACTTTTTATGATCCCGGGATTTCGGGACTCACAATTTTTCAATCTCGGGATTGGTCACAAACCGTAATTTTATTTTTAAAAATTGTATATTTAAAATTAAATTTGTGTCCATTATCGCTTAAATTAGAATTAATAAATGATTGTATGTTGTTTTTTATAACGGGAATGGACTTTTTTATTTATTGAGAAGATTTTAATGAAATTGATTTTTACGCGACTACAGAAGTTACGAAATATTAAAAGTGCATGTATTAAGGCTTCCAATGCCGGGATCCCGGGCAATTCTTCAATTCCGTAATCCCGGCATTGATATTCAGACACTCCCGGGATTTTGGGATTTAAAATAAATAAATGCTAAAAAATAATTCATATGTCAAATTACAACTTCCTGATTAACTACAACGTGTACCTCGGTTGGTTCATGTACATAATTTTTTAATAAAACCTATAAACTTAATGTAAATTTATTGTAGTCTCCATTCTTTCCATATTTCGTAACAGCCGTTCTTAACCAATTTGAAACGGAGGACAAATTAGGACCGATTCTTAATCGAATGGAGGACACATAGAATTTATCACAAGACATTACACTTAATGACCAATCCCAGGATCCCGGGATTGTAAAAAGGGTCCGGGATTGGATGCCCTAACATGTATGTATTAATTATGTAGGTATCATAAAAAAGTATGTTCATAAACAAACTGAGGTAAATCTGAGTTAATCAAGAAGTATTTAATTTCAAATAAATTATTTTTCAACATTTACAGTACATCCTGAAATATCAGAATTGATATTTAAACAATCCCGAAATGACAAGATCTTCTAATTGACTGGAATCTCTACTGGAATCTTAAAATTGATTAATGAATGACGAGCTATCCGTTATAAAAAAAATACCATAACCAACTGGGCAACAACAGTCTTCGACTTTCTAGCGATCTGGATTTTGTCAATTACACAAATATTTGTATATGTTACACCGAATGTGCGAAATCACTTATTTCATGAAAAGTGCAAAATTTTACCTAATTCGTGAAATAACCAAGCCCATTGAGCACATTGCCTCATTCAAGAATTTTGCGTGAATTTGGCAGGGTATAGAATTATTAAACTGTCAACATGGCATTAGAATAAGAAATTTTAATACGGATGTCAAATTTAGCTTGATTTAATTTAAGACATCAACTGAGGGTGCTTGATGGAATTTCAAAATCAAATTTGGATTATTGAGATTTTGTACACTTCTATGTATTTTGTCACTAACGACCCGGGTTTCGCCTTTCGGCATCTTCAGGCACTCGAGCGCACGAATGGACTCGAACTGTCAGTTCGAAGCCAGAAGATGCCGAAAGGCGAAACCCGGGTCGTAAGTGACAAAATACATGGAAGTGTACAAAATCTCAATAATCCAAAATAGTTTGATTTATTAAGATGCGGAACAGTCTCGGGTTTAGGTTGTCATTGATTGGAAATGTTAGTTTTAATGAATTTGCTGTCGTTTAAGTAATTTTGCACTAATTGTGATATATAGCATTTGGAGATTAAAAATGACTTGGAAGTCTAGTACAATTCAATCCCTGTTTTTATATTATAAAAACGTAAAGATTTTAATTTATTTTACATTAACAGGAGTGAAAAGAATATCCTGCCACGTTATACGTATAGCATTGAGTAAAACATGAATACTTAAATACAGGACTTTGGAGCGGACCCTCTTTTGAGTAGCTTTGAGTTTTGAGTAGCTTTAAATATGTGGAAGTAGTACAAATGAAATGTGTTTTTTTTTTTTTTTTAAACGAATTTTTTTACCAGAGATAAATTATATTAAACGTTTTATGTGCTTCTGAATATTTATTTCATTCCCTTCAATGCTTAAAATAACCAATATTGATAAAACTCTGATTTAATAATATGATTAGAACGTCTAATAAATACCGTTCATCAATCAGATATCCTTTAACCAATACAGTAAAGGTCAAATTTGATTCGGTTGTGAACGCATGATTGGTTAACAATATTACTTTCCATCCGGCCCACGCGTCAAACTTTTTTTATTGAATCGAATAAATATTATTGGAGATTGCATGATGAATGTTGTAGAAAATCATAACGGATATCATCGTTGATTCTACATTGCTTTGTGTTAAATTGTACGAATAATAATGTATTGTTAAGATTACATAATAAACTGTTTTTTTATTTATTTATTTATGAAAAACGTATCACATAAAAAAATAAACATTATTGCTATTGACAGACGACTAAATAAATAACTAAAAAATAAAAGTGAAATTCTATCTATCTAGTTTCGACAGTATATGATTTAAGATATCGACTGAGGGTGCTTGATGGAATTTCAATATCAAATTTAAATTCGTGAAATTTTGTACATTTCCATCTATTTTATCACTTAAGACCCGGGTTTCGCCTTTCGACATCTTCAGGTGTTCGAGTACACGAATGAACTCGACCTGACAGAAGTTTGGTCAGTTCGAGTCTTCTTCGTCACTGCTCGAATGCCTGAATATGCATAATGGGGAAACCCAGGTCGTTAGTGACGAAATACATGTACAAAATTTTAACAATTCAAATTCGACAGTATATATTTTATAAATAGGATTGCTCGTCTGAACTCACTCACGTCCACTCGAAATATGTTAACTCCCGAAGCAATATCGTTAAACTGGAGATAAGAGATCAGTCAGATTCGCATACGCATTCAAAAGACGTTATCTTGATAATGTAAAGATAAAGTAAATCCATGCTCGATAATTTTCATTAAAAAAGACAGATAATTTGGTATTACAATACAAGATCCCAGGAAAATGAAAACTTTAAACACTAATACCAGTAAACAATGACATTTACACATTTTTTTAAACCATGTCCGCTCCAAATGTGGAGCATACGGTCTTCTAATGGGCGTTTTTATATGAGTACTGTTGCTCAACCTCTTTAGAGGATAGAGCAGGGATATTTTTAATGATAGTGGTTAGTTAATCACAATTGCTAAGCCCCGTTTTTAGTATCGGATGCGTGGGTGGAGGGAGTTTTAGACGTCACTAACATCCATGCCTTCGAATATAGATCTATAAATCGATTGAAAAAAATTATGAAACAGTCCGTATTAGGATTTGAGCCAGTGAGATCCGTGACAGAAGATCACAACGTTGACCAGTGCATCATAATTGACGGTGATTTGGCCAATTGATGAAAAAAATACGAAAATGAGTTAATAATGATGGATCTCATATTAAAGACGACAGAGCAGGTCTCCGCCAAATTATGTAAATTAGAAAAATAAATTGACCACTTTATGGATAGGAAACATCATTTTACATTGGTTTCAGGTTTAAAAATTCTGACCCGGCCATTTTATGTAAGCCACTATTATATCGACACTCCCTTGCGTATAATCCCGTATCAGCAAACATGAGAGTTTACAGGAGTGCATTTCAAAGGTTCATAAAGCAACTCACGATATAATGTTTTTGAGGAAAATAGTTTTTACTCTCTCACCGCCAAAGCCCAGTCGATATCATCGAATTCGCATGAATTCCCCATAAATTATCATCACAGAACGGTCCATTTCATTAAATATGAAACTGTCAATATGGTGTTCATTTATTTGAGACTCGTGTATAAGACGAATTCTTAAAAAAAAACCTAGCCCATGTAGTAAAGCTAGATTAATACGGTATATTTTTCGAAAATAATTTTGAAGATACTTAACTTATTCTTGAACGGCGCCTTGGCTTATTTTGTATCTGTTTACAGTAAAAGAGTTGATAATCTTTTATCAAATCGAAAAAAATCAATACGAACAGACAGCAAAAAGCTGTGTTACTTATGTTTTTCAATCTCAGTTTATCCTACGCACAAATCCCCAGGGTAAAAAATGTGCGATAAGAGTTTAGTGGGTATAAGTATAGTGGTACGTTGTACAAGACTCTCTTAACAAGGTGAAAAGTCTGAGAGTGTTATTCCAAGATAGGGGATTATTGGATGTCCAGACTCTAGAGGGAATTCCCCACACTTTAAAACGAGTCTCAGATGTAAACAAATGTGTTGCAAAGATATCTGTACAATCTCAAATAAAAGAAACAGAGCGAGAATACGACTAGAAAAAGTGTTGAAAAATTTAAAATGTACTGATCGAAAAGAAAGTCTAGAAAAATAATTGAAAATTCTCATATAGTATCACTTTTAAAGTGTTAACTGTCAATTCTTGGTGGAAAGGCATTTCATTTTTTAAATAAAACACAATTTATTGTGTAATAATTCCACAATTCCACAGGATCGCAAGTATTATCAAGTGATAATATATAAATCTCAAGATCTATTTATATTAAAATTAGTGTTAATAATTATTACAAGTCGGCGTCCGTGGCGCAGTTGGTAGCGTCGTTGGCTACTGTTACAGATGTTTCGGGTTCAATTCCCGATACGGACAGTTTCATAAATTAATCTTTCATCGATTGAGTGGTTTTGATGTCTAAAAACTCTATCCCACCCACCTGATCCTCACGAGGTGCAGTGAGAGCGATTAGCTATCCACTAGTCCTGTCCTATCTCTATCCTTCTATCCCTACAAGCAGTTGTCATAGAAAAATTCTGTTAAGATACCTCCATTAGAAGACCATGTAATGCTCCACGTTGGGAGCAGACATGGAAAAAATAAAATTACAAGTTATATTAAACAATTGGTTCTAGAACAACGACAAGTACTATTAGACAATGAAACAAATTATACGTAAACGAAGTTAAATAGTCTACAATTAAAATGCGAAGGACCTCTTACGAATCAATAAATACTAATCGAAAACTCAAAAATTAAAGCAAATCTAAAGTCAGTTATGTGAGAAAAATAAATAATTGATCAAATAATCTTATTTGATCAATTATTTCAGACCGCGCTGTAGAGTTTTATTATTATCAGATATCACGCGTAGATATGAAATTTTCTTATGACCTAAGCGTTCTCGGTGTACATATAAAATAAAATGTTTTGCAATGCACACACAGTTCCATGGTACTAACTACTTTAGACATTCAGTATTACAATTTAAATACCGCCATCTATGACGGGTACGGTTATAAACACTAGTTCATAAATATTCATTAACAGAAATAAACAATAGTTTAATAACCTTTTGAACGGTGCTGAAATGTTAAATATCTTTATGAAAAAATGCATATTATATCAAATTTAAGATATCGACTAAGGGTGCTTGATGGAATTTCAATATGAAATTTGGATTGTTGAGATTTTTTACCATTTGATTTCCATTTATTTCGTCAGTAACGACCCGGGTTTCGCCTTTCGGCATCTTCAGGCATTCGACCACACGAATGAACTCGTCAGTTCAAATTGGCAAGTAGGCAATAAGGCCCTACAGCGGGTATTATAGCATGGCTTTGCAGGCGAGTGGTCCATTGCATTTACTTTGAAGTCATGAAATCGACAGGAGACAATGTATATATGATGTTATTATGGACGTTATCATTTTTTTGTTAATTACAATGAATTCTAGCATATTGTATGACACACCCTGGTTTTTGTTAAGTATAAGTTTCATTAGTGTCCAGAACTGAAATCACCCAGCGGCAACGACAATAATTCGCAGAATCGGCCCACTCTTGTTACCAAGCCGTTCAATAGCCGCCGGGTTCGCCCGCTGGACGAGTCCATTTTTGACGGAAAGGGGTAGCTCCGACGATGCAGGCAGTTTTTTGAATTTTATGTGTACACAGTCGATTACGATCTGTCGAGCCGGGCGAGTTGCGGCCTCGTCGCTGCCGATGTGACATGTGAATTGTTTGTTTTTGATTTGCATTGGACTCAATTTAAAATCGTTTGTCGTGTTATTTGTATTATAACTTAAAGTAAATTCAGTTGCTAAGTAAATGTAAATGTAGAATCAATTTTATGTGTTAGGAATTATATATATATTTTTTTTTGTAAACCACTGCATCTTTGATGGAAAATAAATAAGTTTTGAACTGAATTTGAAATGGTGTTTGTCTGGGATCACAGCCCTTCCAGGACGTTGGATAACCAACCGTTCGCCTCTCTTCGATCTGGGGTCTTCTCATGTAATAGTATAGAATACTGGGTAATTAAATGTAATATATATTACGTGTTGAATGTTAATTAACAGGAAATTACGAAGCCTAGTCGAAATCAATGATTGTAATTAATCAACAATTCAAATTGTGATTTTTGAGATGAATTACCATTCTAATCAATTTAACCTTCCACTCATCGCATTTCGTACCATTCACTGGATATATAATGATGACTATAGAGAGAATATGATGAATTGTTTATTACACAATATACATGGCAGTTTTCGATGAACAGTGAATTAAATAATGATTACGATAAGAAATGACAGAATAAACTCGAAACAAATATTTTCAAATGTATGTTATATTAAGCGAAAAACGAAATAGAGAGTCGATCTACGTACAACCACCATACAATTTGTTGGTAGAGACTGTGATTTCTAGGACTACACCTAAATTATGAATTTTCTCATAGCGCTGCTTGTTGCTTTGGTAGGACAGAATTTAAGACATCGCATACGTCCATGCATTGGAACAAAAATCCATATATCGATTGAAAAGTCAATTTGATAATTTATCCGTAATGGAATTCAAACCCGTAAGATCCGTAACCGAACCCAATGACGTTAACCACTGTACCACGGACCCTGCAACGCAATAAACATAATTATTAGAGATAAAGTAATTTTCTACAGAATAATCTAAAAATATTATCCGAAAATTATCTTTTGTTACAAAATAAAAGCATTTTTCTTATTTACTACCGTAATAGTAAGCGTATATTTATTTCAAACAAATACGAAAAATGAACGAAAATGCATTGGAATACTCTCTCTTTTCAATATTTATTAAGGAGTCGATATCACTCGATTGCAAAAATATATATATATACATTAACAACAATTCTGTTGACAATTTTTGTATTGATCTTAATAATATTCCTTTTTTATATTCTTCAGATAAATTTTCTAAACATCTGTGTTATTATTTCATTTCGAACCGCAATAATTGCAGCATCATAATCCTTTATGCATATCGAATGTGTTCATATTTTACAGTTAAATCTTCTGACTAAAAACCAATTAACCAAAAAACAAATACAATATAATATTGGTTTTTGATTTTTCTTATCAATCGCAAGGCAAAATTTTATTTATTTCAATTCATTACAAAATCGAAATACCTAAAAGTGCCAGACACCACAACTGTGCCTAACAGGGCTTTCTACAATATGCGATTTGCCGCCTCCCACACAATTTTGTATTGAACCTCACGTTACCGGATGATTTGATTTTATGCCATACTGCCTATAAGATACGATAGCAGTCAAAAGCAAGAGCCTTCAACAATACTTTGTAAGATGCAATTTAATTTATAATTTCTTCATTCATTCGCTCTCATTTTGTCATTATTTCTTAAGCTTTCAATACAAGTAAAATAGGTCAAAAATCATATTTTAATATGTCAAAGATAGCAATCTATGGTTTTTTCTAAGAAGTTTCATTTAAAATCTTATGGTGACTTTTTCATACTGATATTGTATTCGTATTTTGCGTAAATTACCTGTGAGAAAATAGTAGCATGTTGTAAAGCATATTTGTCTTAATTATAAGTAATCAGTTTTTTAGGAATTCGATTCCAAATATTGTATAATTAACGATATTTAACTTTAGGTATCGGATGTGTAATTTAAAGTGTCGATAATTGTAGATCCGGAGATATGTCTTCTGTTCGGGACGCGACGACAGAATTTTGGTCCTTTTCTATGGTTATCAATTTTTACGGTAGATGGCCGTATGTTTCCTGCACTTAGACATCACTTGCATTGATGACTTGCCTTTTCAGGGCGTTCAACTTTATCATTACGTATGCAGAATCGGCGTCGTCTATTTCGGTCATCGCTTGAATTGTTTTTTAAATATTATTTATAAATTCGCATCGTTTATATTAATGACTCACCACAGTTTTATGCTGTTATCAAATATAGCAGGAAAGCGATTAATAATAAAGCTATGAAAAATAGTTTACTGTCGTAATGGTGTATTTTCCAATGGCTGGGCGAAATCAGAAAAAACTTAAGCATCCCAATACTCAAATCATAATTAACAAATTGAACATGTTTTTCGACCATATCCGCTCCCAATGTGGAACATATGGGCTACTAATACAGTGTATTAAAACAACTTTTTTATCAGAAATATTTTTAAATCAGCCACTCAAATTCTCTCTTAGAAGAGGGTAAGAAGATGGAGTTACGAAAAGACTTGTATTGACCTAAACGGTCTTTTTGCGCCGTGTTTTGAGGATCGGATAGTGGGTAGCTGAGGGAGTATAAAAATACCACAGACACCTATGCTTTTGAGTACCATACCCTGTTCAAAATCTTAGTCCCGCAAACGAGTCATAAAAGGGTCACTACTTGGATACTTTCAAGTTGAAGTCCATTTGAAAAGCGGGTACTGTTAATACTATCAAATTCCGCTTACCTAAAAAACAATAACGAGGCTTACGAAGAGCTATTAGCTAACTAATAAATATTCCTTTCATACGTTCATCCGACTACCTCTACCATTTCTAAAAAAATAGGTTGAGCATCTAAATTACAACCAGTTCTCGTAAAAAATACTTCTGTTGAGATACTTCATTTGTTCTACATTGGAAGAAGAAATTTATGAACAAAACTTCAAATATTATAGCTTGTTTTCTTACACATTTTTAATAAATACCAAATTAATTTTATCAAATTAAAATGACTGTATTAAAAGCTTTTACTCAAATTTACAGTTTGTTGAATTACTTAGTGCCTTCCTCTGGTTGGCGGTAAATTTCTAAATAATAAATTTTATCTGAAAGTCATCAATCATCTCTAGCAGAGTCAGAAAACTAATATTGAGTCTAATCAACCACGCCCACTTGTGTCAATAACAATTTTCATAACGCTGGAATACGAAATGGATGACCCGATGTTTTTTTTCTTATTTTAAATACGCCATCATATTGAAAATATGGAAGCTTTCAAATTTCACATATTTCTTGTTTGATCTACACTCACATGAAATAATATTGGTTTCGTAATACTAAAAAGGGTTTAGTACTAGGGCTTCCTTTCCCGGGATTCACTGTAAATGCTAAAAAAGTATTCTGTGATCTAGTGGTAAAAGCTTTGCCTTAGCGATCAGTCGAGTCTTGCAAGGTCAATATTAAATTAAGATTTTTCAATTTAAATTTATGATCTTGGACATTACCGACTTCTCATTATTCAATTTTTTCGATTTTCCAATTTCCAAAATATTTGGCATTGGCTTTCAGCTGTAATTTGCAATTTTTTTTATTTGAACATGTACCTACAGCGTGTACCTTGATTTTTTCATGTACATAGTTTTTTATATAATACCTACATAATTAATATAAATGTATTGTGGTCTCCCTTCTTGTACTATTTCGTAACAGCCGTTCGAAATAGAGGACAAAGGAGGGCTGCTTCTTAAATATGGTCGACAATATTGTACAGTCGCATTGAAGAACGTATCCTCATTTTGGATAGCATCTGGTAAAACGATTTTAGGAAAAACCGTACAGGAAAAAAGCGGACATGGAAAAAAGCGGAAGTACTCACATTTAAAATACTTCTTATCATTTCATGAGTTTTGCAGATAAGTATTTATTATTATTAGTATTAGCTACGTATTAATAAATTTAAGTGTGAATCTTCTTTTTTTACTTTGTGTGCGGTTTTCCGTGTCCGCTTTTTTCCGTGTCCGGTTTTTTCCTGTACTGTTTTATCCGTTCACCGGTAAAACATACCTTAATAATGCAATAAATTAAATAAAATATATATATTTTTTTTTTACTTTTTTTAAATGACTGTCCGATTCCCGATAAAAAAACGACCAAATTTTTTGATCATAATCCCGGGATCATAAAGAGGTTTCGGGATTGCATGCCCTAGTTGGTACCTACTGTTTGATAAAAAAGTGTTGAATAAATGAGCAAACATTTGAGAGAGTTTCAATTTAGTTTAATTTTTTTCAACTATGTTCGCTTCAGATTTGAAGCATATGAAATCACTCTGAAGGATCGAAAAGTATTTCTTCGAGAAATGTTATTCTTCAGTCGATCAACATCACTCTTTTGGAGTGGGTAAAGTTAGCAGGACGAGACTAAAAAGCGACAAGTGACTAGCTAATCCCTATCGCTACATTCTGTTTTTAGAATGCCTTAAAACACAAATCTTTATATTTCAAAAAATTTTACTCAATTTGCTTTGTATTACTTTCACATTAATAGTTACCAGGACAGGTTTCGCTCATCCCGAGCATTATCACATGATAAAATATAAATAATAAGAAAGTCGTTTATATGAAATTCAGAGCTAATAATTAGCAGGTATATAAAACAATTGGTTCAAGAACTGTGACAAGAATTTATAGACAATCATACATGATATTAAATGTTCTACAATTAACATATTAAGAACCTCTTACAAATATATAGTACTTGAACCAATTAATGTATATACCTGATAGGTCTTGTTGAGATTTATATTTTATCAGTACGCTCGCGATAAAGAAAACCGGTTCTCGATCATTATAGAAAATCTGGAAGTAGTACGCCACAAAGTTTTTTTTTAAAAATTCCGTTCCACCAAGAATTAACATTTAACATCTAAAAATTGCCAAATCTGTATATATAGTCATAAAATTTTCTGTAATGATATTCGATCCGGCGGAAGATTTGTAGCATAAAATTTTATAATACTGTTTTTTTAAGTAGATACTAGTGAGTACCTGGCATGCGTTGCAGTGCCACTAAAAAAAGAAAGGGTTTGTGTTTTAATTCTGTTTGTTGAAGTGCTTATGAATACGCAATATTTTCTGTTCGGTCTCGTGTGTACACGAATAAATTAGGTTTTCCATAGATGTCTCTGTTGGTACGTATTTGATTATTTTGGTTTTTTTTAGAAACCTTCATGGGTGTGCGCACAACAACTCACCAATGTTTCATCGAAATCGGATCAATGGTAAAGGAACGCATCTGAAGATCTGAATTCTATCAACCATAAAAGACATTTTGCATTATCTAAGCATATGTCTTTTGATGAGCGACATCAAAGATTAGAAGAAAAAGAAAAAGATTAGAAGATTACACATGTCCGTAGATTAAGTGAATATTGAAATAAATGAAATTAATCTTATTTAAAACACTCTCAGATAATCTACCCTTATAGACTTCACCAACTAAGACACAAAACTGCCCTCTATTGTCAACCAAAAGAGATTTAAATTAGCAAAGTAATTTAAAAGTTCAGATAAGCTTTTAAAATACCCAATTCTGGAGATCATTAAATATGTTCATAAATTGAATATTTTGATTTTTGTTGAGATGAAAACATAAAATCATCAAATTTCAGTAATTATATCATGTAGTATTTCATCAATTACTTATATGCAAAGAAACATTAGTAAGGAGTGGTTTTCATAAATAAAACATAATTTTTGTTCACTATCAATTCATCGATGGAAAGATATTATATGAATACAAATACAACAAATGTATTGCGATTATTCTTCTTTCTCTGACCATGTTCGCTCCCTATGTGGAGCATATGGCCACCACGAGATCCTCCATGATTTGTTGTCTGATATTCAAGTATCTTTCACCTATGCTGAGTACGTCATATGAATAATACCCCCAATATTCACCGTAAGAATTTATTCTCGAAGCCCAGTATATGGCGTTCGTTAAATGCCATGATTCGCACCGTATAGCAACACTGGTAGAATGCAAACGTTGAACATGGTTGAACAATTGACATTTGGTTTCTATGGTGTACAACTGCGTGTCGCAGACAGTTCTCATTGAGTTAAATGTGGCTCTAAGTCAGCGATTTCCAACGTGGGTCGTACACCTCACCCGGGAGGCAATGCGCAAATCATTAATATTTATTTATTTTGTTGTCCACACATTTTCAAAAAAAATATTTTGTAACTCTGACTTCGATAATATGATGGCAGCACCGTTATATTTGGACTTTTCCATATTATTTTTAGTGATAGATGGCAATACTAGCGCAAATGTCAATGTCAAAATTTTGAGGTTATAGTTGGGTATTTCGCATGTGTATGATTAACTTGTGCGTTGGCTTACATTCTGTAAAGTTTATAAATATATTTTAATTATGGTTCCTAGCCCCATGCGAAAATGAATAGTACGACTAAGAAAAAAGTTCGTCAGTATTCAGAAGATTTGCATTTCGATGTCATACCTGCTCCTCACGATGTTCGTTTACCATTCTATTTGATGTGCGAACATTGTTTAACCAACGAATATATGAAAAACGGTCATATTGAAGCTTATTTAAAGACAGGGCATATCACTTGCGTGAACTATGAGTTGTACCACTTTAATAATATGAAGGAGAAATTTTGAAAAAAGATCAACATTAAATTCATTATTCTCTGGACGAAATGCTAACAAAAAACGTACTCTTGAAGCTAGTTATGAAATTTCTCTGCTCATAGTTAAGTCTGGAAAAAATCATACTGTAGGGGGACGATTTAATTAAGCCAGCTGTATCGGTTTTGGAAAAAGTTAACAAAGATATGAAAGAAATGCCACTAATCCAGTGGTTTCCAACGTTTATGCTACAACGCCTACCATAAAAAATTGATTTAAAAAACTGATAAATACAAATAACAGAATAATTACAAGATTTTGTGGCGTATCTAGAGGTTTTGCTTTCCCCCCACCATTTTTCCTCCAAAAATGATTTTATATTTACAGTTGTGGTAGATTAAGGGTAACTATTCGCAAAAAAAACATCAAAAAATTACAACAAAATTATTTTTCTTTGCTTTGCACTTAGCAAAATCGTCAGCAACATTATCTGCCAGTTGGTGTTCTATTGAAAGAATTCCAAGATTTTTTAATTGAAAATTGCTCACGATGTCAAGTAGTTTTTTTATTGATTTCAACCAAAAAATGATAATTCAGCATCTTGTGACTGTTCAAAACAATTTCTTCTTTCTACCTCGACATTGAGGCTTCATGATTATCATGAGATTATTTTTATTTGTTTATTACCTACGAAATTTTGTGTTAAAAAATTCTGCCTCTAAGAGAATTTTTTGTCAATGAGTAAAATAAACATTCATTCACTTAATTTTTACTGTTATTTTTTTATTTTAAAAAATAAAACACAATTCATTTGTACTACTTCCACATATTTTGCTGTTATGTTACGATATGAAGTTTTATTTATTTGTGGATATTATGGTATGAAAACTATTTTTTAATTACAAAATGTTGGCACCCCCCTGGAGCTCGCGCCTCCCCGGTTGGAAACCACTGCACTAAGCAATACCACTGTTAGTAAGAGAATATATGAGATAGCTAAGGATGTAGAAACACAACTAATTGAAAAGTTTTTAAGAAACAGTGAGGCCGTATTGATGGCTTATGTGAGATATATTGAAAATGGTGAATTTAATGAAGAAATGTTGTTATGTGAAATATTTAAAACCACTACTATTTCCATTGATGCATACAATAAACTAAAAATATATTTAGATAAAACTCAAATACTAATGAATAATATAACATCGTGTGCTGCAGATGGTGCTCCTGTTATTATGTGTAAAAAACGCGGTTGCTTAAAATTAATGAAGGATAACAATCCAGACATGTTCCTTGTAACTTGTGTTATTCACAGAGAACATTTAGTTTCTAAAAAACTTTCACCTGCCCTAAATGAGATAATACATTCAGTTATAAAATGTATCAACTTTATCAAAGCTAATGCCAAATGTGAACGTCTTCTTCAAAAAATTTTGTGAGACAACAGACTATTGTTTCATACCGAAATAAGATAGTTGTCACAAATTCCCTTGTGGAAAAGATTCATGGAATTATTCGATTAGTTAGTTTTTAAATGACAAACCCGAAATGACACTCTTAAAACCAGTTAATGGTCAAGCATTTGTGAGTTATTTGACAGATATCTTTGAAAAATTAAACATTTTACATAAACAACTAACTACAAGAAGCAAACAAGACCCGTATTGATGCAAAATCGAAGATATTTGACTTCACTGGACTTCTGTAGGTGAATAAAAAAAATGTTTCGGACAGTAAATTTGAGCAATTTTACTAGCTAAATAAGTGTGAGGTGACTGATTTAGCTGTAATTGCTATTGTGCATCACTTGGATAAAATGGCTAGTGACTTAATATTCAGATTTAAAAGAAATTTCTTTCCCATCTTGGATAACTCAACCAATGTTGATAGATATAACTGATTTGGCCATGCAGTATCAAGAAGAACTTTTAGAATTTCAAAATGATGAATCTTTTAAAGAACTATTCAACATAAAAAATTCAATGGCATGACTTTGTGTCGAGACAGAAACAAAATACCCGATTATGTCAAATTTAGCAAGGAAATCACTGTTGCTATTCCCATCATCATATTTAGTTGAATGCGGTTTTAGCACTGTAAATGATTTGTTATCCATAAAACGAAATCGTCTTGATATCACAAACCGTGGAGATATACCGATTAAAATTGACCAAATTAGTCACATAAAAACTCTTTGCAGCTCACATCAAGCCCAAGGATCGCACTAATTTTCCTTCCAGTAGTGATTTAACATAATATGCATATTATTTATTAATGAAAATTAAATAACAATAGTTGAGAAGACCGGATCGAAGAGAGGCGAATGTTTGGTTATCAACTTCCAGGAGGTCTGGGATATCAAGCAAACACCATTTCAAATCCAGTTCATCTCTTATTTAATTAACGATGCAGTGGTTTATTACACAAAATATCAGTAACACATAAAATTGAGTCTACATTTACATTTACTTAACACATGAATTTACTTATAAGTTATAATGCAATTGACACAACAAACGATTTTAAATTTAAATTAAGTCCAATTTCAAAACAAACAAAAACAATTTATAATTACTTGTGACGCTGGCTGGCTCTGAGCGCCGACTGTCCACCAAAATAAAAGTTAAGCCTCAACCACTGTAGGTTCCTTCTCTTGTTGTCAATAATAGACCCGTCCACTGAACGCTTTTTAATTTTTAGCTATAGCCCTAAGGCAACCGATAGCTTTCAACGACAATAACTCGGTTTGACTACCAAGAACCATTGCCATTAAAGCGGTGCGCTGTCAGTTATGGACCCTAATAAATCAAAATTAATAAACAAAACCAGGGTGTGTCATTGTATGTATTGCATTTTTTTTTGGAGCAATTCATTTGTTTTTTCAGAATTATTGAGGTAATTAAAAATTTGATAAGGGGGGGCGTGGAGATTTTTGAATCGTTGAAGTGGGGCATGGGACAGATAAGGTTGGCAAACGCTGCTCTAATAAAGCTGTGTCTTTGTGCTACATTCTGTGTACACCTTTCTATGTCTGTGTATGTGTACCTAATGTGTACACCGAGGTACCTAAATCATTCTTTTAGATATCAATATTTTCAAGAACGGATTCGTTTGATTTGTGAGCATTTTCGGCCTGTCTTGAAAAAACAAAACGTTTTATCTTTATAAATATTCTTCGCAGTACTTTGATCATTTGTATTATTTAATTTAATAAAAAAATTCTGTTTAATGATGTTTTATATATGTATATTAAATATATTGTATACGATGAAAAATAAATAATTAACTAAATTTAGAATAGTATTTTTAAAATATAATTTATATTATTAAGGATATAGAAAACCTTTCTACTTTGAAGATAAGTTTTTGGATTTTAATTAAATTTTGTTGAATGCCGATCCTTAGGGATTTAGATTATATTGTTTAATAAAAATGCTCTCATATTTAATGAATACATAGCATCAAATATGAACCTTTACTAGTATGATATTAATACTGATGCTATATTAATAAAATGTTCTTTATTCCCTTTATTATTTTACCGTATTCAGTTGAAGACTATCTAGTTACTGTCATATAATAGATTTATCTTATGTATGTTAAATAGAATATATTTTACGTGATTATAATGACCTTATCCTCGTCAAGAACTAGCGGTTAAGGGCTTACGTTCTTCTCCACAGCACGCTCAAGGGTTCAAATTCCTAACTTTAAACATTAAAGATTTTTCTGATTTGAATTGTTGAGATTTTGTACTAGTGGGTGCGTTCTTGTGCTCGAATGCCTGAAGATGCCGAAAGGCAAAACCCGGGTCGATAGTGACGAAACACATGGAAATGTACAAAATCTCAACAATTCAAAGCATCCTCAGTCGATGCCTTAAATTATAAATGATTTTTATATCAATTCATGGATTATTATCAAATTAAAAACCATGGCTGTCTATGTGTCGGTCATTTCCCACCCACCGTATCCGATATTGAACGGAGAGCAGACAGGGCGATAAAATATTTTTCCTGTACATGTCATTTTATTCTCAAGTTCTTTAAAAGTACAGATTAAACGATTAACTTTCAAACAGATCTTGTCAAACATATTCTGCATAATTTCTCCAACATAAATAAGACCATACGCTCATATTAGGAGAGCAGTTGTTTTAAATATACCTCTCGTTCACGCTGAATTCACTTGGATCTGGAAACAGTCCACGACTACATTAAGCTGTCGAATAAACTCTTTAGCTCTATAGCAGACCATTCGAAAACATCAATTTGAAGCCTCAAAGACTATGACAGGACTTCAGCAGACCTCGTACTGTATTACTTTTGTAACCTCCCTGAATCCATTTGTCCCCAACTAGCCGTATGGTACGTCCAGACCTGAGCATCTCTACAAGGCATCAAGGCACAATTTAATTCACAATACACTGGTCTCAGATACACTAAAGACTTTCGAGAACCAATTTTCTCTATTGAGGCTAATTTCTGTTAATTTATTCTTTTTATTTAAGTGGTTTTTCTTTCTCTTCTAATATTTTGATGTATATATTTTATCTATGTGTATACGTGTGTATATATAACTCAATCAAATACACGCTGTGAACCATGTTGTCCTAATCGCCAAGCATACAACCGCCAAAACTATAGATCTAGAGCAGAGGTTCTCATGTGCGGCCACCAGAGAATTTTCCTACGGCCACCAACGGTTCTATAGTAATAAATATTGATATTTAAATAAATATGACATTTGTTTATTCGTATTCCGTACGTACACGGCTCTAAATTCAATCTATAGTACGTTTTTAATTATAGCCCCTTTCAACACTGTGTACTTAAAAACTAAATAGACACCATAAACTGACAAGGGAAAGGCGAGGCTTGCAACGAACTGTCAAATGTAACATAACCTCAAATAACCAAAATGCCTGTAGTGCATTTAAGGCAAATTAATTCTAAATGAAATGATAGTTAAGACAATATGTTGTGTTTATGATTTATTTCCGTTATTATTATAAGTACAATCATGAGATATGGTTCCACTAAAGCGTATAGGTGTGTTCTCTTTCTCGATTCTTCACTTTATATGTGATTACATGTAAAGTGAAGAAAAGCGAGATATGTTGGCGTTTACTCTTTTATCCTAAATACTTACTAACACAAAAGTGAAGATGTGTGATAGGGACAGAGATACATCCACCGCGCCCCAATGAGATATAAGTGAATATATTAAAATCTTAATAAGATTGAAGCTATTGTTTCAATCAATTTCACTGAAGAATAAGATCTTTGTAATAAAGCTGGAGAGAAACCTCTACAATAAATTAATATGCATTATTTGTCTCTATGCGGACTAAAGGACTAAGGGTTAACCCAAAATGCAAATCGTTTTCATCCTCGAAAGTGGAATCTAATATTCAATATGGAGTTTGTGTGAATGGACAGATAAGAAAACTCGATAATTGGAATATGTTGTATGGTTCCAACGAAGACAAAGCATTATTGTTCGAAAAGAAGCTTATTTTTAATCACTTTTAAGATGTTAACTGTCAGTTCTTGGTGGAAAGACATTATATTTTAAAAAATAAAACACAACTCATTTGTACTACTTCCACATTTATGTAATGATCAGGACCGGTTTCGCTCATCACGAGCATTATCAACTGATAAAAATACAAACATAACAGGCTTATTTATATAAAATTGATTGTAAAAATGAAGGTATATAAAACTGATGGTTCATGGACTGAGACAATAAAATACTGATTATCAAACAAATTATACATAAATCAAATAAAAGAGTCTACAATTAAAATCTTATGGACCTCTTGCAAATCATTAAATACTAATCTGAAATCACAAATATAGCTACATTAAAAGTCCATTTAGCTGAACAAAATTTTTAATGACGTTACTAATGTAATATACAATAATGAATCAGGAACATTTGCAAGAGGTCCATAACATTTTAATTGTAGACTCTTTTATTTGATTTATGTATAATTTGTTTGCTAATCAGTATTTTCTTGTCTTAGTTCATGAACCATCAGTTTTATATACCTTCATTTTTACACTCAATTTTATATAAATAAGCCTGTTATGTTTGTATTTTTATCTGTTGATAATGCTCGTGATGAGCGAAACCGGTCCTGATCATTATAAATATGTGGAAGTAGTACAAATGAATTGTGTTTTATTATTTAAAATTATTTTTTAATGTCAAGTTTATTTACTGTCATCCATTTAATAAAATTACTAGCATAATAATTATAATTTTTTACAAAATCAAAGCTTAAAAGCTTAAAAACTTTCAGGTAAGTCACCTTGTCGGAAATCTGAACTCTGGTATTACCCATGCGGAGATTGGGCTGCCTTTTGAAATGAAGAGTGGATTTACCCTTTAGTAGGATGGCTTCTGTTTTAGCAGGTGCGAATGTCAGTAATGGGAGTTGTCCCAAGCCAAAATTAAATTAAGTGCCACATTCGCAGCCCTTTCAATGCAAAGACGGCTTTTCGCACATACTAAGAGTAATGCGTCGTCCGCATAAGCAATGATGGTGCAGTTGGGTGGAAGAGTTATTGATAGAAGGTCATTAAATAGATCCTTGAAGGCATCCCATGGGCGTCCTTGTCAGCTAAAACGATCTGTTCAAATTCGATTATTTTAGTGAGAAATGCTATTATCTGTGAAAACAAAACATTGCCACCATAATAAGTGATGGCCGACGAACAATGAATTGCTTGGGAAATTGTAAAGTATAATGTCGAGGGTTAATAGGCTCTTATAGGCGCTCTAAAAGCATTTTGCAAAAGACATTACTGGTTCGATTAATCTGGGTCGAACGATGAGTTATAGAGACCTATTTGAGTAGTTGTTCAGTGGGTATGCACAAATGGGTATATCCATTTCAATATCGTGGGAAATTGACAATTGTGCAAAATATACTAGGGAAATTAAAGTAAAAATTACCATCAACAAGTATCAATTAAATACTTCCCTTCTTTTAGTTACGAATAATAGAAACAAGTAAAAATCCCCAACACTACGCAATTTTTAAATAATAACTAAAACTTAAAAGTCCTTTTTAAGGTGTTAACTGTCAATTCTTGATGGAAAGGCATTATATTTTAAAAATAAAACAATTTGTTTGTACTACTTCCACATTTTTACAATAATCAGGACCAGTTTTGCTCCTGACGTGCATTAATTTAATCAATGAATTTACAAACAAGAATTTACAGGTAATTAATTTGTTTGAATACCTGTAAATTCTTGTCATATTTCATGAACCAACTGTTTTATATACCTTGGATTTGATCCAATTTTATATAAATAAGCCTGTTATTTTTTCAATAATGTCCGTGATGAGCGAAACCGGTTGTGATCATTATAAACGTGTGTAAGTAGTACAAACAAATTGTTTTATATTTATATATATAAATACTACGTAATATATTAATGTGTTTATAAATAAGAAAATGAATCCAATAACTGTATTCATATTGTGCAAAATGAATTATCTAATATTTATTGAAGGGATTGTAAGCGACAAGCTTCCGCTCAATTCTGTTGAGGTTACGAATGCCTACGCAATTTTGCGTATTGACATCGGCCCACGCCTCAATGCATTGGGTGCTACGCTTTGTCATGTAAACCGCTACGAAATACGTGGCAAATATGAAGCATCGACGCGAAGCACCGTGGAATAATCCAAAAGTTATTGTTGGCGAAATTTTACTACAAACATTGTTGAATACTAAAATCTTCTTATATATTATATAGTTGCGCTGTATGTATCTGCGTTAAAATGAGAAACTATAATATATTAAATTACCATTTCACACTTACAACCGGCCTTAACAATTTAGGTGAAATCTTATTAAATAATAAAGATCGAATAGAATCATTGTCACAGTGTGGCATATACCGCCTCTCTTGTGAAAACTGTCAAGCTTCTTATGTAGAACAGGCAGGTAGAAATTGTAATATTTGAATTAAAGAACATATAAGTTTTAAATTTGGATTATTGAGATTTTGTACACTTCCATGTATTTTGTCACTAACGACCCGGGTTTCGCCTTTCGGCATCTTCAGGCATTCGAGCACACGAATGGACTCGAACTGAGTTCGAGTCCTCAGTTCGAGTCCATTCGTGTGCTCGAATGCCTGAAGATGCCGAAAGGCGAAACCCGGGTCGTTAGTGACAAAATACATGGAAGTGTACAAAATCTCAATAATCCAAATTTAATATTGAAATTCCATCAAGCACCCTCAGTCGATGTCTTAAATTATATAAGTTTTACATTAAAAGAAATAATTTTTCAGAGTTTACTTTATCATTTAATTGAAAATGACTATAATTTTAATATAAACAATAAATTATAAATACGTAAAGTAAGGTATTAAAATAGATAGTTAAGAGTTTTCATAAATTAATAAAACCTTTAAAATTATTATTAGTAAATAACATTTTGAATAGGACAGGTAGCTCACCAGTCTCACCACTATTAAATTTACTTCCCTTGGGATTTTCACGTTCAAATACTGGTAATTAGTAGTGTTATGGTAATTAATACTATCATTGTTTATGTCTTACCTCTTCCCCTTGTCCAGAACGAAGCAAACCCACCGTAACCTTCATTTTTAATTTAAGAATTAGAATCATTGCTTAGCTTAGAAATAAATAACCTTGCGATACGGTTGGTGTAAAGATGCTTCTTAAAGAGGCGAAACGCGTCATGTTAGTGACAACGCCAGTGGAATAACTAAGTAACCAATTTTAATTTATATTAAAATTTCAAAATTAACAATTGTTAATCTTGGTAGCCAGAAGACATTAAAGTATTTTCATAACCGTACAGTACGAGAAAACACATCGTAAGCGTTTTTATTGATATGCGTGAATTCACATTAAACTTAACCAAAAAAAGTACAAAATTAAATTTAAGCATTATTTTTGTTTTCAACAATGACTACAACCAATGTGGAGCGTCTCAACAAAACTTGTTTTTACGAGAATTGATTTTTATTCAGTCGCTCAACATATGGTGAGAAGCTTGGACTTATATCTGGCATGCTGATGATGATGATGTTTCTCAGGTTTTTTTTCTTCAAGTAAAACACGCCCGTCCGTCAAATTTGTTTTATTGCAGTTAGTTTAATACATTCCTCGAAGGCAGTAACAGTTACAAAAACAGGTTTACAGTACACACTTTGAATTTAGAACCCCCGAAAAGTGATTTTTATGACTGTACTTAACTTCTTCTAAAGCCAACAACGTTAAGCCTCTCCGACCGCCGAATGCGGATTGCTGCTTTCTCTAGAACCTTTTTGTTTCGGGATAACGGTAAACGACAAAAACATAAGGGATCCAACGGACATGGCCAAATTTTATGAACTGTAAAAATACGACGGTACATATTTGCAAAAAGATGTGAACTAATTACAATGTTTTTTCTTATTTTACCTCTTCAAAGATATTACATATTGCTTTTGCAATACCAGAGACGGGTAAAAGGCGATGTTGGATCTTTTTGAAAGCCCAGATTCGCCCAATACGTTTGGGCGGTGTCAAAGGATAGGGATTGGAGTAGACTAATAGTTATCAAAACACCCTGGCTGTGACCCGTTTTTAGAATCACGCGAGAAATAGTAAACAGTACGAATCTATAAATCGATTGACAAAACAACGTATGCATCAAAACCGCAAAAAAAAAGTCAAACATCCAAGAGCGTTGAACAGTTGTTTAGTGAAAAATTGTCCACAATCAATATGTACTTTTAACATTAAAAAATGAAAAATTGATTTAGTAAACTCCCCGATAACACGATAGATAAGGGGGGCGAGTTGTCTCGGAGTAAACGCATGCAGCGCAAGAGTATTCTAACGTGTAATCCGGAAGGAATCGCAAAATTTTTTGAAAACAAGTTGTCGGCAATCGTGTTACTGTACATTATTACTTAAATTATCAAGATGTTTCGTTTCAGTAAGAAAAAATGGCTCTGCTGTAAAGTGGTTAACGTCGTTAGCTACAGTTGCAAATGTCTTGGGTTCAAGTCCAGTCGGTAGGGACAGTTTCATTAATTGATTTTTCAACCGATTTCCGTCGTTTTTTCTGTTTTTAGGAAAGGAATGTTTGTGATGTCTAAAATTACCACCCACCCATACGATTCTAAAAACGGGAGGTAGTGAGAGCGATTAGGTGACCATTATTCTTGTCCTAGCCCTATCCTCTATCCCTACTCTCTCCGAAAAAATAGAGAGTTTGAGCAACTGAGTAACAAGAAGTTTTCGTAGAAAATACCTCCATTTGGAGACCATATACTACACATTGGGAGCGGACATTTTTTAAATTTATTTATGTGTACCTGATACCTAGTTAATAAATAAAATCATCGTATACCTACCGAGGTACTATGTTCTTTTATGCGTTTTTAGGAACATACCTTCCTATCCTCCTATTTTGTATGAACTGCAAATCCCTTTTCACGGGGTTTTGTTTTTATTTTGTACTAGTGACTAATGCGTTGCAATGCCGCTCAAAGAAAGAAAGGTTTTGTGATTTAATTCTGTTTATTGAAGTGCTTTTGGATTACAGGTCCTTGGTCTGAGCCCGCCATCTTCATGCCCGGCCCGGCCTGAGCCCGAGTCTCAATATCACACTTGTTACCTTAACCCGACTCGAAGCCCAGATTTATTTTTCTCAGCCCGAAAAAAGCCAGATTTTTTTAAATATAGTAATTCATAACAATATATCCTATTGTTTCCATATTTCCAACGATATTTATAACACATGTGAAATAAATTATCTATTTTATGAATATTGCCCTATGCCTGTCTCATGACCCGAAAATAGTAATAGAATAAATCAGAAGGTTTTTCAGAGATGTCGCTGTTCGTCCATATTTTGTTCATCATTTTAGATTTTAATTTTTTTTCTTTAGAAACCTTCACGGGTGTGCGTATAATAATTCACTTAAGTTTCATCGAAATCGGATGAATGGTAAAGGAACGCATAGAGGACAAACAAATAAACAAACATTAATTTTTGTATAAATATATATACATGAGAATTTTTATATTTTTTTCCGTGGCTTCATTTACACGGTTTATCGTGGTACATATTATCTACATTTTTTTTTACAATTTCAAACATGGAAACCTGACTTTTTTTCAATGCCGGGATCAGGGAAAAGGGGTCCGGGATTGGATGCCCTAGGTGGGATGGAATTTTAGACATATTTTATTACCCGACACAAATAATTTTTTTGGTTATATTTGAAAAGATAAATTATCGGCGCTTATATTATGTGATTTTTCTTTTATATTTTTTACGAATGAAATATTTTATCCGTAAAAAAGGTTCGTAATAGTCTCGAAGCGTACCTCTTTTCAGATTACATCAAGGGTTACAGCTAATCGTATTGAACGAATGATGACGTGTTATTTGTATTATAACAGAATCATTATTAACAAGAAATCGCTAGGGCGGGAAACGCTCTCCCGCCCACCCGCAATTTGATCGCCTCAAATTCCGCCCACTCGACTCCGCTCGCCGCCTCAGGCAGGCATGCCAAACTCGTATGTCACATTCCCTACCTCGGTTAATAATAATTCTTTAAAATATGCGGGAGTTACTTTTTTGTAAATTATGTTTAAAAACTTTAATTTTTATAAAAATTATTTAATGTGATAATGAAGAGATAAGAATTTAGCAAGCATACACGTTCTCATTTAGAAAAACGGCCAAGAACTTGTTTTATTGTATACAATTTTATCGCAACTAAAAGCATTGGATTTGAAAAATAAAGTCAATTTGTTTTGTACTAATTCCATATGTTTATAATGATCAGGACCGGTTGATAACACTCGTGATAAGAGAAACCGGTTCTGATCATTAAATAAATGTGGATGTAGTACAAAATAAATTTTGTTTTATTTTAACAATATAACGTATTGGCCCGACGATAGCGCGACCCCCAAAAAAAAAAAAAATTATTAATATTTATTTGAATGGAAACCGGACTAAACAGAACAGAACATGAAAAATCTCAAATATAACTGACTCAAATATAATTCGATCCTCCTATTTTCATGTCGCTTTATTTAAAAAAAAAACCTCGTCAGGCTAAAACGGTAATGCCTTTCCTCAAGAATTGACAGCAAACACATTAAAGATGATTAAAAGCATTGGTATTAATATAAAACTAAAGTTAGTAACATTTCATTTGTGTGTGTGTGTGTTGGAGTTGATTCGTGTGCTCGAATGCCTGAAGATGCCAAAAATCGAAACCCGGGTCGTTAGTGACGAAACACATGGAAATGTACAAAATTTCAACAATTCAAATTTGATAATGAAATTTCATCAAGCACCCTCAGTCGATATCTTAAATTAAGGAGATTTAAATTTCTTGATTTTCTTTTGATTTTGAAGTCGATTATCTCAAAGTAAGGTTTTGTTACGTAACGCCTTCTGCCACTGTAGACTATATATATTAGTAAAAAAACAAACTTTATCACTCGTGTCAAACTTTTCATTTTTTCATTACCATATCGACAGCCCGTAGGTCTATAAAAACAGATTATAAATATGCGGCAACCTCATTACTGCGGTCCCGTCGTGCGGAATAGCTTTCCATAATTTGATATTCGGCACACCTGCTTTGAAGACTTTACCGTGAAGTTATTGGTGGAAAAGTAACTTTTCCACAGAAATATTTTGTTGTACAGGGCGTGCGTATGAGTGGTACAGTGATTGATTCGACAAAACGTTTCTCGGAATGGCCTTAAGCTTCCACTACTAGAACAGCATATTGAAAATGCTGGAAAATCACGAACAAATCTTATTAATACTCCAGTATTTATGATGATAATTTATTACAACGGGGATGTAGTTATATTTCTCAGAATTTTTAAAGGAACGTGCTTGAAATTCGTTTGAAAACTTTCAAAGAGAAACTATTTATAGCTGAAAATTCTATTGTAAGTGTGTATTGCGACGTCAAACAAGAAAGATCACATTGCCGGAGTGGTAATGCTGCAAGTGTTGGAATTCTTTGATAAAACCGAAATTTTGATAACAATAATATTCGTTTTGATTTCTGTATGAAAAGTTTCCACTTCTAATCAATAAATACATAGCCTATCTCAAAATTTAATTAGAACGAATAATCGGTTCTAAATAAGCGAATTAGTGTGTTATAACTGAAATGTTGAATTTATATTTCACGAGATGACAACGTGTTCAAAGTTGGTACGATATTTTTTTTAATCAATAATAGTTTTTTCTATAATTAGAAAAAAAATTTTAAGCTTTCCGTGACTTATACACTCCTCTAACCAGTAATCATTCTCTGATTTATACGTCTATCCCCCGAACTTTTTTGTAGAAAATTAAAGATTTTACACATTTTAAGTATTTTGATTCACCAATAATTGTAAAATTCTCAAGCCTAAAAAGGGTAAATAGCCGTTTTATGTGAGGAAAATGATTGGTAATCATTTTAGTATTATTCTAACTTACAAAAATTTGACATCTTAAAGTCCTGTATAAATTTTCATTTCACAAAAAACACGTTTTAAAATCTATTGATTGAATTTTCATTTACTAGGTAGAACACCATTATAATAGTATCAAGATAACATATCAAAGTATTTAGTTCTAGTTGGCTGAACTAAAGTGTTTAGTGTAGCCGAAATAGCTATCAACTATTACGATTCATAATTTTTGATATCTGGGATTGGTATTTCTTGTCAGCTATACATTTGGTATACCTGTCCATAAATTTCTACGAATTCGACGAAGGGTTAAGCATTATTTGGTCGTGGACTATGATTATAATATTGTCTCTTACCTTCCAGTCTGCGCTGGTACTCCTACGCCACCTCCTGGGAATCTGAGCACGCTCGTTCGACGGGAAGCACCTTCTCCTTGGAGAGCTCCGTATAGTCTGGCCACCTAATCAGGGAAAATAATAAATTAAATGAGTGCTCATACGGTGATAATATTATGGGATTCGGTTAATCTTCCTATGAATCGTTCTTCTATCGTCCTGGGTTCAACTTCCAGAAAATATTTTGATAATTTAATAATATAATTACTTGAATAATAATTACGCAGATTTGTTATATGCTGATTTTTGCCTTTTTAGTAGACTTATAGTTAAAGCTGTGATGAATTTGTAATAATTAGAAAAAATTACCTGGTCGTAACCTCGTCCTCCGTGTGATGGGAAGCCAACAGCTGCAGACAGCGGGGCTTTGTGGACTACACGGCCAAAAACTGGACGACGACTTGACCCGGTTCTGAATCTAAAAGAAAGGATGACAATATCATCATTAAAACATTATACAGACGTCAACACAAACAAATATTGTACCTCCCTGTAGAAGTGATCCCAAGTACAGCATTCATATATGAAGAGATATTTGTGTAAACACTATTCTTATAGGGTTGATCTATATTTGCAAACTTTGATGTAGCTTTTTTATACAAATTATTGCGCTGATAGATCGGCTCTATGAGGTTTTTCGGTACAGTCTATACGCTGATAAATCGGTCCTCTGAGGCTATATAATTTAAATCAATTGATTGATTTTTAATATGCCACGCTGACTCCATCTCAACCAAGGCCAACTTTGAAGCATTCGATAAATTTGCAACATTATAATTATGGGAATCGGGATATTCTCGATTCCTCTTTAGCTCCAACGCAGAGTAGATTAAACTCAGTATACGGATGCACAGGATATTCAATATCACTTAAACTAAGTAGCTGAGCAAGTCGTCATTTAATAATATAACATTAAAATTAGCAACTTTGTTATTCCACTGGCTTTGTCACTAACGTGACGCGTTTCGCCTCTTTAAGACACATCTTCAGACTAACTATATCGCAAGGTTATTAACTTCTAAGGTAAACAATGTTTCTAATTCTTAAATTAAAAATGAAGGGTAGGGTGGGTGCTATTCGGTTCTACTGGACGTGGGGAGGGGAGTAAGACATAAACACTGGTATCATTTTTTACCAATTTTAATTTTGTATTAAAAATGAATTTCCATAAAGTTGCCGGCGAATCCGTAGAAAGCAAGTTGCATTTTCATTCATTTTCACTTTATTTTTTTTCTTAAGCACAATAATGCATGGTTATGGAATGTTAGTCACGTACAGCTCTGCATCGGGACAAGAACGTGAGGCGTAAATTCGTTTATTTTCTTGATCTTCATTGTGTTATGGAAGACAGCCGTGAAACAGCGGTTGTATACACAACGACCGTAGGTGGGGCAACCAATTTGTAATAATTGAGCCATTTCTGACCGTTTAGTAGTAAATTACAAATATTTTTTTTCAATATAGCTTTATCATTTCATGAATACTTATTTTTTCAATCCGTACGATGATAGTCCAATTATGAATTCAATAAATATAACGTATAACTCCACAAAGATCGGTAAAGCGATGATATACACATTTGATTTATTAATCGCCGGGTAACAATGTATCCATTCTGCAGCGGAAGATAGCAATTTTGGCGACATAACGCCCTTTCTTTATCCAATATCGATATCAGGTAAGAGCTCAAGTTATAAATTTCTCTTCAGCCGGCGTCGGTTGTAATAACGTCTGCTAGCGAAATTTATGATCACGAGACCACATTTCACGGGAATTCTGTTAATCTCTTAGTATTTCGGGAATACGGGACATAAATGCTTCGATTTATAACTATCTTTTTCATTCCAGGAATTTTACAACAATGTTACTGTTAACATGGAATTGAAATTTCTCACAGACGAAAAAGATTAATTATGCTAAGCTCCAGCTTTTATAAAGAATATATTTATTTTCACTATGCCCGCTCTCAACACGAAGCATATGGCCTCCTATTGGATGTATCTCAAAAGAAATTTCCCTACGAGAACTGGTTGCTACTCAGTTGCTCAAAGACTATTTTTAGAAAGAGAGTATGGCTAGAATAGGACTAGTGGTCAGCTAATCACTCTCGCTTCTGTTCGTAGACATCACAAACATCGATTCCTACGAACAGAAATCCATAAATCGATTGAAAAAAACAATTTATGAAACTATCCGTACTGGTACTTGAATCCGAGAAATCCGATACCGTACGCAATGACGTTGATCACTGCACCACGTACTCATTTTTCGACTTTAATCGTACTATTTCAAATTTTTTTATACCAAGTCCGCTCTCAATGTAGAGCATATGGCTTTCTAATGGAGATATCTCAACCGAAATTTTCTGCGAGAACTGCTTGTTACTCAGTTACTCAACTTCTCTTTCGGTGCAGTGATCAACGTCGTCGGCTACGGTTACAGATGTCGGTTGGGACAGTTTCATAAATTGATTTTAGCATGGGTGTATGAATTTATTATTTAGGTATGACTATGTCGGGTCCGTGGTGCAGTGGTCAACGTCATTGGCTTCGGTTATACGTGCTCAAATCCCAGTGGGTACAGTTTCAAAAATTGAATTTTGTCTAAAAAATTCCCTGCTGCACGATCGATCCTAAAAAAACGGGTCCTAGCAACAGCGTTTAACTGACCACTAGTCCTCTCCTAGCTCAATTCTTATATCCCTACTCTCTTTTCAAAAAGAAGAGAGGTTGAGAAACTGATTAATAAGCAGTTCTCGTTGAAAAACATATGTTTAGATACCGCCTGTAGTGGTTCATATGCTCCACATTAAGAGCGGACATGGTAAAAAAATTGAGGATTCTTGCTGCCTGTGAAGATTTAATACTATTTCCATTAACAATATTATTAACGAACGATATTATTAAGTATATATAAGTGTACTCTATTTATGTTGAAATTTCATTCGAACTGCAGCAGGTTTTTTATGCAGTATATCGATCGTCCAGTTCCTCAATCAGACAACTCCAAAAAATGAATTTAATATGCAGTTATGTGTATAATTTTGGGCTCTATCTAATTCAGTAACCAGATAGAGTGCAAAACTTAAAAATTTCACCAAAAATACTATGGCACAACCTTCTAAAGAATGAAACAAAATATTGAAATTTTTTGGTCAGTAAAAATACATTTCTGAATATCTTTCTACTGACTATACTCGGAATTTACTTAATTGTTAATCACTTGTTAATAAAATGTATAAAACTCGGGTACAAATCAATAATATTTGATTTATGGTGACCATTTGAATATTGCTGGGTTATTTTTAGATGTCTGTGTAACGAACTGGACGATCAATATTATATTATGAGCAAATTGTGAGGTCACATTACAAAACTCGTTGAGCGGAACAAAATCATAATATCAGGTTTTCAGTTGTTAGGTCTGTGAAGAGTTTTTACTTAATTAGAATTGACGATAAGATAGAGTAGTTCACATACCAAAACACGTTGAGCGGAATCTCTAGTATATAGCACATGTAGAAATATGTGTGTCTGTATGCCTGTCGGTCACAAAAACTCTTCCCAGACTGTGTACAGTAGCGACGTGAAATTTTGGCTGCTATTAAACTTTTAGCCTTAAACTGAAAACGCGATATTTTTGACGTTTACAATGCGGAATAATAAAATCAACAAAAGCCGAGGAAGATTACTTCGCGTCCGCTCCATACTAAAAATATTCCGTGATTGTCATCATCAAATCGCTAAGCAACTATAAATATTTTATAGTATAAACGTCACAAATAATAAGTTTTCATTCTTGAATCCTTAAATTTGTATAAAATCAAAAGATTGAGTGGAATTCTTATGTTGTGCCTTTTAAAAGAAGTATGCCCAAAGGAAGAGAAAAGTTTTAAATGAACTAATACAAGCGACCCCTATCTTGGGCGAAGCAGGGTAAAAAATACTAATAAAATCATAAGTCGAACATTCAGGTCTTAAGTGGAATTGGTAGGTTTTTCTCTCATTCTACGAAGACCGTTAATCGTTTTCCGTCGCCTGAATAATATGAAACTTCTAAATAAAAGTGAAATTTTTTATCACATGCCAAAAAATAATATTTTATAAAATTATTTACCGATTACAATAGCGCCTATTCACTATTTACATATAATTAACATAAATATCGAGCGTAGTGTCGAGGCAGACGACAGAAACCGACTTAATCACAATGGAAGGTAATAAAAACATATTCCCAAAAAATGAATACTATTTACTACTCTTATTATTTTTCTGATTTTTTTTTTTAAATGTATTCAGTATAATTCTACTTTAAAGAAAACGAACTCTTCGATACATATAAAAAATCTTTATATTCAATAAATTGAATATTCCGTCCATTTCATTTTCTTAAAAGTACTTTTTTTCTACGATTTTGTCTCAGACATCAAATCTTGGTAACCTACAATAAGCCCTATTGAGAGTGCAATTATTAAAAGAAAACAAAATTAATTCGACGTTTCATATTTTTTAGGCGACGAAAAACGATTAACGATTTTTGCCAAATGAGAATAATACCTACTTATTCGCCTTACGTCGTTATGTTTGTGAAGTTATGTGAAGATTTTATACTGAATTAAGGTAGCAGATAAGGTGATTAGTAGAGTAGAACGGATAAATTTAATGATATAGTATTCACTGAGTAATTTTACCTCATCATTGAATCGAAAAGACAAACTTCGATCACGCGATATGATCACCTACTAATGCTCATTTAGTCCCAGTGTACACGGCATTAATGCATTGTTTTAAAATGAAATAAAAAATGTTCTTTGATAATGAAGTCTTATACCCAATGAACTGTTTTAATAAGGATTCTTCTGCTCAAGTAATAAATCGGGTGTTCAATGAAAAGATTAGCGCGATGTCGGATAATTAATTCGATTAGTCGGCTTCCGAACACATCCGAAATTAACCGACCGATACTAATCCGATTTAATACAAGTACCAAATCTAGTGTAAGAAATTTTTTTATCGTATCCCCGCTTATGTAAAGAAACATTCCATATTGACAGCTAGGATAATGTTTGGGTTTAAATTATATCGATAAGAAGGCTAATACACCATAAGTGATAGTATTACAATACAATAATAATAAACATTTTGGCGTATGTTTTCTACATTAAAATTTTATTTCAATTAATGTGGAATGTCTTCAATAAAAATGAAAAATAAAGACTACAAAACATGTAGCTACAATTCATGTATCACATAGTAAGAAAGTTTGCTCGGATACTGAGATTGACGTAAAAAAGCAATTATAAAACATCATCTGAATTGGTATATCGACTAAAGGTGCTTGATGGGCCATGGAAAGTTCAATGCAAAACTCCAGGCGTTGACTTAGTTGGTTTTAAAATCAGATTGTACTTGTGGGTATGCCAAACAGGACGCTAATCACTTCTGTGGCACTGCCCTGAGATAAATTAAAGTTGATAACATTGTTATTCCACTGGTTGTGTTACTAAATGCGACAAGTGCTTCGCCTCTTTAAGAAATATTCTCAGATTAACTATATTTCAATTTTATTTACTTTTACGGTAACAATGACTCTAATTCTTAACTTAAAAATTAATTACCATTCAATAATTAAGAAGCTTTTAGAAACTATTAAAATAATTAACAGTAATCAATTATACACAAATAACATTTTAAATATAACAAGTGGTTAACCACTACTAAATTTATTTCCTTTGGAATTTTCACCTCTAAGAACTAGTAATCAATTTTGTAATTAGTACTGTTATCGTTTGTGTCTAACCACCCTTCCCACGTCTAGTAGAAGGAATTAACCCTAACACACCCTTCATTTTTAAGTTAAGGATAAGAGTCATTGTTTATCTTTAAAATGATAAACTTGCGATATATTTAGTCAAAGAGACGAAACAAGTGTCACATTTAGTAACACAATCAATAGAATAACAAAGTTATCAACTTTAATTTTATATTAAGCATAATTTTCCTCACAGTTACCGCTGAATCCATCGAAAATATTGGCAGAAGTTAACTTTTACAATAATCGTTTATTATTCAGTCATTCAATCTCTTTTTTTTATGTAGAGGGTAGGGATCAAAGAGGCGAAACACGTGACACATTTAGTAATACAATGAGTGGAATAAAAAAAGATACAATTTCATATTAACTTTATTGTGGCTCCAGTAAGTAATTTATCAACCGGCAAATTCTATTTCCCTCAATCGTTTGAATGCTTTATTTATTGTAACATAATATTATTCAATACAATAATGGATATTACTTTAATCTTCACAAAAACTGTTTCACGTATTTCCTATTCAGAGTACTTGTACGGCTGTTTAAAAAAACATCCCTGAGACTAAGCTGCTTATTGAGTTATGTTTGTTTACGTGTCGTAAACTGTATTAAGCGATTAGTTCCGCTCAAAGAACACTGCTCTAAATACCCATACCCACTGCCCAAAAGAGATGATCCCGCTCAAACACAGCATACCAACTTTAAGCCTATATTGTTCACACCATACAGTATATTCGGTGGCCTAGAGGAAAGCAAATAAACTGTGGTAAGTAAGTACTTCAAAATTCGAAAACACTCGACGATTTCTTTCAATTTTTTCGACGGATTCGACATTTTATTGTGTGGAAAATTATTTTTAATGTAGAATTAAAATTGATAAGTTTTTTATTCTGCAGTTCGTATGACATTTTTCCTCCAAATATAAGAAGTTAATACTATAATTATTGTTGTTATTATTTGCACTTTCACGGATTCAGATCACGCTTATTTTATCTTTGACAATAAAGTAAAGAATAAGAACACGTGAGATCCGTAACCGAAGCCAACGACGTTGAACATTGTACCACTGACCCGACGGACAGTTTCATAAGTTGATTTTTGGATTTTTGTTCGTAGTCATGAATGTTTGTGAGGTCTAAAATTCCCTCCCACCAGTCTGATTCTAAAAATGAGGCGTAGCGAGAGCGATTAGTTAACCACTAGTTCCGTCATAGCCCTATCCTTCTAACCCTACTCTTTTCAAAAAATAGAGGTAGTAAATATCAGTAGAAAAAAAACGTGTTGAGATACCTCCATTAGGAGGCTATATGCTCTACATCAGGAGCGGGCATGGTTTAAAAAAAAGAATTAGAATCAATCTCCACATCAAAATCTAACGGTACAGTTGCAACCAGTGGAATAAAAAAGTTATCAATTTTCTATTTTTCTTTTAGTTGTGTTGATGAAATAAAAAGCATTGGAAATGAAAATCGCTATTTTTAGAACTGGCAAACACAATTATACTTGATTAAGTATATCTGCACTTAAAACATTAATGTAATAACTGTCCAACCGAATATATTGGCCAGACTACTATAAGTTTCAATATTAGAATAAATGAGCATATTAAATGAGGTAAAAGTGCAAAATTTTCATAATTCAAAATTTATAACGCTATCCTTCTATCCCTCGAATGATGTCTAAAGGAGCAATCTGAGCGGCTGAAATAATTACAATAAAAACTCTATTCGGAGTTCTCCATTTTAGGTGTGGCACGATTAAAAAAATAGATAGATAAAGTTACGTGAAATAGTTTATAATTTTGGGTATGCAATCTGCGATAGAATATGAATGTTTGAAAACTTCAGAATCCATAAATTAAAATTAAAATCAAACATGAATGCTTCATCTATAGTTCGAAACTATGCTGTAGTGGCTGGGTCAGTGATGGCTAATCTATGACACGCATGTGAGAGGTGTCACGCATCGTTTACGGACGGTATTGGCCAAAGAACAGTCAACGAGAAAGATGTAATCAATTTAATAACCTGGAGAAGACCATTAGAATAATTAAATATCTGGAAGAAGTAGTCTAAAGTACTTTGAAATTACATGAATGCAAACTTACAGAATTTCAAGACAGTACCTGGGCTCAAGAGTTCGTTGACTTGAGGTCCAAACTCACAAGTCTAAAAAGAAATCTTTTGGAGAATGAAGAAGAGTGCCTCAACAAACAACAAATTTGAAGTGTTTGAAATAGATTACCGCACACTTTTGGCACTCTCAAAAATCTAGCGGTGGCTTGCTCACGATATTTCCTTTAAGTACATTTGTGAGACCCTATTTTCGGCGTGAAATAATATTAAAACAAATAAAAGAAGCCGACTGACTGATGAAGTTAGTAACGCTTGAGTTTGCTTGAAATGTACGAAATACCAACATTCAATTGAAGATTCACCAAATGCAATTCAGCAAAAAAATTTTACTAATATAAATCATTATTTCCTTTTGCCTTTTAATAATAATAAATAAATAGTTAAAACGCAAATCTTTCATTTACTAGAGCTACGAAATTACTGATATTCCTAGATGCGACACGGCACCCGAGTTAAGCAGGATTTTAATCATAATTTTGTCACTCCGAATTAAAAAGGCTAGCCATCTCTGAGCTAGGTTCATATTGAAATAAATTTTAAAAATAAAAACAATTAAAAGAAAAATTAATGTGATTTAAGTTATATTAGACAGTATTTTTGTAGAGTATAGGATAAAATTTTAGCTTTGCACTATTATTCTGCTTAATTGCACCAAAGATAAGCCAAATGAGGTCGTAAGCGATTCAAAATAGTGGAATTATTCATTCAACCGGCGAAATTATTAATAGAACAAGTGATTAATTAAAACAGTTAGCAAGGTGAGTTTAAATGTTTCTACCGAAGCCCTTTACAGTTCTACAGTATGATATATTTAAGTTTGGGAAAAGGAATAATAAATTAAGCCTATAAATCTGTGTCTAAACATTTCAAAGTATTGTGGAGAAATAAATAATGAAGTCATTATTCCATTGATTACTCAAATTGTAATCTTGACACGGCTATTCCGATTTCCTAAAATAATTGCTTTCCTCTAGACTTAAAGCTGGGCCCGTGGCTTAGTGATCAACGTTGTTGGTTTTGGTTAAGACACTCAACGGTTCCCAGTACATTTTACAATCCCTGCAGATTTACGAAACAATATGCTTGACATTATTTGTGTCAGTATTTATATCAAGTCAAATTTAAATAAATAAATAATTATAAAAGTTAATGCACTTGAAAACGCATTCAGTGATATCAAGCAGTGACCGATTTACGACGTGGATACTGCAAACGTTGCGATAAAGGTGAACGCTTCGAACAGGCATGTGATGTTTATATCGACGGCGTTTAGGCCAATTTATGTAACCCTCAAAATTGAAATTGTTCAGGAGAGAGTAAAATCTGTTTCAATCAAAAACATTATATTGTGAGTTGCGTTATTTATCTTTGAAATCCACTCCTGTAAATTTTTATGTTTGCTAATACTGGATTATACGTAGGGAGTGTCGATATAATAGTAGCTTACATCAAGTGACCGGGTCAGAATTTTTAACCTAAAGCCAATTTAAAATAATGTTTCTCTTCCAAAGAGAGGTCAATTTATTTTTCTGATTTACATCATTGAGACCTGCTATGTGATATTTAAAATGAGATCCAATCATCAACTACTTTATATACTTTTTGAGGAATACATCAATTGACCAAAACACAGTATATAATATATATGAACGAAGAAGAAAGGACCGGATTCATCCTGTCGTCTGCCGTCATACTGGAAATATCTCCCCTGAACGGGATAATCGACATCATCATCGTCGTCATCGTCACGGTTTATTCGCGTCAAGCATAAAACAATTGGAATTACAATATATTCCTAAATAAGGTTGCCTTTATTTACAAATAAATAAACAACTTCTACGCATCAGTGTATCCGCGTTTTTCTGTGTTAAAATTACTTAAGTATTAATTACAGTCGATCTGCGTAGCTGACCCAGTTCTGAGGGTTTTTGTATTTGTATGGTTCACCATTTAATTTGTGTGTGGTATTGTTCTACATAGAAACGTACCAATATCTTAAGATGAAATTTAACTAACACAAATAGATTTATTGTTATAATTGATATATAAATATAGATACAACAAGGAGGGCTGAAGTTTGCATCCAAATCGGATAACTTTGGCCCACGATACAAATAATCATTGTATTTACTGTACATTCAGTCATTTTAAAGTCATGGCAACGTTTCTTTATGCTTTCATATATTCTGTACATGATTGAGATGGGAAATAATATACAGCATTTGGTTTACAGATTAGTAATATAAATTGAAAATATGGCTAATTCAATTCATTTTAATAAAAAATTTTAAATTTCGTTTTATCATTCCAAGCTCACAGCATACAAATTTATCAATAAAACAAAATATGCTGCATATACATTCACATTTTTACCACCAAGGACTACTTAATACCTTTGCTTAACTAAAAAGTATTCATATGGCGTTAGTATTATCATGATATTATAACAGCACCTTTCTCCATGTAGTGGGTCAATCTTAGACCGATGGGTAAACTTATACAAATGGTAGCACTTATTTCAAGAAACCCATTTCATAAAATACATAATATATGAACAACAGTATGAATAAAAATCTCCAAATTGTATAGTTACCTGCTGCCGCCACCAGATGCGCTGCCTCCAGCACTTCGTGATGAGGACACGTACCCATTGGAGGTTGTGCTGTAATATGGAGACCACTCGTTGTACGAGAATGGATCCTTGTAAGTGGATATCTCATTCATTATCTCTGGAGTTCTAGCTTGTCGCTTCGAAAACCTTAAAAAAGCATTTCAGTGGCATTATACACTAGAATGCACGAGTTTCTTTATTACAAAATCGTCGTTGTTCTGGAAGGAGACACTAACTGAAAAATACTAGTTTTGACTAATTGAAAAGACTTCGAAGTTTTCCAAATATTTGAAATGCTGTACATGTTTTATGTAGTTTGTTCATTCAGAACTGTTTTTCAGTAAAGTATTATTTATAAAAATAAGCGTGTTCTTCCATACGGTATAATTTGAAATAAGTAACATTTTGGTATAACTATCTCGATATACCGTTTTTTCGATTTAGTGTTTTCTTCCAGAACAGCGAAGAAATATCATATCATTGAGGGTTATTTGTATTTCAATACATATTGAATATAAAAAAAATCAAGTATTACTAATGTTAAAAAAAATATATATATATGACATAATATAGTGTCTCTAGTTCTTCCGTGGACTAGTGGTAAGAACTGTGTCCTGTGGCGATCATGCGGGTTCTGGTTTAAGTCCCAGCAAGGACAATATCAAATTTAAATTTGTAATCTTGGACATGAGTGACATTTGCTAGTGACACAAATTCTCATCAATTTTATCTCGTATGATTTTTCAATTTTAAAAATATTTGACGCATTGGCTGTTAGCTTAATTGCCAGATATTTTTTTTAATCTTTTAAATTTCAGTATTACTATGCGTTGGCGTGATGCCAAAGTAGCAATCAACTAAAGTTTGCTATTTTTATCGAATTATATTAAAATTCTACCAAGTAAAAGCCAATGATAAGAACTATAATACCGAGAATGGCGCAATACCGAAATAGACAGCATGAAAAACTATATTATGATATAATCTTTATGGAATTAAACACTATGACATTACTCTATTATATTGGTCTTGAGTCAAGTCAGTGATAATATAAAACAAGTTTTAAACTCAAAAGAAATGTGAAAAATGAAAAGCAAATTCAAAACAGTTTTCCAATCAAATACTAAGAATTTAATATCTTATCGTGACAATTATCGATTTATTTTTTTCATGAATTTATACATTTTTTACCTTGACGCCCAAATCAAACTTTTTCAATTTTCAATTAAATTTTTTACTGTTATCAGGGGCTGGTTATGTACAGCTGCAGGTGTTTTTTTTTGTACGATATTAATATAGATAACTAAGGGTTTATGTGTTATATGTTTTTAAATTTTTTCTTCAAATTACCTCCACATAGCTTTGAGTTCGTCACATGTTGGCTCATTGATGACGTTAATATCTCTTGGCTGGACATGTAACTCTTGTCCCTCCAAATCGTGGTGCTGTTGCTGTTGCTGCTGCTGTTGTGGCCGGGCGTGAATCTCTACACCCCAGCTCATCGCCACCAAAGTCACCATGATCAGCCACATCTGTTGAAAAAATAATTGTTTATAAAATTTTCTTCATTACGAACTATTATTATCTATGAATATTATCGCTGAATATGAAGACAAAAAATATTGTCCTTTTAATTGTAATCTTTTAAATATTGTAAGTGTCCATACATTTTGTCACTAACAACTCGGGTTTCACCTTTCGGTCTTCAGACATTCGAGTACACGAATGAGTTCGAACTGACAGTTAGTAAATAGTTTTCTATCCTTTATTTATGTAAGATGAATTGAGAAAAAATATTATAATTAAGTCTAGGAACTACATTGATATCTGAGTTAATTTTTTTTAACCATGTCCACTCCCAGCGTGGAGCATATGGCTTCCTAATAGAGGTATCTCAACAAAAGTTTTCGACAAAAAAACAGCGTATTACTCAGATGCTCAACCTCTCTTATTTCGAAGAGAATAAGAATAGAAAGATAGGGCTAGGACAGGACTAGTGGTTACCTAATCGCTTTCGCTACGCCCCGTTTTTGAGGATCGGATGGGTGGGAGGGAGTTTTAAAAATCAAAATTTATGACTACGAACAGAAATCCATAAATCAATTGAAAGATAAAATTATGAAACTGTCCACACCGGGACTTTAACTCGAAACATTCGTAACCGTAGCCAACGACGTTCCCAACTACGCCACGGAGCCGATATACATAATTTTAATACCGATTCTATAATAATGACTTTCAACCTTAAGAGGAATTAGTTTACAAAAAACTATAATCTAGTCACGTCGTAAAGCAAATAAAAGCTTATCTGAAAAACAGGTGTCAACTCTTTGCTAGACCGACTTGAAAACTTTGCTATTTCCATTTAAATCAAAGTGCAATAGAGTAAACAAATACTTTGATAGTGCAATTATTAAAAGAAAATTTTTTATTTTGACGTTTTATATTTTTTAGATTAACGATTTTCGTGAAATCAGAGAAAAACCTACTAATTCCTCTTAATTGGGAAAATCATTGCATAAAGACAATTATGTTTGAAAGATATAATCATCAAATCTGTATTAAAATTAATATCAACGTAGTTACTAGAATAAGTTATAATATTTTTTCTTTATTTGTTTTATATAATAATTATAAACGATATAAACTATTTACTAACTGTTAGTTCGAATTCATCTGTGAACTCGAATGCTTAATGATATCGAAAGATAAAACCCGAGTCATCAGTGACAAAACGCATGGAAATGTACAAAATTAGACTTCAAATTCCATCAAGCACTCTCAGTTGATATCTTGAATTATAGTGTTATTTATTTCAAAATGTGGGGAATTATGGATATTTATCTATGGCCCACGCTAAAAGAAGAGAAATAATATAATTAATATACTTGAGACGTAATTCTAAAGTGCTAATAGCTGCCATTTTTCACAATGTCAAACTTTCAGGAATTGTAGCCGTTAACTGTTTCTTATCCCAAAGAGTTTACCATTGATGATAACACGTGTGTAAACGATATTCTTTCGAAAGTTGACATATTCTGGGCAAACGTTAAGTTTTTATAGTACATTTTGTTGAAACTCGTTCAGTAAATTTACCCGTCAATAGACTTTTTTTATTTTCATTTTCCGCCGGTTAAACATGGTAACTCTTTTGCTTTGTATGTATATGAATTAATTGAATCGAATAAAATCAGGCTGGGCGAGTTCCCACGGTTACAACGTTTAATTTTAGCACAGGCATGTATATGGTGAAGACTTTAACAAGGGTCAGAAATACTGATGATAATTGCGAAACTTAGTTTCACCCAAATTACATTTAGTTTGTTTGGAATTTTCTAATTGGTCATTTCGTCTGAAACTTGTTCAATAAATATCTATTATCACTTCTCGGTAGGTGTAATGCGCGGGCGTTTCGGTTAATTACCGGGAAAATTAAAAAAATACATACGAAAAGTTCACCCTCATAAATTAGTTTGCACATTCCTACGCAGCCATTTTTGTTTTTAATCATAATTACTTCATATAAAGTATTGTTAGCATATTTCAAGCAAATATTTTGCAATATCAAATTAGTAGATATTGTTGTAATATAATTTTACTTGCAAGAATTGGTTGTGGTTTTTAAATTTGTTTTTCAAATATCTTTTGGATGTTCCTCACCGAAAAAATTATTCAATCGCAATTTACCATGTATTTAGTGTCAATGTTAATTATCTATTGAAAATTTCATTGATCGTAACAAAGGTTGTTACATTATTTAAGCAATTTCATTGTAAAATCTTCCCATTTGCTGTTTCTATTTTTGAACTCATTATCGTTTTTCACACATAATTGACTTTTAAGGTGGCTTAATTTTTAATTTCAGATTAATCATTATTGATTTGTAAGAGGTCCTTAATATTTTAATGTAGAATAATGCTAATAAATGTAAATCCGTGTGATAGTTTTATATACCTTCTGATTTCTATATATATGAGTCACTGAGTCGCCAATCACGCTCCCTAAGGTTTTTAGATTTTTTAATAAATCACGAAAAACTGTTATTGCCAGTATGATAGTATAATTTGAATTATTTTGTATATTCTTGTGTAAAGAAAAGTAAAATATTCTTTTACACTGTCGTTTTATCGGACCGCGTCGGCCGTGTAAAATGAAGATCGAGATGGTGTAAAAAGGCGACATTTTTAAGTTTGGAATTTTTTTAATTTCGAACAGGGGACGAAACAAGAAGAAATTTTAGACTTGCAAGTGAAAAAAAATACAAATCTATCGATAGAGCACATACGTACATTAAAACTGATTTAATTGAAAAATCACCAGGAGCGTGTTTAGAGACTCGGCGAGTCATATTATAAATAGCCTTGTTAAGATTTATATTTTATCCATTGATAATGTTCGCCATGAGAGTATCTAGTTCTGATCATTATAAAAATGTGGAAGTAGTACAAAACAAATTGTGTTTTATTTTTAAAATAAAATGTGCATCTATAGTTTACAAATAAAATGTTTTAAGTTTTAGATGTAATTAGCAGTTTATCCTTATTGGGTAAACATTATCATAATATATAATACATAATTTGAATTGTTGAGATTTTGTACATTTCCATGTATTAGGTCACCAACGACCCGGGTTTCGCCTTTCGGTATCTTCAGACATTCGAGCACACGAATGAACTCGAAATGACTCGAATGAATCGGGCTGACGGCCTGAAGATGCCGAAAAGCGAAACCCGGGTCATAAGTGACGAAAGTGTCAATGTGTTAATGTACAAAATCTCTACAATTAAAATTTGATATTGAAATTCCATCATGCACCCTCAGTCGATGTCTTAAATTATAAAATATAGTATATACTCGGCAACTTTTCTGTAATTCATGATTCGAATCTCCAGCTTAACGTTTGCCGTTGATGTTGATTTATTTTCACTCTATCTACTGGTTTGTGTTATATTTTTTGGCTAATAATCCGATCTTTCCTGGCACCACTAAACAATAATGATTTGGGCTGGAGATTAAAGAGTTATAATTGAAGTATTGAGTGATTTAAGGACACTTGTTCATTATTTTCCATTTCAAATACTTTATTGGAATTCCATATTGGAATTGAAAATTGCCAAAAGAATACATTATTGGCTTGACGATTCTTTGTTATAAAGCTCAACGCTTTTTGAAAGTATCTTTATTGTGATAATATTAGTAAATATAAGGTATTTGCATTTTTTATTTAATAACATGTTCTCAATGTTTTTCAAAAAATAATACGACCACCAAAAATTCATATTAAATTTAGCAACCCATTTTTTTTACGATTTCTTAAGTTTAAAAATATCGCAAGGTTAATTAAAAAAAAACACAATTCTATTTTTCAACCAAGTTGTTTTTGATGAAAGCTAAAGTATTTTTCTTAATGAGTTAGAAATATACAAGGTTTAAATAACAACACACCGTATATTGTGGGAGAAAAAACAAGCGTAGGAAAATATTAAGTATCTTGGGATGACATCATCTATGGATATTTAAGATGTTATTCGATATCAGCTGGGGGATGATCGATAAAAATGTTAAATAAGATTATTCATTATAACGATAATTTTTTAATCACATAATAAGACAAAGAAAAAGATTAAATGCAACAGTATCTGGAAAATAAACTGACATTATTTATGAATCGCTTAAAAACTTATAAGATTGCTTTGTATTATTTGCAAGCTTTTTATAAATATAATATCTTCAACGATTCGAAATTTTAAAATAGGTATACAACCCTGCAGTTGTAAAAACAGGATTTCCGTCACCTAAATCTGAATCTGAGCTATTTTGAAAGGAAAAGGCCTCCCTGCCTACAGAATAACCTTTATTTATTTGTATCAGATCTAATAGGATAAAATATCAAAGTATTCTGATCTCCAAAATTTTATTAGTTATTTGATAGCTATTTTAGCTTCAAGCCATTGACAGAATTATGTTTAAACTTATTTTAGCTTAGCGCTTTGCCATAATATATACTGTTTTAGAAGAAATAGACAATGTTATATCTTCTCACTTATTTGCAATAAGTTTTATTTAAAATTAAAAATTTTAACGTCCTAATCATGTTTTTGGAAAACTGACATACATATCATTATAACGTAATCGTTGAAGTAAATGTATTGAAATTATAATGATTATGCGTAATTACGTGAGACTCTTATCATGGTTTAAGTTATAGTTATGAATTAATGTTTTTTGGTCCTTATGGAAATTACTGCCTTGAGTATATGTATTAAATTTCAATTATTCTAGGAATTTTAAATGCAGTTTTTTAAACAATTTACATTGCTAGTTATGAATAGAAAATGAACGAGAAATAATTATGAGCTTACAATAATATTAATTTATTGGGTTTTATTTATAATATTAAATATACTTTTACAGTCAAAATAATAAACGTTATGAAACAAATAAATATATATGTTTGGTGTCATTCTACCATTTTATATTCATCGTAAACACTAGTCTTGATTTGTTCTGCCTCTTATAATGAATTACACAGCTATGCCTTAAGTAATCAATTTATCGTATTTAAAAAAACGTCTTAATTCTAAATTATAAACAGTCATTGCAAAATGCTTTTTATGACTATTAATGTGAGGCGTCAAACATATGTCATGTTTATTATTTTTACCAAAACTTTATCAGACAGGTCCATCGTTGCTTTTTTTATTTTTGACGTAATAAGGAACTGGTTCGTCCGCTCTCTTACCTCCGAGTTTCTGACAAAGTCAAACCACCGTACCCCTAGTATTTGCTGCAAGCATTTGTTTTCAATGCACAGAATAGGTTAACCTGTGCTCTAGTGATGTGCCATTAATTGCAACCATGAAGCAGCACCGTCAGAATGCATGCATTGAATATGTAACATTAAATCAAATAGTCATTTACTAGCTCCCAATGTGGAGCGAATGGACTATTAACTGAGCGCATCCCAACAGAATATGAGGAGTACTACAAGAACTGCTTTTGAAAAAGAGCATACAATCAAAACTTATAATGATGCTAAATGAATAGCTTTCATAGTACGACTGAATTATTAAAAGAAAGAACAGAAAAGGCACACTTCTTCGCCAGTGTAAATAACATTATGATATTGTGCCGAGTATTTATTAACACACACGAGAAAAGGTGAGTGTATCTTAAAATATAGCATGTGCCCTCTAGCATTCGCAATTTCTCCTTTTTTTTAACTCTTTCAATGCAAGCATATATTATATCGAATTGCAAAAGCAAAATTATTCTAGTTTTACCGAATTAATGTTTATCAACAGAATAATCAATAATTCGTTACATTTTAAAAAATAAAACACAATTCATTTGTACTACTTTCACATATTTATAATGATCAGGACCGGTTTCGCTCATCACGAGCATTATCAACTGATAAAAATACAAACATAACAGGCCTATTTACATAAAACTGAGTAAGAGAAATGGTTCACTATTTTTTTCTTATAATTTTCCCAATTCACTATTCCTTATTGCATTAGTAATGTCATTAAAAAAAATGCTGAGCTAATGGACTTTTAATGTAGCTATATTTGTGATTTCAGATTAGTAAGAGGTCCATAACATTTTAATTGTAGACTATTTTATTTGTTTTATATATAATTTGTTTGCTAATCAGTATTTTCTTGTCTTAGTTCATGAACCATCAGTCTTATATACCTTCATTTTTACACTCAGTTTTATATAAATAGGCCTGTTATGTAAATATAAATGTTATTGCGTATTTGTGTTTAAACTAGACCACGATTTTTTAAGATATTCAGATATTTAATTTTAGGTACCTTATTACCGTATTGGATCGACTATAGGGTTACCTTTATTATAAGGCGATCACTATTTTTATAAAATAAATAAAATTTGAAGACAGCAAAATATTTATTACTACCTATTATATTTGAATATTTATCTATTTAAGAACTAAACATTATGTAGGTATTTACAACTTTGACAAAAACACTTATTAATTTTGATATTTGTAACTGAAAAAACTTTGGTAATTTATTCTACAAAAAAAGAAGTATGGTTAAACAACTCTCAGAAACTGAAGTGCGCTGGTAATTTTTAAACAATGCCATCTGTTAAACGCCCTTATTAAAATACATTGTGATGGAAGTATTATGGTCATCTCGCTCATCGCGAGGCAGTGAATTTATTTTACATTTGTTTTGACCCTCTAATATACGGTGACCCGTCTATCTTCGTGTCGCTTTTTTGCTAAAAACCTCGCCTTATAGTCAGGCTAATACGGGAAATTATATTTAACTGGCATCAACGACCAAAATTACTCACAATACCATAAATTAAATCAGTTCAGAATGGTATCACGAAGTATTAAGGTGGCAGAAAGACGAAATAGAATAATAATGATGCGTTACCTTATGATTTTGGCTGAATTTTGACAATTTTAACTCAAATACGAAAGTAATATTGGATTGGTAATCTCATTCGGATCAGTGATAATCGTCGGTTTGAAAGTGTTAACACCAACAAGTGTGCAATTTGACCTGTCATCCCTCCGTAAGCTTGATGTATTGTCTCTTCGGAAAATGGGGTAGGAAGGGCGCTCGAGTCGACGCTAAGTGGCCACGTCGCAGCACGGGTTATCCCTCATCCGTCTTGATGGGATTTTTGACGTAAATGCGCCTCAGAGAAGTTAGACGTTCTCCCTACTTATGTATATGAAAAGTTCACTTCAAAATCTTTTGTGCCATCTTATTAATCAGACATTCTGAAAGAAACGATTTATTGCTGTCCGGGAATAAAAACGCCGTATCTCGAATAATAACAGAATTGACGTAATTTAATAAAATCGCTTTAAAATAGGAACCTTAAGTAGAGACCCAACGGAAAAGCGATACTGATCTAGTCTTAAAGCTTTTTTATATTGTATAAAATATCAATGTATTTAGTTCTACAAAATTTTCTTATGTAGTTGATAGCAATTTTGGCTTAACACCATCATCAGAAATATAATTTAAATTATTTTAGTTTAGCTATATATGCTTTTTAGAAGAGATAGACAATATTATGTCATCGCACGTATTCAAAAATAACATTAAAATTAAAATTAAAATCTTTAACGTACAAACTGTGTTTTTGGAAAAGAAACTTACGGTGAAGGTATAATAATGTTATATATCAGTGATTAAAAATTTGAATAAATGTGGCTTTATTATAAATGTCCTCGTTTTCTTACAAATATCCATGAACTATTAAATTATGGGTTATAAATAATTGCAAAATACATGAAAGTGTACAAAATCTCAATAACTAAAATTTGATATTGAAATTCCATCAAGCACCCTCAGTTGATGTCTTAAAAAAGTGAGTTAAGTTGTAGTAGGTTATGTTAGGGTTAGTCTGGTTTGATTTGTGTAATGTATTCTAATGCGTGAAGCAAAGACAATATACGAAGCCTAATATACGGTAGAAGAATAAGTGACATTTCATTACAGCTAAAGTGTGAGTATTGATTGTGAGTGAAAACTATTTTATTTATATGAAAACATTTTTTCGTAAGTGTAATAATGTTAAAATATTTTTCATTATGTGGGATCATTTTATTTTTAGTAAAAGAATTTCTTTTTTGTGGAATTTATATGTTATAAGTGAAATCTATTTTTATGGAAGTTAAAACGATCAAAAGAAAAGTGCATTTAATTGTAAGCCTTAAATTATTATTTAAGTATATATAATGTTATGTTATTAACTATTCAAACAGTTTCAGTTTTACTATTCGATATCTGAATAGTTGATAATGACGAATAGTCGGAATCTCTAGTACCTAGTACCCATCAACAATCGCAATTCATATTACTGAACATAATTATTCAACTGCATGTAAATCAAAAAGTTTTCCCCCGTGTTCACTAAAATTAATAACGTCAGATAACTCAAATTTAACTTTCATTGCACACCTCACAAGATATAACGTTAAAGTACACATCTCTAAGTTACTTGAATTAGTATTGCTAAATATAGCTCTCGCAAAATTAATTATACAGGTCTCATATTGAATTTTAATACCACCGGATTTAACTACAACATAAATCAATTAATTTAATTAATGAGTGTCTAATGAATTTTTGTTTCGTGTTTAAATTTGTAAATACTAATAAGCTTTTTAAACAATAGTATATTATTATAGATTATATTAATTGTGATGACATTATCAAATACATGTTATATTTAAAAAGTCATAATTTACTATTCTTTGTTTTCGATTTCATCGCATCATGACTAGGGCATCCGATCCCGGACCTCTTTTCTGATCCCGGGATCCCGGGATTGAAAAAAAAACCAGCTTTTCAAATTTGAAATTGTCAAAAAAAAAATTGTAGGTAATATGTACCACGATATACCGTGTAAAGGAAGCCACGGAAAAAAATATAAAAATCCTCATACAAAACAAAAATAAAAACCCGTGAAAATGGATTTGCAGTTCATACAAAACAGGAGGATAGGTAGGTGTGTTACTAAAAACGCATAAAAGAACATAATACCTAAGTTGCCTATACGATGATTTTATTTATTAACTAGGTATCAGAATATGAATATAAAATATAATACAAAATTATAATAATTGTGAACACGTACAATCACAAAAAAAATGTTTCTAAAATATGTAGGTACCTAGATATCTTCATAATTCTGCAAAAAGTATTTGCAAGCAGAATCTTGCGCGCTTATTTCCTTTGAATACAACTGTGTGTTATTTGTTTATTTCGAGATATTTATGAAGTTTCATAGTGATGGCCGAACACTGGACAACGAAAGACCGACCATTGGATTTTGGGGGCAGACCACTGGGAGAATTGGCATTTTTTGTAAACTTCTATTATTTTATACTTGGTACAATATTAACTATCTTATTTTAAGTTGGTTACATTACATAATCCCTTCTTAATGGAATAACAGCGAAAAATATGTATTTATCATCATCAAAGATTACAGATTTTTGATACGGCCGAAGGAAAATGACGGAAATATAACCGAAGGAATTGATGAACTGCACTGACGATGATATCGACGATGATAATTTCTAGTGATAATGAGATCGAATAATATGTTTTTATGTTGCATATGTTTCAATAAATTTTCAAAAGTAACGTGTATTTATTTTATTAATATTTCAAAAAAAAAATCTATCCCCTCTTTTCCATACATTTGTTAGTCTCGCTTTACACGGTTTCATTCAACACGGTGCTCTAGCAGAACCTATCTTCCGTGTTAAGCGAGGGAAGGGTGTATACGATGTTTGTCTGAATGATTTCACTATTTTCTTTTATCAAAGTTATTATTTTGTTTGTAAATAATATATTATTTAAATGAACGTGAAATGAATTTCGTTAAAACCCTGATGAAAATGAAATCGCAATCTCAAACCAACAATGGAAATTTAAAAACATAAATTTATAAACCTGTCATGAAATCCAATAATACGAATTACGTAATTAATACGAATTATACCTAAATCCTTGCAGGAAACCATAACAATTTTTTTTACAATATACATTATTGCGTGGCATTGAATGGTGTCCGCTTAACTTGTTGATGGTGGAAAAGTTCTTCCAAAACAGAAGCCGTAGATGAAAAACATTTCAACGTTTTCAATACCGTAAACATTTAAATTATTTCAATAATGTTGAGTTTGCGTCGGAGATTTATTTTTATAAAAATAACAGTAGAATACTCGGGTAAAAGAAAAATTTTAGCATACTAAATAAAAATATCGAATGTCACACTCAATCATTAATCCATTTGGAGTGCGTCATCACAACCACAATACAAAAGAATCGCCTTCGTAACACGAATGGGTTCCACGAAAAAATCGTGAAATGTGTTCTATTATAACACGCTTTATACAAAGTTAGACGCTCATACCAAGTCATGGTTGCGATCCAACGTTATATACAGAAGTTTATTTGTAATATCGACGGTGTTTTAGCCAATTGATGTAACCCTCAGAATTTAAATCGTTGAAGGGAGTGTAAAAACTTCTTTTTATTCCTAAATTATCTTATTCATGGTGAAACAGTGATTGCGCGACGGTAAAATTATTTCTACTGTACAACATGAGACAACCTTGCTAGTCTCCTCTTGACGAGAGAGAGATAGTTTCTACCTCTAAATGAGATAGAGGATATGGAATATGGATCTCTTATCAAAAAGTCACGTTCGGTTTTGTACGTAGGCTTGACTCGGAGCCTACACATTTATTTATATAATGACACAATAACTATACAATCCCTTGACGGGCGAACATCAGTACCGACCGTCGAATACCCGACCAGTAGTTACGCCACTGGTCGTTTACACGTACTCAAACACAATTCACGAATTTAGGTATACGAACGAACAAAACACGGCGGGTGAATTTAATCTATCGCGGCACGGGAGTTTACCACGACTTCTGCACGGCGGCGTGATCTTGGATCTTCGGGATCCTCAAATGAAAGTTTTTACGACTGTTTGATTGTAACGCTTAAAATTGAAATTGTTCAGGAGAGTGTAAAAACTGTTTTTATCGAAAACATTATATGATGGGTTGCGTTATGAATCTTTGAAATGCACTCCTATAAATTCTCATGTTTTCAGATACGGGATTATACGTAGTGAGTGTCTATATAATAGTGGCTTACATCAAGTGGCCGGGTCAGAGTTTTCAAACCTAAAACCAATGTAAAATAATGTTTCCTTTCCAAAAAGCGGTCAATTTATTTTTCTGATTTACATCATTGAGACCTGCTATGTCATCTTTAAAATGAAATCCACTCATTTTCGTATTTTTTGAGGGATACATCAATTGGCCGAAACACAGTCGATATGTAATCTATTATTTTCGATTTAAAATACATTTAATAACAACGACCAGTCTTTAGATTGATTTACTATTATTTTTTTTTTTTGTTTTATTTTCACAGTCAGATTTGGGGTTTTATAGAATAAATAAAAGAAATTATAATCATTTAGAAAAAATGATATAAGAAAATATATTTATGCTGTATAATTGTAACTATCTCATTCAAAATGCAACTAGTTTTGTAAATATCGCATAACCTGATCAGTGCTTTTTGTACATTTTGTGATAAGAGTAAAAATTGCGTGACTAGAGTATTATCTTTCATTTGGTAATAGCCTGACGTCTTTAATTTGTACATTTTAAAATGCTCAAAACGCAATTTTTACATGATGATGTGTGAACGAACATCGAGCAATTGAAAGGTTAAAATCGCTCTTCTGTAAATTAAACATTTTGCAGTTAAAATGTTATGCCCAACAACGCCGATTTTTAAACTCAATGCCTAAACCATTACAGCGAATCGAATATAAGAATAATATTTTAAAAATAAAACACAATTCGTTCGTACTACTTCCACAATTTTATAATGATTTGGACCAGTTTCACTCATCGCGAGCATTATCAACAGGGCTATTAAAATTGAATGATAATAATTACAAGAGATTTAAAACAGTTGGTTATATATATATATAAAACATATAATCTAAGGACCTATTACAAATCAATAAATACTGATCTGAAATAAAAAATAAAGCTACATTAAAAACCTATTAACTGAGAAAAACTTATGGCTAACTGATGCGTAAATATTCATTAAGCAAAATAGCAAATGTGGAAACCGATCCTGATCAATATAAACATGTGGAAGTAGTACAAACAAATTGTGTTTTACTTTTAAAAATGTAATACCTTTCCACCAAGAATTGGCAGTGAACTTATTAAAAGTGATTTATATCATAAGTGTGATATCACTGTTTCACAAAATTCGTTATTGTCCACATATTTACTTAAGTGCACCTCTTTTTTTTAATATACTTTCTAATGCTGTTTAAAATTGCTACACGAATTTTTCGTTGAACTTGGGTGTTTATCAAAAGATGTCTATAAATTCGAGTAAGAGGAAAAACCGAAATTGAAAAAACCGAGAAAACCATTTCGAACGACGTGGTGTTAAAGTTGCAGTTTCAAAAGTAAAAAAATGGGAAAACTTTTGGTCGTTCTTCTCTACTTCCCAAAAGAGAAAGTTTTAAAAATTTATTCTCGCACGCTTTTTCTCTTTATTTTCTTCCTCGTTTAACGGTAGTAGCGAGATAAACTTTATCCTACGCTTGAAATGTATTTATAGTTCACAAAAATGGCAGCCATTTTTTTATCTAAAAATAAAAGTAAATCCACCAGACTCGAAAAATCAACAAAAAATACGTCTCAATCAATAATGAACAATTTGACTACTCTCATAAATCAATCATCCAGTTCATTCATTAATCACACATCTCAAAGTAACCTATATTGAGATAATGGAAAAGCAATATTCAAATGGGCACCATAAATCAAATATTATTGATTTGAACATTTATAAATATTGTTTTACCCACCCAGAAATATCAACGTTTTGATTAAATCTTTAGCAGGCGCCGCCCTGCCCCCACCTCTTGCTGCGCCGGTAAAATGGTAAATTGATTATTCATTATAATTATTCCTATATATCAATGGAATTAAATTTGAAACTTTTTTCTTCTTTTGTCTGAGTAAATATAAAGAAACGAAATGAGACTTTGATTTTTTTTAGCAAAAGAGTTTCATTAAAGAATATGTGTTTAATTCCTGCAGGTAAAGAGACACGAAAGTTTACAACGACTTAGATAGAAGCAAGAAAACTATTGACAAATTAAGAATCTTGAAGAAAAATAGAAATCGAAGATGATCGATTGAGAAGAAAAGAAGAGATAGGGATTTATTTAGTGATAACAACTTTTTTAGTTCAATAGCGCACTTTTATTTTCAAAAATAATTTAACAAGTGTGTAAATAAATCAAATCAAAATAGAAGTATTTAATTTTAAAAACTAAAATCAGATTTATTACTTTATCAATTATTAATACGTTCGTAGAACTTTTGGAAGTTTTGAAATTTTCAACCCACGCCTTGCTATGTAAAGTTTTTAAGAAAATAAAAATAATAAATACTCTTCAAAGAATAATACGGGGGTTAACTTCAAACCCACCCATGAAGAAGCGTTTATAATAAGAAACTTTAATTTAATACAACAGTTTGATTTTTAATATGATAAAACCAAAACAAAATCTATTTATATAAAAATGAAGATTTGTTTATTTGTCCTCTATGCATAACTTTACCATTCATCCGTCAAATGTTTAAAAGATATTTTACAGTAAAAAATTCTACTGATACAATGGATACTTAATATCACTTAAACTAAGTGGCTGAGCTAGTCACATTTCCTTTTCTTCTCTCAATATTTTTCTTTTTTAAGCACGATATGGCAAAGAGATCGGTATCGAGCCAAAAGCATTAGGAGTAAATTCGTTTCTTTTCTTGACAGTTGTTGCATTATTGAATTCGGCCGTGAAACAACGGTTGCACACACATAACGGATGGTGGTGGGAAATCCAACATGAATTTCAAAATACACGTCACAATCTTTAAAATGTATTTTTTTAATCCATTTTGATTATGTGGGACTCCACAACATATATATTTTCTGTAACAAATGTTTTTTTATCTGATTATTTTTTTACTGTCAATAATTTAGGTGGCGAAAACATATATTTAATAAACTCAAATTTAAAAAACCAAAAAATCGAAATTTAGCACACACTTCTGTATACAGCAGTATTACTGGAAAAAAGTCACTATTTTAATAGCAATAGAATAAGAAGAATAATATGACTGTATGTAATCACTTTTATGTTTGTAAAACTGTATATTTTTATAATTTATAGAATTGGGGTTAAAATAAAATAAACTAAAAATAGCATTATAACATTTTACTAAAATATAAATTCGAAATGAACAGTGAAAATATAATATATTCTTTATTAATATTCCGTGAATCAAATAATGATGCTTTATTGTCGTAATATTTTTTTATATAATAGGCAGTAATTGGGAATTTAAGTTTTCTGTGTAGTTGTATAATATGTATAATTATTTATATAATACTGATGCTAAGTGATCTAAAACGGGTTTCAAAGGAGCAGAGATATTAACTCAATTATGGTTAAATGATCAATAAGATTTATTTTTATACAATCTATTCTATTTCAATTCGTACTGAAAGAAGAAAACTCACATTCGTTAAAACGATTAATATAATCATTTAATGCACTTCGTGTATGAACAAAAATGACATGACCTCATAACGCAAGCATTACCTATAGGCATCTACGTTAAAATTGGTGTAATTAGGCTCCGTTAGTAGACCATGTGCAGTAGTTATTCTCACAAGGAATGACCATGTCGTTTATTAGTTCAATTTCTTATGGAAATTTAAGGATACAAGATGTTATTTATTTTTTCACTGGTGCATTCTTTAATGAGTATGCATTAATATTTTTTTTTAACGAAGAGGTCTTTAAAGCTACGCATCACTTCTACCATATTTTTTTTTTCCATTTCACACATAGTAAACTATAAATAGTGTGTACATCCACACGTCAATGACACCGTCACCGCTCCGTTAGCTAGTGGCATAGGAATTTTTTTGAGTCTTATGCCTCGCTTCGCGATTAATTTACCACTTCAAAAAATATTATAATAAAGCAATTTTTGAAAAAAAATTGATCTGAAGTATAGGACAATAAAATAAGGATTTTCATCCTGAAAAAAGGACGTATGCTCACCGTAACTGTATTTCAAAATTACAGAATAAGCACAAAAAAACACTTTTTTAACCTTTTTGTTTAGGTGGTCTACGACGACATATATTCATGAAAAATAACGCCCTTCGAACGTATTCGGGGAGGGCAAAATATCTCTCTTTATTTAATTAATTAAAACCGAAAAATTTTCAATTTTTTTCGAGAGCGAAGCATTCATTATCAGATTTATACCATTATTCTTATTTGTCTTTTTTTTCTAAAAAAGTTTTCGGTTTATTGGAACGTATTATGTAAAAAAGCAGAGGCGTGTTTTTGACGTGTTTAAAAACAAAGCTTTTGTCTAGTGTCAAACGGAAAAATCCTAACGAAAAATAAAGAATTGAGTGCTCTAGAACAGCGGACGCCAACCTTCCGAGACTCACAGACCAAACTCACAATTTTAAAAACCGTAGACGACTAAAATATGTTTATAAAAAAACGATACTTACTAACACAACACAACGATCACAAAAGTTACATATTTTGTTATGAGTAATAAATCTTATTTAGGTTAGTAGTATATAGATAGTAGTATAGATATTTATGGATTTTTGACTCCATTAATGTTACCGAGACAAATTCGTGTACCACCAAAAGTTTCTCTTGGACCACCGGTTGTCTACCGCTCATCTAGGGTAACGCATAACAATTTTGGTGACCCAAAAAGTAATTTGAATTAAAATATTATGACATCTTTTTCAGACAATCTTGTTGTTGGTCGCTAAAACGGAATATATATCATGCGTATCACATCTGTCGACGAATTGTAGTGCTCTCATTTTCATGGAACGATTAAATATTTTAATAAAGGTATTAGGAATAAATATTTTAGAATCATTTCCGCTCTCAATGTGAAGCATGTGGACTACTAATGAAGCTTATCTCAACAGATATTTTTCTACGAGAGTAAGTTACTCAGCCGTTTTTGTCATATTGAAATTATTCTATAAAATACTTCAGTTGGCAAAATTTTATGAAGAAGATCAATTAAGAAGAATAAGTTTAGTGTATTTATTCATTTGAAATTTTTCATTGATTTCTTTTTTTTGATAATTTACCAATGTTCATATTGACGGTGTTTTGGCCAATGATGTAACCGTAAAAAAATACGAAAATGAGTCAATGATTGGATGACATTTTAAAGACGATAGAGCAGGTCTCTGCCAAATTATGTAAGTTAGAAAAATAAATTGAACATTTTTTGGAAGGAAACCATCATTTTATACTGGTTTTGTTTTTTTTAATTCTGATCCATCCACATGATGTAAGCCACTACCTACATATAATCCCGTATCGGCAAACATGAGAATTTATAAGAGTGGATTTCAAAGATTCATAACGCAACTCACCATATATTGTTTTCGATAAAAAGAGTTTTTACACTCTCCTGAACAATTTCGATTTTGAGGGTTACATCAATTGGTCAAAACACCGTCGAATTATTTCTTCTCCTGTGAGCTAAAATATAACTGACATATTGCCTTCTTGCTATAACGCCACAGAAATAAAATTCGAAAATTTTTGTACATATATTTTGTCATACCATTAAGATTTACTATAAATAAGTTAAAAATGATGACAGTCATTGGGATAGTCCATGGAGTGACATAATATTTTTTGCGACAAAAAACAATCTATCATAATAAATACATAATTGTAAAATTGTTTTTGGCTCCGTAGTGCAGTGGTCAACGTCGTTGGCTATGGTTACGGATGTCTCGGTTTCAAGACCCGGTACGGACAGTTTCATAAATTGATTCTTCAATTGTTTTATGGATTTCTGTTGGTAGTCATGAATGATTGTGATGCCCAAAATTCCCTCCCACCCATCCGATCCTAAAAACATCATAGCGAGAGCGATTATCTAACCACTAGCCCTGTCCTAGTCCTATCTTTCAATCCCTTACTTGAGCAACTGAGTAACAAATCGTTCTCGAAGAAAACTTCTGTTGAGCTACTTCTATTAGGGGCCATATGTTCCACGTTGGGAGCGGACATGCTAAAAAAGTTGAAAATAGAAATAATTTTACCGTCCCACGTTCCACCATGAATAAAATAATTTAGAAATAAACTCCGGGTGCTACTGCACCAGCGGTCGGCTACCTTTGGCCAGAGTGCCACATTCTGGCAATATTTTTTGTGTAGTAGAATACCGATGAAAAAAAAATTTTCAACACTGATATAATATTTTTTAATTAAAACACAATTTGTTTTGTACTACATCCATATTTTTATAGAAATTAGTATAAAACGAACTGTTTTTTATTTTTAAAATAAAATGACTTTCCACCACTAATCAATTGATAACTTAAAAGAGGTTGTCTCTGATAATAACTGAAACGTGGATGAACTCAATGTATGAAAATACTCGTTTTTTTTCATTTTTATCCGTTTTCAATACAACGTATGACTACGATCCAACATTTCCAATGATTAAATAAAGTAATCATACATCGCTTACATCAGTGCTCCGCAACCTTTTCTCACCCACGGCACACCTAAGCATTCCTTAATATTTCGCCGCACACCGCATGCTAAAATATGCAAGTTTTTTAAACGAAGCTTACAATTTATTAATTATTTTTTTTTGATAAATTTGAAACAGCAGCTAATATTTTTTGTTTCTGTGTGAAATAGTCTTGATTGATATTTTTTCAAGAAAATGTGAAATTAAGGCTTGTGTTATTTCTACGGTAGGATTTTTTGTTTTACACATGAGACAAACCCCATTTTATTTCCCATCATTGCAGTTACACTATGCTTACAAACACTTGTTCCATTACTTATTCCTAAGAATAATTTAAAACGAAATCTTAGCCACCGAATGGTTCTATTTTTTTCTAAAAATACTCGATGTTTTCTCATTTCCGACGCACTGTGCCGCGGCACACATGGGATCGTTTTGTGGCGCATCAGTGTGCCACGGCACACCAGTTGCGAAGCACGGGCTTACATCAAAAACATTTTTTTCTCTATTAGATATGCTTCTTCAAACTGTCGTGAATCACTAATGTTGAAACATTGTAATTATTGTGTATGATGTTTTAGTAAAGGGTATATAATTTTAGGAATATGATTCCAATGTTGAATGTGTAACGTGATTATGAAGACAGTATGACGGATTCTGGTGATGATGCTGACGATTAGTGCAGTTCAGATTTTGGTCAGCGAATGACGACAGAAATCACGTTCAGATGCGGTTATTGAATTAAGTTCGGTGGTTATTTGCTTATTTGTTTATTTATATTGTTGCGTTGAATGCATGTGACCTCACCAACTATGTGTGTGTAATCGTGACATAGGTGAGTGGCCACCTGCTACGCAGTATCTGCAGAATATCGGTTAAATATTATTTGGCAACTAACTATGCTTTGTCAATAACGTTGAAAAAAAGGACAAGCATAATGTTTCGGTACAGGCGAGTATTACATTTTGTTATCTACAGCGTCATATCTCGCCACATAATTAAACACTTTTAAGGTCAATTATTGGTGGAAAGTCATTATAAAATGTAGCTCAATTTGTTTTGTGCTACTTCAATTTAACATGATTAACTGATTATCAGTACTGATCACTATAAAAACGCGCCGTACTACAAAACGAATTGTGTTTTCTTTTTAGGGTATAAATAAAGTAAAAAAAACTTTTAATATAGTTTTATTAGTCTGATTTCTGTGGCACGTAAAGATTCCAATACATTTTTTTTAAAATATGTGCCACATCAGTGTTTACAGGTTGCCAACCACTGCGCTACATAATATACATAATAATATTATACAACTGTACACAACCGTCTCTTATTTATGGTCACGGCACATTTTCGTCGACATTTTTTAAGATCTCCTTTTTACTGCGCTCGGAAATTTGGGTTTTCTTTTATTACGTGAAGTTATCCGTTTTTATTATTTGAAAAAGCAGACGGTCCGAAATACCGTGATGTGGTTTTATTATGAGACCTATCGAAAACGTAAAAAGTGAAATATTTATTTTTATTTTCCATCCCACATTGTTTTATGCTTTTGAGAATCATAAATATATTACGTGATTTGCATACCGCAGAGAATAAAAAAATACTTGATTTTAAAGGATTTATTTGCTGCAATATATATTTTATACCACACATATATGAAAAATACATAAGTCCAACTATTAAAGATATTTGTAAATAATACAAAAATATACATACGAACTAAACTACTAAATCAATCAAAAATATTTTACTCTTCTTGATAAAATTGTACATTTATAGCAGTGGTTCCCAAACTTATCATGCCCATCGACCCGTTCTTAAACCAAAAACCTGATCATGAACCCCTTGTAAAATAACAAATATACTCTCATATGACATACAAACATTATATTCAATTCATAAATAGATAGATACCACAAAAAAGTGTTTTATCTTTCCCTTTTGTTGTTTTGTCACTGTTCTGATTTGTCACTAAGCCGCGCAGCATGTTACGAAATTAATGTGGTAGTTAGTATTGAATTTTCACACTTAAAACAGTAAAAGTATATTTGTCATGTTTTGGAAAGATTTGTACACTTCCATGTAGTTAGTATTGAAGTTTACAAAATCTTAAAACAGTAAAAGTATAAGCATTTAAATGATATCTTAAATTAAAGCAGTATAAGCATTTAATTGAGCAATAATAAGTATAACATCGATCATAATAAAAATGAATTGACGATTAAAAAGTTATATTCGAACTTAATTCCTTGGTAAGAAGTAACGACATTTTCCCACGATAATCGCAGTAGAGTAGTGGTAATGGTCTCGTGCTTCCGTTCTTAACCGTTTCGTGATCAAGCGTTTGATTCCTCAAATCGATTATTTAATACAGTGCTCCGCAACCGGTGTACCGCGAGAAAGTGCGTTCAAAATGAGAAAAATCGAGTATTTTGATAATACAAAAAAAAATGAAAGCCATTCATTGAAACAAATATTGTTTGTTTTGATATTTAATGGAATAATAGTACTACTGCAATGATAAGAAATAAAATGTGGCTTATCTTGTGTGTAAAACACAAAAATCCTATCGTAGAAATTACACATTGCTGTATCAATTGGAAATCATTGATGGCGAGATGGTGAAACTTCCCAATGAAATTGTTACAAACAATGAACGAATATATTAACACAAATTATCAAACCACGAGCCTTAAATATGCAATTCGTATTTTTTTTCTTTTCGTGTTCTATCACTTTGGAAAGGTAAAAGGTTTTAATTGACTTTTATTAAACAACATATTAGTTACTATTTCAAATTCATCAAATAAAAACAAATTAGTGGATAGTAAGTTTTATGAAATTTACATATTTTAGTGTGCCGCGAAATATTAGTGAGTGCTTAGGTGTGCCGTGGACGAGAAAAGGTTGCGGAGCACTGATTTAATACATGGGTCTCCAAACTACGACCTGCTAGCACCACCAATCTGGACCGATATTGTTTTTTTCACACACGTAGACACGTAGACACGTAGTGCTGAATGCGGAAAAAAGACACCAGCAAATTTATTTATGCAACTAATCAAGCAAAATTTTTTGTCGAAACGACTTAGTGTATAAATCAGACAGAAGCTGGTTTTCTCTACGTCGGCTATCAGCTATCTCCGTCGCAATGAAATTTCCTTGATACTTACCCGTAAGTACCAACCGAAATTCGCGCGTAATTCAAAATTACAGTATGTTGGGATGATGAACTAGGTAGGTCTTGGCCTTTGGGACTTAGTGGAGGAGTCAATGGAGTGCAAAAGTTTGGAGACCCTTAATTTAATACATTGATGGAAATGCACATAAAGGCCGGTATTCATCTGAGCATTTTGTGCGCGCACAGCACTCAGTGAGTCGTAATTTTCTCAGGTGTAGAGTTGTTATTGTTTGCGCGCTTAAGCGTAAATGAATAAAGAATGGAGTATACTTATAATATTTTATATTATAAATAATATTTGGTCATATTTGTATCTTGTATACAAACGTTAGACACTGTTTACTGTCTGTTTATTCGAGTCCATTCGTGTGCTCGAATGCCTGAAGATGCCTAAAGGCAAAACCGGGTCGTTAGTGACAAAATACATGAAAATGTACAAAATCTCAACAATTCAAATTTGATATTGAAATTCCATCAAGCACCCTCAGTCGATGTCTTAAATTATATTAAAGTTTGATAGTTATTTCGGCATCACGGCGTCGTCAACAGTGGCGGATTAATTCATAAGCGCATTAGGCGCGCGCTTGGGGCTTTAAAAATTACTTATATAATAAATTTACTGTAACTCATATACTTTTGATGTAGTTTTCAATATGTCTTTTTGTTTTACATGGAATTTTTATAATATAGCTACAACTTTTTTGGTTGAATTAATACTTAATTTAATGTTCATTTTTTGGAAGGTCTTTGAAATTAATAATGAAATATTTGTCACTAATTGTAAAATATATGAAAATTATGAATAAATAAATACTGCGACGATTTATTTTTATTCGAAAAACTTGGCCTATGTATTATATTGCTGTTGGGGCCTCTTTTGTGATTAATCCGCCACTGATCGTCCAACATCGTCATAACATCCTGCAATCCTTGTTGAGTTAAATATTTGGTTTAGTAGTATAAGTAATCCCGTAATTAAACTAAGAGTTTACTTTTTCTATTGCATAAGTATTATTAAAAATTATACTGCATTTTTTTTTCATTAAAAGTGTTATAGACATAATTTAAGATATCGACTGAGGATGCTTGGTGGAATTTCAACATTAAATTTTAATTGTTGAAATGTTATACATTTCTATGTATTTCATTACTAACGACCTGGATTTCGCCTTTCAGCGTCTCAAGGCATTCGAAAACACGAATCAGTTCGAGTTCATTCGTGTGCTCGAATACCTGAAGATGCCAGAACCCGGGTCGTTAGTGACGAAATACAGGCAGACCTCGACTTTCGCACAATTTACTTTTTCACGCATTTAAATAAAATCGTTTTTTTAAGATTTTTTGTCAATAACGCAAAAATGTTTCGTTTTCGTCCGCTCCGCGTCGCATTCTTGAATGCAAAATTATTGAAGGTGGAGAATTTTCCTCTAGCCAAATATTTAATGTAGATGAGACAGGTTTATTTTGGAAGAAAATGCCAATTCGTACAGTTGGCCTTCGTGGCGCAGTTGGTAGCGTTGGTAGTGGGCTACGGCTACGGATGTTTCGGATTCAATTCCCGGTGCGGAAAGTTTTCATATATTGATATTTTATATAATTTAAGACATCGACTGAGGGTGCTTGATGGAATTTCAATATCAAATTTGGATTATATTCCTCCGCACCCACTTATCCCATCCTCACGGAGCGTAGCGAAAGCGATTAGCTAACCACTAGTCCTGTTCTACCCCTATCCTTCTATCGCTATTTTCGTCGACCAAGACAGGTTGAGCAACTTAGTAACAGACAGTTCTCATAGAAAAAAATTCCGTTGAGATACCTCCATTGGAAGACCATATGCTCCACATAAGAGCGGATACGGAAAAAAATCGTACATTCTTACCTAAGGAAGAATCAGTAGCCCCTGCGCATAAACCGTCTAAAAACCGATCATTTCTTCTTGGTAGAAACTTAGCTGGCGATTTAAAATAGATGCCAATGTTAATTGGCAAACAGTTAACTCTTGATAACTTTTCAAGGGAAACGCTACTTAAAAATGTCTCTTATATTTACTTGTTAAATAAATATTTTAAAATACACACAATTTTTTATTTTTTTTTACACTTTCGAACATTCAACATTCGCACACATTTTCAGGAACCAATTATGTGTGAAAGTCGAGGTCATCCTGTACATGGAAATGTACACAATTTCAGCAATTCAAATTTGATTCTATTAGACATTTTTCACTTTGTTTACATCACTATCCACGAAATTCAATGTTCAGTTTAGGAAAAGTTGATTAAAATACTATACTTTCTTTATAATATGTGAAACGATTATTTAAAAATAAGTCGCCCATCATTGTCTCATTTTGTTAGAGCACTTGAAGACCTTAATTGGTTTCAAAAGTTGAAATACTACAAATCATAATAGGATATTCCTTAAAAAGTAATAATTTTACAAATTTATTCAATAACATAAAATTATCGGCTGCGCGTTTGTAGAATATAAACCTAGTTTTAATTTTAATAAAATGTTTTACGGTCTCATAAATTTTATTAATGCTTGTAGTAAAACATTATTTCTAAAAACCTTTTAGCTTTCAATTACATTTTTATATCCCAGCCATAAGCCGTTAAGAACATTTTGAGGTAAGGCTTGAAAAATATTATAAGACCCACAAGTGTTTTTTTTTTATCTACCCACAATAAAATAAATCTTTCACAGAATTTATTACTGGGGGAGGCAATCAAAATACATTGGGTCTTAACTCTAATGAACAGTAATTTTGAACTTCTTTGCCATATCTGACTACTTCATAAAATGAGTTTGAAATTTATACTTTGGATATAGTTGAGTTGAGAGTCCGTTACCTCCAACATACCGAAAATGAATTTTGACAGCCATACATTGATTCATCTAAGCTCTCGCAAAAAACGAAACTCTTTTAAAGAAATGAATTGACTTTTTTAGATACAAAACAACATCTTTTAATTATCATTTGAACAAATTAATAACTTCTTTCTTCAGACTCCTTAGACTAAATTTATTTGTAACACAAAAATACATCAACACCGGTGTACCCATTTTTTTAATGACGCCTCATTAAACAGAAAATACGATCTTAAGCTCCCCTGCAAAACTTTCATTTGTAGAGCTGCAAGGTTCTCATAACACGAAACAAAAAACTGTTAACACATGAACAATCCGTTCCTTCGAAGAACAAAAAGATGACAGTATGGAAACTAATATTCTATACATCTTATGACTTGCTTTCTTTCGACTAAGTCGATATCGCACAGCAAACAGTACAAAAAAGGTGCCACTAACAGTTCACACTTTTGATAGGCAAAAATTAAATTATTAATTTATTAACATAGAGTATTGTCACGTGAATTAAAGGCACGTGAAGTAAGATTTATGAGAAATTTAAAAAAGAAAACACTCGCTTATGAACTTAACCTATTGCGAAATATACTTATGTTTCTTAAGTACATGAATATATTTTTAAGATTTTATTATATTATAAGATAATAAAATAGCAAATAGAAAAACGAATATTCTTAGCAATAAAACGTAATGTTTTTTTACATGAAAAAAACAATCAAATACAAAGTTGCGAAGTGACTGATTGAAAAATACAGCAATAATATTTACATAGTTTTCTAAATGTCTACTTCCAAAATTAATATTCTTAATTTGGCCGTACAATTCTTCTTAGAAATTCTGCTGGGAAGCAGATTTCTTAATTCATTTATTTTTTAGTAAATGATTGTAACAAACGCTTCATGCACGCTTCCCGGCACGAGACACTAATTATAATTCTTCTAATTAAATGGACAATAAAATTTTATTATCCTCGTACATATTCTAAGGAAACAAACGGGATATTAATCATACTAACTCGCGGAATACCACTTAACTGTCTTCGAAGATGTACTTTGTATATTCTTGTTGTCATATATTGAGGATATACTCACAGAAAGCATTAAGTTATAAAAACAACATCTGAGATAATCGAATTCAAAGCATTTTTTTTTATCTTCAAAGTATTCTCTCTCCCAAGTACAATTGTTTGTGATTTAAAAAGATTTTTTGTACATAGTAAGGAATAATCTTTTTGGAATACAAATCGTGAGATTTGATATCGATGAATTAAAGTCATATCATACTTTCTGCAAGAATAAAAAATAACTATATTACTTAACAATGTTAGCGATTAAATAACTGTTATTTGATAGTATCCAAATTAGAATATACAATTAAAACTGATTACCTTAAAAGCACCACATCTTTGTTAACATTCGTAACACGTGTTCCAATTCTTAGTAAAGCATCTTTAGACTGAATAAATTATAAAAAAATATCTAATATTTTTACAATTAATATTCTGTCTGGAGTTGTCTTTCAAAGAAGTGAATCACAATATGTGGCTTATACATTTCGTGTGTCCCCCAAAAATAGGGATAATAATACGATACACATACAACTCATTCAAGTCAATAACATGACCAATAAATTTACTATATTCTGTCTACGCTCGTTTTTAACACCAGAACATAACATCTGAATTCCAATTGAAAAATCAATTTACGTAGGTGTTCATGCAGGGACTTAAACCGTAGACTAGAATATTTTTAAATTTAATTTTAAATCATTTGAAAGTATCGTGGCATTAAAGCAACGCAAAAATAATTTTTGCGCTGGTAGGTGATTTTTAAAATGTTGCACAATCTTTTTATTTGAAAAATTATTGCACATTGCAATTTGATACCTGAACAAAATATGCATTCGCAAGATAAATATTATTTTTGCAATTGTATGCACATTTTTTGACGTTTTTTTGTGAAGTATCAGATTAAATTTCTCTTATGAATAATAAATGACTTAATACATTTTGAATTGCAAGAGATAAATACGTAAGACCTTCTTTCGAATAAGAGCTATAATAGGCTTGCGTAAACTAGTAACAATTTGATTTTTCTTTGTGTATATTATTAGGTACTTTCCTGTTGGGTGGTATCTAAATCTCGAACTGCTCTATTAATGGACGAATAACGTTCCTAAAAAATGCCCTGCTTTCTCCGCAACCAAAACTTCTTGTACATTTTTTTCGTAAACATTTTTTTAAATTTCGTACTTAACGCTAATATAAACCTTATTATACATAACATTGGACGCTAATTTCACTTTCATCGATTTCCGCAAGTAAGCCCTTCCCGTCAATTATCGTGTCAGTTATCGAAACTCGCCACACACAAACTTTTATTATAAGCATGTTCCAGCAAACTGAAGAATCTTTGTTAATAGACATACGCTACTCATAGAAAGATATGGAAGTCATCTTTTCTGAGAAACAGAAAATAAAATATGTTAAACTTTTTAGAGAAATCTTTGAGCCCTCTAGCCGCGTATTTTTACGAATCCTAGGACGAGTAAGTAATACAGGTCGTTTTATTAAACATTCATCGAGAACTTTCAGTATATAACAATGTCACATTATAACCATTATCACAACTCATTACCCTTGCAATATTGCCATGTGTTTGTAAAAAACGAAACAGCTGTTTTTTAGACATAAATCTCAAAAACATTTGTTTCATATAGTACAATAATGTTTTAGATTATAGTTGATATCTTTTTTAGCATCACATTATAATAGTTTTGACGACAGCGTGATTCTGAAATAAGGAATAAAAATATTTTGTAATTTTCGTGGAACTCAATATTTTGCTATTTTTACCGTATTATAATGGAATTATAATAAATGAAAATTCGATCAAGAATAGTTTTTATAAGAGCTAGCAAAGGAGTTTTATTGAAAATGACACAATTGTCGTTGAATTCAGTAAAAAAATAGTTATTTTAATAATGGTATTTTCAATATTATAATGTAATATCTACAATTTTAAAATATTTTAGATTTAAAAAAAATTAACAGTCAATGTTTATATATATTTCATAAGTGTTGAATTAGTTTTTAATAAAATAATGTATTTCTTTAATGGAGTGACATTACAAAAGTACAGTATAGCAAATATCATGATTATATATATAATAACCCAGACCGCTCCGTAGACGTTTTATTATTATCACATATCACATGTACGTATGAAATTTTCTCATGACCTAAGCGTTCGCGGTGTATATATAAAATAAAATGTTTTGCAATGCACACACAGTTCCGACGTACTAGCTACTTTAGACATTCAGTATACGACGGGTACTTTTAAATAATTCAAGAATACTTGCCTACCATGGAGGCATATTGATCTAATGATTTTTTTGTATTTAGTTTAATAACACAACCATTTTTAATAAGCAAATAAAGAATTACTTAAATAAAATACAAATCAAAGGACAGTTTTAATATTTTTTAAATAACCATATCTTTTATGGAAAAATATATTGGCTTATGGTTTAATGAATTTTATAAAATAAAAAAGATATTTTATTCAATTTAAATAAATTATCTTACCTTGAGTAGTGTGAAAGAGGCTTCCTCGGTGGTGATTCTCTTTATGTTTTACGAGTCGTTATAATTTTTATTATAATAAATGATTTACCAATTTTTAAGATTATTTTATTGTCTCGCGAAGGATTCAGTTATATTTTAAATTTTCAATTATCAGGAAGACATACGACGAATATATTTCAAATATATATTTTTTATTGTCGAGCACGTTTACAATATATATTTATTTTACATTTAAAATTTAAATTTTACGTATAGTTTATATTAGATATGAATGCCCATAATATGCATTAATTTTTATTGACACAATGATCTCTCAAAATATATCATTTAATCATATAAATATAATATAAATATACTTCTTCGTTCAGTCTACACGGAGGTTTAAAAATCCTTTTTTTTACTTATTTTTAAGAGGACACAAAATATAATATTCAACCCCCTTAGGTGTCACAATAAAATTAAAGCTTTTTTGTAATCATTTTTCTACAAAAAAAAATGATAATAATAAGAATTAAATAAAATAATATTCTATAAAGCGAATCGATTCGCCTTATTTTTTATAATATATTTTCAATGTTTATTTACCTTTATTTCCAGCCAGTTATTTTTAATATTCTATCAAATACTGTAGAGATGTTTTTTTTATATTTAATGAAAATACCCTCAACTATTTTTAATTGTCTTTCTAACACTTTTTTTTAATAAAGTTTTTTTTTTTTTAATATCAGCAAAACCAGTTGAATCCGAGATATAATTTTAAATAGTTTGATATAGATTGTAAAGATTTTTCGTATATTACACCGAGCAACGTATTGACAATCCGGCAGTCAGATATGTACTGGGTCTCGGTCCCAGATAAACGTACCAAGCCTTTTCAGCCCTTAGAGCAGAGCGAGACAGTAAACAATAAATCAAACGTGCGTTAAAAAGAGATGTATGAAAGATAAAGCTCAACCTTTCATCTATACACCGAGAAAGAGAAAGAGTAATTCAATCGAGCTATAAGACAAAAGCAGACAACAAACTACTCTCAGTCGGGTATTCTAATTAAGAATGAAAAGAGATCTACGTTTCAGGTTTCAGTCCGTTCATAGATATACACCAACACTTTTATACTTTACGAATACTTGTAGAATTGTGACGTTGTGTTACCAAAAACTATTAAAGTAGAAAGTGTATATTGAATCTCAGGCTGTGTATACCATAAGCAACATACGTGTTGCTTTATAGAGCACAATTTCCATACAATTTGGACTTAATAAAAGATTCAAATCCATGTGCCAAATTTGAGTCACGAACAACTTGTTTTCTCTACAACCGTATCCATTCTCAATGTATACATTGTATATAAAAATGAATGTTTGTTTGTCCCGTATGCGTTCTTTTACCATTCATCCGATTTCGATGAAACTTTGGTGAGTTGTTGTTCGCACACACGTGAAGGTATCTGAAAAAAAATCTAAAAAAAAAAAAGAATTAAACACGTACAAACAGCGATATCTGGGAAAACCTTCTGATGTATTCGTGTACGCACCAGACGGAAAAAACGTGTATCAAAAAGCACCTCAATAAACAGAATTAAAACAGAAAACCTTTATTTATGTGAGTGGCATTGCAATGCATACCGGGTACTCACTAGTAAAAATTTATTGTTATTGACCTTGTTATTCTTCTGTGTTATTATTATTATTGGTAGAGTTACAAAATATGAAAAAAGTTTTACCTCTTTAAAAAGCGTCGTTGGACTGACTTATTACTAATTTAACACGAAACACGTGTCACTTCAATAAACAGAATTAAAACACAAACACTGTCTTTCTTTGAACGTATGTCGGGTATTCAATACTTTAATCGAATAATAATTAAAGCCAACCATATAACTTTATATAAAGTATATCAGTATTTAATTTAAATTACAGAGATTTTGTACATTTCCATGTATTTTGTCACTAACGACCGAGGTGTCGCCTTTCGGCATCTTCAGGTATTCGAGCACACGAGTGGACTAATTAAAACAATCGGTTTATAACGATTATATACAAAATAAAATAGGACAAATCATATCGCTGTGTCTAAGAAATTAACATCTAGACTAGTGATCACCTTACGACTGAAATGAGGGTGAGGGGGGTTTTTAAAATGTAATTCCCAGGTATTCCAATTTCAAGTTAGGGTGATCATGGACCGATGTATTAATAAGAGAAATTCATTACTTTTATTGTGAATTTATGTTTAGTTTTGATTGTTAATTCATGTTTTATTTTTTACGTACTCATCTCACTCGTGTGCTCGAATACCTGAAGAAGTCGAAAGGCGAAACCGGGTTCGTTAGTGTCAAAATACATGGAAATGTACAAAATCTCAATAATTAAAATTTGATATTGAAATTCCATCAAACACCCTCAGTCGATGTCTTAAATTATAACGGTATTTAATTTGAATGTAAACTTTTATGAAATAAATATGCTTTAATTTGGATTATTGAGATTTTGTACACTTCGATGTATTCGTGCGCTTGAATGCCTGAAGATGCTGAAAGGCGAAACCCGGGTCGTTAGTGACAAAATACGTGGAAGTGTACAAAATCTCAATAATCCAAATTTGTTATTGAAATTCCATCAAGCACCCTCAGTCGATGTCATAAATATGCTTTACTTTCGAACTATACGGCCCGCAAGAACAAATCCCAATATTATATTAATGCTATTGTGAATATTTAAATTTGAAATTGAAAAGCATCCAATATTTTTTTATTTAAGATATTGACTGAGGGGGCTTAGTGTAATTTCAATATCAAATTTTGTACTCTAACGACCTAGGTTTCTCATTTGGTCATTGTTACAGTCTTAAAATCATTATTATCAAAACCCTATTACAATTGATTCAGATATCAATGTCGTACCTAAGCTTAGTGATAATATTTTTTCTTAGTTTGTCTTATATAAGATAAACTATTTGCTAACATTCGTGTACTCGAATGCCGGAAGCGAATCCCAAGTCGTTAGTGACGAAACGTATGAACATGTACAAAATTTGAACGATTCAAATTCCAATATTTTGATTCAAAAAATCTTATTATTTTAAGGTACCCAATTGTATTCGTGTATTTGAAATTGTGACTACAGACAATATGTATTTTTTGTTCTGCCCGTTCGCACATATAAATTCTCAATGCGATCATCAAACAGAAATATTTGTCGAGAGTAACACACCATTTAAAGAGAATGGAGTTTTGAAAATAAATCAACAATCGAATTAAAATTCTTCTTCTCAATTTCTTAATCTTTTCTCCATATTAGAAGGATGCTTCAACTCAGCATATGGTCAAGTAAAGTATATTATAAATGCTTTATGCGTACAATACAGAGAGCTTATCAATGTATGAGTATGTATGGATCCCGTGGATCCGTGTATGGACATAAAGTGACAATTTTAAGTGAGTGGACGCGACAAACATATCGTTTTTTTCTCAATTTATTACCACTTCAACCAACATTACAATGAAAAATTGTTCTCCATTTTCGTCGTGTTTGTTTGGAAATTGGCTGACCTGAATGTGACCTCCACGCCCGTCAATGACTTGTCGGCAGTCAAAGAAATTGATTAAATTGCAATATTCTCACGATTTTTAATCATTTGATTACGAATCAGAAAAATGAACCAAATAAATCCCGGTCTTTATGTTTTCAGTTCCAGGGAAACATTACATAATTGACTAATAATTTTTACTGCTAAGAAAGAGTTATAAATAGAAAGCTTTTTATTAAAAACTGGCTACGTATAATTTTTTCTTATTATCTTTTATAGTTTAGACTGTTTAGAGTTAGGTTTTCTTAGATGTATTCATACATAGCCTTAAAATCTCTTTGAATGTCACAGTGAGTAATGTTTGTGTCGTCAAACGAATGGGGAAATACGGTGAACTTTTACAAAGCACCAAAGCTGTTTAACTTAAGTATCTTATTTATATTACAGAAGAGAGATACAGCTAATGTAAATTCCTTATGAATTTTATACAAGAAAGGATTTCTAAACAATTTTATAAATGGTACTATTCATTAAAAAGGTGACAATATTTTATATACTTCTGACTGGGCATCCAATCCCCAAATCATTAAATGATTGCGGGATTTCGGCATTCACATTTTTCGCAGTTCACAGTTTTAAATTGCACATATTAAATTAAATGTGTGACTATTGTTGCTTCAATTGGAATGTGATTTAATAGTTTTTTGGGGGTGGAAATTGCTTTTTTTATTTTTTGAAATGACTTTTGATAAAAATAAAAACATTAAAATATGTTTTTGTCAAAATTTTGCTGTTACAAAATGAATATGAAAAGGAGGAAGACCACAATATTATATTAATAATAATTATGAACTTTAACATATCATAACAATACCAAATGAGACCTGAGGATTCTCGTCCACCTTTATTCCTCCAAGTTTGTTTAAGCATATTGAACTTCTATTTTGTAAAATTTCGTAATATTATTATATTTATAGTCTTCGTTAAAACATAGTTAAATCAACCCATTAATTAAAAAAAGAACTGGGTACAATTAATAGTAATACTCTTCCCAAATACATATTTTTTATTATGATGACTTAGGTCAAAATAAACATTAGATATGAGGGTATCAGAACATTTAGCTGCCTTTAGATTAAAAAAAGAAACTTCGAAATTCGCAAATCACTTGCTAATGGAGAACCATACGTTTAATGCGGATGATGGGGTTAAACTGTTGCATAAAAACATGGGGATCATAAATTATTTTATCAAGAAATTTTGGAAATTAATAGAGCCCAGTTAAACTCTTTGCCAATCTTGAATGAGCAGCTGAACCTTCCTAATTCTCCGCTATTATATCCGATACGTTGAAACACCTAACAGATGTCACTAAATGTGGAATGATTGTATATATTTACCCATTCGTCGAATTACATCCCGTCAAAACTATTGTCAATACTATTATAATTGTAAAATCACTGGTATTTCTAAAAGAAGTTGAAAAGCGGCAATTCGCCACTATGTTAATATGGTGTTTACAAAATAAGGATTAGGGAAATTCCCGAAATTTTAACTCAGGTATCAGTGTGGCTCTCAGACGTATAATATCTTACCTCGTAAATAATATTTGTCGCATTTGTATCTTCTATATAAACGTTAGACACTGTTTACTGTCTCTCAGTTCGAGTCCATCCGTGTGCTCGAATGCCTGAAGATGCCGAAAGGCGAAACCCGGGTCGTTAGTGACAAAATACATGGAAGTGTACAAAATCTCAATAATCCAAATTTGATAATTATATGTGTCAATAAAACAACAAAAATTATCGTGCTTAATTAACCTGGGCTATGATTTATATTTCTAACAATAAATTGTTGTTTGATTTAACTAACTTTATATTCGATTTTTTAAAAACTTGGTTAATGTTTTATTTCTAAGCCTTTCGAAACTACATATCATTATTTGGAATAACTTTATTATTTTTAGTTTAACAAAGCCTATTTAAGGGTTCAAATAATATAATTTATATAAAAGAATAGGTTTTATATTATGTCGTTAATTAGCAGATTTTTTCAACAATTAAATACAGTCAATCTGGGTAAGTTTGAGCCAGTTCTAAAGTTTTTTGTATTTTTGGTTCGACATTGCATTTATTGTTCTACATAGAAATAAACTAATGGCTTAAGATCAAATTTAATCAACATAAATAGATTTGTTGTTATAATTTGTATATAAATAAATATAGATAAAATAAGGTGAGCAAAATTTTCACCGAAATCGGGTAACTTTGGCCTACGATACAAATAATCACTGCAATTACTTAAATTCAATGATTTTACAGACTTTGAAACTTTTTTTTATGCTTTCATATATTTTGTACATAATTGAGATGTGAAAAAATATACAGCGTTTGTTTTACAGATTAGTAACACAAATTTAAAATATACTTATCCAATTTTTTTCAAGAATAGTTTTTAAATTGTGTTAAATTATCATTAAAAAGCTGACAGCTTACAAAGCCAACAATAAAACAAACTATGTTGCACATTAATTAATATTTTTACCACCAGGAGCTACTCAATACCTTTTCTTAACTAAAAAATATCGTTCAGTCCATTCGTGTGCTCGAATACCTGAAGATGCCGAAAGGTGAAACCCGGGTCGTTAGTGACAAAATACATGGAAGTGTACAAAATCTCAATAATCCAAATCCAAATTTAAAAAATATTCATATAGCATTAGTATTATAACAGCACCTTTTTCCATGTAGTGGGCCAATCTTAGACCGATGGGCAAACTTACCGATATTGATGGTATGTGAAACTAATAATGAACATTTATTTGTAGAAAACCCCGTCTTTTGTCAAAAAATATACAAGTAAAGACATTAAATAACCGATTTTATCAACAGCGGAAGATGTAGCATTAATTTCTTTAAACTATTTGAACAATTTATTATGTTATACAGTCAAGATACAACTTTAATTATCACTCAATATTTTTTTTATATTCTTTCAGCGGCATATAGAAGCATCTTCGGACAGCGTTGGAAAATATATGTCTAACAGCACTTTTCAAACTTGCCAGCCCATATCATACGAAGAGTGTTTGAGAAATACGACAGAGCGAGACGAGAATATATAAAGTGACTGTTGCTCAAGAGAGAGGAAAAATTTTGTGTAGGTTTAAGAATTTTCTCCCACGCGTTTCTGTTGAGAAAATTTTTTGCACCCCACACAACAGATGACAAAAGTTTTGCCCCATTGTTTTTTTTTCATTATTTGTAAATTTGCGGCGTAAAAAATCTGCTTAAAGTCAATACATTTTTACAATAAAAACTGCAACTTAGCAACTGAATTTAAATGCTTTTTAAAATCTTCCGAATATTGTCATATTAAATGGTTGATTCAACACGACTTAACTGCGCCCTTTCTATAATTTATAAAGTTGCAAAAAAAGTTAAGTAGGGTAAGGGGATTTATTTGTGTGATAAAGGTAATTTTGTGACAAATCTTTGAAAGAGGCCCCTACAGTTACTTATCACAAATATTGGATGAAACATAGCGAATGGGTAGACAAAAGTGGAAAAAAGATGCCGAGCTCTTCCACAATGTTCTGCTAGCGACTCCCAAATGGCTAATAACAGTAGTAATCGACCAAACGGCGTTTACGTAAATTTTGCTTCATTTGACTGCGTCTGCTGTAATTTGCGTGTAAAATCGACATTATTACAGGTAAAGTTATTTGGACATTAATCTTCTCATAAAAATTTTCATTGAAAAAACAATATCATCAAGATACCACCCCTTACCATATTAACTTTATTTTATTTTGATTTGATTTTTAGCATCTCTTCTCCGCAATAATGAAAGACAAATTTGAACTAATGACTATCTGTCAGTTCGATTCCATTCGTGTACTGGAATGTCTGAAGAAGCCGAAAGGCGAAGTCCGAGTCGTTAGTGACAAAATACATGGAAATGTACAAAATCTCAACAATTCAAATTTGATATTGAAATTCCATCAAACACTCTCAGTCGATGCCTTAAATGAAATGAAAGACAGCTGCATAATTTGTAGGATTAAATAAAGATTTATGAAGAAGTCTTTCGAGAATACAGGTTATTAGCTATACGTCAGATATTTCAAATATTTTGTCAGTTTAGGTCAAATCAAGTAAAGTTTTATAAAATCACTCGAGATCAACTTCGAGAGAAAATACATCACAAGTATCGATTCCCAATATCTTACATTTTAGATTAAGAAAGACCTTTGATAATGATTGCACTCAAATTACCGGTGACCTTTTCTAAGCAAAAAGCTTCTTGCTGATAGGCTCTAGAGACTATTCAATCTAATTATTACTCTACCACTAATTTGTATTTTATATACCAACAACAGACCGTTCACTCTACATAACTGTATAACCATCTTATTTCACCATGCAAGGCACTGGCAAGATGCAGAGACTGGTATTATACACAAGATAGCGAACAGAAGAAAAATAAATCATCAGTCATGTGTTAATCCTGTAGCCAAGTGATAAACGCGCTTTGACGGTTGTTCGATTCAGTTGCGATGTCCACTGGTGCGTTTCCCCGCACGGACAATTTCGTAAATTGGTTTTTAATCGATTTGGGCTCAAAGGCATGGATAAATGTGGTGTTTTCATCGCATCGCACCAGCGCTATCTTAACCTTTTTCACTCTGGTCAATTTTTTTTCAAAACTGATCAGCTACTCCGATTAAAATTCATGACAAAAGTTAAAAGTAGAAAATTTGTAATCCATATAATCAAATATAATAATTACTACTCCTGTTAGTGACACACATAAAAATAATTGGCTTTTACACATTATTATTTAAAAAATGCTAAATATTTAAATTTGGTTATTTGAGAAAAATTTTATTAGAATTTGGATTATATATGTCGTCATTAAAATGACGATTATTGATGAAATGGGTTTATATTGGTATACTTCGTTAAAAATATTTTCTTTATTGAATTTAAAAAATCTAATCAATAATAATAAGCCTTCAAGGTGTTTTAAAGTCGCGATCTACTGGTTGGGCATCCTTACAATAAGGGGTTGACTGACTTCTAATAATATGCATACTTTTCTCAACTGGAAACACAACACGATGGAAAAACATTAACTATCACTAAAACAAAATGGGACATTAAAAACAAAATCGTCTTTTACCACTAATATCGCGAGGTGTAATAGTTTTTGCTTTAGAATGCTTAGTATATTAGAACCACCCTATGCAAAAGTAATGGTTGTCTGACTGAATAAAAGACATGTATTTCAAAAAATTCAAATTTAGAACTGATAAGCTCAGCACGAATTTAAAATAGAGGAAATAGTTTATGAAGTATAAAATATTATAATCTAATTTTCTATTCACATGATTTCAGGAATGTCCGTGTGATATTTTCATCCCAAAATTTCTATTCCTCAAAATGGAAAAAAGACATGGCGATTTACTAATTATGCACTTGTTATTTCCATGGCTAATCCATGTATCGCAAACTCTTTAAACAGAAAAGTTTCACGAATAATTTAAAATCGAATATCGTACAAAAATCTAATCATAACCTAAATAAATGCCTACCTTCAATGCCTAATTCTTTAAGCGTTTGTTAACGATGAAGACCAGACAAAAAACCGCATCAATGCGTCTATTTTTCCGTATCAAGTTATGGTTTATTTGTTCGTTGCGTTGTTTCGTTACGAGTGATCGCCGGTAAAACTATTTTAGTCACACTTTTAAGATAAAATTAAGCTATCGAAAATATTCAAGACATTAATATATTCAAAATGGTGAAAATGTGACGGTAAGCTCATTTTGTTTTTCTTTGCGCAATACAATAATTAGTAATAAAAGAAAGAATAAAATAAAAATACATTTCATTTTTTTAATTACGGTTTTCGGGTTGGCTAGACGTTTATATAAGTCAAAGGTGAAAGGGAAATGTTAAACTTCCACCGAATTGCTTTTGTTGAGATTTTTCTGGGAAATAATTGAAAACGTATTTTTGAATTCTCGAAATTAAGGCAGAGGTTATCATTTTGCGGTACGGCATTCAAACTTATTTAATTAATAAAGTATTACAATTTCGTACAAAAGAAAGAAAGGCAGAGGATTACAATCAAGACCAGCGTGAGTAATTACAAGACTCGTTTAACTTTTAAGTGATTTCAAATTGTTACGATTTCATAAAATGGTGGACTGAGAAAAATATATTCATTCAAAAATTTATACAACCAAAAAAAAACTATACATCAAATATTTTATGTCATAAAAGTTCTATGGCTTCCTTTGATAACTCACTGCACATATTAAACTTCCATCATACGAAAAAAGACAACTCACACACGATATATTCTAAGAAATGAAAAATTATTTATGATGTAAACGTTCGCTCAAATTTCATTTTCCAAAAGGGAACAAAAGACTTTAATATGAGTTTTTTCCCTATTTTAGTTAACGGACGTTACTAGTTAACGGACGAGAAGTAGAAAATAAAAGGAATGAGCTTCAAATGTCGTACCAACCTCACGTCTCCTCGTTTTCAATATGGCTTGGATGCGATTTAATATACCATTACTTCTATATTATAGTAACTGCACAATAAATATTAGAAATCAGGCAACGTACCAAGCAGCGCTCTGGTACGTCAGTGGTCATGAAGAGACGTTGGAGCCGGCTGGGTCACGCGCTCTGAATGCCTCAACGTCTCTTTTTCCAACCGGTGGGATTCCCACGTCCTAGATGACCTTCGGGTACTATTCATAGGATGTACTCGATACAGCTGACTTTGTCCTGTAATGATAAGAAGCAAACCGATTGGCGGGTGACAATAAATGGTGGAGGCACCGCGTGGTGGTCATTTCTTCATTTTTGGAGTGAATATCGTGAAATAGGCAGAAGAAATATAACGCAAATTTCCCTGCTAGAATTCAAACACAATGATACACGTAGAAAAAGTACTAAAGCTGTGAGTCATTGTGTATAATTCAATATTGGAAATGATTTCATCTTACTCTTCATAATTTAATATTTTTTTTAAATTTTAAAGATTTTAATATCTTAATATATGGTATCTTTGTGGAAATACATTTTTTATATAAAATTAAAGTTGATAACTTTGTTATTATACTAGCTGTGTTCATAAATGTGACACGTGTTTCGCTTCCTTTAAGAAGTATCTTCAGAGAATGTGAGTATTAAGTTAGTAATAAGTCAGTCTGAAGACACTTTTTAAAGAGATGAAACCAGTGTCATGTTTTGTACCTCTACCAATAATAATAAGAACACGGAAGAATAACAAAATTATCAACTTTTATTTTATACTTGTGAGTACCCGGAATGCGTTGCAATGCCACTCAAAGAAATAAAAGGTTTGTGTTTTAATTCTGTTTATTGAAGAATTTTTGATTACACAATATTTTTTACCGTCTGGTGCGTACACGAATAAATCAGAAGGATTTTCCGAGATGGCGCAGTCGTACGTATTTGATTCTTTTTTTTAGATGTTAGATTTATTTATTTTTTTCTTCAGAAACATTCACGGGTATGCGCACAACAAAGGAGCGCATACAGGACAAACAAACATTCATTTTAATATATAGATGGATTTAAATATTGATTTGATTTTACTTTACTTTGGACTTATCGATATGAATCATAAAGATAAATTTAAGGACTTTTTGACACAACCCTATTAGTTAAATTTATCGATTTTTCTGGAAGGGCAAAAAACGTTCTCGCGAAAATAATTTCCCCGATCTTGACGTTTAAACAACTTAGTAGACACCATTTTGAATGATTATATCATTTTGGGTTTTCAATACAATCCCAGATATCATCGACGGACTTTTATTAGTAAACTAGTGTTGATAAGTTGTATTCTGTCTGTTTAAATTTGTTTTCTTGAACTTATATCCCGAATATGTGATATTCTGTCAAATATATTATATATAGTTAAGTTAGTCGTTATGTTCAAACACTTCTACAGCTCCACAAAAGTACAGTTTGTAAAATGTACATGTTTTCTCTCAAAATGCAGATATTTGCATATGGAAATCAGCAAAATTAAATAATTGCTCAGTTTCACATACATACACATTGAAATATTACATTATTGTGAATTGTGGCGTTCCATAAAGAAACAACTATTAATCCTAAAACCATAAACTAATGAACAACTATTTGAATAAAAAAAGTAATACAAATAATAAGCCATCACTTTTTACGATTCAGTTTAGATGAGTCAACACTTTTATCGGCCACATCTCAAAACTACCAATTTCTAGTTGAATCGCTATGGAACTAGGCCATCGATATACCAATTTTTGACAAATGAGGCTCTTTCAAAAACAGCTTTAATTTATAACATTTTGTGAAGGTTTTTATAGATGGATCAAAAAATATGGAATGAACTATTTGTAACAAGTTAGTATTGATCGATAAAAAAATACAAATTTCTCGGAAATACACGGTAAAACATATCTTTTTTTTCTATGTCCGCTCCCAATGTGGAGCAAATGGTCTCTTAATGGAGGTATCTGAACAGATTTTTTCTCTGAGAACTGTTTGTTACTCAGATGCTCAACCTCTCTTTTTTCAAAGAGAGGAGAGATAGGCCTAGGACAGGACTAGTGGTTAGCTAATCACTTTCGCTAAGCCCCCTGAAGATCGGATGGGTGGGAGGGAGGACTTATACTACGAACAGAAATCCATAAACCGATTGAAAGATCAATTTATGAAAACCGTCAGCACCGGGAATCGAACCCGCGACATCCGTAACTGTAGCCAACGACGCTACCGACTGCGCCACGGACGCGGAAACATATCTAGCTTGTCCAATATGTACAACTGGCTATTTTCTCACTATATGAAAATGTTTTTCTTTTAGATATTAAATAGAAAATTTAATGTTTTCTCATAATATGATTCTATGTAATATATTTTAGCCCACTACAACTCAACCTTGCGAATTATATCGACTTCAAAGATGCATCAAGCTTTTCAATTGACGTAGAGCTTATGTAGGCCGTAGAGCTTCTACGCTACGCATTACGGAGATATCCATCAATGGCATTATACTATTAGCATTGTTAACTACGAAAGAATATATTCGTAAGCATATTTCCAAATTCATTCAAATTTTATATCCGACCATAATAGATTCAACTTTAAGCTTTGCTATAAATATTCTATTTCAGTAATAATATGCGAATTATTATAGTACAATTCAAATAATATTTACGTATGTATATACAAAATCTATTGTACTATGTAATCTATGTACGACCACCATTATGTGGATTATACAATGTGAACTGAATTAATTTAACCTGGCGTTCGTTTAGTCTATATTCATATTTGTTTTCAAACTAGTATAATTGTACCCATTGATGACGGCGAAATTGAAATACTGAATGTTCGTTGGAACTGTGTCCATTGCATATCATTTTACTTTATACCACCGCGAACCGCGACGCTTAGGTCGTGAGAAAATTTCATACCTACATGTGATAATAATAAGTGTTTGACCAGAGTCAACGCGCGACGGCGCGTCGCATAAAACTGAAATGCATAGCATGCTTTTGCAACGTGCATAGATATTGGAAGTTCGCGCGTCTTGTCTTGAGCGTTTTTGCATTTCAATTTGAAACGCTGCGCCCGCCGACTCTGGCCGAGTTCTAACGCGTCTACAGAGTTCTCTGGGCTATTATATATAAGATTATTCATTACCAGTTCAATATAAAAAACACATTTTAAACAACACTCGAATGGTAAATTAATTAGAATTTTAAATATCGACCGAGTGTACATTATGGAATTTCAATATCAAATTTGATTTGTTGAAATTTTTCAAATTTCCATATATTTTGCTACTAACGACACGAGTTTCGCCTTTCGACATCTTCAGGCATTCGAGCACTCAAACTGAAAGAACTTACCAGTTTTGATAGAACAACGTAATCTACCTAACGCCCCTTTACTGTATCCTTTACGTAACATGAGTTCGTAAAATAATCATAAAATTGGCGTATCAAAATAATAAAATTCCTATAATAATATATCATTTTATATATTCACCCTAACAAAAACCTTAACAACACCTACCAATTTAAAATAACTAGGTACCTATCTCTATGCCATAGTTTTCAAATTGCAGTTAAAACCCACCATTCTATAATAAGTAAAGATCGCTGTGTAATTTAATGTTAATGAGCGCTTGCTCGCCTGCAATTGCTAAGTCTTACGAGTTTGTAATTTATTGTCAATGCGTTTGTTTTCGAAATTAAGGTTAAACGAAATTATTATCAAATCAGTATTAAAATATCAATGCAGTTCCTAGACTTAGTAATAATAAAATGTCTTATGTTATCTCACATATAAACGATATAAAATATGTACTGTCTGTTAGTTAGAGTTTATTCGTGGAAATTTACAAAATTTCAACAATTCAAATGAGTAGAACTTAGACCAATACTATTGTCATATTCACTTTTAAGGTGTTAAACTGTCAATTCTTGGTGGAAAGACATTATATTTTAAAAAATAAAACACAATTCATTTGTACTACTTCCACATATTTATAATGATCAGGACCGGTTTCGTTCATCACGAGCATTATCAACTGATAAAAATACAAACATAACAGGCTTATTTATATACCTTTTACAGTTTTATATACCTTCATTTTTACACTCAATTTTATATAAATAAGCCTGTTATGTTCGTATTTTTATCAGTTGATAATGCTCGTGATGAGTGAAACCGGTCCTGATCATTATAAATATGTGGAAGTAGTACAAATGAATTGTGTTTTATTTTTTAAAATATATTGTCATAGTATTTGTATATTGTTCATACATGCGTATGTATTAACGTAACTCCATGCTTTGTCATCTAATATTGTTAAAATTATTATAAATATTTACTTGTTATTTTGTCATCGAAAAGTATTATTTTCTTTTAAGAATTCAGTTTCTTTTTCGTTGTTGTAGCTTGCTATATATGGGCGTCTTTTAAGATTTGAAGTTTCAAGTTACACAAATCCTCGTTAAAAATAATGTCTATTTTAATTAATGATAATAACTTGAAAACTAAATAGATAATCCACAATATTTATAATTTAAATATTTTAAATATCTTTTTAATGAGTTTGAGGGGCTGTGACCTTTTAAATGTGTTTCATTCTATTGATTATTTCTTTGGAATTAAAAAAAAGTTTTATTCAATTATCCTTTGCGTGTTAACAGATGAGAAAACCCGGTTATTTTTTATATAAAAAAACGTATGCTGTACAAAAGAATTACATAACACCTTGAGAATTTTTTTTTAAAATTTATTTAATATCAGAATATTTTATACTAGGCATACTATTGAACTTAACCATATGTTTCTAAAACTGTAATGTCAACTTACCTATTTTTGAAAGAAACATATGAATTTAAATATGACGATATAACAAAACTTTCGGTACAATGAGTTGTCTAAATGATGTAAAATTTACATTTAAAAAAAAATGTTTAATAAGTCTAACATATAATATGCAGCTTCATTGAAAATCGACTTTATACTAAATATTAAACATTTATTGATTTTCTATCCGCACATTATTGAAATTTTAAGCAATGTTGTAGAAGATTTTGCTGATTAATAAATGAGAGAAAAGGAAGAAACTCCCACTTCCCACTGTCACTGTTAACTACTCACAAATTATCTAGGTGAGCCACTCGTCTCATTTAAAACTTTGTTAATTAAAAAAATTCTAACATTTTTCATTTTTTTATTCCAAAGAATTCTTAGCTATTTATTATTATTATGTTAAATTAAAATCATGATAGTGTTACATTTATAAACATTCATGTCAAAACTGTTCATGATAATACGTTGGCCAGAATAAACGATGCAATACACGTGCCACATTTAATCGTGTGACAAAGGTACATATCAATTTTTATTTTATATTGAAAATTAATTTGAATAAAATGACTGCCAAACTCATTGAAAATATACACAAGTATTACGTTCCTATACAACAACACTTTTATTGCTTTACATAACTTTGTTGTTTCTTTTTTACGCAATATTTAACCTTGACTCCTTCAATTAAAACTTTCCAACAAGGTTAAAAATAATGACCTTCTTCATGTTTACAACCTTCTAAATATGTAATCTTCATAAAACAATTTAACCCTTCGAGCAAACAATGAAAAAATAATTAGTATGACGAATTAATTTCTTAAATTTACTCTCTTCGAAAAAGAGAGGTTGAGCAACTGAGCAACAATCAGTTCTCGTAGAAAAACTTTTGTTGAGATACCTCCATTAGTAAGCCATATGGTCCACAATGGGTGCGAACATTTAAAAAAAAGCCCTAACTCTGACGACGGCGGGATGCCAGAATACTATCAATTACTAGTAACCGTACCCATCATAGATGACAGTATTGAAATTGAAATACTGAATGTCTAAAGTAGTATGTACGTCGGAACTGTGTGTGTATTGCATAACATTTTATTTTATATACACCGCGGATGCTTAGGTCTTGAGAAAATTTCATACCTACATGTGATATGTTATAATTAATAATAAAACGTCTACAGAGTGGTCTGGGCTATTATATATAAGTCTAGTATAACCGTACCCGTCATAGATGACGGTATTGAAATTGAAATAATGAATTTCTAAAATAGCTAGTACGTCGGAACTTTGTGCATTGCACAACATTTTATTCTATACATATACCGCGAACGCTTAGATCATGAGAAAATACTACATTTGATAATAATAAAACGTCTACAGAGCAGTATGGACTATTATATATAAGATTCTTGCAAAACTAAATACTTTGCTAGTTTTCTCTAATTATAATAGATTTCTAACATGATTATATAAATTCATCCGGAACTTTTTAGATGTATCCTACATAATTTCGAGACCCAATTTGTTTGCTATATGACATCATTTCACGCCCCGATGCATTTGAAATTACTTTCCGATACCGGTTCTTTTCGATATTTATACTAGCCACCCGGATAAAAGGATCAGAAAGTTTTCGTGCCTCGTTGACAGTTTAGATGTAGGCATATCCAAACGATAATTGTTTTTTGATTGATTTTGTGAAGTTTTTTGATTAGTTTTTACTAGAGATTTGACCGTATCATAAAAACTTAAAGCAATTCAAATTATTTTCTTACCATGTCCGCTCCGAATAAAGTTTGTGTTAAGGCAATCGCTGTCGCTAACCCACGTTTTTAGAGTTGGATGTATAAGAGGGAATTTTAGATATCAGATACATAGAACAGAAATTCATAATTGATAAAACAATTTATGAAACTGTCCATCCTAGAATTCGAGCGTGTAATCACCTCAACCGACGCTTGACCACGTATCCGGAAAATATAACTATCATAAACTACTATCAATTCATTGTAAAATGATGTCACACTACTCTGTAAAATACAGTTATCAAAACACATGTTTCTTTCAATTCAATTAAAATAATCAAATCCTCGTTTCATCTACAGAGAACGATAAACGGGGCAAAAAACCCTAATTCAATATCTAACAATTAACTACTTTATGACACAGTGAAAAAATATAATAAAATTTCATCGGATAAAAATATTGTTTATGGAGCATGAAATTCAGTAAAAATGTTTTAGCATATTTCTCACACTTGTTTTCCCATATACATGACATAACTATGCTTCAACTCTGTGTAGTTAAATCCTTTTTAACTCAATGTCTTTTAATGCGCAGTTTCCTTTTTGAGAAAACAGCTTTTACCAAACCGAGCTTTGTATCGTATCAAATGGATGGTCTCTCTCTACCGAATTATCTCTCTATTTTAAATATATAGCGTTTTGAGCTATATTGACACATACATATACAACAAATCTGATTGTTTTACTAAGTTTTTAAACATTTTCAACTTACAAAAGCAAACCAAACAATCAGTACCCTTCTGCACAAAAATCATTCATCTGTAAAAATACTTCATTTTAAAATCAAAAGCAATCAGTACGGCAGAACGATGAACGAGTAAACAATTATTTGTTTGAAAACATTTAAAAAAAATACTCTTCTTAGTGGAAAGGCATTATATTTTAAAAATAAAACATGTAATTTGTTTGATTACCTGTAAATTCTTCAAATAATTCTTAAAGCAACTGTTTTATATACTTTGTAATTGTTAAGATTCAATTTGATATAAATAGCTCTGTTATGATTTTATTTTTATCAGATGATAATGCTCGCGATGAACGAAACTAAATAATTTGTGGAACATATCGTCGCTTTTCTGGAATAAATCGAAAAATGACTTGAAAGTCCAATTACGGTCATCTCGCCAGTGGTCGGCCAGTTAAGCGACAGGTGTATTTTCAAAAGGGTTATTCCACTAAACAGGGATTAAGTAATGTAATAAACTAAAAATAAAATATTTAATATTGTACCAAGCATAAAATAATCGAACTTTACAAAAAAATGCCAATTCTCTCAGTGGTGGGCCGTGAAACTTCATAAATATCGTGAACGAATGAGAGTAGATAGAACAATAAAAAACATAATGATTTTGTTAGCGATCCCCATACAACATGAATTTTTTGAAACTTGCGAAGTAAAAATGTGCTTTTTTTATTTGCGTATTGCATCATATAGGTCATTATAGTGTAGATATACATTGGTAAGTTGCAAGACTACCTACACGAATTTTAAAAAATCTGTTTTTTTTAATTTATCCGCTATTATTTAAGTTTTAAGCTTAAAAGGCCGACCGCTGATGACGGCTGACTTTAGGAACACTCACCCTACTCAAAAGAAGTATTTTTCAGTTTGTGCCTTCTTCCAGAAAAACGATAATATTATGCGTGATTCTTCATTTATTTATAATATCTATGGCCTAATGATATAATATTTGTCGGCGTCCGTGGCGCAGTTTGTAGCGTCGCTGGCTGCCGTTACGGACGTCTCGGGTTCAATTACCGGTGCGGACGGTTTTTATAGATTGACCTCTCAATCGACTTGTGGATTTCTGTTCGTAGTCTGAGTCCTCCATCCCACCCATCCCATCCTCACGGGGCGTAACGAGAGCGATTAGCCAACCACTAGTCCTGTCCTAGCCCTATCCTTCTATCCCTACTCTCTTCGAAAAAAGAGAGGTTGAGCAACTGAGTAACAAGCGGTTCTCGTAGAAAAACTCTGTTAAGGTACCTACATTAGGAGACCATATGCTCCACATTGGGAGCGGACATGGATTAAAAAAAAATGATATAATCCCGTAAGTGACTTTTTACAAATTTTACAGGCGGCAAAAAGAATCTGAATATGTACATTAGACTTTTTTTCTTCTAAGTATTAAATGAATGGTATATTACGGTACATGTAAATCATAAAAAAGTTTAAACACTTTGTATTATTTTAAATAAACGAGACACGGTTTATAAAGTCATTTTCGTCAAAATATCAGATACGGATTTATAACATTAGGCCATCGATGTATTGTTTATTTATCTAAATTGTATCAATAAAAAAATTATACTTTGTTATTATACTGGTTATGTTACTAGATGTGACACATATTTCGTATATTAAACTAAAAAACATCTTCGGCTTGTAAATACTTGTTTCGAACCATATCACTTTCACTGATTGAAATTTCTAACGTTATTACAAAATAATACCATTTTCCACCGCAACCGTGTTCACTAGACATAGCAAGAAAATCCCCGGAAAGTCTCTCGGTGTCTTTTTTCCACCTCTTTGCTTTGCGAGTAGATAGATCCTATCAATAGTCATCGGCAATATTTTAGTATGACGAAATCCAACCGGTTGGAAGAATAGATATGCTAAATTTAGACTATCCTAAAGCATCCGTGATGTGTATATTATAAAAAAAAATATTTTATATGTAAAAACCCAAACCTGTCTGTAGGCGTAGATGTAGACGTTTTATTACTATCACATACACATGTAGGTATAACATTTTCTCATGACCTAAGCGTCCGCGGGGTATATAAACAATGGTTCCGTGACCAAACAGAACAATTTTAAAATAATATTTTTGTCGTATCTAAGAAATAAATAATATATTTATTAACTTATATAATATTTAATAAGTTATAAAAACACTTTTATAAATTTTAAACACAAATTTATATACTCTAATATCCAATTACACCAATGAACATAGGTACTGTTTATTTAATAATACCAGGCATATTTTTTTTTAATATTTTAAAATTTGTTTGAAAAAATATCTGATTCGTCGAACATTTTGAAAGTCGGAAAATCATACGAGATAAACTCGATGATAAGTCACTCATGTCTATAATCATATATGTTCAATAAATAATAGCTACGACAAAAATATTATCTTCAAATTGTTCTGTGTTTTCCTGTTCTGTTTCGTCATAGTCTGTTAAGTCCGGTTAACATAAACAATACACATAGTTCCGACGTGACACAAACGCCGAGGCAAACGAACAACAATCAGTCCGTCAGTATGGAAACTAAAGAACAACTACTTTAGACATTCAGTATTTCAATATTAATATCATCATCCATGACGGGCGTTCTCAGTAGTCCAGTTTTATTTATTTTATAGTGCATTCCGACTTTCAACCGCCCGTTAATAAATCAATATTAAAAATTGTCTGCTCCGTGGTGTAGTGGTTAACGTCGTTGGCTACAGTTACGGATGGCTCGGGTTCAGATCACGGTGCGAACAGTTTCATAAATTGATTTTTCAATCGATATCTGTTAGTTGGCATGAATGTTTGCGATGTCTAAAAATTCCCTTCTTCCCATCCGATCCTAAAAACTAGACAAAGCGAGAGCGATTAGCTAACCACTAGTCCTGTCCTAGTCTTATCATTATATCCATACTTTATTCGAAAAAGAGAGGTTGACCATCTGAGTAACAAGCAGTTCTCGTGTAAAATCTTCTGTTGAGATTTCTCCATTATTAAATTTTAAATAATCAAATTCCATCAAGCACCCTCAGTCGATGTCTTAAATTATCTCCATTATTAGATCACATGCTTCACACTGAGAGCGGATATGGAATATATATATATATATTGGTTAGTATATTAGTATAAAAATATTACATTCTTAAGTAAGGAACTATTCTGGTGTATCGTTGTTGGAGAGGTTCTACTATTAATTTCGCATGAATGAACAAGGCAAGTCGTACTTTCTGCTTCCCTTTCCACGAGAGGCAAGGCGCCGCCTACTTTTCCCAAAATCTGAATTAGCTTCCTTTCATTCAAGCTCTCGTCAACGCATACAGTGGAAAAGTACATATACACACACTGTGTGTGTACACAGATTCAAAAAATATGTGTCAGTGTAGAAATCTACCAACACCATTAAAGTAAACTACAAAATTTGCTAGAATACTCCCTTAGTGTCCATAGTTGCAAAATTAATACAATGATTTTTTATAATATGAATGTGAAGTAATCAAATCATTTTGTTTGCACTACTTCCACATTTTTATAATGATCAAGACTAGTTTTGCTCATCACGAGTATCATTAACTGATAAAAAACAGATGAAAATACAGTCAAAACAGGGATATTTATATAAAATTTTATGCTAATAACAACAAGGTATATAAAACAGTTGATTCAATAATATGACAAAAATTTACACGTAATCAAACAAATTGTATATAAATGAAATTAAATAGTCTGCTATTAAAATGTTAATGACTTGCTATAAATCAATATGACTTCTTACAATAGATACTAACCTGAAATCAAAAATCAATTGGCATTAAAAATCCATTATCTGAGAAAAATATAATATAATGAGTTTTAAATAATACGTAAATATTCATCAACCAAAACAGAAAATTGAGAATTTTTCAAAGAATTAGCGAAACTAGTCATGATCATTGTAAACATGTGGAAGTAGTACAAAAAATTGTGTTTTTCTTTTTAAATAATAATATTTTATATTGAATTGTTATGCCCCATTATTAATAGAACTTTGGTTATATCCATTTGCCATTTGATATTCGGAAAAATAACTAATAATAGTCTTGAAAATAGTAGTCTTGATACAATCATTAATGGATATTTATGCTTAAAACTACATTAAAATTTCATTTTATATTTTTCAATAGATCAGTTTGAAGTATTACATTTTTATAATAAAAGAAAAACATTATGCTAACAGTGCAACAGATATTTCTAACTGTTCTTAATTTAAAAGTAAAAAGAGAAACGTTATGAAATATATCCTGCTGGAGTGCCCAAGTCAAGAATTTTTATTGCATATAAATCTTAAAAAATTGGAGTCAAGGAAAAAAAGTTTTCCAAATGGATGACTCTAGATATATTGCATCCCATACTCTACGCAGATGAAACTAACACCAGTGTCATATTTAAGCATGTATTAAAACACACATCGATACATGAAATATTTACTAGTCGGAAGAACAAGGTTGGCAAAAATAAAACTTTTGAGCGTTTAAACAATCAACCGAGGTAGAAATATTAAGATAATTACACCATTATGCGTAAGACAATACGAAATGTCTATAAACGAAGGAATAGAGTAATGTACTTGGCTACTGTTACTGTACTAATCAAGGCGGATGGCAGCCCAGACAATGGCGCACTACCTTGCTTCCACACAGTTGACGGCCGCTCTATTCTTAAATTAAACATCTATAATACATATTAGGAACACGATTCTTAAACTTCTGAATGAGACACATTATATGGCGATAGTAGTTCGTGAAAAATTCAAAGATAGTCAAATATTTTTTAGCTGTATTATATAGCTGTTGGGTCAATGACGCAGTTGTCAACGTCGTTAGTCTCGGGTTCGCAGCGAAAGCGATTAGCTAACCACTAGTCATGTCCTAACCCTGTTCTTTTATTCTTACTCTTTTGATCAACTGAGTAACAATCAGTTCTCGTAGAAAAACTTCCATTAGGAGGCCGACATCGTAAAATAAAGAAATTGTGTAGCTACTAAAACAAGCATCCCATCGTGGAAAAAATATAAGTAAAACACTTTCGTAACTTACTTAAAATTATATGTCGCTCCTTTTCTTGAGTCGTATTTACCACACAGTTTTTGTTTTAATTCATATAATCTGAGTATATCGGATTCATTTATTGCACTGGTTTTCTTTTGCACAGTCTCAGAAAAAAAAACTCTTAAATATTTTTTACACTGATTTAACACGATTAAAAAAAACGAAAAGTATTATCAATTACATTAAAATATTTACATATTTAAAAACACCCTTTGTGTATATTCGAATCGTAATTTTTGCAATTTAGCGAATTTTAAGATGCAGGTGTTGATGACGTATACATGAATTGTTATTGTTACATTTATATTGTTCTAGTTCAATGCTTCGATTTTATTCCCTAGCTGGTGTGTATTGTTTAAAGTATGTTTACCGAATTTTATAAATGAATTATTTTCTCTCCAATAGTGTTTTTAAATCACAAATCATTTCAACATATTATGAAATATGTATCTTCTGAAACTGTTCGAAACTCGGACTATTTTCGAGTTCGATAATTTAATATTTTGGAAGAATTTTAAATAACGGAAACTATATTCCATTTTCAAATGTGCACCTTATCTTTTTTACACATTTTTTTGCACAGTAATCTATGGAACGTATCCCCACTACAAAAAAAGAATCGGGTGTATTATTAATAAGCGATCATCAAAAGATAAAAGTCAAAAAAATTTTCGAAAATTCGAAGGCTCACTGTTGATGATTATGGTAACTAGAAAGGTAATCACCTAGTAACAAATTCACAGTGACTTTTTTTCGTAATTAAAAAAAATGGGCACTACTTAGAAGCCATTTCACACACTAGAATGAATAGCAAATACGATATTAAATAAACAGAACATTAGTTTTAAAACAAAAAGGTGTTAAGCCTTGTTTATACTACATTTTACTTTATTGTAGACAAAGGTCTTTATAAAGCTACCCCAGATCTGTACACTTTAACGCTATAAATACATGTACATTTACAAATACACGCAAAAAAGTAACTTGGCGCTACAGGTACATTGATAAAACGAAATTTTACTAACACCATCAATAAAACAACTAACGCATACTTTCGCAATATTGGTTAGTATTAGGGTATTACTCATACATTTACACAAGCGCAGGGTTATGCAAAAATGTTTATTTATTTATTTATTTTACCATATCCGTTTCCAATGTGAAGCATATTGACTCTCGATCTCAATAGAAGTTGTTGTACAAGTACCGCTTGTTAAGTAAGAGTAAGAATAGATAGATGACACTGGGAAAGGAATAGTATTTAGCTGATTGGTCTCGCTACACCCAGTTTTTAGGATTGCGTGAGTGAGAGGGAACTTGAGACATTACAGACATCCATATCTTTGACCACAACTCTATAATCTTTGTGACTGAAGAGAACGGCGTTGACCACTCAGCTACAGGCCAAGCTATTTATAATTAATATAATGCAAGTGCTGAAGTCCCAGAGACTTCAGCACTTGAAATTAAATGTTGCCCCAACTATCTCCATTGGAAAATAGACCTCATTTTACATTATTCCATGTTCCTTAATATGCAGTACAATATATATGAATTCTCTTTTTTATGTATGTCAATTGTAATGGCTTAATTTTTTTTACTAGATGTTATCTTTAACTTAATTTTTATATCACTCATAACCAAGAGTTTTTCTTTTTCTCATCATTTTAACATACTTAACACAGTCAATATTCGCAAGGAGTTTTTCTGAATATTTTTACTCTGATTACAAAAAGACTTATTCAAACAAATGATATTTGATTTTGATTCTGAATAAGTGTATGTCATCACAGCAAAAATCCGATACCTCAATGATGCTCTCTATAATATTTAAAAGTGTCGATTGTTATGTAAACTTATATAAATAAATTAAATCTACATAAAAAATATAAATTTTAAGCCAATTTACTTACAATCACAAAATTATAACATAACTTATTTAATGTGTAATATTCCAAATTACTTATACTTGCATATCTTATTGTAAAATTATTGTTACTAATAATGGTATTATAAACGCCTACCTTAATAATTGTTGGTGTGCCATATGCATGATCTGCATACATATACGTATTTGAAAGTGTGATGTAAGCCATGTCGAAATACACTAATACATTTGTCGTAACAATTGCAAATATATTCGCATATTTATTTGCACAAAGCAAGCCAAAATATTCTTTATGTCGCTTACAGTAAAGTATTTTTTACTGTAAGGAATTAAATGTATTTAACTGGTTTTGTATGGTAACTGTGAACATTGAGCAATCGAATTTAGAATATCGCAACGCATCATTTTGAAAACTGCACATTTGATCATTACAGCAATAAACACTAAAGACTACTTTACCATACCAGATAAAAATCATATGGTGTAGTTTTGATTTTATATTCAACAGCATGTTACCGACGAATTTTCCTCGTTTCATTTCTAAAAAAGCTCAATATAAATAACTGACATTTTCCATCTTCATCTTTATTTCAAATACGCATAAGATCTATTTTTGAATATTGGGTTTATATGCCGTAACCTAGTACGATGATAAATTTTGGAGCTATATATCCGACTCTTTCTGTCATCAGGAAAATTTATACATACTCTTTCTCTTTCTAGCGAAGAAAACAGATCAATATGGGAAGGCATGCGTATAGCAAGATCTTCCTTCACAAAGAGAATTACGCACACACGTGCAAGTACACGGATAGGTGCTATCATACAGAAACCTTAACGGGGTAAATAAATAATTTAATAATATTTAAATGATAATATTTTTTCAATAATACTGAGATTTCAAGAATATAAAGAAGTTTTGAACTAGAAGATAAAATAATTGATAATTATTTTTTTATAAACTGTAAAATATTTAAAATATTTATATATCATGGTGAACAGGCTAAGCTCAACTAAATAACCCTACATAAGATTACTCGATCAATAGTGTCAACAGAATACTAAGAATATTTTTTAAGAATGTTGTCGAGTATAGGAATTCTTGGAAGTAGATGTTGGGGAAGTGGAAGAAACTTTATAGATGTAAAATTAATAAGAATACAATTGACCAAAATCTTGTATTTTACTTTAACGATGAGTATTCGTAAGGGGTTTTCTATAGTTTTACTGATGTTTCTTAAATTCGTTACCTTCATAAAATATGTAATATATTTTTTTCGAATTATTACAATAATAATAACAATAATATGTAAAATAAATACTAATCATTTTGTATTATAGTTTCAATAATAAACAATACCATTTCATATAACCAGGCCTCCCGCCTAGTGGTCGGTCAACTTCGCTGTTCACCGGCTTGAATCCAAATACGGACAATGTCATAAATTGGTTTTTCGATCGATGCATATGGTTTGTTATCTCCCTCCCACCTTTCCGACCCTAAAAACTAGGCATAACGAAATCGATTAGCTAATCACTAGTCCAGTCCTACCCTCCCACTCTTCTATTCAAACTCCCGTAAGAAAAGAAAGATTAAGTGACTGAGTAACAAGCAGTTCTTGTTAATAACTAGAGTCGATATGTTCATATTGCGAACGGACATGGTTACAAATTATACTCAGCCTTATCGAAACGAGTTTATCAGTTAAAATAGTGCTTCCGATAAACTAAACCAGTCCTGATAGTATAGTAATTATGATACAAAAACTTCAAAAGCATTTGTTTTTTTTTAATTACTTCTTTTAATATATTTTTTCTATCCAGTGTTTCTATTTACATCAAATTGGATTGCTATATACACTACTGCCATCTACGAATTTAATATATTATTATGAACTGTCAAAAGTTTTTCAAAATTCGAATACATAATTTATTTCGCTGAATAAGTGTTGCCAGGCGATTGACTTGAGCGTGCTGAAATATATTGGCATACAAAGTCTCCTTTGAGATTTCCTATTTACCTTCAGCACTGCAGTACTACGTCACAAGAACAGTCAATTATGGACATGAAAAGTTTAGTGCCAATTCAGTCGACAGTTTTCGGCACTGCAAAATAATTCTTAAGCTTTTGACACAAAAATGTTGTAACTTAAATAAAATAAGTAAATAATTCTTCAATAAAATTTTGTGTATAATATAATAATTATCTGTTATGCTTATTTTATAGAAAAACACTTTTCTAAGTTAACAGTAATACTGCAAAACGAATTAGTAAATTGATTACTCTTTTAATAATTTAACAGCGTGTTAATGTTTCTTGTTATTCGTGTGGTACGGAATATTATTGACAAAAAATATTCCATCACTGCTAATGTTTGTTAACCAAGCTGACACATAAATAAGTCACGTTACGAAAAAATATTCATGAAATAATTGCACAGCGCAAGGTACACGTAGTATGCATGACTACAATGAACGGACCAAAGCAGCGTAAATGAGATAAAATATATTTATATGCTATAGTCAAGGCACCAGATTTTATTTTTTAAATCACATGAGTATTGTTTTTTAAAGACTTTCAAGATCAACAAACAAAAAAGATATCACAAGCACCCATGTCCGAGATCTCAAATTGTAATTCAATAAATGTCAATTTGATACTGACCTTGCTGGGTCTTGAACCCAGACTAGGGATTCCAACTATTCATCATTATCAACTATTAGGATATCAAATAGTAAAACAGAAACTATTCGAATAGTTTCTGAAGTATGAAAATTATATTAAAAATTTGATTTGAATAATTAATAACAAAATTATATAAATACACGATACAATATTTAAAATTAGCCGCTGTGTCGGATTACTGCAAGCCCCGAGTATTTAGTTAAAATCAAGCATTATGATAAGATATTGAAAGCAAAAAACACTACCAAGGGTATTCATTATTATTCTTAAAATCTGGAGAAATTTTGATGTGTTCTTTCGTCATTATTGTAAAATATTTAATTAAACATTATTATTACGAACACTATTCGAATAGTTTCCCAAATATGCGAATAACGAATAGTTAAAAAAGGGTCGAATATATTCGGATTGGAATCCCTAACCAAGACCTACCTGATTGCTAGCGCAAAACCGTTACCACTAGACTACATAGACGAACATTATAACTCATAAATTATTCAGAAGTTTTTAGGGAGTAATCAGTAGTATCAGTTTGGGTAAGTTTGCCTATCGGTCTAAGATTGGCCCACTACATGAAAAAAGGTTTGACATTATACTGTTATAATATCTAGATAATACGAATATTCTTTAGCGAAGCAAAGGTATTGCTTAGCCTCTGGTGGTAAAAATATAAATTAATGTACAACATAATTTGTTTTATTGTTGAATTTGCTAGTTGTCAGCTTGGAATGATATAACACAATTTAAAAACTTTTTTTGAAATAAATTGGATTAGCCATATTTTCAATGTGTATTACTAAATTGTAAACCAAATGCCGTATATCTTTTACCATCTCAATTATGTACAGAATATATAAAAGCATAAAAAAAAGTTGTCAAGAGTTTAAAACTGAATTTATAGTAAGTACAGTGATTATTTTTTGTATCGTGGGCAAAGTTACCCGATTTGAATGCAAAATTTGACCAACCGTGTTTTGTGTATATTTATATATCAATTATAACAACAAATCTATGTATGTTAATTAAATATCATTTTAAGACATTAGTACATTTCTATGTAGAACAATAACCACACATAAATGCAATGGTGAACCATACAAATAGAAAAAACCCTCAGAACTGAGCCAAAGTTATCCAGATTGACCGTAATCGTTTTCTTTTAAATATGTTGTTCAGCTATGACCCACTATAATATTTCAATATTATAATAATTGAATATAAAAAGTTCTTAATGTTCTTAATATTGAGTGAATTTAAATTAAAATAATCTTTCCTTTGATATATTTTATGTCTATATTTAATATTCCATAGTATGAAACGGTTTCAAGATTTTCCGTTGAATAGGATGTCTGATTATTGATTGCAGTATTGTATTGAAATATGTCACATACTCCAGCATACAAACTGAAGAGTCATCTTCACAACGAAGTTTTCTATGGACGTGTAACTACTGCATCATTATTATTCTATGCATACAATTTTTATATGAAAGTGTTGCTTTGTATTAGTTATTGATGAAAATATCTGTCAAAAATTAGTATCATTACATTTAAATAATTAAACAATATGTAAACATCTATATCGAAATATTTTTACTTTGAATTTTACAATAAATAAAAAAAATACATTAGGTACAACATAATTTCACAGTGTTTTGGTCAATTGATGAAACCCTCAAAAAATAAAAAAATAGGTTACATAATGATTGGATCTTATTATAAACACGACAGAGTAGGTCTCGGCCAAATGATGTAATCTAGAAAAAAAAATTGACCACTTTTTGGAAGGGAAACATCATTTTACATTGGTTTTAGGTTTGAAAATTTTAACCTGGCCACTTGATATAAGCCACTATTATATCAAAACTCCCTACCTATAATTCCATATCTGCAAACATGAGAATTTACAGTAGAGCATTTCAAAGATTCATAACGCAACTCAACATAATATTATGTTTTTCGATAAAAACAGTTTTTACTCTCTACTGAACAATGTCAATTTTGAGGATTATATCAATTGGCCAACACACCGTCGATATTATCACTGCAACCTTGAAATCTTTCACGATCATCATGAGGTAAAATGATATCATTAAAAAGCATGCCCAAAATCTCTAATGTTAAATTGAAAACATCGACATCTGGTATTTACCAAGCCAAATCTTGAACCCGGAACTAGGAAAAGAGCTCTTAGTGGCAGTCTATGTATGACGTCACGCTCTAGAGGGAGGGGGAGGTCAGAGATATGTGTTAGGATTTATATCGTCGATCGGAGTTATATATTTATTTTTTAACGCTTAGGGAAGGTTGGCAAAAATGTGACGTAATATAAACAGGGGGGGTAAAAGGTTATGTGACGAAATGTGACGACAGCGGAAGAGTTAAACTTAGCTAAAATTGTATGACGTCATATATGGATAGCCCTTACCACTAGCTTACAAAGAACGAAAAAATCGTTTTAATATATGCTTTAAACTTCACCCATTCATTATAAACTGGTAAATGAATGATAAACAACTAGTTAACTATGTAATTTCTGTCTATTGCTTATAAAGGCAAGATTGAACGATTTTATAAGTTCTGTTAAATTGACACTTCATGAGTATATTCCCGTATCTGCATACACGAGATTTTACAGGAGAGCATTTCAAAGATTCATAACGCAATTGCAAATTAATGACTGCATGTATATTCATCAAAACTGGGTCAGTGCTACTATTTTAAATGTAATTTTCCTTGTTGTTTGATGTCTACCCGTGAAACTGAGTGACAACGGAAATACAAAAGGCATAATAATCACGTATTTGGCACTTACTTGATACTTAGGAGTGTCGAAATAAGCTTCAGTATGTAAGCGGCATCCATTATAACTTATGACAAATCGTGGTAAACGTGTAACAATAAATATGTAATATTTATATATTTTTGTCAAATTAATTACCCATTTAAAGTCAATTCATATATAATATAATATATTAAAGCGTATTCAAGATTCACAGCAATATCACAATATTGTGTTAATTTCAATAGTTACCTCAAAGAATTTTCACTTGACATGACTATGGAATGTTATTTAAGTATAATTTTGTTAAAGAAATTGATAGAATAATTTATCACTCTATTTGTCTACATCTTATGTGAATGATAGGCATGGACAAAAGTTTTATGTGGCCCAGTTTACGATTTTAGTAGGTAACGGCAATCACTGCAAAATCTTAGCCAATAATGTCACCCACTCGGCGCGAGAGGTGTCACTTGAAAGTGATTCGAATTTACGACCAATAAATGTTGCATCATATTATGTAATGATATTAAATGATACAATATTGAATAGAAAAAAAAAATGATATATTATTTCGTCGTTAACCTTTTGTAATTAGAAAGGTTTACACAATAAATTCTTTTTTACACTGTGATTCGGTCAAGAGCCACCATAAAAAAAGATATAATGCACACAGATAAATGAAAGATAAGCCCATTGCTTTTAATAACTTAATTACAATTTCTTATAATAAACGTTGCATTATATATATATTTTTAACCATATCCGCTCCCTACTCGGATCATATTGATATCACACGGTTCCTCCAAGATTTTCTGTCCCCCGCAAGTCTTCTTGGTTCCTCTCAGGTCATTCCAGCGTCCCGTAACTTCTCCTAGTACATCCTATGGATAGTCATCAGCTACCAAAAAACCCAAATCAGCTGTATATTATTTTACATAAAATTATCATATTAAAAAAGATAAAGTAAAATCTACATATTTGATATTTTTCAACGTCAATGGGTGAACGGTAACGTCGTGGACATTTATTTTTAATATAAAATTAGATTTTATAAGCGAGCTCACGAATGCCTGAAGATGCCGAAAGGCGAAACCCGGGTCGTTAGTGACAAAATACATGGAAGTCTACAAAATCTCAATAATCCAAATTTGATATTGAAATTCCATGAAGCACCCTCAGACGATGTCTTAAATTATAGATTTTATAACTTCTTTATTCCACTAGTAATTAGTTTTATAATAAGAAGTTCTATGGTAATTAGTAGTTCGTGTCTAAACCTCTTCCCAAGTCCAGTAAAAATAAATAATTGTACCCCACACTTCATTTTTGTAATTTATAAGTTACATATAAATAATCTTATGATATAGTTAGTCTAAAGAAGTTTCTTGAAGACGCGAAACACGTATCACAATTGGTAACACAAACAGAGAAATGACAAATTTATCAAGTTTGAATAAATAGTAAATGGATTTGTTACTTCATTATGAATTTATTTAATTATTCATTTAATGTTTTCCAATGTGATGATTCGATTAAGTTTAGGAATATTTCAAAATATAAACTCCCCTCATAAGCCGTAAGAATTGATATATTTTTATATGCCATTTCCAATCTTAATGTCGAGGAGTAGAAATCTAGACGGAGTATCTCAACATAGGCTACTCTATGTTTTAAGTTAGATGCCTTCTTACATTCTAGTGCATTCTTAATTTTACTTTACTTGAATTAACAAAATAAAATTACTCATTAACATACTAAAACGAAAGTTTTCATTGATATAATATAAAAAGGAATTACCCAAAGGCAAGCCCTAAACCATGATCAAAATCGTAAATCATATCCAGTTGTTTCGTTCAGAGAGAGTAAAAACTGTTTTTATCGAAAAGATTACCATATTATGGTCCGTTGCGTTATGAGTTGAGTCTGTGAAATTCACTCCTGTGTATTATCATATTTGCAGATATGAGACTATACGTAGAAAGTGTCGATATAATAGTGGCTTATATCAAGTGGGGGGTGAGAATTTTAAGCCTAAAATCAATGTAAAATGTTCCCTTCCAAAAGTGGTCAACTTATTTTTCTAATTTACATCACTTGGCCGAGACCTGCTCTATCGTCTTTAAAATGAGGTCCAATCATTAACTCATTTTCGTATTTTTTTAGGATTACATCAATTGACCAAAACACAGTCGATATTATAATATGTATAGTTGGCTACTGCTACGGACGTCTCGGGTTCAATTCCCAGTGCGGACAGTTTTCATAAATTGATCTCTCAATAGATTTATGGATTTATGTTCGTAATCTGAGTGTTTGTGATGTCTAAAACTCCCTCCCCCACCCATCCAATCCTCACGGGGCGTAGCGAGAGCGATTAGCTAACCATTAGTCCTGTCCTTGCACTATCCTTCTATCCTTATTCTCTTCGAAAAAAGAGAGGTTGAGCAACTGAGTAACAAGCAGTTCTAACAGAAAAATTCTGTTGAGATACCACCATTAGCAGATCATATGCTCCAAGTTGGGAGCGGACATGGAAAAAAAATGCACGTTTACTTTGTTTAACTTTTTACGTGTTCCTCAATATTTTGTAAGACTGAGTGAACAGTACCGCCTCGCTCCGTCGCATCGCAGAGTTGCCCTCAAAAGAAACGTGCTCAAGTGTCCGGCTAAGTCTTCGACTCCGGCTCTGGCAGGCCTCCACCCACCACCCGACCATCTTGCAAAATAAGACCGCACAACTACTTGGGGCTATCTACAACGAACGCGATTAAATCCGATGACTTAACCTTTTCAGTGCTAACTATAAAGTACTAGATGCTGATTTGCACCGTCATATATTTCGGCCTATTGAACTATTTTTATTCTCCGTGTAACACTGTTAATTTTTTTGAAATCATACCAATATACAGAAAGGGCCGATAGCGTATGGGTAAATAAATTAATAACACACAGCTGAATCTTAAGCTTTTAAAGGGTTAAAAAACAAAAAGTAATCTACATATTAAAAAAAATTAAGTTTATGTATAAATGATATACAAATCATTTATTTGTGCCAAGCGAAGTAAGCACACAAAATTCATGATCGATTAACATTATTATTTGTGTGTAATTAAATTGGCTTCTACCACGCCAATTCAATCAACCTTCATGGAGTTTTTAAACAGACTAGCTACCTGTTACTGCTTCCTACGTGGTCACCGGACATCAATATTAAATTATATTATGCATTGCCGTTACCCTTTACGTTCCATTTCCTGACAGCTGTGATTTTATCATGGCAACGTTAACTTCTAACAACTTCAAGTCGTTTTGTTGTCGGTTGTCATCATAGCAACCCGAAATCAAAAATTATTATTTAAACTAGTGGGAAAGTAGCTGTTCTTTAGTTTCTATACTGACGGACTGATTTTTGTTTGTTTGCCTCGGAGTTTTCGTCATGTCAGATTTGTTTGTATTGTTTATACACACCGTGGACGCGTAGGTGATGAAAAAATGTCATTCCTACATGTGTATATTGGAAACAGTTTAGAAAATCACGGAAATAACCAGAGATACCACAATGGGTCTACGCCTACAGACCAGTATGATATATAACAGTGGTCTCCAAACTCAATAAGGATGTGAGCTACTTATACATATTCCTTTTTTTATAATTGTTTACCATCGTCCTTTATCGTACCACACATAATATTATTGTATTAAATAAAATAAATTAGAACATCGAACTTCCAATAAAACACAAAATTCGTACTTTAATTATTTATTTATAAACAAAATAATAATTGAAAAATATCTTGAAATAAATGTGAGTAAAAGTAAAAACAAATCGTGAAAAGAATGACATTCACTTTACTCCATAATTTTTTCAATTCTCTATGAGTACCTTGTCACTCTCCGTCTGAATTCAATTATCAATATCTACACTTGTGAGTCTATATTTACTTTTAACCACATTCATAGTGGAAAATGTTAATTCACATAAGCAGGTAGAACAAAATTTCATTTTGAGTTCAATTAAAACTAAAATTGGATACTTTTCTGTTGAGACGAAATGCCAAACAGATTCTTAGTTGAGGCAACACTCTTAAGCGACAAATCACATATAAATTCAATTAATTCTATTTCTGATGAAGTGGCGTCTTCTCGAAAATTTGCGACAATACATGATTAAATATCCTACGTGAGATACCGATAGCTCGCGAGCGACCGTTTGGTGATCACTGATATATAAGATGTTTAAATTTCTTGTGTATCATCCCAGTCACAAGATACTTACTTAACACAAATGATAAAGTCAACAATAACAATTATTTTAAAATAAAAACATTAAAAACGGTGAATAACTCACAGAGAAAATAAGAAATAACACGCATGACGCTACGTATACCGCGAAAGACCCCGTACGATTTTATTACATAACTAGTGAGTACCCGGCATGCGTTGCAATGCCACTCAAAGAAAGAAAGGGTTTGTGTTTTAATTCTATTTATTGAACTGCTTTTGGATTAGAGGTCTGCACAGGCCGAAATTTCATAGACTTACCCGGTTCGAGCCCATCATCTTCAGGTCTGGCCCGACCCGAACCCGAGTTTCAATATCACACTTGTTATAACACAATATTTTTGTTTTTCGTCTGGTGCGTACACGAATAAATCAGATGGTTTTTCCTAGATGTCGCTGTATGTACGTATTTGTTTATTTTTTTCAATTTTAGATTTTCAATTTTTTTTTCTTCAGAACCCTTCACGGGTGTGTGCACAACAACTCACTCAACTTACCATTCATCGAAATCGTATGAATGGTAAAGGAACGCGTAAAGGACAAACAAACATTTATTTTATATAATATTTCCCGGCATGATCACAATAAGTCTTTCCTGAAAGTTTCGTCGCGATCGGTTGAGTAGTTTAGGAGCCTATAAGATCCGGACAAACCAACAAACCAACAAACCAACAAACAGACATTCATTTTTATATATATAGATATATGATTTTGCATAAGAAAACGAAACAAATTACTAAGACACAAAATGAGCTGAGTTTTCTTACATACATTTTTTTATATCTCAAACTTTTAATTCTCAAGTCTTAAAAAGTCATATTCTACTTCAACTCAGAGATTTTAATGACATGCAGGGTCAAAAAGGATTTTTTTATTAAAAAAATCCGTATGATTTTAATGTTAAAGACAGGTGGGTGAAATAAATTTTCCTCCATAACCAAACTTGAAACGACTATTGCACTTGAAAACACCAAAAATTCATTCATTAACATTTTCAATTATAATTCTTCGATATAGTAACAATTTGAAAAAAACTGTTTTACGCTCTTAATGTATTTTTACGTTGCATATATTTATGAGAACTGTTTCAATTGCAATCGCTCGACCACCATTTTGGAATCCATTGGATTGAAATTTAGATGAGGGGTGATTTTTGTTTATAATCCTCTCAGCTGACCACTTTCAAGAAGGGTTCAGAGGAAAATGTTCGGTTATGAATGTCACATATACACCCATGTCCTTGATTCCCAGGAAAATTGTCAGAAACTTAAAATACAAATGCTCAAATTTGAATTATTGAGATTTTGTACATTTCCATGTAAAATCCATGAAAATTTTACAAAATCTCGACAATTCAAATTTGATATTGAAATTCCATCAAGTAGCCTCAGTCGATGTCTTAAATTCAAGCTCGATATAGCGGACAGTATTGAATTTTTGTTGAAATATCAAAGTATTTCGGCTTAACGCCATCGAACGAATTAATAAAAAGTTTGTAGAAGTGAATACTGTGTAATTTTTTTTAATCCATGTCCGCTCCCAAAGTGGAGCATATGGTCTCCTAATGGAGGTATCTCAACAGAATTTTTCTATGAGAATTGCGTGTTTCTCGGTTACTCATCCTCCCTTTTTTGAAGAGAGCAGGGATAGAAGGATAGGGCTATGATAGGACTAGTGGTTAGCTAATCGCTCTCGCTACGCCTTGTGAGGATTGCATGGTTGAGAGGTAATTTTTTAGACATCACAAACACTCCGATTACGAACAGAGATCCATAAATTGATTTAAATATAAATTCATGAAAACCGTCCGCATCAGGGATTGAACCTGAGACATCCGTAGCCGTAGCCAACGACGCTACCAACTGCGCCACGGACGCCGACATTTTTTTATGATTTTATCATATTATAATGATGTTCTACCAAGTAAATAATGCCAATTCAATCGATATTATCGAAGGATTAAAATTATAAAAACATGGCATCTTACATATAATAGCTAAGACCGCTCTGTAGACGCTTTATTATTATCACATATCACATGTAGGTATGAAACTTTCTCATGATGTAAGCGTTCGCCGTGTTAACAATGGACACACAGTTCCGACGTACTAGCTAATTTAAACATTCACTATTTCAATTTCAATACCGTAATCTATGACGGGCGTCCTAGTTAAATAACATTGAAAAAATCAAATTAATTCTCACTCTAATGACTACGGTTTTATATTTCGAATCTTTTCATAACATACCCATATTCCAGAATACTAAAGCGTATGTTGAGATTAAGAATGAGCGTACAAGTAAGTAGGTACCCCATGTCGCTTACTCGAAAAACTTTCAAATGCTGGATATGAAAAGAAGATTTGATCATGGATAATTTTCAATGGGCATATAAATTTGTGAAGAGAGATCATTTCGATTCCGAAACGAGTTGCTCTAAATCCATGGTATGAAAAAAACTGTTAACTACAGAAGTTTATATCATTAAGGATATATAAGAAGTTTGTATGCTGTTGTGTGCTGCAAATGTTTCAATACCGGCATGAACACTTTCATAACCTGTTATTAATTTTTAATGTGTTAATTGTCAATTCTTGGTAGAAAATGTATGAAGATAAAACACGTTTTTTTACTTACGGCATGGCATTTTTCGTGTCTTATAAATATGGTGATATATTGTTTATAATCCTCTCAGTTGATAACTGCAAAGCACGGCTCAGAGAAGTAAGTAAAAACGTTGTCAATTAAGAATACAAAATAGTCAACCGAAATTCAAACTCGATATTTCATTATTGTTGAAAATGTTTACCTAAGCTTCACATATTCTAAAGTTAGTTAATTTCTTTTGAGTATCTTTGAAGTCAACGAGAGTCGCACGCGAATCACGACTTGGAAGAACCGTTCGATCGAACGTCATTCATTGTGCCATGCATTGTTTGCCAACGAACGAATGAAATGAACGATAATAAATGGCTTACAATTAAATGCATTTTTGTTTAGATCATATTCACTTTCATTAAAATAGTTTTCACTTATAACAAACACATTCCACAAAGAAGAAATTCTTTTACTAAAAATAAAGTGATTCCACAAAGTAAAATATATTTTAACATTGAAGAAATATATTACATTTTGAAATCGATAGTTGCACAAAGCTGTAATGAAATATCACTCATTTTTTCCGCCTATACTGTCTTTGCTCCACGCATTAGAATATATTACACAAACCAAGCCAGACCAACCCTAACATAACCTACTACAACTTAACTCACTTTGTTAAAAGTATCCGTGACTAAGTCAAAGTTTGAATGTACCAAGTTAATACTATCTAACACAAAGTGCAAACTATCGAAATAAAAGTTCAAGTGTACCAAGTGAATACTATCTAACACAAAGCGCAATTATTTATAACTCACAATAAACCGTGTCACTTAAATTACGTTTTACAGCGTATTTTCGTCACAATAGCAATAAACTCGGTATATTTTTTTGCTCCAGGAGTCGTCGCAGCGCATTCCTTTTTGTTTACTTACGTAAACTTTCAGCACTAATTCTTGGTCGAAAATTATAGTAATAAAACAATTTTATTTTTTACTTGTTCCACGAAAGGCGTGGCATTTTTCATGATTGGTATGTTTATATCCGGGTATTCGCTAGTCGTCTATATAGCTATAGCACGTATAACTTATATTAAGCATAGTTCTGACGATGGCATGAAGTCAAAATAGCTGTCAAAAAACTGATAAAACTTTGTAGAACTGAATTTATCTGTATCTTACTATAATTGGATTCGACGAAGTAAATTTCAATTTAATTTATTAGCTACAGGAAACAAATAAATATGTTTTAAAATTATTCGAAAATCACCGTGTCCGGTATTTGACTAATTCTAGCGTCCTACAAAAAGCTTTTTATCATTTTAATGATTTATATTAGTTATTTTAACTTAAATATACAAGTCTTCAATTCAAGCTGAAAAGTAACAGGTCATGACATTAAAGATATAAATGATTCAATACAAAAAAATATCTGAAATTGACAATATACATAAAATTTATTCCATAATTATTGATAGTGGCATTTTTTTCACCTTTTAACGTTTTGATTTCATAACGCTCAAAATTATTTTTACTCTAGACTCTCTCACTTTTTTACCTCTTTGAGAAACCAAACACCATTAATTTTATGTATTTAATGAAATTAAATTTAAAAGTCGTCTTATAGTTACGTCGCGTAGACTTTTCAAAATGGATATACGCGCTACCATTTTTCATGTGAAAATAAAAAATCTTATTCAATACCTAATAATAAGTTTCGTAATCATCCAAATTTCGTGCAATCTACCCCACCCCGTGACGTCATCGAGACTTCCTCAGATTTTACCCATTTACCCTCTCCTTTCCTTAAGCACGCGGTACCACTGGAAAACATCTTCCCGTGTCCTCCTGGAAATGTTGTTCAGAAAATCTTTTCAGTTACAATTCAATAGTCATTGTGGAATGATCTCCTTATTTATTTTGTCTTAAACGTGCTGTGTTTATTATAGTTTTATATTTTGAATATAAAACTCGTTTTAATGAATATTTAACAGGATTCATAATTATTGCCGTTGATATTTTTCGTTTCAGTGATTCTTAAAAAGTAAGTTCTTTTAAAACTTTATTTATTTTACTTATCAATTGTTTTCAATTATTTTTTTTGTGTAGTTCCACCTTCCAATACCAAATTCACGTTTGGAAACAAGTTTAAAGAAAATTCATTAATAATTTTCCTCAACTTTGTTCAAACAAAATGTTCATTTGTTTATACCTAATTGCGATCATATAATTAATTATAAATCGTATACATCAAAAGACAAATTTACTTTAGTTTTTGTAAGAGAAGGGATGAAACAACCAATTAATTGATATTGTGTTTCATTTAACAGCTGTTGTCTTTGCCTTAACATGCCAAATCAGAATTTTTTAATTTAAATTAGTTACTAAAAGTATCGGATACTTTTGATTTCATAAGTTGATATTTCTTTAGTATATACAATATTTTTATCATACTACAATAATGAATAAAATATAGGTCTTCATAAAAAGTAATTAAATTTTAGTATTCAGTAAGAATCATAGCAATTTCCATAGAAAATAACTATATTATATATAATAGAAATGTTTTCTAATTGATACTTTATTATTTACGTGCGACCTATATCATTCAATGATTCAATTATGTTATGAAATAAACACATGTTTTATTAAGACATAGAATTTTAATCATAATAATATTTTCGTTAGATCCAGAGAATATTCAATATCTTGTTTATTTTTCATTCTATTTTTCAAAAATTTTAATTGAAAGTTATGAATTGTATTGTGTTTAAAAAATATATTTAATACGAAGTGTCAATAATTATAGAAAAATGCATATAATGTAAGTAGTTACAACTTTTACTCGTATATATTTATATTCTCAGATATCAAGAAACCCCACAAAGGTTAAAAAAACGAATAAATAAACAAATAAATGCAAACATTATAGTAATTTTAATCATTTACGATAAAAATAAAATAACATTTTAAGTTATACAAATACAGCGTTATTTCAACAAAAAGGTTATATTCATAGTTAAATCGACAAATTTTATAAAAGACAGTTATAAAGATTAATATTTTTTATAATTTTAAACTTTCTGAAGCTGTATCCTGACCATCAAACATGTTGTATCATTTATTTTTCGTTATAAAAACGCGTTTGATAATCTAAAAATATGTAATTTACGTATTTCTAAATTATGATGACTATATTGTACAACAAAATTGCCACAATAAATTATAGATTTCTTAGTTTAGAAATAGTTACACGAAAAAATTACATAACGTACTTGCAATCAGAAGTATAAAAAGTTTTATGTTAAATACAAAACTTCTTTATTTAATCTGATTATAAGTTACGTATATAATTTTAAAATATAATAAACCATCAATTTACACTTTGTAGATGCTCAAAATACATATTGTTTTATATATATCAAAAATTGTATTTATCGTTTCCCCGGTACTTACGTAGCTTTCAAATAAAACCAATGATAACTGTAACTAAACGTTTTTTTTTATATCATTATCCTAAATTAAATCATTTTATGTAAAAAAACAAAACGTTTCATACAAAATCCTTAGAATAAGTCACCTCATTCCATATTTAAGAACCTTTCGACAGCGACAGTACGTTATTTTAAATGATGCTCCCCTTCTCTTTAAGGAAAAAAACTGGGTTTCATTCTAAGACTGACATCTATTATACGTATCTATATCCAAATGTTTGACAACAATGACTCTTCTTTTTTCCCGTCTTTGGCTAATGGATTAGTGCCCCTTGTAAAACCTCCACCAGCGTAAATATTCAGTAATAGTAGAGGGCAAGCCTACTTCACTCAGTCCTCGCAGACTGGCATATGGAAGAAGGTCGCAATGTGGCGAATGTATGGTAAAAATTCATTACAAATTGATCTCAATGTCAGTATCATATAAGAAAATTGCCAGATTAAATAACATATTTTTTTTACGTAATTTGAAGAAATCGATATGAATTAAGTCAATTTCGTTCACATTAATTAGTCGTAAAAATCTATAATTAATCTAATATATAAAAATCAATGTGGGTTTGTTCGTATCTTATGCTCTGCCATACCGTTTATCCGATTCCGATAAAACTTTGTCAAGTTATTGTTTGCACTTACCCAAAGAACATAGGCATAGTACACTTAGACCCAGCCTGGCCCGAGTCCGACATTCAACGTTTTAATTTTTAACTTACAGTAGATCTTATTATAGATAAAAATCAATATAACAATCCAGATATACCTAAAATAAAGAATCAAATTCGTACGAATAGCGACATCTCGGAAAATCTTCTGATTTATTCGTGTACGCACCAGACAGAAACAAAAAATACTGTGTCTCCAAAAGCACTTCAATAAACAGAATTAAAACACAAACACTTCCTTTGTTTAAGTGTCAGTGCAATGCATGCCAGGTACTCACTAATATTAATATAAAAAGGACTTACTAAGAATTAAATTGAATTCGTAAATGGTTAACGAATCTCATAAAGTGTTTAGTACAAAAATTAATGGTTTAAGGTATGTAAATAGAAAAGTTTAGAGTTCATGATTTTTTGGAAATCTATTATTTCATCGGTTTTTTGACTTAACGCCTACTGCCACTATATCGGTGATATAATGCTACAAAATATCCATTTTAATCTACATATAATTTTATCCAAAAAAAGGACAACACATAACATAACGCCAATGCGTCTTGCGTTGGATAACTTTAATTCTATATACAGTATATTATATACCAGACCTGGTCAAACTCTGGCCCACGGGCCACATGCGACACAATCCACAAATGACATATTCAAAAATATCACAAACTTAACCATTAGAATATCGCAAAAACGACAATTTAAGACTAACGTCATTATTTTACTGAAGATGGGACATGTTAAAAATTAAATTTAACAAAAACAGACAAAAAATATTTTTAAATACAAACATAAATTCACGTAAGAAAAAAAACGAAAACCATTTTGCACCACTCTATCCAATTCATCCTAATAGCTCTCAACACTGGCGTCTCATATGATCAATGAATTACTTATGTTGCTGGTGTCGTGTATCATGCTTGATATAATAAAACATAATTAATGCATAACATCTATATTATTTCACATAATCTTAAATAAAGTAAACGGTTCCACTAAGAAAGTAAGTTTTTCCGACACGATCATAAACAAAACTCATTTAATAAAAATATTTTCTATCTTTTAAAAATATTAATATGTATTATTTATCACTACATCAAGAATTCACACTAAATGATATAATATTCATTATTTATATTATTAAATATCATACACATATAATCGTTTTTATTAGCGTGTTATAATTTTCGGTGATATTCGTATGAAATTATTTTATGGAGTAAAATTAGACATTTTACGGCGTTGCTCCAGTATGGAATTTCGTTATTACGGTGATTTTCAATTATAACCATTTTCTCTATGTATCGAAGTTGTAATGCCAAAAGGGCGCAAAGGGTATTTATTGTGTCAAATAGTACTTTTGTACTTCTCAACGAGTCATCGAATTCATTCAATTGTGTTTTGTATTTATTTCAATATATACTTATCTAAAGTTTTTCGTTTTCTTAAAAATACTATTTGTAACATTTCTTCATTAAAATAACACTGAATATTCATCTTAAAAAGCAGTGATTATTGTTTTTTAATAGAAAATATAAAAATGGCATTAGGGCGAATGTCCCTCTAAGCAGCTAACGCGCGCAGCACTTTCAAAACATCTGCGCACTCCAATTCAAACTATTTAAATTTATTTTTTGAAAAAAATTCCTATGTGATGCTTATAAATATGTTACAAGTATAGTAAGAAAATTATTTAATATTTTTGTATTAAATATTTATTTGGTAATTAAGTACCTAATAGTATATTTTATAATAATAATTTGATCATGCTAAACAAAAATACTTATTTTTATGACAAATATTCAAATATTGATTTTTGCGAAAACGATAAATTATGCCACCCAATTGTTGGTGTGGCCTGCTCAGCCTTTATACTTCTCGCAAAGACAACGTCTTATCTTCGAGATGGCATTAGTTACAGATAATAATATCCTTTTGCCAGATATATATACTGTTTTTAAAATCACAGGATATTAAATTAATAAAACTTTTTTAATTCACTCGAGATCAACTCGATCAGAAAAGACATAGAGAACATCCATTCCCGACATCTGAAATGTTAAATTAAAAAATCAAAATTATAATTGACCTTTCCCGAGCATTAACCATCTGATCGCTGGGATTAAACTCTTTCCGGTAGACCACAGAGATCGATGCCATGGTCGGTGAAATATTAATGTTTTTTTTTCTTTTCAACCTTCTGGAAAATTTCCAATCATGCCATACACCCTTATGGCTTTGAAACTTTTGGTGTTAATGCATTAAAATACAATTTAGTTTACTGCTTGCTTTAAAGACTTTATGATATTACGGTACTAACTTACTTCGGAATAATGATAAATTTTCATTATTAATTTTTTTGCTGTATTTTATAAAACTGAAGAAATTCTATATTATGTCAAAATTTTAGAGCCTATTTGACTCACCGAATAAGCGGTTAACTAACATTTTAAAAATATAGCGTCTTAACAAATGTTTGATTGAAATATACAAGGTAAAAAAATCGTTATTTTTCTGTTAGCTATGTATTGTTAGTTGAACCATTTTAGCTTTTCCATGACAAAGAAAAAGTTTAGTAATTTAATCACAAAGCGAGATTTAACCACACCGTACACTTCGTTATTTTTTTACTTACAAACAAATCCTCGAAAATTTTGCGACGATTTGTTTTCGGTATTATTATTTATAAAAATTCTGCGCCGTGATTTTATACAATAATAGTATTTATAACATTTCTTCGCTCACATACGCTGGCGTTATTTTGGAGTCAGTCAATTTGAGATATCGACTGAGGGTGCTTGATGGAATTTCAATATCAAATTTGAATTGTTGAAATTTTGTACATTTCCATGTATTTCGTCACTAACGACCTGGGTTTCGCCTTTCGGCATCTTCAAGCATTCGAGCACACGAATGAACTCGAACTGACAGACAGTAAACCGTTTAATATTGAAAGTTGGAAGTACCGTACTCATGAAACACCCACAAAACAAATCATCGATAAATAATAATGCTTAATATTAAATGTTGAAAATAGCACAGTTGACCTAAAAATGGCAGCCAGAATGACATGTGCAAAATTCACATGATTCCTGTTCACCGCTTGGGATGAGTTATTGTGATAGATAGACAGACAGATTTATGCATGTATTTTCTGCTATAGTTGATCAGTGTTCTTCAACCTTTTAACATTCGAGGGCCAGTGGAAATGGGAAAAATATTTCGCGGACCGGCGTCAAATATTTGTTTCTTCAATTTCTATCAAATATTTTTTTTGTGAAACATTATATAAAATAATATTTGGCTTTGGGTGACACATATACACCTAAAAATTGGACAAATATATGGCTGGATTTTTTTATTTTTAATGCTATCTACTGGATTTTCAAAAGTTTTTAAATATTTTTTAATTTGTATGAAATTCGACTTTCGTCCAAGGAAGTGGAACAAAACCCCGTGACAATTGACAATTCAAAAGCCAAATCAATGTTACGTAAAATTGTATTTACTAAATCTAATGTTATGCAATTATAACCTTTTGTTAGTGCAACATCCATTCCTGCTTTTTTGTCAGCAACTTTGATATACATGGTTGCAGCGTTGTTTCTGAGAGACGAAGCTCTGAATTAACATTCAATCAATTTCTATGTTTGGTTTTTATGGATGACACACTTGAAAAAGTCTTTTCACACAAACAGAAAGTTGAAAAACGACCAACAATTCGATAGCTTCATAACTCAAAGGTTAATATTTTTTATCGAGAGATATCTAAAATTGGAAGGATGATTGGAATGTATCTCTGGACACCAGAGTGGCATCTAAAGACAATTCGATCAGCTTTTCTTTTTTACGAGGATCAAGTGCGCACGATTTTATATATTCCAAAAAGGGATTACCTCTGTAATAGTTTTCAATTAACGCACCTTGTACGTAGCTATCCCAGAAAGCCAGCTTATTTTTAAACGTAACGAATCGTGTAACGGTGTAGTCAGGTGAAAGCTCTCGCGGACTACAGGTTGAACACCGCTGGTATAGATACTTAATGATACACTGATTGCTTTAGAATTGTGGCAACTCATTTTACATGAATTTCAAGCACAGCCAGTTCTTAGATCCTCACTGTTGAAAATACTCCGATCAGGATTATTATCTTTCACATTGAAAAAAACAGGTAGACACGTGTCTCACACAGAACAGCAAAGTTTAATAATTCTGTGTGCAAAGAAAAAGGGCGCTATGTCCTAAAAATTGAAAAATGGGTTGAATATGCCAATATAACTTTGTCGGCATCTGTGGCGCAGTTGGCAGCGTCGCTGGCTATGGGTTCAATTCCCGGTGCGGACAGTTTCATGAATTAATCTTTCATATTAGCTAACCACTATTTCTGTCCTAGCCCTATCCTTATATCCCTACTCTCTTCAAAAAAAGATAGTTTGAGCAACTGAGTAACAAGCAGTTCTTATAGAAAATTTCTCTTGAAATAACTCCATTAAGAGGCCGTATGCTCCACGTTGGGAGCGGACATGGTAAAAAAAGTAACTACAATGTTTATATGCTCAAAGGAGAAAAATGCCAAGTTGAAACATCGCTGTTAAATTAGTATATTTCATATTGAAACATCAAATTTTTCAACAAAGTTTTGGTTCTTCTGAAAAGTACTGACTTTGGACTTAACACCCTTTTCCTTTCGCACACAGAATAATTAAATTCAAATAGTTTTGCACTATGATCGTCTTATCAACGCCATTCGACCTTCCATTAATATTTATGACTTTAAGTAAATTTTACATTCCAGGCAAGACAAAGCCTAGCCCTCTTAGATTATATTATCTATCGGTCAACGATAGTTCCTAATATTCTAAGATTTATTTTCGTCCAATAAATTTCATATTTTCATTGGACAATGAAAAGTACACAAAAACCCTTCAAGAAAATGAAAGAATAATAAAATAGTTTTGACCACAGAAAAGGTGAAACAAAAACATCGTTACCAAACGACTAGAAAAAATAATAAAAATATGAAAAACTATTTAGTACGGAATAGTGGATAATATTACTCATCACCAGCATCAATAATTTAATTTTTATAGGCCTTCAAACGATTCCATATAAAATAATATTCACTTTTAAGGTGTTAACTGTAAATTCTTGGTGGAATGACGTTGTATTTGAAAAATAGCACACAATTTGTGTGTACTACTTTCACTTGTTTATAATGATCAGGACTGGTTTCGCTCGTCACGGGCATTATCAACTGACAAAAATAAAACCACAACAGGGCTATTTACATAAAATTGAATGTGAATAATTACAAGGTAGGTAGATATCAAACTATTGTTTCAAGAACTATGACAAGAATTTACAGGTAATCAATCAAATTATATATAAAAAAATTAAAAAGTCTGCAACTAAAATGTTAGGGACCTCTTACAAATCAATAAATACCAATCTGAAATCAAAAATGAAACCACATTGATACTCCTTTATATGAGTAAAATATAATGAGTTTTAAAATAATTCGTAAATATTCATTCATTACCCAAAATAGCAAATGGGAAATTTTTAAAGAAAGTGATGAACTACTTAAAATCTTAAATACTTAATTAAAATTAATACTGTTCCAAAAGATATCTAAATAAAATTTAGAGATACCAGAGTCAATTCTAACAAGATAAATTACAAAAATATATTTGTTGATATAATACATATGCATAGATTAATGAAACGGGTATAAAAGTGAGGAAGACGCGAAAATAGTTTGTTCAATTAATATATTTGAATTAGGCATGAATTACTGATTTCCATTTTTTGAATTTTGATTAATGTAAAATTTTAAATAATGTAATAAAATGGAATGATATTGGAATCTGTATTTATATAAAGTTATGTTATTAATTATTCAAATCGAATATTCGAATGGTTTCAGTTTGACTATTCGAAATTCGAATTTATATGCTGTCCTCGACGGGACTGAAGGATCTGGCAAGTCGAATTGATCAAATCGATAAGAGGATGAAAAGGGAGTCATGGAGACGCCATGTGGTAGCCATATGCTTTAAGAAGAAGATGAAAAATTTTTTCTGAGTTCCATAAAAAATATTTACCTCCTAAAAAGATACTGTCTTTGGACGACGCAGTTTATTAGCGATTATATTACCACAATAATATTTATAATAATTATTACGATTCAATATTTTATTACCATCTCAGAAATATTATGAAAAATGCAATCCTTGATATGAGCTTTTTGTTATCTTTCTCCAGGTAATATGCAGATTATTTCCTATCGTGGAATGACGTAACACCTTCGGTCATCGCAATGAAGGTGTGAAATCTGAAGGGTAAATATCATTTCAAAGAAATATTCCACTGCAATGCAAGATGGATATCTTAGCAAGATGGATCTGGATCACTATGGGAATTTTGGTGAATGCCCTCTTCGGAGCATCGGATTTGTGCTATGCGCAGTAAGTACTAACTTTTAATAGATACATTATTATGTATAACCCAAACCTTTTCGTTTATATTTGGCCAGTAACTAATTTCATAAATGGTCAGTAAATAATTCGATACTTTTTTTTATATGGCGTTCTAATGGAGGTATCTCAACAGAAGTTTTCTACAAGAAGTGCCTGTTACTCAGTTGCTCAACTTCTCTTTTTTCGAAGATAGTAAGGGCAGAAGGATAAGGCTAGAACAGGACTAATTGTTAGCTAATCGCTCTCGTTACGCCCCGTTTGTAGGATCGAATGGGTGGGAGGGAATTTTAGATATCACAAACATCCATACCCACGAACAGAAAACCATAAATCGATTTGAAAAATCAATTAGTAAGAATGTCCGTAACGGGGCTTGAGCCCGAGACATTCGTAACCGTAATCGATGACGTTGACCACTGCAACAATTCGTCAAATAATAATTATGTTAGTAAATGATTGCCACATAAATGAAGGATAGGTTAGGTTAGGTTCAATTAAAAACTGACCGTTTTATATAAATATAATAAATGCAGGCCTTTATTATATTTATGTGTTTTCTAATTAAGGCGTCATCCAAGTAACATCAACGAATAATACAAAATTAAAATTGATAACATTGTTTAATTTTTTATTTGTTGTGTGTAATCTCGTCCCTCTGTCTAGTAGAAAGCAATATTCGCAACCAAATCTTCATTTTTGTAATTTATAAGCTAATAATTATAACTAATGTCTATCTTATAAGGTTATTTCTTGCGTTACTGTTAGCCTGAAGATGCTTCTCAAAGAGGCGAAACACACGTCACAATTAGTGCTACAACCAGAGAGTAACAAAGCTATCAATGTAAATTGTATATTCCGCAAAGCATCCATCGAAAATATCAATGATTTATTCTTTGAATTAATGAACACAAACAATAAAGTGATAAATTTGACCGAAAACCTCAAGTTTTCTTTATCTATAATTAACCATAACACAAAATCAGCCGTATTTTTGATAAAATCTAAATATTCAGCATAAAAACAAATAAAAAGTTACACATACGTTAATTATTAACTTTTATTGATGTGTTTCATAAACATTGATATCCATGCGATTTAATTGAATACACAAAGCTGTAATTATAACTTGTTACTTGCAATGTCTTTTCTACTCGATTTGATTGATATTGATTATTTTGAATTTCATTTTGAGTCATTTGGTAATTTACTGTTATACAATTTTAATCTTAAAATACTTATATTAACTGCAGCATAAAATCACGACCCTTACGATCCCTACTTTTTCGATTATTGTTAAAGTAAAAAACGTGCTATAAATAAAATGTTATAAAACATTAATTAATCTCATTATCTTTATTGAATTTTACTCAAGTATCCACAAAATACGTTTTTTTATTACAAATTAAATCAATTTTTAAATTAACAATTTCACCGCATATTTTTAGCGCTCTGAAATAAATTAATAAATGCAAATATTTATATCATTTTCATAGACCAATACCGTTAAAAAGTAACAAGGGTAAATTTTACAACCAAGACTTTTTTTAGTCGTTTTTTGATTACTGCTGAGATGTATTATATTATCATCTTATAGATAATAGCCCAGAGATGTCTGTAGACGCTTTAGTGCAGGATGTGTGCGGCGTTTTAAACTGAAATGCAAAACCGCTCAAGACAAGACTGGCCAACTTCCAGTCCCTGCGCATTAACTACGGACATTGCAAAAGCATGCCATGCATTTCAGTTTAAACTGCCGCCTCCGCCCCGCCGTGGCGAGTTGACTCTGGCCGAACATTTATTATTACCACATATCACGTGTAGGTATGAAACTTTCTCATGACCTAAGCGTCGCGATTCGCGGTGTATAATATAAAATAAACTGTTATACAATGGACACACAGTTCCGACGTACTAGCTACTTAAGACATTCAGTATTTCAATTTCAATACCGTCATCTATGACGGGTACGGTTATACTAGTTTGATATAAAGATAAATTATAGACCTACTGTGATTAAAAATATCAATTTTATTGAGCATTGATTGACTAAAGTAGCGATCAAGATATGCCAATAAGTATATTATATATGACTGAAATTTTGTATAACTTTTAAAGCTAAGAGTATCTTTTATGTATATGAACTTATAATATTCTATATTACAATATGAAAACAGAAGTGGGTCCTCACAAAGAGAAATGCCAAAGTTTTCAGTCACAGAAAATCCCAACGATTAGAACCATCTTATCGTGTTTACGGATTCATTTTTCAATGTTGACTGCTTCTACATTTTTAACTAATATTTAATTATTATTGAACAGTATATTTCACTTTTAACGATAACATAATAAAAATTCTTTCAATAAATTTCACATAGACTCAGTAGAAAAAGATTCCTACTTAATAAATCACAATAATAATTGCAAATGATTTAAATTTTAAGTTTAAAATTAATCGTCAAGTTACTAAATAAAGTGGATAATAAAAGATGTTGTTTGACGAAAAATATACGCTTTGTGATCGAATTGCTGTAGAGGTTTTTTTCACTGTAGTATATATTATAATCAGCAAAATTAATACACGTCAATCTTATACCTTGGTTGTCTTATTACACGACAGACTATTTCAGTCATTTAGTCACGCCATTTTAAAATAAACCATGACTAACAATACCAGACAGAAGACAAACGTGGAGATTCTTCGGTTTCCACAACAATTGCAATTCAGGCTTCGGGATTGCAGGCCTGTGTTTCTTGACTTGAGGTTTAAGGTTTAAATTCTGGGATTTTCGGGATTCAATCTATATAAATATGTTGATAATTTGCGAAATTTTATTCAGAGATGAATTTATTGAAAACTTTCAATTGGACTCGTTCTTTTATGACTGAAGTTAATAAACATTTAAACTGTCGTGATTTCGTGATTTTTTTACAAAAAAATATGCTGTGATAACACTGATAACCAATGAACCCTCTAAACTGCTCGCACGCGCGGCCGCGCTGCAGTTTTTGAAGTAATCTACATATCTATTCAAAATTAACATAATTTAAATAGATAATTAACTACCTAAACGTGTAAATGAATAAATAATAATAATTTTAGCTTTGTAAAGCAACAAAAAAAAACAATTATTAAGACATCTTGATATTTCCAAAAAGATTGAAATTATGCCGCGCATTTGTTGGTTTTGTCAGCTCAGCCTTTTAATTTGCCGTGCAGAGAACATTGGGTTCGAGTTTTTGTTTTCAAGAAATATTGTTATCAAACAGTGAGAGATACGACTGATGGAATGAATAATCCTTTAAAACGAAGCCTGTAGTATTCACAACTTGTTTTATTTATTTTTTTCTATTACATCACGTAGCTTGTTATATGAACTCTTTTCTCACTAGCACTATACTGTTGGAAAATTCATGAAAAACTAATTCTGGCAAAAATATCCACCATTAAAAAACAAATTCGCAAAATAAACGATACTTGTTTGAGAAACTTTTTGCACAGGGACGCACTCGGCGGTCGTTGAAAGGGGAGCTGATCGGCGAAAACACTTCTTAAGAGACTTTTTCCTTTTTTTTTATTTTTGCGTTTCATATTTTGGTATCTGAAGTGCCATTTTGCATTCCGCCTTTGATGTATTTATTCGCAGATACTTGTTTGGGAATAACTCGAGATATTTTAATGACATATCGGTGGTGAAATCACGTCACAAGTTTTGAAATTCCGAAAATAGGACACGTACTTCAAAAGTAAGTTGTTAAGCTTTGTAGATTTGCGACAAGGGATAAAAATGCATTTTTTTTCACAAGCAAAACTATAACGATTTCTCAAATTCTAAATATCACACACAGCAATGGTAGTTTTGGGATGAGTATATTGGCCTTGTTGTAATTACAGATACTTTAACATTTTGGAATCGGTTTGCCGCCAACTTTGCAGTCGACGGTGTCGAGAGATTATTGTTGCCTTTTTCAGAAGAGTTAGGTAGTGCGGCTTTTATGACGTTCGATCGCCTTCTGTCTATCGTCTGCTTCCGTCTATCGGTATCTATAGGTATCTTAGGTTTTGTTAGCTCGTCGGTGTTGTCCACCGTATTTATTCGTTTCCTCACCGTCCCAACCATTTATCTTACAACTTAAACTCAAGTCAACGTTCAAACATATAAGTAGATTAACGATACAACAAAAATTTAAAAACAAAAAAACCTGTTAATCAATCTATAACAAGATTAAAAGTTTCACACACCATCAATTTGGGTAAGTTTGCTTATCGGTCTAAAATTGGCCCACTACATGGAAAAGGGTGTTATAATATCATGATAAGACTATTGCCATATGAATATTTTTTTAGTTAAGCAAATGTATTGAGTAGCTCCTGGTCGTAAAAATACGAATTAATTTGCAACATAATTTGTTTTACTGTTGAATTTGTAAATTTACAGCTTAGAATAATTAAAAACGGTTATAAATAGCTAACCACTAGTCCTGTCCTAGCCCTATCCTTCTATCTCTACTCTCTTCGAAAAAAGAGAGGTTGAACAACTGAGTGACAAGCAGTTCTCATAGAAAAATTCTGTTGAGATACCTTCATTAGGAGACCATATAATCCACGTTGGGAGCGGACATGGAAAAAAATACTAAACTGTAAACCATTTGGTTTGCTGTATATTTTTTTTCATCTCAATTATGTATAGAATATATGAAAGCATAAAGAAAAGTTTCACATTTAAAAATATGTTATTAAGCTTTCACTAATACAGTGCATTCAGTAATATTTTTCCTAGTCTTTTATAAATTGTTTGTTATCCATAACTTCCTCTGTTATATTTTTATGTTAAATTGTATCACTTGAGAGACATATTTTTTATCTCCCATTGCTAGCCATGTCACCTTTCATAATTCATCAAAAGCACAAACGAAGCGCTATTGAAAGATTATATCTATTTAAATTTACAAAAGTATCTGTTATGATGATTATTCAATTGAAATTCTACGAAGCAATATTAATGCTTTTAAAATGGTTGTGTATACATTCCTTACCATTACTATATGACAGGGGAAGCCATTTTTTTTACTATCACTATTGAGTTGTTTGTAAAAAATATTTTATCTCTTTAAATATTACTAGTATGCAGCTTCGCCAGGCATTAACTTTTAGACGTTGCTATTATTTTGTTATTTGGTGCAAGCTTATATAGAAAGTTGGAAGTTGAATGTTGACAATATCATCGTGGATCTTACCCCAGGTGACACTCACAAAATATGCATGTAGTCTTATATAATTTATTTCTTTATTTATTGTAAATTTAAAAAATTGAAACGCACGGCATTACAGCTGACGCCAATGCGCCATGCATCTCACAAACACAATAACAGTGACAACAATAATAATAATTATTGAAAACAGTACTACTAATAAAAACAATAATTAAAATAAAAACATTTTTTTTTAAATTATTAAATACAAAAAAAAACAAGACATTATCAATTTAAAGGGAAAAAATATTTAGTGAACAATACCCAGAGTCTATAGTCAATAGTCAACCAATTAATGATATTGTTGTAAATTGAAAATATTACCGTTGACCCTTAACACTCACAAAATATAGTCGATGAATCAATATTATCCCTTTTAAGGTGTTTACTGTCAATTCTTGGTGGAAAAGTATTATATTTTTTAAATAAAACACATTTTTTTGCTAGTGATAAGCGAAACCGGTCCTAATCATTATAAAATGCGAAAGTAGTACAAACAAATTGTGTTTTATTTTTAAAATTGATATTATTGTTAAAAATTGAAAGTAGAAAATACCTCATGTAATACTCACAAAATAAAGTCAATTAATTAATAATAATGTTTAATGTTGAAGTTTAATGCAAATTTCACATCGCTACCGTACACCGTTTGAGGAGAATTCTTGTGACAGACAGACATACAGATGTATGCATTTATTTTCTGCTATATAGTAGAAATATGTAAATTACAAATGAAACTATTCGTATTAAGACATTTATATCTGCATATCTTTCGTAATATTTGTATTGAAACGATAGCAGAGCTTTGGAGTTTTAGAAGAGGTTTCAACTAATTAGTTATCTGTATTTGAACTTTTATCCACCACCAAATAAGTGGCTTTAATAAATTTTAAAAAATCATCGCACCATGTAAAATGGCTTCGCTATCGACCGGCCTATCGCGGTCTACCCGTTGGTCGCCCCTGTTGTATATAAAATGAACATCAACATAAATTTTAATTTCCTTGCCTGGTTATCGCACGTGCCTTGGATAACGATGATTGTCGGTGCCCACCTATGACTCAATTTTAATATCTCTCCAACTTTAAGTGCAATGCTCGTAACTCCATAAACTACAGATTTACTTAAATCTTTAGGTAGAGAAATTAGACAACATATCATGAAAATTTCAAGTAGAACACAAAGAAATATATTTTTGAAAAGAGCTCTTCATATCCAGTCTTTCGAATTTCAGCTTTGAACTGCCGATACACAGCATTAGTCGTCAGCCCTATGTATTACACATACTTATGCAGCTACACGCTTGCTAGTGTGCCTGTTGGATGTGTATATAAAGACTGACCGCAGCCATTTTGCTTGCAAAGTCGTAGATTGAATATTTTTCAGCTTCTTCATTTTGATCGATTTATTTTAGCGAGAATGCGACGAGTTTAGTTCACTTCTTGATGTATTCGGTATAACTAACATATATTTTACATAATTCTTCATTTTTCACTGTTGAAATTATACTTTATTAGCGTTTTAACAGATAAAGTGACTGAAAATAAATTCGTGCGAAAACGGCTCGCGCTGTAAGGGTTATATTGTGACATTTTATTCTTTGTACACTGAATTATTTCTTCTCAACTGATACAACATGCTATTATATTGTTATAAAAATGAAATGAAAAATTAAAGGAGATATAATAATGGAAAATGGTTAAGTCTGCTTGCAATTTTCACACTGCTTATAGTGGTATACTTTCTTTGGCATATCCATTGATTTGATGTGGCGGTTTGTAGATCCGGCCTGACGTTCCAAGACCTCCTGCCAGAGGATCCGAAGCAATACGACAAAATGAGGCCTCCGAAAAAGGATGACCATCCAACAGTGGTGTATTTCCACGTCACAGTCATGGGACTGGATTCTATCGACGAAAACTCAATGGTAATACTATGTCTCGTTCCTTTTTAACTTGTACTGTATGAATTATTCATTTATTTTTCCAAACTTCTAACATCAGAACCAAGTTCATATATAAGTGTACTTTGGATGTATAAGCAATTTGACTAATAAAAATAACAAATATACTTAAGTACTAATTCCTCAATTTTAAACCATGGTCAGAATTCGATCAGCATTCTCCAAAGTCCAAAGGAACATTTTAAAGCTAAAAAATGTTAATCTTTTTCACAAGAATTTAAAATTGGTTGTTCTAAAAGTATACAGTTATTGTATTACTCTTTTTATCATATATATGACCGCAATAATTGCACTCATATACCATGCAAACTTAAATATACATCATTTCAAGAATTTAAATTCTCCAAAAATATACTATATTTGCAGGCATTAAATAATTTACTCTGTAACTAGGAATCTTCCAAAAACTCCTAGCAAATAACTATATCGATAAAAAGTGTTTTATGCAAATAAATCGATATTGATTACTTTTTTACCCATGCTATTATTGAACAATTAAACAAATATCGTTAAAATGTCGGGTTAACTCATGGGTTTCCAACCTTTTTTGCTACATTCCACAGTTAACCATTGCTTAGAATATAACTCCCCCCTTCCCAAGATAATTTAACTCTAAAAGTGGTTTTCCAAATATGCTATATTAAAGATCTTTAATAAACAATACCTACCCCCGTTCTTCAACTCTAAAACTCACCCTCTCACAACTCTACAATTTCCCACTAGTTGAGAGCCCGTGTGTTAAGCAATGAATTTTAAAAATAAACTTTTTGATGTAGGTTTTTCTACAAAAAATTTGAATTTCTATATTTATGTAGTTTTGTTTTACAGACGATACCGTTCTTTAAAATGCATATTTTGGTATAATTAACTCAAAAAAAAACTTTCCTTAGCCAGAACAGAGACGATATAGCCAAAAACCGCACCCTTAACGAATCCAGATACAGCTTAATCAACCAGCAAACCTATTTAAATATAAAACAATTAAATCAGACAATCAATTTTACTTCGTTCCAAATCGAGTTTCCATAAATACATTAGTATTTTTGTGTGTCAAAGAATTTTTAGCTGATTGTGATATTTTCATGGGTTCCCCGTCTATTTCCTTCCGTCGTGTCAGCTGGCGCGGGGATATCTCACAAAAGTCCAACTGACTGATATCTATATAAAAGACAAAGCCGTGGAACATTCAGACTGTTTTAATCCCGGTGGAGATTTTTCACTTGGATTCATTTCAATATTGAGTTTGTCAGAGTATTGGTGAAATAAGAAGGAGAAACTGGTTCGGTAGACAGAGAGGTTTCCAATTGATCATTTTCTTCTGTAAAATTCAATTGAACCGACAAAAATTTTGAATCTTCTCCGAAAGATATTCTTTTTTTTATTTATTTATTCAAGTCTTCAACATTTGCAAGAAATTAAGATACAATAAATTGATAAGTACATCCATAAAAAGAGATTTAATTTTATATAATTTATAATATTGACTAAGGGCTTGATGGAACTACGATATCACATTTGAATCTTTTTTAATCGAGTTTTAATTTTCAATGGTATATGCTGTTCAGTAATTTAACTATAATAACATTTGTTGTCGACTTTAAATTTTTAGTGAGAAGATATTTCATATTTTTATAAACACACTATTTGAAGTTCGTATAAATAGTACAATTTTATAATCTCGATACCTCAGTTCCAAAGTGCAGCAACTCAAAAAGTATAGTTCTGAGATAATTACGAAACAAAAATTTGGACAGGTTTAATCCTCTCTTTACAAATTTTAATGAAATTCTAGGATTGGCTAAAAAATATATTCAATATTAATAATTTCACTTTTCAGAGGATTTTCGTAGTTATTACATTCTGTATGTAAAATAACCACAGATTACCGCTTGTTTCTGGATTTATGAACTGAAGATATCGGTAGTCTAAGCATTTTCTCGTACTTAACTCAAAACTACAACTGTTTTTTTAGGCGATAGACTGTCCTAAAACGTATCGTACTGCATTCATAGTTCAAACAGTCAATTTTCGACTTATCGCCTTCTGCCACTATGCAAATGATATATTCAAAGTTATTTGTTGAATTTGGATTTACAGAAATATTCACATTTGGAATGGATCTACTAGAAATTTTACAGGGATGATGAAAAAATTGTAATAACTGTAAAAGTGTCATCGTGCATGACTCGACTGCTTTTTGTATCTAATTTTCTTCGCCTTGAATATAAATTATGCTATTTTTTCGTATTATGCTTGCTTAGATTTTTCTCATTCGAAGTTTTCAGTTATCCTGTAACATTTCATTTTCAAGGGTTAATAATTGATAAAATTTATATTGTCAGGCCTGAGTGCAAAGTTTGTAGCTCCATAAACCATAACTTTACAGGAGGGCGTAAAAACGTAAATAAGTAATGAGGTTTTGTTGTTTTTGTATTGTGTTATAATTAGGGTGGAGGAAATTTGTAAAAAAAAACAAAACTAACTTTTGGAGCTTAGAAATTACTCTCAGCATTTAGAATATTTTCACGCTATTGACTTATAATATATTATTTCATACATTTCATTTCATTATATCTTATAATTTAGTTTTATATACGTTTTTTCGTATTGCCTCGTAACAACATGAAAAATGTTTATAAAAATATTATAATAGGGTAAAAATAACAAAGTATTCAGTTCTACAACAATAATTTGAATTGTTGAGATTCTGTACATTTCCATGTATTTCGTCACTAAGACCCAGGTTTCGCTTTTCGGTATCTTCACACGTTTGAGTACACAAATGACGAAATACATGGAAATGTACAAAATCTCAACAATTCAAACTTGATATTGAAATTTCATCAAGAACCCTCAGTCGATACCTTAAATTATTCTACAAGAATAGTTGGTCATGACAACATAGTTCGCCTCATTTAATTTTAATTTAAATTTTTATATTATTTTATTAACTTCAATATTTTTAATGACGGACACCTATTATAATGGAGTTCTATCAAGTAAATTTCGACTCTTTCAATAAAAATTAAAAACTATTTATAGTACTGACTTCCATTTAAAAATTTTCGCTCGCTGATTGATTACTTAATGTTACTTTGCGTGATTGAGTGATTGATCAAAAAGCGATTGTCGTAAAAATAACTTCTGTTGTGACACTCTATTAGAAGTCAGTATTCTCCATATTGGGGTGGACGTGGTTTTGAATACGAAGTGAAGTTGTTTCAGTAGGACTGTGAAATGATAATATTATTAGAACGAAACATAATTTACTTCATTGTCTTTATTAACTAACGCTTTCATTGCAATATTTTAATCTCACATGCATCTTAAAAAATACTTCAAATGAATCAAATGTTCTGAATTCCAAATTTAAAACATCGATAAATTCGTATGCAAAACATGTGTTCAAATTTCTTTCCCGTAAAAAATACTCAAAATTAATCAAATATTCTTATTCCAAATTTAAAATATCGATATATTCGCTGCAAAATATGTATATAAATTTCTTTGTCGTTTGTATTTGTGTGCAGACATATGCGGCGGACATATTTTTCGCTCAAACATGGAAGGACTTCCGTCTGCGACTTCCTGAAAACATGACGTCAGAGTATAGGTGAGTTTAACGAGAGTTTTTACTGCCGTATCTAGAGACTGTCTAGATTCTAGAATATGGATGCACCTGTGATAAATGTAACCATAAAACTATCTATGGCCATCATTATTTACAACGCTATTTTTGTGATAAGATATTCTTATAAGGTTATGATGGAAAGATTGAAAACCTTTTGTGATATTTTTCGACGGATGATGAATACATACATTTATTTTTTCTATTTTCCTTATCGTATGACAAGGAATATGTCTTAACTTTAACTGAAATCGGAACATATTTCTATATATAGTTTAAAATTTAAATTTAAGGTAATTTAAAAAACAACAATCTATTTATTGAATAAAAGAACGAATTAAAATGTTTTGTTGGGCCAGTAGCCGATTGATCAACTTTGTTGGCCTCGGTCGTGGTTCTCGCCAGTTCAAATTCAAATACAGACATTTTGATAAATTGATTTATGGATTTGTGCTCGAAAGTATGGATGTGTTAATTCCTCCCCCACTCCACACATATAATCCTAAATCGAAGCAAAGCTACAGTGATTTGCTCACCACTAGTCCTGTCCTAGCCCCATCTTTATATCCATCCTCACTCGAGAGGTTGAGCGGTTAAATAGTCCTGAAGAACAACTTCTGTTGAGATAATCTTCATTAGGTCTCCATATGCGCACGTTGAAAGCGAACACGCTAAAGAAATGTTAAATTTAAATCAACAGTAAGGTAAAAATAGGGATGTATTTATTTACTGAATAATGAATAAAACTGATAATAATTCTATCAATTACACAGCTATTCAACGAATATTATGTTATCCATAACTTTGATATTAAAATTGTTTATATTAATATGTGTGACATGTGTTTTGCTTCTTGGAGAAAAACTAAGAGACTACATTTATTGTAAAAATGTATCCTTATCTTAATTATTGAACATACTAGATCCTAAAGAGTGAATTGAAGGACCCACCGCTCGTAATAATAGGCATATTAACTGTTTATATTGAATCATACCTTTGTCATCTGATTTGTCTTAACCGTAAAAAATATCTCTTTGAATTTAATTAGTCACTATAATTAAGTAAAGTTAATACGAAATTTTGATTATTCCTCCAGGCTCTTGGAAGTGGACTGGCTGAAGAACATGTGGAGACCGGACTCCTTCTTCAAGAACGCGAAGTCGGTGACATTCCAGACGATGACCATTCCCAATCACTATATGTGGCTGTACAAAGACAAGACTATCTTATACATGGTGAAGTTGACTCTGAAGTTATCGTGCGCCATGAACTTCCTTATCTATCCTCATGACACTCAGGAGTGCAAGCTGCAAATGGAAAGCTGTAAGTTTTCTTTTATTCCATAATAGAGATATTTCGTATTCTGTGGCGCTTCAGTTCTCTATTGATTCACCCACAATGTTCGGATCTACGCTTTCTTTAGTCAAGCCTTAACCTAACACACTTATAGGTCTTGAAGCATCCAACCCATCTATTACGATCTTCCAACGTTCTATCTTCACTCACGAGTACAAAATGTGAGGCGTTTTAGATGTTTTCAATCATGTATGCATGTTATATGTCCAGCTCAACGTTAGCGTGATAAATCTGACAATGTATATCTCTTTACACAGGGTATCAAGCGGATGCGGATGATGGGGTTAAACTGTTGCATAAAAACATGGGGGATCATAAATTATTTTATCAAGAAATTTTGGAAATTAATAGAGCCCAGTTAAATTCCTTGCCAATTTTGAATGAGCAGCTGAACCTTCCTAATTCTCCGCTATTATACCCTATACGTTGAAACACCTAACAGATGTCACTAAATGTGGAATGATTGTATATATTTACCCATTCGTCAAATTACATCCCGTCAAAACCCACAATACTATTATAATTGTAAAATCACTGGTATTTCTAAAAGAAGTTGAAAAGCGGCAATTCGCCTTCGGCAATCGCCACTCTGTTAATATGGTGTTTACAAAATAAGGATTAGGGAAATTCCCGAAATTTTAACTCAGGTATCAGTGTGGCTCTCAGACGTATAATATCTTACCTCGTAAATAATATTTGTCGCATTTGTATCTTCTATATAAACGTTAGACACTGTTTACTGTCTCTCAGTTCGAGTCCATTCGTGTGCTCGAATGCCTGAAGATGCCGAAAGGCGAAACCCGGGTCGTTAGTGACAAAATACATGGAAGTGTACAAAATCTCAATAATCCAAATTTAAGTTATATTTACTGAAGAATCTTTCAACATCGACACTATTTACGTTTTATCGGACACCAAATTGATGTGATAGTATCACGCAAACATTTCATATTTTATTTTTGCCACCATTAATAATGGCTGTGCTTCCAGAGTTAATCCACTTATTAGTTTAGTTAAAAGTTGTTTCAAAAAATGCACATACCCTTCTACGTTTAAACATTAAGCCTCTGCTAATGACGTTTATACTATAACAAAACAGTTTCTTTAACATTAATGTTACAGTTGAACCCGCTGCAAATGGATTTAAAAATTCACTAAATGTCTGATAATACAATTTTGTATCATTTAACATTGATTATAATATGTGCTATCATGTTATATATTTTAATATTTCTATAAAAATCAACTAATTTTAAATTAATATTTCATTTTAATATCTATAGCAAAATGTTGAAAACACGTGTATCTAATAATTACCAACCTATTACTTTAAGTTTTAAGTAGATATCTATCTACCAGGTGTAAATAAAATAAAATGCAAAGCAAAGCGTACGTCAGAAATACGTAATCTCGAACTACGTCCAAAACAGAGAAAATTTATCTACGTTGTTAGAGGTTTATATAATATATACACACAAATATAATATCATTAACGACATTTTATATGTAAAATATTATATAACTCAGAATTTAAAAAAAGCATAAAACCATTTTATTATCAATCTAAATTCCTTCTGCCTCAAATGGGAATAATAAGTCTTCATTATATCGTCACACATGAAATCAGGGATTTACTATTATCCCAGATTAGAAAGTAATATACATTAGTACGGCAAACATTTTAATCGCATTGTTAAATGTTGGGTAATTTAAACGTTATTCTTTGTTATTATAAAAAATATTAATTTTGTAAAATTAAAAAAAACATCCCAGAATCACTAGGCGAAAATTATAATTGTTTAATATCGTACCTTTTGTATTATTATCGAGTTATATAATACATAGAACCTCCTATAAAAGCTTAGAAAGTTCAAATAAAAATGTATTAACAGATATTAAAAAATGAATTTCGATGTTGCAAAATTATTTATTCATATATATAAATATGGATGTTTGTTTGTTTCTCCCGAATGCGTTCCCATACTATTCATCCGATTGCGATGAAACTTTGGTGAGTTGTTATACGCATACCCGCAAAGGTTTCTGAGAAAAAAAATTAATCTAAAAAAAATAATGATACAAACAGCAACACATCAGTTCGTGTGTGAAATTACAATGGTGTTAATTGTTAATTTCTAATTCCCGCACTTAAATGGAAAATTTAAAGGGGAAATGTACTATTGCCATGCATCTCAATGAATCGGAAAGATTAAAACGTTTTTTTTTTAGTGGCATTGCAACGCATGCCGGGTATTCGCTAAGTGTTTCTAAGAGAACTGATTGTTACTCAGTTGCTCGATCTCTCTTTTTCGATGTAACCAAGGATACAAGGATAAGGCTAGGACAGAACTAGTGGTTAGCTAATCGCTGTCGTAATTTCATCAGATATAAACGATTCAAAATACGAAATCATACTCGCTTTATTTTTATTTGAAATATTATTCGGTGAATTAAAAATTGTGAACGAAGAGATTCAGATTCAAAACAACTCTCTTAATATACGTAAGTGAGCTCTTACGTATTTCTATTCGCCACTTTTTATAAATTTAAATAAATATTCAACAACAAAAAAACAGTATATTACCATTGTCGAGTTTTTCTCCAGTACCTCTCATCGCATTATCCATTTCTGGACGAATTGCTGCCTTGCTGAGCTTCATGAAATATTTTTGCTTCCTTACAATAGATTTCCAGCTCAAATACCTCGCCCTGAAGTGATTTGCAACCTCCAGCTACAATTATGATTTTTGAGTGCCAAAAATATCGTGAACTTTTTGACGCCATCTCTTTTCGAATATCTGAGACTGTTTCGCTCAACAATTCGTCCTTTCATAAGTGCTGTTGTGTAATCTCACCTTGGTGTATTAATTCAGTATTTGACACTCAACGGTCCAAAGACTGGCGTAAATATTCAACGTAAAAAAAGTAAATGTCAAGAAGAATCGACTGCGATTTCTTCCTTTGACATTACGATTTATGTCGTTGTATTTAAATTAGGTTAAAGTTTTTACTTTTGTATGAATCGCACGCACACTACGGTGCACACAATATTATTGCACTGCGAAGGCGGGAATAAACTCGCATGGGAAAAAAATGGGAAATGACAATTATTGAAGACCTTGGCATAAAAACAGCAAATGTCAGAAAACTAATTTTGTTCAGGAGAGGGTAAAAATACAATATCTTGCTTGTTAAAGACATTTACTGTTTCCATACAAAATGGCCCGGACTATTGTATGTTTTTAGATAAGTGGCATATATATATATGGAATCGATATATGCAATAAAATGAAAAAAATAGACATTGTTGTTTGTCATGAAAACATTGTATACACAAATATGTGATTACGGTGGGTTATAAGTTTAACGATATAGATGGTAGAAAGAAACTTTATTCAAAATAATAACATCTATGTATACTTGAAGCCAACACAAAATATTTACGGAAACGCTCCTGTTTTTATGTATGAAGTTAAACTCGGTGAGACACACATATTTATCAGTTAATTAGCAGTTTTTCGGGTTTTTTCCTTGTAATCACTGATTACAATAGATAGTACAGCATAGATAAGATAGATATTAAAAATGTTTTATTAAAAAAAAAAAAAAATCCATGTCCGCTCCCAATGTGGAGCATATGGTCTCCTAATGGAGGTATCTTGACAGGATTTTTTCTACGAGAACTGCTTGTCACTCAGTTGCTCAACCTCTCTTTTCTTTTTCGAAGAGAGTAGGGGTAGAAGGATAGGGCTATGAAAGGACTAGTGGTTAGCTAATCGCTCTCTTTACGCCCCGTGAGGATGGGATTGGTGGGAGGGAGGACTCAGACTACGAACAGAAATCCATAAATCGATTGAAAGATCAATCTATGAAAACCGTCCGCACCGGGAATTGAACCCGAGACATCCGTAACCGTAGCCAGCGACGAAACCAACTGCGCCACGGACGCCGAAAAGTTTTGTTATTTACTAGCTAGCCAGTTTCTTACCGCACAAAAGAAACAGATTCACTTTAAAAGTAGGTTGCGTTGGTCAATTTTGTAATAAATAATTTTATGAAATAATGAAACCCGCTGGTTATATCAGTTATGTTAAAGCAAGTTAACTTAAACCCAAAGCTAGCATCTACCAAAATATCGAGAGTGACATTTAAATGCCACTTTGCAGTTTAGTTTTTGGTGCATATTGCACACTTCAATGTAAAATAAAAACATATATTGGTATAATATCTCATCCTAAAACTATGAAAAAATAAATTTTAAGACGTTTATGACTATTATGCTTGAAAACTGTAATATAATAAGATTTAGAAAACAACTCGATAACACATACAGTAGCATGTCACAAAAATTCCAAAATTCACTACATAACGTGAATTAGCTGCAGCGCTCTGTTGTGAAAACAGATTTGTAGATGCTTCACGTAAGATCGCCTTCTGTGGCGCAGTGGTTAGAATCGGACTCCGCGATCAATGGTGTTAGGCTTCAACTTATTCAATAATTTGAAGACCACAAAACAAAACCGTGTCAACCGATTATCCGTAACCCTTTCCTGGCTAAGTCACAAAACATAATTTATCCTATCACGCCCCAAAATGTTAAGAATTAATTAGATAACTTTAACATTAAAATAGAATTTTACAGTGATAACATGACAATACAGTAATATTAATTATTGGATTTTTCATTTATATCCCAAATATCGGATGATGCGTTGGGCGCGTGTGGGTTCCAAGATTTAATCCCGTATATATACGAAGTGGGAAGCGAATAGATTAAAATTAATTTACATGTTAACTGATAATGATCTTGTCATGCGTTAGGCCGTGAATAAGAATTGATTATACTTTGGTTATGAATCCATTTTTTTTTATTAATGCGTGCGGTGAGTCCTTCCTCTCGTCTAATCATCGGTGGAAATCCAGCGATTGAAATATAATAAAGTTATCACCATGTATTATATACTAGTGAGTACCCGGCATGCGTTGCAATGCCACTGAATGAATGAAAGGGTTTGTGTTTTAATTCTGTTTATTGAAGTGCGTTTGGATAAGAGATCTGCACGGGCCGAAATTTCATAAAATTACCCGGTGCGAGTCCGGCCCGAGTCACAATTGTTACCTAAACTCGACCCGAAGCCCAGATTTGTTTTTCTCAGCCCGAAAAAAGCCCGATTTATTTTTTATGTAGTAATTCACTTATTTTTTTCAAACAATATATGTTATTGTTTCCATATTTCCAACGATATTCATAGCACATGTGAAATAAATTAATTAAGCTATGAAAAGCTATTTTGGACTCATGACCCGAACATAGTACGAAATACTTTTCTTAAATTTGGATTCCTTACCCAGGCCCGTCCCGAGGCTGAATCTGAATTCTCTTTACCCACTTTTTATTTTGGATTTACAATATTTTTTTGTTTTTCCGTCTGGTTCAGAGATGTCACCAGTCGTACTTATTTGATTCTTTTTTTTTAGATTTTAGATTTTAAATTTTTTTCTTCAGAAATCTTCACAGGTGTGTGCACAACAATTAACTAAAGTTTGGTCGAAATCGGATGAATGGTAAAGGAATGTATTGAGACCAAACAAACAAATCTTCATTTTTATGTATATAGATAGATTTCAACTTTTTTTAGCTATAACAAATCATTTTCTTCACCAATGTGGACTCCTAGTGTAGCATAATAAAAGCTGTTGTTTTAGCGATAACTGCTTGTGAGCATCTTGCTTAACGTCTGTAATCTGTGAACATAATACATAAGGAAGGAAATATGTGAATAGGAAAGGATTTGTAGCTAATCGTAGCCTCTACACATGATCGTATAGCGGTTGGATGTAAAGAGGTGAACTTATCAAGGACATCTATGCTTTTGTATAAAACAATCTTAATTTGATTGAAAAACTACTGCCTGAGTGATTTCAGTGCATATCATGAAAGCCCGCGAGCAATGCAAACTCGGTTAACGGACAAACTGCAGTATATTTAAATTAAATCTAACCAATAATAATACAAACAGAATACATCGCAGCATTTGTAGTATTATTTATTTTTAAATTTGAAATTCGAATGACCCACACACTATTCACCCATCCTTTTTCCCCTCTCGTCTTCCCACTTCATCGACTCCTTACAGATTTTTCCTTGTCGGATTGCCGCGTGATCCCTCAATAATGAATACTCGACGCGATTTCAGTGGTGTGGTTTGGCGGATACTTTAAGTGCACGAGCATTGATTGGCTAGCGATGTCAAACGGTGGTTCTATTTTCAAAATAAAACAAAAGATTTCCTCTCTCCAAATCATATTGATGTGATAAGAGTTTTTGTTATTGTATAGAGGATTTAAAACTGCTCCGAACATCAAAGTTCTTGCTCCAGCTTCCCTCCATGCTCCGGGTAAAAAAATTTTGAAGATCCATTCTTAAAGACGCCAAGCACTTGTCACATTTACTAACCATGCCAGTGGAATAACAAAGTAATCAACATTAATTTTACATTAAATAAATTTCGTAAAACAAAATCTTCGTAATAGAATAAAACTATTAAAGGATTTAGTTCTACACAATTTTATTGGTAGTTGATAGCTATTTCAGCTTAACGCCATCGTCAAAACTTTACTTAAAATAATTTTAACTTAGCCATATATTTATACTGTTTAGAAGAAATAGACAATATTATGTCGTCCCATGTATTCCATTATCATAACATTTATTTTATATTAAAATACTTATCGTACTTATTGTGTTTTTGGAAAAGAAAACTGTTATAATTTTGGAATACGTGAGATGACATTATATTGTCAATCTCAATATATCTCTTCTAACCAGTATATATAGCTAAACTAAAATAAGTTTAAGTATAGTTCTGACGATAATGTTAAGCCGAAATAGCTATCAATTAACTCATAAATTTTTGTAGAACTAAATACTTTGATATTTTGTTTTGTAAGCTGTGTTTTTACTTATGACGTCAGTATATTAACACCACTGTGCATGTAACGTCATAGATCACGACTTTGAATCCTTGGATGTGTATAATATCTTGCTCGATCAATGCGTATATCTCTCATTCTGTAATGTCATAACTAACTAAATCGAAACGGGTTTGGCGTGTTAATTAAAAATGGAGTAAATACTATGTCGGGTCCGTGGCACAGTGGTGGACGTTGTCAGCTACGGTTACGGACAGTTTCATGAATTGATTTTTCAAATCGATTTATGGTTTTTCTGTCATTTTCTGTTTCACTCCTCAACCGATCCTAAAATCGCGGCACAGCAAGAGCGATTAGCTAACCACTAGTCCTGTCCGAGCCCTATCCTTCTATCCCTACTCTATTCGAAAAAGAAAGGTTGATCAACTGAGTAAAAAGCAATTCTCGTAGAAAACTTCTGTTACGATACCTCAGGAGTCCATATGTTACACATTGGAAGCGGACATGGTAAAAAATACTATAACTGTGTTTTCATAATATCTGAGATGTTAATTATTATCAAATTATCTTATTGCAACGATGATTGGATATTGACTCTGGTGCCGATCGCTGTTATAATATAATATCTGAAGCTAGCACGGAAATAAAATATTGTTTGAGGGTTGGGGGAGGGTGGGTATTCGGTGGTGGGTGCATTCGTCTGAAGAGATGCTCCCTGAATAGTCGCCGGGCAGAGTGGCTCTTGTTTAACCAAATCGCTGACTCATCTCCTCTTCTTGCGACACTCACCGCATACACTTCACTCCACCGACTGGCTCTCCTCAGCCCTATTTTACTCTGGCGGCGCTCTCTTGTAACTAACTTTTCTATTTAAGGCCGGAAATAGTTGCGGGCGTGCATAAATATAGCCTTCTCCAAAGATCGTGATACAAACCGACATATATTTTCGAAGCCCATTAGCACTAAAGCTAATTTACGTCACTAACATTTTTAAACATAAAAATTATTTAGATTTTCAACATGTCATAGTACGTAGTATTAAAACTAACCTGTATATAAACATGTAGTTATACATGACGCTGCATATTTACGAAACATTACGCTTATCATTTTTAATAACGATATAGCCGAATTGAAAAAAGTTTAAATTTAATAAAAATATTAAAGATATTATAAATAGTTGTAGCATTACAATCAACCCTAAGGATTTGTCCTTTTTATCTACTAGAAATCCACAAGCCCCCAAATTTTATGGGCTACCGAAAATTCACAAACAAGGTTCCAATACCAATTCGCCCGGTAGTTTCATATATGAATGCTCCAGCGTATAAACTTTCCAAAAAAGCTAACTCTCTCATCTGCAATCAGAGTAAATTCAAGCCATTGTATAGTATTAAAAATTCATTAGAGTTGGTAGATAAAATTAAATATTATAACATTCCGTTAAACGCCAAATTAATTTGTTTTGACGTTGTCAGCTTATTCACTAATGTGCCTGCTGTAAACAAATGTAAACAAATTATCAAAGATACCCTTAATACGCGTAGAGTTAATCCCGTCATTACTGCGGAATCACTTAATATATTAGACGTTTGCGTTGACCAGAACTACTTTCAATTTGGTAATAGATTCTATGAACAAACCGAATGTCTTGCAATGGGAAGTTGTTTGTCCCCATTATTAGCAGAATTTTACATGAACCATTTAGAAAACCTTATTTTTAGCAATAAAACAGAAGTTAGAAACGTAGTTTATTGGTTCCGTTATTCAATGGAACTGAGAGACAAGTTTCTAACCTTCATAATTTTCTTAACTCATTAGATGATAAAATTCAATTCACTTTAGAAGTAGGGGGCAAGAATATAAATTTCCTTAACCTTAATATTAGTATTAAAAACTCTATTCATGAATTTAAAATATTTCGCAAATCGACATATTCAGGTGCTGTCATAAATAATAATTCAATGCATACTCCATAAATTGGCTGCTTTCCATTCTCATGTTCACAGATTAGTCACTATACCTCTAAGTAAATTTAATTTTGAAAACAACTAAACATTATTAATCAAATTGCCATTAATAATGCCTACGTGGCGTCTCTTATAGATAGTCTTGTATCAAAAAAACAAAGTAAATTAGCAGAAAAGATGCTATATTTTGAGAACTTGTCTAAAGACATAGACCAACCTAGGAACTGGGATCAGAATTAGTTATTTAGGTTGTACAAGCTTTAAAATTAAAAACAACTCGCTGATAGTATTAGACCGGCTTTCTATTGCAAAAATTCGCTAGGCAAATTACTTATAAACAATAAAGATGGAGTCCACTTTAAGAACAAATCTGGCATTTATAAATTACAATGCAGTAATTGCCAAAATCTCTATGTGGGTAAAACCACACGTACATTAGATATAAGAGTATTAGAACATTTAGCTGCCTTTAGATTAAAAAAAGATAGTTCGACATTCGCGAATCACTTGCTATTGGAGAACCATACGTTGAATGCGCATGATGGGGTTAAACTGTTGCATCAAAACATGGGGGATCATAAATTAATTCATCAAGAAATTTTGGAAATCAATAGAGCCCAGTTAAATTCCTTGCCAATTCTGAACAAACAGCTGAACCTTCCAAACTTCCCGTTGCTATATCCTATACCTTGAATCACCTAACAGATGCCACTAAATGTGGAATGATTGTATATATTTATCCTTTCGTCGAGTTGCATCCTGTCGAAACCCACAAGCTATTATAATTGTAAAATCACTGGTAATTCTAATAGTAGTTGGAAAGCGGAAATTCGCCACTCTGTTAATGTGTTGTTTACAAAATAAGGAATAAAGCGATTCTCAAAATTTTCACTCAGGTATCAGTGTGGATCCCAGACGTATAATATGTTATCTCGTAAATAATATTTGTCGTATTTGTATCTTCTATATAAACGCTAGACACTGTTTACTGTCTGTCAGTTCGAGTCCATTCGTGCACTCGAATGTCTGAAGATGCCGAAAGGCGAAGCCTGAGTCATTAGTGACAAAATACATGGAAGTGTACAAAATCTCAATAATTCAAATTTGATATTGAAATTCTACCAAGTACCCTCAGTCGATGTCTTAAATTATATCGAGAAATATAAATTTAGGCTTCGGGTCGGGTTCGGGCAACAAGTGAAGACTCGGGCTCGGCCGGGTCGGGCCTGAAGTGGGCGGGCTCAGACCGGGTAATTTCATCAAATTTCGGCCCGTGCAGACCTCTAGTACCTACTGTTAAATCGTATCCAGCTATGAACGATAGGAAATATATTCCTAAAAATATGTAAACCAAGTTTTTAAATAGCAATTTCACAAACTTTAAATATTTCGTTATTATTTTCGTAGTTATAACGATGGTAGAATACGTTAAATCAAAAATCGGGTGTGTTGAATAAATAATCCAAACACATAGATTTCTATCGTCTGCAAAAACAAGCTCAGCCATATTTCATCTAATTTTTACGTAATTTGAAGAAATAATATTCATCATATCAAATCAATTTATTCAAAGTTATACGTGGCACAAAAACTGTATAAAACTAAACAGTATTTAATACTTGAATCGAGTTCGTACATCATTAACAAATTTCATGAGGTGGCTGACCATAATAAACAGATATAACCATACCCTTCATAGATAACGGTACTGAAATTGAAACAATAGTAGCTAGTACGCCGGAACTGTGGGTGCATTGCATAATATTTTATTTTATTATACACCACGAGCGCTTAGGTCATGAGAAAATTTCTTACCTATTTACATGTGTTATGTGAAAATAGCAAAACGTCTACAGAGCGGTCTGGGCTATTATATATGATTAAATTCAATAATGCTTAAATTTCACGATAATCGAAAATTTCGTTTATTGTAAAACAAGACATTTCTTACATAACCCCTTGTACTACTATAACGACGTTTTATAACATCGTTACTCTTCAGGTAAAGTCACCAACCTTAAAACCACCATTTTGAGATATCGCAATTTGAATGTTTGGAGATGAAGAAAAATCAGATTTTTATGTTTTAATGGTTTTAACTACATTACATAATTTTACCATGTCTTTTGAATAAATCCTTTAGGTTAGTTTTTCCTATTCATGCTAATTATTACATCAGGCTAGTTTTGATGTAGACTCAAGTGATTCACAACATTTTACTAACTAATGTGCCGTGGTGACTTTTGCATCCGAAAGAACACAATTTCGCGCTTCGGGTGACATACTCAACTCAAAACTGCCTTTTTCGTTGCCTGAGCGCCGACGATAATGTATTCTAAAAATTTACAATTTTCAACCAACTAAACATCAAAAATTCCTACATTATAAAAGTAGGTGATAGTTTACAATCTCGATTTAATTATAGGGTAGAATTATGATTATTTAAAGTTTCAATTTTCTTCACAGTGTCCCACACCACAGATGACATGATATTCCAGTGGGACCCAGAAGTCCCTCTAGTTGTCGACGAGAACATAGAACTTCCACAACTCCAACTTGTGGAAAACAGAACCGCCGACTGCACCCAAGTTTATTCCACAGGTTGGTTGTTTTAACTAGATTGTAACAGGGACACTCCAATAAGCACGACAAAATTACTTGGAGAGCAAGCACCGAGACCGTAATGTCGAAAAATTAAAATTACTTTATTGTACCAAATCATTTAAAAATCAATACTAATAACTTAGCATGGATATCATTATTATTGGACAAAATATCGAAGTATTCAGTTCTACAAAATTGTATTAGTTAGTTGATAGCTACTTCGGCTTTACGCCATCGTCAGAACTATATATCGATGGTGTTTCGGCCAATTGATGTAAACTCTCAAAAAATACGTAAATGAATTAATGATTAGATCTCATTTTAAAGACAGAGCAGGTCTCGCCCAAATGACGTAAATTAGAAAAATAAATTAACCACTTTTTGAAAGGGAAACATCATTTTACATTGGTTTTAGGTTTACAAATTCAGACCCCTCCCCCCCTCCATGATGTAAGTCACTACTATATCAACCATATTTACGTATAATCCCGTATCTGCAATCATGACAATTTACAGGACTGCATTTCAATGATTCATAACGCAACTCACCATATAATCTTTTCGATAAAAACAGTGTTTACTCTCTCCTGAACAATTTCAATTTGGAGAGTTACATCAATTGGCCAAAACACCGTAGATATAGTACATAGAAAATAGTTATGGCGATGGCATGAAGCCGAAATAGCTATCAATTCACTAATAAAATTTTGTAGATCTGAATATAATGGAACTATACCAAGTAAATGCTTATTCAATCAATACAAAAACGTCGTTCACCTCTAACATTGTAAAGCGGACTAATGGGTTTTAGCTTTTAAACGCCGCATATTATATTTAATTTCGTAATAATTTATACCACAGGTAACTTCACATGCCTGGAAGTGATTTTTGTACTAAAGAGACGGCTCGGCTACCATCTTTTCAACACATACATCCCAACATGCCTTATCGTCATTATGTCAGTAAGTAAATCAATATTCAATAATATTTATTAATATTAATAATGTTTATGTATCAGAACTATAATAGTGATAATTTTACTACATCGAGTCCATGGCCGAGTGGTCAGCGTCGTTGGCTTCGGTTGCGGTGCTCACGGAATCGATTCCTAGAACGGACAGTTTCATTAATCGATCTCGAATTAACTAATTTCTGTTGACAGGCATAGATTTCTGATATTCCCTCCTATCTCCCATCTATCTGATCCCAAAAAATGGGACCCAGCGAGAGCGATTAGTTAATCACTAGTTCTGTCTTAGCTCTATCTTATCCCTTATCTTCTCCAAAAAAATTTTAGCAACTTAGTAGCAAGCAGTTCTCGAAGAACTGTTCTGTTGAGATATGTTCCATTAAGAGGCTATATACTCTACAGTGGGTTATTCGTTATGGTTTAACCTGCTGATAGTAGCGAGCCGCTTGTTATGAATTTGGCAGTACACACCAGCTAGGGTGTACAATCTCGGAATCCCGATGAATTATTCAATCTCGTAATTTCAGGATTCACTGTAAATGCTAAAAAATATTCATATTTCAAATTGAATATTTCCTCTTTATGATTCCGGGACTTATCCTGATCGTAATAAACATATAGAAGTAGTACAAACAAAGCATTTTTTTTTTAAATTTTATGACCAATCCCGGGATCGAGAAATTCTGAATCTCAAAGTCCCGGAATTATAAAGAGCTTCAGGGATTCAATACCCTGACTCCACCGTATATAAATGTGTACATAAACATTTATAGAATGTTTTGTTCGGGTTATTTTTATATCGTTCTATTGACAATGTCAACAGAACCATAAGAGCAGGGATATACTACAGAGCGCGCTATAAATGTCTTTTTTATGGATTCGGTTGTATAAAAGTCAGTTTCCGATATCCAATAAATAATAATAGAAGTCTTATTTTAAATGGATATTGGATAACAAGAATGCTGAAAGCTAGTCTATCTATTCCAAGAGTTTCATTGTTGCCGAATTATATTATTGTTTCTTAGAATGAATCCCAAAATACGTTTTATATTACAATTATTGATAACTTAGTTATTCCACTGGCTGTGCTACTAAATGTAACGCGTTTCGCTTTTTTACCCTTACAGCGTGAACCGTTTTCGCACTTCATTTTCAATCAATTGATCTGATAAAATGCTCACTATGGCTAAAAATAGATCAGGTATCCCAAATAGATCAAGAATTAAACTAAACTCATCGCATTCTTGCTAAAATAAATCTAAGAAAATGAAGATGCTGAAAAATATTTAATCTACGACTTTGCAAGCAAAACACACACAAGCTAACGCGTAGCCACATAAGTGTGTGTAATACATAGGGCTGGCGATTAATGCTGCGTATCGTCAGTTCAAAGCTGACATTTGAAAGATTGAATATCGAGAGTTCTTTTCAAAAATATATTTCCCTGTGTTCTATTTGACGTTTTCATGATCCGCTGCCTAATTTCTCTACTTAAAGGTTTGAACTATTTTTAAAAGCATATCCGCGAGATAAAGTCCAGCGCGTTTATCGGGTTAAGAAGTCTGAACGTGCTTCTTAATCAATATTCATCAATTTCAATGTTATATTGAAAATAAACTTCCACAAAGTTACTGCTGAATCCATCAAAAATATTGATCGTATCATTTTAGAAGGCATCAAATGTTTTGCGAAACAATAATAACTCATTTTTAATACCACCAACTTGGGTAAGTTTACCGATTGGTCTAAGATTGACCCACTACGTGGAAAAAGGTGCTGATATAATACCATGATAATACTAATGCCATATAAACATTTTTTAGCTAAGCAATGGTGTTGAGTAGCTTCTGGTGGTAAAAATATTAATCAATGTGCAACACCTTTTTTTTTATTTTTGAATTTGTAAGCTGTCAGCTTGGAATGATATAACACAATTTAAAAACTTTTCTTGAAATAAATTGGATTATCCATATTTTCAATTTGCATTACTGCTATGCATTTTTTCTCATCTCAATTATGTACAAAATATATGAAAGCATTAAGAAAAGTTACCAAGACTTTAAAATCACTGAATGTATAGTAATTACAGTGATTATTTGTATCGTTGGTCAAAGTTACCCGAATTGGATGAAAATTTTGCCCACCTTGTTTTATCTATATTTATATATCAATTATAACAATAAATATATGTATGTTAATTAAATTTCATCTTAAGACATTAGTTCATTTCTATATAGAAAAATATCACACACAAATGCAATGGCAAACCGTAAAAATACCAAAACCCTCAGAACTGGGTCAAAGTTACCCAGATTGACCGTACATACTATCGAATAATATTTTTAATATGACTTTGGAATTGATAAATTTATCATTGTGAATTGATAATTTGGTATCATTAATTCTTTGTTAATAAATCGATCGTTCAGTTCATTAGTCAGACAACTCCAAAATAATGAAATTTGAGTTAAATGTGCAGTTCTATGTAATTTTTTTGCGCTCTATCTGATTCAGAATACCACCAAAAATGCTAAGGCCATGCAAACTTTCTGAAGAGTTAAACAAAATGTCGATATTTCTGGGTCAGTAAAATGATATTTCTTTATATTTTAAATCTTGCATATGGGTTTTAATGATGTCTTTTCTTCTCGAGTTGATCTCGAGTGACTTAAAAAAAGCATAAAAATTCGAGATGTGAAATGTGAGATTACGGCATCTCCACAAACAGAAAAGAAATTATGTGAAAAAAAATAATAATAATAACATCTCCTCAAACAGTGGGTATCTTTTTGGATAAAACCGGAAGCTGCTCCGGCACGTGTCACCTTAGGAGTGACATCACTTCTAACCCTGTCAACCCAACACGCCAAGTCGCAGGCTTCGCTTCCGCCGGTTTCGTACCTGAAAGCTGTGGATGCCTTCATGTCAGTATGTACGGTGTAAGTAGATTATTTTTATATAATTTATTGTGACTTTTTGCTGTATAATATTAAATAATATCAACATGATTTACACTCAAGTCCATATCGATATCCCAGTTCAAAAGTCAACCAAGTCAAAAAATTGCAGCTTTGAATTAAGTATGAGGAAATGCTTAGAATATCGATATCTACCAATTCCTAAATGTAACAAGTGGTAATCTGTGGTTTCTTTAAAACGACAGTGGTTATTTTAGATCCAATCTGTAACAACTATGAAAATCTTGTGAAAACCTCGTAACAATCCTATTATTAATATAAGAAAAAGATGACATTTGGTTTGTAATATTATAACTGTAAATACAATTTTTAGATAATTCCAGAATTAAATTAGCTGTACAGTTAAGATTAAACATGACTAGAATCATTTTTTCCTAATTATCTCAGAACTGTGCTTTGTGAATTGTTACTGAGGTATCGATATATTCTGCCAGAAATAATACGAAATTAAAAGCAGTTCTTATTTCGTCATTATCTATCTACTTATGAAAATAAAAACTAACATGTAAGTAATATTGTATTGTCATAAATAATCTTTCGCAAGTTACATATTTCGGCTATTTGCCCCCCAATATCCTGGTATTTAACATTCAGGAAATCCGCCAATGTAAACTATCAATATTTAGATATTCACGGGATATGGGACTAATAAAGTATTAAATTTACTCTGGAAATTATGGCTACGGTCTTACAAGAAAATAAAAAATTATTGCAGTCTAATTACTTAAAAGTGAATTGTTTTCTGTCATAAAAATTACTTCCTTTGTTTTTTACAAACCCAAGTATCAAACTGTCACGGTCGATTCCCTCTAACAAATATATCCGAAAATATAAAAGTCTCCCTATACTCGATAGAATAATGATTTTATCTAAACAGTGTCGCTAACATTTGCCAATACAACGCTTAATTAAGATTCTTAATCCTTCTTTTATCGTCCCCCCATAATTTGGTACAATCTTTCTGTCCAGCAATACTAATCAATCGAAGAAAGCAAGGTTTCCCAAACCTTTTCTGCAATGGAACACTTCGCAAACCCGGAAATTTTAACGGAACCTTATCTTTTAGGTTGGGTGATTCCTACAAGTACATTTTTTAAAAAAATGTTATTAAAACACATTATTTATTTAATAATTAATTTTAAATATAAAACTATAATATAATATAAATACAAAACTATGAATAAATAAAGCACTTAACAACTTTGATGATTTTGAGTCTTTGAATTGCATATTTTCTTGGTAAGTTGCATTCTAATATCTGATGTGGCGTCGAGCCTGTTCCTGCACTATGACTTCGTTGCAGGTTGCAGCATAATAATAAAAACCCCGCTTCGCATAAATATGTCGTAGAAAACGGAAAGAAAACAATAGTACCTTTTTTTGAAAAAAAACGCGTGATAGATTAACCAAAAATTTCAGATCAAATTTTAAAGTTAAAAAAAAAGAACACGAACTTACCTATTAAGCTTCTCAGAGACTTTTCCCTCCAGAATTTATACACTGATATGCTGAATATTTAACACGTATTTTCAAGATGTTTTTTTTATTAAATTTATGAACAATACTTATTAGCGCGGATAACCGTTCTGTCAATTTTGACAACTGTTGCTAAACTGACAAGACTTATGAGCCGGTCAGGTAGAAACAATATACCCATAGATAACATTAAAATATAGCCCATCTCTTTCATGCTCACGGTGTAAGAAAATATAGTCCTCCGGCTGTGCCTAGATATTTGACGTCATAAATATCAGTGGAGATTGATCATCACTTGCCTTTCAATATGAAGTAGAACATCTTTAAATGTATTGCAGTGTATAAAACCTTTTCAAATTGTCGCGGAACACCTATTCGGGTTCAGTGGAACCCTGGTGTTCCGCAGAACATAGTTTGGGAAACTCCTGGAATAAAGCTTCAAAGATCAACTTACTCTATGAGGTAACAAAACACTAATTACCCACATCGCTGAAACCTTCAAAATATGACTATTATAGGTAGTATAAAAATGTTAAAAATAATAATAAATCCAGAGTAAGTTAATGATAGAAGTAAAGTAAAAATAAATTACTATGATCCTTGGTCTGGCTTTTGTCAAGGCATCCATCAGCACATTATTTGAAATGAAATATACTGGCAGGGTTGCTTGAGGATGGCAGGACCACTCCATCCAGAAGAATCCTCAAGAAAAAACAGCATTTCCGTGTGTCGTACTTATTTTCAGAAACAGTTGATTCGTTTACAATGCAAACAATTTACAATTATTTAGTTACAAGTATACACGCTATACCAAAAAATTCAATAATTAAATAATTACAAAGAAGTGATTGACAACCGGCCATCCTTTCGGATAAGAGTGAAGCGCTTCACACCCACCATTAGCGGTCAGCAGAAAGACCAATCTCGATTCAATCAATATATTGGATGCTCGAAGTTCAATTAATGTTTTTTCTAACAGAATTTTCGCGTACTCAAAAATGAATGACCATAAATATTTAACAAGCCCATAGACTGCTAGCTGCTATAGACAAAATCTTCGTGTCGTTGGAATTTTATTTGGTCGACAATAATTTTTATTTATACTGAGGACCATACGATTTGAAGATTACAATATTTTATTCTCAACATTTTTACGTAGGTATTCTAATCTTAAAATTAAGAGGAAGAATAAATCCAACATAAATGATACTGGCATTGTCATATTAATAGTTTCCGATTTCATTATCTCGAGTGGCAACTATTTACAGATTTATTTAAAAAAATACACAGAATCTAAATTCAAATACATAAAATTTTGAATTGTTGAGATTTTGTGCATTTCAATGAATTTCATCACTAACGACCATGGTTTAGCCTTTCGGCAACTTCAGGTATTCGAGCACACGAATTAACTCGAACTGACTGACAGTAAACAGTTTACATCGCTTATATACAAGATAGAATACGACAAATGTTATCACTAAGTCCAGGAACTACAATGACACCTGGATTGATCATAACAATAACACAAATCCCAGTTGGGAAAACAAACGCATTATGGGTGGAATGGAGGGTTTTAAAATTCAACTCGGAGAACTACCTACTTATTCCAAACTAAGCCGCCTTACGATCGCTAAGACTTCGTCCACGTATTGTAAGGTCGCATGTTTATACATTCATAAGCAGAGAACGTGAAGCGTTTCCATCAGGATTTGAAACTATGACCACCGGCCACGGTTTTTGGAAGACTGACCATTACCAATAACTAAACTACCGCCAAACACAGCTGAGTGGTGTAAATAGTAAACTGCTTTAGATATAATATTACTAATTACTGTTGACTTACAATCGATTTCTTTTTCGGTCTCCTATTCTTTGTAACATGTAACATGTAATATGTAACTTTGTAAATGCTCATTGGGTCCGACTGACGTAAACTTCCAGCTTTCAGTTCTCGTATAATATATGCCTTAACAGCTGAAATTTTTTTTTCCCAGATTCGTGTTCATGGCATTGATGGAGTACTGTCTAGTGAACATTGTTCTCGGAGACTCTGATGCACCAAAACCACCTCCACCGGAAGCAAGTCCAGGGCTACCAAAGGTACTTACTTCACAACTAATTGCTATATATGTGTCCTAGAATGTATTTTCATGTTTTTGTATACATTTTTCCGTTATTAACAATATAAAATGTATATTTATTATAATATAATGAATCATTACTCAAAATTTTAAATCTTACGAGCTTAAATGCTGATTTCTTGAAATATCGACTATTTATCAATGTTTTTTCATCAATATTACCGAAAACATCATAGTTAAAATAAATCAAAAAAAAAGATCATTTTAATTTCGAGCCCTGATTAGCTCTATGCAAAACCAAATAAAATAATATTATCAAGTGTATTCTCTCCAAGGATAACGCCCTGTTCATCAATAGTCAGCCGCAGCCGAAGCCCAAGCCCAAGAAGAAGGGTCCGTCAGCCCAGACGAGGCGAATCAGGGCGCTCAACATCGACAGGTTCTCCCGAGTCTTCTTCCCGTTCCTCTTTGCCGTCCTCAATGCCACTTATTGGATTATGTTTGCCAAATATATCTAAAATAATGAATTAACGAACAATAATCATTGTTATATTTTTCTTATTATAATAATACTCGAATTGAAATTTAATTATTATATTATAGAAACAAATTGTGACCGAACATGTGCTTCTGCATTGCGAGAGGTGTCTGAAAATAAATAGCATTAAGTTAGTTTCTGTTTTTAACGTTTCTATACAAAATCTTCTCTCCCAATATATCAGTGTTTCCCAACCGGCGGTCCGCAAAAAGCTGTCAGCAGTTTTAAAAAGCATATGCCAAAAATTCTATTCAAATAATAAAATATAAAAATATTTTTTAAAATATCTCATCCGTGCAGCTACAAGTTAACTGTTTCGTTTTTTTTTCTAAAACAGATCGAAAACCAGCGGTATAAATTTTTTTGTGAAACTCTATATTGCTTTCTAATAAATTTCAGACGTAATATTTATTACAATTTATTTAATGATCGGTTTCTTATTATTTCAATTAACAATATAATTTTCACGTTATATTTATTTTGTATTTGCAATCAAACTATTACATATATGTATGTTATAAAAACAGTTTTTATTTCTATGTAACAGGTCCGCGAAGCCTGTCAAATTCTTTTCAGATGTAAAAAGGTTGGGCAACACTGATTTTGTATAATATTTTTAATCGATGACTAGTTGTTATCCAATCGCTCAATCTTTCATTCCAGCAAAAGGCAAGGATAAAAAGATAATGTAATAATAATTTGTTATTGGCCAATAAGTCAAATAGAGTATAATTTAAGACATCGACTGAGTCAGACATCGACTCGTCAGTTCGAGTCCATTCGTGTGCTCGAATGCCTGGAGATGCCGAAAGGCGAAACCCGGGTCGTTAGTGACAAAATGCATGGAAGTGTACAAAATCTCAATAATCCATATTCAAATAGAGTATGTATTTGAATATACAATAGAAAAAAATCTTTTATATGAAGAATGAAACCTTGAATCACAGTACGTTAATGTAATATATTGACACTCGGCTAATGCGATCAATTTATTTATAATTAGGTTGAAAAATAGAAAATTGTTTAATTTCACAAGAATATGACGTAATATATAATAGTTAAAAACTATTTCGGCATCACGAGCGAACCAGCAAATGAAAATTTGGAAAAACTTCCACTTACTACCGGCATTATCATGGTGGCGGAATACTAACAGAAATTATTTTAATTCACATTCAAGCTAAAACAGCGGTTCTCAAACTCTTTAAAATTTCCTGCGTGGTGGTCTCTTTTATTAAAAAATAAAATCTATATTATTTTAAAGAAATCGGGGGCGCCAAATATTTTGCACAAGGGTTCCACATACCCACGGCGCGGGACTGCTTAAAGGCGGTTGTGAATAAAACATTTTTTCACAAACAATTATGTATTCAAAAAATATTACATGTTATGTATTACCGTGCAAGAAAGAGAGAGTGGTCAAATCTCGGTGCGGTGGGGGTAACGACGGAGTTCAGTCACTTACTCTCCCTACCTAGGATAAATCCAAATCCAAAACCCAAGAAATGTTACCGGCCACAATTAAAAAAAATAAATAGTCTTAATCTGCGATCATTTTTAGCAGTTCTAACAAAATCGGAAACGGTTCCGTAGGGGACCGTGGACCCCAGTTTGAGAACCGCTCAGCTAAAAGAATATAATTGTAGCCTTACCCGTGCTGCTGATAATCTATCGTTGCAAAGGACCATTTGACTAACAGCAAATAATCAATTATTATCACCCTCAAATATATCATTTTGATTTACCAACTCAATGTAACTTAACTGCTAAAAATAACCTTTTCAATGACCATTGCAATACAAATTTGATTCTTTTAATTATAGTTAGTATTAAATAAGTAGACATTATATGTATCTGATCATTCATTCTTAAAAACACTCGTATTAGCGACCTACACTCTTAAAGGCAATGATAATTTACAAATATTTAAAGGGCTAAACAGCAGTTGTACCCGCGTTACTTTTAAACGGCTTTTATCCTAACTGAAAAGAGTGGTTATGCGATTGCTTTACAACGTGTCGTTGTAAAAAATTCCTGTATTTCATTTGATTAACTGGCAAAAATAATATTTCATAGACAGGCCTTAATTTATAGATATGCCATTAATTGAAATCACATGAAAACACAAACAATGTTGCATGGCTTTTACAAAAAATTGGAAAAAAGAAAAAATACAATAGTGGTTAGTGTGCTGTGTACCAGTCCTAATGCATGACATTATAGTAATACTAGATATTTCAGTGATATCTGTTCTCGCAAATATGTATAAATAAATTTTGTATAAATCATAAATATTACACACAATCATAAATTTACTATGCGCTAGTACACATAAAGCAACACTTTGATTTCTAAAAAACAATTTTAGTGAATATAACTACTAATTCACTTACAAAATCTATAAATATATCGTCATTGACACTGCAATATGTTGTATGTAGAAAATAATTAAAAATGATAATATGCTGTGATAGTGGTAAAAATGTATATCTTCGAAACATATCAAAGAGGCACATGTAAGCAACTGGTGTAGGTAATTATAGTAAAACATCATTAGTAATCTCAAGAATATATGTTAATAGTAAATAAATGTCTACATTTTACTCATTTCCTGAACATTTGGAGTAGAGTTTTATATGACATTTTATAGTATCAATGATGATATATTAATTTATACTTTCGAGTTATTACATTATTATTAAGAATAACTATTCGTTTAAATAAATTTATAATAACGAATCCAAACATTGAAATCTTTTAAAAAACAAAAGTAATATGTTACAATTATTCACTGCTTTTGTTTTGTTAAGAAAATTAGTGAATTATTAAAATAATAATGTTCAATTGTTATATCATGCAATTTTTTACCATCTTACCTAGTATTTAGTGAAGATATTTTTTTTACCATGTCCGCTATCAATGTGGAGTATATGGCCTCCTAATGGAGGTATCTCAGTAGAGGTTTTTCTACGAGAACTGATTCCTAATCAGTTGCTCAACCTCTCTTTTTTTTCGAAGTGAAAAGGATAGGACTAGTGGTTAGATAATCGCTGTGGCTTTTAGCTCGTTCTAAGTATCTCATGGGTGGGAGGGAGTTTTAGACATCACAAACATCCCTGTCTTCGAACAGAAATCCATTAATAAATCAATACGCAACTGTCTAAACTGAGATTTGAATCCGTGAGATCTGTAACCAAAGCCAACGACGTTGACCACTGCACCACAGACACGCAGATAGAAGATAATGGCTTAGGGGAAAACCATTATAAGATTACTTACATGCTTACGATATATCTTATATTTTTAATTGGAATCGATCAAATTTTGTACACTTCAAAAAGTATTTATCAAACCAATAAAAACCCACCTCTTAAATACAGTATTACTATGTATTATTATGCTAGAATCACTTTCCCAATGAGCTAATAATAATTACCCTGTAATAACAAAAATCTACAGATTTTGTAATTATTTATGTGAATATTTTTTCCAAATAAGGATATTCATTATAATATCAAATCAGTATTGAAATAAATTCACACCATCAACAATGCTTAATATTTCTTATCATCTCAATTTCCTAGTTCCATAGTATAAAACAATAGGATAATTTTAAAAATAAATGTGTTAAAACTAAAATACTGGATACAGATACTTCTTTATCTTCTTCAGCCTATCATAAACCAACAACAGCATTGAAAATATTTCAACCATCTATTTATATAAGATTATTACATTGTAATATTCTCAATAATGTAAATATTATATGAATACGAATATAATATTTGTTATGTTATATGTTGCTTTATTGTATGTTACAGCTTTTAACATGATTAGTTTATACCAGTATATTGAAGGCCATCTGGGAAATTTTTCCTGTAGCTTTACATTTATTATCAGTCAAAAAGTATAGTTCTCTACGGTCAAGACAATATGTTGCCATCAGAACCTGCATTGTGCATCAATAGTAGTTTCATTCTATAAAAATAATTATTAAACCCTTTGAATAATACCTATCGAATTTCAAAACATTTATTTGGTTAAATATAATAAATAAATATATCTAAAAAATTATTTTCTATTCATACACACTCATAGGAGGGGGGTAGTTGCTAGATACCACAAAATTTTTGTGTCCTCAGTTTTCAGCTGTGATGATAAATTCAATGTGAAATCTATTCTAATTTGAAAGAAAATATTGAAATAAATGTCATGTGTAAAACTATCAACAATTAATATATTCTTTACTGCAATTTTGTTTGTTTAAATGGATGGGCTTCAAAAATATGATATGACCCAGGCCTTGTATTTTCTCTGAAAGGTCCTAATTACACATACTGGCATTAAATTTTTTGCTAAAACAGTGACTTTAATAAAAGAACATTATTTGATGAAAGATTTTAATAAGCAATAAAATAGTTTACCCATGCACGTCACAATTTCACTTGTTGATTCACCTTTCACTCACTGTGAAAAATCTGTGCTGGAAGAAAACGAGACGGATAAGCTCATACAACGGAATAAGTGAGAAGTGAGTGAACACTTGAAACTATGTGAACAAACCGTTAATATGAACTTAAATACCAATACCATTAATATAAGCGTTTCACTCTTGTCATTGCTATATATGTTTACACGAGTCAGGTTATTAAAATACTGTAACTTTCTTCTATCCTCGACTAGTGTAAACTGCCTATTACAATTGTCTACAATCAAATAAAACATATTATTTTTAGCAAAATATTTGGCATTTGCAGTAAATCTTTATTAAAAAAAGCATGTCATAGAATTAGATTTACATATTATATAAACGGACTTCCGGATGACATTGTATGCTTCTCTTTCAATTAATGAGAAGTCTTTATTTTAAAATAGTAATATATAAAATTGCGCTTAATTGAAACGAAAGTCTCATTATATGAGTAGTAAAAAATGAAAATTGTTTCTAAATTTCAAATATATTTAGTAAGTACTTGTAATTGTAAGTGTTTTAATATTGCTTATGGTTATAGGGTATATAATGATTTTACCTTATTATAACTGATAGACAATTTACTGTGTTCTATATATGAATAAATATTGTTATAGCAGCTTTGTTGGTAATTAAAACGTAACAAATCTAATGTACTCGCTATTTGAGTAATTAATATGTTGCACTATTTGTAAAGGAAGAATCTATATGAGATGCTTCAATACCCTGTCTCCAAATATTGTAAGCATTCTCAATTAATTTTAATTTATGAAACGTTGTCTTCAAATAAAATTAATAAAACTTCTGCAAGTCATTTTCAATATTATTACTGTGAGCCTTGTCCATTAACACTTTCCTCTCACGGTTGAATAAAATTTCCATTCATTATTGGGATGCTTATATATCCATCGAAGTTTATTGATTAACTGACCCTGAATGTATACATTTGCAGCAGTGTCCACTCCCCATGTGGAGCATATGGCATCCTAATGGAGGTATCTCAACAGAAGCTTTTTTACAAGAACTGCTACTCAGTTGCTCAATCTCTCTTTTTTAGAAGATCGTACGAACGGTCAGCTAAACGCTTATTCTACACCCAGTTTTTAGAATCGAATAGCTGGGAATGGCATAATAAACATCCATGCTTTTGAGCAGGAATCCATAAATCAATTTGTGACATTGGCTGTGCTGGGATTCGGACTTGTGAACACTGTTACCGAAGTCAACTAGATCGACTCCTCGACTAAAGGTCTGCAAAAAATATATAGAATATTTGAATACGCATTTAAAGAAAAAAAATATTTTACACAACAATAAAGTACATAATATATGCAGTAATAATTTATGGTTTATTTTGTACCTTCGTCACTCACAGAACAATAGAGAAAATTTATAAAATGTAGCAATACTCCTATTTACTAAATACAAAATAACATAGACATTTGAAAATATGACCTATGTGTTTTCTTTTGTAATATTGAAAATGAAGTACAGTAAAACGGGGTTATTCCGCCTGGTTTTTTCTATTGTGTATTGTTAAATTGTATTTAGGATCAGCAGGCCAATCTGTAATAATATTGTGATTGACGTTTGACAGCTACGATATATAAGATCTGAAAAGCATGCTCTTATGTTTTAAAAAGTATCCGTACCATTTTTGGTCGCAGCTGGTTTATTTCCATAAATGGAAGCGAAGCCCTCAAAATGGACCAGAACTGTACAATAATACACGCAGAAATGTGTTCTTTACAACTCCGACTCCGCAGCACTACTCAAAACACCTTTTTCGCTTTGCAGTACAGCTCCGCCTGGCGTATTTAAAGTCTTTAAAACTTGACTTATTTAAATATTTTTATGCATTCTAATAATTGCCCTGTTGATAAATGATATTTTTTCGACAGTTGAGGTAACTGCATATTTATGCACACAATCATTTACAAAAGTAAAGTTTTAAAATAATTTATGAGAAAATCTAGATGCTTAAGAGGTTCAGTGTGATCAACTGAATATTGAGAATAATGTTATAAGCAAATATTTTGTCTACCCTAGTGTAAACATAAGTTGTGGCCATATAAACAAAACAACTTTGAGGAATTGTACTTGGTAGGCGAAATAGCCCCAGTTGACAGTACCACAAAAGGCTTGTTCGGCTGCGACAAACTAACGTCAAACAATTTTGCAAATGTGCGCAATGGAACACTCAAAATTGTGCAGTGCTGCCAGTATGTACGTTAAATATAAATATATTGCTTTTTTGTAGTAGCTACATCTATATGGCACTTCAAACGAGACAACTTACTTTTGCTTCAAACTCATTGATAATATACTATATTCAAACATCCGAGCTGTCATGTCACAATCCTAAAGAAATATCATAGTAATATACTATTTGTACTCACAACAATCAACATTCTACTATTCCCATATTTTTCCCTCCACACGAAATAATAGAAGGTATGTTGTATTCATAATTAATAAATTCTTGTATTCCAATGTATATTCCACACCATAAAGTAATATACTATTATTCCACACTTAAAACTTGTTTTGCGCCGTTACGAACATCTTCGTGCTTAACATATTGTACAATAGAAACGTCCATGCACCCTTTTAATCAGAAATAAGTTTTCGTTAAAAGCATTCAGTTACAAAATATAGTTTAACCAATCTATATGTAATGCATATATATATATTACGTTTTTTTGCGACGTTACGGACTTCTGTCCTTAAATTTTGTTTTTTAAATGACCATGTTACCATGCTGTTTTCGCGCCTAATAGTAGAAATTTAGTATAGGTGAGTTGGATCATTCTTAAAATATATGGCGCTACTTTGACGATCCAAATTTGTATTGTCACCAAAAAACTATTGTAAACATAGTAGGTTGTAATTCAATATGCGCTATGTCGTCAACAAATGCAAAATAGCTATGGATGCTGCAATGCGGATATGGCAGAATCGATGGGATAACTCTTCTAAGGGCAGACATACTTATAATTTTTTCCGAAAATATAGTGGCGAATGGAGATAACCAAAGTTTTGACTCCTGATTTCTGGACCAGCCAATTCATAACTGGCCATGGTCACTTCACTGCCAAGCTCTTCCAACTTGGCCGGTTGGTAGATAGTCCACTATGTAAATGTGGCAATATGATCCAGGATGCTGATCACATCCTTTGGGAATGTTCAGACATGAACAAAGAACTGGAAAAATTGCTCAAGACGATACGACTATCAGTCGGATCTGTCGGTCATGCCGACTTGGTTGCATCTCTGACAAATTACAAGGCATTTAAAGAGTTTACAGCGTCCTATGGAAAGCGATTGGAACGCAATTCCTTAATACATTAAACCCCTTGTTTTTCCTTTTCTTTTTTTTTAACACTTATTTTAAACATAACCTCCTGCACACTAGAGTGCATGCAACCAAGTCTTGAGAAATTTCTCCTCGGACATTCCTGGCAAACATTTGAAACACGCATAACATTGTTACTCTGCGGAATACACTCTGTAAGAGTGTGAAGCCGTAGTGGGTGGTGGTGGGCACAACGTTGAGTACCCTAGGGCATTTAAAAAAAAAACAAATGCAAAAATGGCAACCCATTTTTTATCCAGCTCACATATTATAGGTGTAAAAGAAGTTTAATACTTCTTACATCATGATCTACTTGATATATTGTTAGTTTTTACTTACCCTTTTATATTTAAGTGGTGATTACTTTACAATTGAATTAACAGCTCATTGGGGACTAGTCGAAATAACCATGTTCTCTTCATATTATGTCATATTTTTCTTATTTTTAGTATATGGTTTTACTGATTATAAATTGGTACACTTACTTTTCAGCTACTGGCATACCTTACGCTGGTTGGGATCAACAGACATCGCTGCTGCTTATAGATTTATTCAAGATCCTTATGTCTAAAGTACGAGGGAAATTTAAGAAGGTTAAAAATCTGTTGTTCAGGTCTTGAGATGGCCTCCACCATTTTGAATCTGGGAACAAAATGGAGGAGGTTTTTCCCAATAGAAGAACAATTTACTCCGACACATTATCTTATCCACAAAATGTGGAGGAAGGAAAGGCCACATTACGTCAACCTCTTCTAACAATGCCCGCACCAGCAACACCCACACTAGCAACACCCTCACCATCTAATCGCCAGACCAAATGATGCAAGAATACCCATCGGCAAGATGAATATCGGCGAAACAAAGCATTATTTGGATGGGAAATTGCTTCTCGATTTTGGAATAAGTGAGATGACATAATGGTGTCAATCTCTTAAATAAGTTTCAATGTAGTTCTGAAGATAGCGATACACCGAAATCACCGCTATCAACTAACTAATAAAATTTTGCAATAAAATTTTGCAGAACCAATTACTTTGATATTTTATCCTATTATAATGAAGTTCTACCAAGTAAACGCCTATACAAATAACGATATCGTTTTGCCTTAATAATTATAAGAAAGCTTTTCAATGCACACGTTTATTTATATAATTATACATTTAATATCATAATTCCCTTTTCTATTCACACACGGTAAATTGATATCTTTTATTATTGCGACTCGTCAATGTCTTTTATAATACAGCGAAGTAATTTTTTGATTCTTATTAAACAAACGTATCACAATAAACATTGGATGGCGTCCTTTCCTGCCTATTTGGCGTTTACGCTGTAACTTATTTAGCCGAGTTAAGTTGTTGTTTATTACAAATTCGTCATTCTGCAGTGGGTGCACATATTGGTTTGAAATAGTCAGCAATTTTAGGACATGAACCGTATGCAACCGTCAGCAGTACGCAGAAAAACATAACTAAAGAAGCACTAATATGAATGTTCCCAGTGTATAAATATTGATCTTCAGATATGTTTTATGTTGTCTTCATGACCTCTTAGAACATTGGCCTGAATAATTAATATTTAAAAGGGGAGTTCATTTTATATTTTGATGTTCAACCAACGACTTATTTTTAATAAAAATCCATCAATTGCTTTAATCTTTTTGTACAGAATTGACAGAAACTAGTAGATTTCAACCAGATCGCCTAAAATTTATTTCATTAATAAAAATAATACCTGAAAGTAGTCGTCTGTCGTTCGTGGAAATTATTTTTAAATAGATGTGCCAGCTGGTTCTATAAAATTAGTTTAGATGGAGTAACTGCCCTGCTCAGAATTGTAGCAAACTCAATTCCCAAATATTAAAAATACGTCTGCGCTTAATGAAGCTGACATTGACTAAAACAAAACCTAGTACCTGGTCATTTCGCCCATCCAGTATAAAACAGAATTATTTTTATTATTATCATTGTACTGTCATTATTCTGTAAATGCATGACGCATTGGCGTCAGCTGTAAGGCCATGTATTTTTTTTTTTTTTTAATTTACAAATAAATAAAACAATAAGTACTAAAATTGTGATTTTCTGTTTTAAATGCAAACAATTCACATAATTGTAGTGTAAAAACATCACTACGCTAGTCACTTCTATTCATTTTTGATGCTTAGTAAATTTAACAAATTTTAAATATTAACAATTAAAAAACAACACATGTTGCGATACTTTCAGATATTTTTGTTGAAATCGGTTTGAAACACTATCTTATTATGGAAACAAAAAAAACGTCTTCATACCTGAGATATTTGATTTGAAAAGAGTATTTTAAATGGATGAAAAAATTCAAATGCGATTTTCTCAAAACTATGATTTAGCCGTTATGATTGTTTTATACTGGATGGTCGATTTGCTCACACACGAAAAGTGGTAAAAGTGCTTACTAATTAGGACACTGCTAATTAGCAAGTTAGTGAAGACGGTGTTGGACTCATATTCAGAAAAGACCGACAACCATTCTGTGCCATTTTTGGAGATTTAGTCTCATTTTGTTCATACGATAAAAAAAATAAAAGTGCGTAGTTAGAACTAGTGAAAGTGAAATAGCTATCAACTATATTTTATACTTCATCTAGCTAGAGCTAAATACTTTCATATTATATTTATCTGAGGGGCCGTCCTTATATGACGTCACGCTATAGAGGGGTCTGATGTAGTGTGACGGACTAATGATTAGGGTAAAAAAAACCTTAGTAAAAGAGGGGGGGGGGTTAAATAGCCAAAATTGTTTGACGTATATGCACAGCCCCTTATTACAATGAAGTTCTATCGAGTAAATATTCAATAACTAATTGAATTCTATGGTATATTAATAAATACAGATATGTTTGCCATATTTTCCTATCGCAATAATATAGCAGCGAAAATAGTTCAAACTTTTTACATTCTTAAATCAATTTTTTTGGTGATAATTTGAACACCCAAAAAGACTATAGATTTCTAATTTATTTAAAGTGAAAAAAACAGTTGGCTTTTTTCCCGTTTCAATTTAGATTGATGGTTTTAAATTTTGTTTTACAGAAATATATGCATTCTGAAAATACAAGATTTTGGGGGTTTGGACATTTTTAGGCTGGTAGTAGTCAATTTTTTCACATCGCATATGGCAGCACTAATTCTATGGTTTCGCCAAGATGGCGTCTTCAGCGGAGACTTATTGTCTTTGCGGACAACCTTATAATGTTGGACAATTCATGATAGAGTGTGATTGCTGCAGAGAATGGTTTCACGGCAGGTAAAGAAACATCTAACGAAGCTTTCAATGCTATATGATACCATATTGGGTGTTTCTTTCTCCCGCTAGAGACGTTTACGAATGACGATGGCCCCTCCTCCTGTCTAATAGCTGCCAGTTTTGCACAATTTTAAATGAAAACAGTCGTGAATCCTTGATTTAACTCGGTGTCTTAATGTAACAAATGTTCAATATTCCTGACGAATTATCTTTTTACATTCAGATTGAATGTTTAGAGTCGTTTTGACATTCTCTTGTTGATTGTTTACGTTCCCGTTGCTAGGGACGTATTCAGGAGTCTGATAGATGTCAGGCCGCTATTCCGACAACTATTAAACTAAATGTTAATTTTCATCATAGCCGTTCTTCTCATCATGTATTGTTATTTCATTAATGTTAAAATCCCAATCTTTGTTTAAGCTGCGTAAACGTGAAGATTTACCAATCCGAAGACATTGACAAATACCACTGTCCAAAATGCGTACCAACCTACGGCTCTTCCATCTGTAAGTAAATCATTTAATATTCTGAATAGCACACAAACAATTTCCAATATATCACACATCTAAAAACTATCTTGTCGAAATACACGTTTCATGTAGGTATTCTGAATATTGTTATTCCTGTCAAACACTCAATACAATAATATTTAGAATGATAGTATTAACATTGTAATGCTATTAAAAAAAAGCCCATTACTTCTAAAGATGTGACTATTATGGTTTTATAGTTTGCTCTTTTAAATCAAATGTCAAGCTTTGTGGTGTTGTATGTATCAAATATATAAATAAACATTAAAGTGACATGTATTATTTTGTGTTTTGATGAAAAAAAAATAGTTGCATATAGTCTCGAGAAATGACAAATGGGTATTCTTAACATTACTTAACAGATTTGTAACACGTGTATTCATGTCAACTTTAGAGTAACATAATAAATTATATTTAATATGTAATCTTAATTGGTTAAATGTGCTGTATATTTTGTGTTTTTTTTTTTAGTCAAAGTGGCTACAAACGAGCATCGTCAAGATCGATACGAGGTGAACGCAGACAGGCGCCCGGTGCAAACGGGAAGCTGGTCTTTCATCTCGGCTCTCTCAGCGAGGGTGTTCCCGGCGGACCAGCATGTCATTTCTATGCAGGCAGGCCAATTCACAGAGGCTTACCTCAAGGAAAAAGGTCAGCTTTAATTATTTACTGTGTTTGTAAAATTTTACTAGATGTGTTCACTTGAATCAATTAATTGATGGCATTATGTAATGTGATCAATCAAAACTGATTTTTTCTTTCTTAAAGATGTAACATGCGTGTATTTTAAATAATCATTAGTAATATATTAGTGATATTTCCTTGCGGCATCACCAACAGTAGTTCACTAAAAGAAAACGAGTGGCATAAAAGACGGCATACGATGAAAAAGAAATAGCCACGTAAAAAACTTTGCCATGAATTATGATTTCTTTTTTCCCATTCATTGTCTGTGATGGTTGATATTTAATATATATGATTTAAGACATCGACTGAGGGTGCTTGATGGAATTTCAATATCAAATTTGAATTGTTGAGATTTTATACATTTCCATGTATTTCGTATGTATTTCAACATCTTCAAGTATTCGTGGGCTCGAATGCCTGAAGATGCATAAAGGCGAAACCCGGATCGTTAATGACGAAATACATGGAAATGTACAAAATCTCAACAATTCAAATTTAATATGTATGATATTTCTAACATTCTTGGTGTAACAATCTTATGTAGTTGTATTTATTTTTGTTAGTACACAATAATCTTTGATTTATTACCCCAGGATTCAACCGACCTCTCCTATTTGAAAATCCAACCGGTCTCGAGCTCAGGGTGCCACCGTCGTCGTCATTCGACGTGCGTTCCGTCAGACGCCTGATTGGCGCTTCCCGGGAGATTGACGTAATCGATGTAACTCGACAGTCCAACTTCAAAATGGCGCTGGGAGATTTTGTGGATTACTTCATCGGAGAAGACCGGACGAAAGTTCTCAATGTTCTCAGCTTAGAGTTCAGTGATACGCCGTACGTAGATCTATTAATTTCATTGAAATCAGAAACAAAATGGTCATATCATCTTAGATTTCATATTTTTCATATTTCAATATCTACAATTACCATATTAAATGAACAATGGTAATGTGCATATCAGATATCTTCATATACTGTACCACATAGTCCTAAGCTTAGAATTATAGATAACTACTAATTTGCTTATCGTTTGTGTAAATATTTTCTTAATCAACAATAAATAAATATGTATTTCATTAATATAAAGTAATTATCCATTTTTTTGTATATTAGCAATATAAACCATTCACTGGCTGTGAATTCAAGTTTATTAGTGAACTTGAAGGCATGAAGATGGCAAACGAAAGATCCCAAGTAGTTCCAACAAAACATGGAAGCGTACAAAATAATAATGATCCATATGTACTACGTTTTCTGTTTGCAGTATGTCTGAAATGGTAGAGCCTCCTCTCATGGCCCGCCAATTGGATTGGGTGCAAGTTGTCTGGCCAGAGAATGTCGCTCCTCTTTCTCCGCTTGTTCAAAAGTACTGCATCATGTCATCTGGCAGCTCATACACTGATTTCCATGTTGATTTTGGCGGTACCACTGTTTGGTACCATGTTTTGCATGGAAGAAAGGTTAGTTGCATTTATGATAACACATCATTTCACTTACTTTACCACCCTGCTTCGCTGGAAATAGGCCGCTAACATTAAGACGATGTTATTTTGGTGTAAGCTAATTTTGAATAATTTAAGACATCGACTGAGGGTGCTTGATAGAATTTCAATATCAATTTAAATTGTTGAATGTTGACAATATCACCACTCACCGTACGCACAAAATATAGTCCTTCAATTAATAATAATGTTAAAGTTGAAAATAGCACAGTTGATCTAGAAACGGCAGCCAAAATGACATGTGCAAATTTCACGTCGCTACTGTGCACAGTTTGGGAGGACTTCTTGTGACGGGCAGATTTACATGTATTTTCTGCTATATAGTGCAGATATTAACATTTTTAATAAACCATCACGAAAGAAATAAAATTGTCTGCCCATTTTGAATGATCATATTTTTTGACCTTCGGCGAACCCCACTATGTTATCTTATTTATATTTGTTAACGATTAATGCTACACAAAAAGACTACATAGTGTGCCGCATAATCACAGTTTGAAACCAAAATGGATATTTATTGAAGTAGATCAATCGCATTTGTTATAAAAAAAGTATAACATGTGGTGAAAGAACATCAGTATCATTATTTCAATAAACTCTTTTAAATTTGCTTTGTTATTTCAGATTCTTACAAAATCTATATTTTATTCTTATGGCTTTTTTCAGATTTTCTATTTGATTCCACCTACTGCTGCCAACTTGGCACTTTACCAACAATGGTCAACGTCAACCAATCAAAATGAAGTGTTCTTTGGTGATTTGGTGAGTAAAAATAATGATTTTAAAAAAAAAAACACAATTCATTTGTACTACTTCCACATATTTATAATGATCAGGACCGGTTTCGCTCATCACGAGCATTATCAGTTGATAATGCTCGTGATATAATATAATGTCTTTCCACCAAGAATTGACAGTTAACACCTTAAAAGTAAAAATAATAACCCAAAATTCTAATAAAAAAAATTGATCCAAATATTACCATCAGATACATCGCTCATGATATGCTTCACAATTATTACAAAACAGAAGTAGTCTTAGACTGTTTTCTCAAAAATTTGTATTCCTTTAATTTCATTGCATATTTTTAATGGATCCTTATCGCTAATTTATTTAGTATTTTTTTCATAGACAAATATTGTTTCTTTTTCAGGTGGAGTCGTGTTCAGCTTGCACACTGAAGAAAGGTCAAACTATGTTTATCCCAACAGGCTGGATCCATGCCGTACTCACCATCGAAGATTCTATGGTCTTCGGTGGAAACTTTCTTCACAGTCTGAATATTGAATTGCAACTGCAGTATGTATAATACTAAATCACTACTGAAATATCAGCTTTTAAAGTCAGTGAAATATGTGCAACCATATAAGACCATACTATCGTATTTAAGTGACAGATTGACAAAAATTCATTCATTCCTATGTGTGTAAAAATTTGGTCTGTGTGTTTTAATGAAAATATAGTTTCTGGGCATGAACTGGATGGGTGACAAAATGATTTCAAAAACATTCAATGAACATTTTTTGTTTTCTAATGATGAATTAGCTTGTGATTTACTAGCTGAACGAACTGATGCTATTACTTGAACAAAATACTGCAATATAATATAGTATCCACAATTGTATTCATTATATTGATTGATTTGGTGTTAGAACACCATTATATTGATGTAAAACGTATTGGATATTTCCAGATGGCATGATGCCTAAATTGAAATGTTACATAATTTTTGTGGAACTAAATATTTTTGCTATTTTTCACCTTGATGTATTTTTATATATTTCACTGCTTCAGGCAAGAATGTATTTTTCCACAAGTTTCAAAAAATACGAACACATGGGTGCTCTTTTAAATTTGTCACTACAGCTGACCGTCTCATGTTCAATGTGCCTACCGGTGATGCTGATTATAATTTTGTCAGATTACATATATGCAGAGTGTCAAAGATTTCTTTATTTGATTTTACGATTAAACCATGTGTCATGTATGGTTATGGGATAACAACTTATTTGTTTTCATCTTCAACAGGGTGAATGAGATAGAAAAACAAATAGATACCCCAACAATGTTCAGGTTTCCATCGTTTGAGACAATTCACTGGTATGCAGGATCTCATCTGCTTCAGCAGTTGAGGAGAATCAATGAAGAACATCAGGTGTGTTGAATGCTTCTCCAATAATTCACTGTCACTATTTATATCTTTCAGCACCAGGTTGAATTTGACAATGATGAAAGATTATCTTAATTAGATTCCTCCTTTGCAAGACTACCTACTAAATGCAACTATTAAATTTACACTTAAAATTCTTAAATACAATTTATTTTTTATCGTCTGTATAAATACGGAACATGATGAATGCATTAAAGTCTTCTATGTAAGGTTGGTAACAAAACTGCAGTACTTCTCTAAAGCTTTGCTGCGAAATTTTACAAACACCTTTCGCTATCATATCTTTGACGTCAGTTCGAGTCCATTCGTGTGCTCGAATGCCTGAAGATGCCAAAAGGCGAAACCCGGGTCGTTAGTGACAAAATAAATGGAAGTGTACAAAATCTCAATAATCCAAATTTGATATTGAAATTCCATCAAGCACCCTCAGTCGATGTCTTAAATTACAAAATACATTCATATTTCTTGTAATTTTTGTCTAGTTACATAAATTGTTACGCATATCAAAATACAACAATAATAGAAATCCTTTTCCATGAAGTTTACTATTATTATTGTTATTATTATGTGATACTAACCATTTGCAGGACAAAGATTTTACTCTCGGGGAGCGATGTAAGGATAGTGAAACCGGAACACGAGTAACTTTGGATGTCCCACCTTATCTATTGAGGGGAGTCAGGATTCTAGCCGCTGCCCTTAGGGAATGGAACGCCACCAAAGCAGTGAGTTTTTTAAAGCTCTTTCAAAAAGATATACTCACTGAGTAATATGCACTGATCATAAATTTGCCATCACAGCATGACCAATCCAAGAAAGACAACATCCCAGACGGTGTCAACAGTGGCCAGCTGGTGAGAGAACTGGCGCGGGAATTGAAACGGCTAGAGAGATCTTTACCCCCCGTGGTCCCCCTCCCTGGGCTCGCATCACCTGTCAAGAAAAAAAGAAAAAGACCCAAGCCACATGTAAGAAAATTCAAAAATATTTGTTTTTCCAACCTTTCTTGTGTATTGTGTAACAATTTGGAGCAAAAGTATGAATAGTAAGGAGATTGTGTAGACAGAAAGATGAGGTTATAACAATTAATTTTCAGTCACCCATCTTAGAAGGAGCAGCAAAATTTTTCTTCTTAAAAATGTACACTTTTAGAATGGTTGCTGGTTGACGATCATAGACTACTTGTTAACCCAACCCTGATATGGCTGTGTACATTAATATAAATGCATATTTATCATAATTATGTCTAATTAGCTCATTGCCTATTCCATACCAAATTCAAGATATGACAGATTCGACAAACAAATGCTTGAGAGTAATTCACCGAGCAGCCTGCATCACTTTAATGATTTCTGTGTTAAAAAAACGCAATATTCTTCACTATAATATTTATTAAATGGTATAGTTTATCACCATGAACAGGAAATTAAAGAATATTTCGCAATATGAAATCAAATGATTCGGAAATATTACTAAACGAAACACTTGTTTGACTTTCAGGAGACGAAAACTAAACAACAGGTTGTCTCTAGGGAGCGACCATTCGCTTCTGTATCTTCCGGAAATATTCCACTCCAACCACTAGTCTCCCCGACCTTCCCGTCGTCTTCCGCCACAACCGATCCTCGCTCCCTTTACAACCGGCACAACCACCAACCTCCAAAACGGACAGTATTGAAGCTCACTCTCCCCAAACCGATCATGCACGTCCCTGACTCTAATAACGTGTTCTCCAATTCGAGTCAAGACTCCGAGGACGCGGAGCTGACCAGTATGGCCACTATGGCATGCCGCAGCGGTATGGCGTCGTACGGTCAAGGATATGATTCACAGGACTCCTTTGGAGGAGACAGCGACTATCGAGTGCCAGAGGGAGCCCGAGGAAATCGCCCTGCACTTGCTTCTGATGACCCTTATGCCGAATTAACCAATGACGATAGAGGAGGGTCTGTTTTAAAAATCAAAATAGGGTGAGATTTAAGCATTGATTTTAAAATATTTAAGTAAATTATTAAATTTTTAATAATAATAATAAATACTTTATAATCTTTTCGAATCATTTTTGCTTTGCTTTTCAACATTATTCGACTTTGTCAATTTTTAAAAATGTTTTTATTATTATCATTATCTTTTGTATATGTACTTGTTTAAATGCATGACGCATTGTCATCAACTGTAATGCCATGTATTATAATTTTCATTTACAAATAAACAAATTATTATTTACATTTCAGTAGGAGTCAATAAATCACAACCTTGAGTAAATGGGAAAAACCATTTCTATTTATATAGTACACATTTTATTCTAGAAAATTAATATCAATAAAATGAATAAATTTCCAGATTACCTCCTTCAAATCCATCAGATCGTAGTCAAGAACGAACTGGAAATAGTGACCGACGTGGTCCTCCACCAGATTACGCGGCGCCCTTGACCTCGCCGTCCCGTTCTATACTCGAATCGCATTTAACCGGAGAGGGAATCCGCAACACCTCCAACCGATGGACCATCTCCAAGAGCCGCGTCAGAAACAATGCCACAGATCAAACCGATGAACAGATTCTTTTCACCAATGAAAATCTCACTCCGCCTGCTGTCCGCTCGGCTGCTCCCCCTCCCCACGTGGCCCGGAGTGATTCAGTCCCGACAGACAACGGTCCACTTTATGGCCCCGGCATGTACGACGATTCTTACGGTTCCCGGTTCTCCCTTCACGGAAGGGATGTACCCGGTCCGCCTGATTACTCACCTGTCGAGCCTGCCGATGACTATCTCGGGCCTGCCGCTGCCCTAAAGTATGACGGTGATCTTGATTCTGATCCGGCATCACCCTCCGGTTTCGGTGGTAACTTTGCCAACAACTCCGATCCATATCGAAGTCTTCCTCCGAGGGAAGAAAATGAAGGTGTCAGTTTTCACCCACCTCGTTCTAGAGGTGACTTCATGGAGGAAGGAGATGGGACTGTTATTATGGACAACAACCATCAGAGTAGTGGAGGACTTGTTGTTTCTCGCCCTCCACCTGCTTACGTGAGTAATTTTTTATATCACCCATATTGATTTACCGAATATCTACTTTTCCGATATACTCAATCCACCCACCATCATCTGTTTCCGCTTTTAAATGTTTGCCAGAAGCTTCTCAGAGCAATTTAAGACTATCATGTGTTCGTAAAAATTACACTGTGGAATGAGAAGCTTCTATGTTAAGATTTGCTCACCCTTAATATGATTCATCATTGGTATTAAATGCGATTTACTTTACTCTCGTAGCTACCAACTCAATGTGGTTGATCGGTAGGACGAAACTGAGTTATTCTTCCCTTTCATATAAAAGTTTGATTGCCTCTATTAGATGTGGTCCATCTTATTCGCCAATGTTGATCAGTCTTGATTTATCTTAAGTATTGTATATTCACGTGGTACAAGATAATAAGTATACAGTATCAATATATATTATTTTAGAACCCAAATTCTAGCCCTTATGTTTACTAAATCAACATACAGACTACATCTATATTGCATAATCGTTTTTTGTAATTTCATCAGCAATATATTGCTTTAAATAATTGCTATGCCAATATTCACCTCTACTGTCGTGTCATATTGTTAGGAATAATAATTTGTCTACAGGGGACCGTAGTGGCAGCTGCCAGTGGACGCAGTGACCGACCTAGTCGTCGGCGTGTGGATCCGCGCTCTTCCATTTATGACTACGATGAACAGGAAGAAGCGCACCCGGACGACGGCGCCCTTTGCATTGATGAAACCGCTCGCCCACCGGCTGCGGGTAGGAGTGCCAAAAAAAAGAAACCCAAGCACAATGCCCCTGCAGGTCCCATCGCCATCGGAGTAAACGACACTCTCAAGATTACCATTCCGGGTGAGTTAATTAATTATTTTCAATTCAGTTTTTAGTTTCGTTGACGTATCAAAACCTATGTTCATTGTTTATCTTTTATTCATACCCTCGATAATGATAAATCGAAAATTCTCTGCACAAATTTTCTGATTTGGATATAAAAAGAAACTCTTTATTTAAAAATTGATTCATGGAGAATGTTCTCATAGCTATCTCATTCTATAATCCTATTTTCATCCCATACAAAACTCATGTTTGTTAATTTATCCCTTTGGTTTCTTTGACAGCTCACATGTATAGACAAGAGACCACTGATTCCAGAAGCCACAATACATTTGCAGCACCCAAGAATGGCATTGAATCTCTGCTGCAGGCTTCTGCTTATGCTGGATCTTCGGATAATCAGTGAGTGTCTTTAGTAATAAGTTGGTAAATTTTTTCATACAAAAATATTCCAAATTTATTAAATATATTTTTACTTAACTAGAGAGCGAGATGCTGTAGCAGGAATGTTGTCTATCGGTCAAAGCTGATGAATATGGCGAGGGCAATCAAACCAATGTACCTGAGACAGCTCTCCAAATCTCAGTAAAAGCTCCACCCTAACTCCGTATGTACTTTGTCCATAATAATTATGAATCCATTACAAAATGCTTCCAAAAGTTTTTTCGCTTTTTTCGAAAAATCAAACCAATGTACCTGCCGCAAGCATCTGTTTTCAAATCTCAGTAAAAGAGTCACCCTGAACTCTACGTATGTACTTTGTTACTAATAATAATTGCTATTATCCATTACAAAATGCTTCCAAAAGTTTTTTTCGCTTTTTTTCGTTTTTTTTTATTTCTATATTTATTCTTATTCAAATAAGGGCACACTTTATATTGAAATGTATTTGCGCTATAAATAATAATTGCAATGATTTCTGTACTACAGTATATCCATCATTGGAAATGTCTTCTGATGATGAAGAAGGTCTTCCTCCATCTCGAAGGACTCCTCAATCTAAATCACACCGAAGAAAGTCTTCCAATACTGCTTTGCCAGGAGACAGGTATGTTTCAAAATATTTGCTGACGGTTCATACTAGAAACCAAATTAAGTAGGTCCTTCTGTCAAGTTAATTATTGGCTTCTATATTAACTGTTTGTTGATGTTGCAGAGAGGATGAATCTTGGTCGCCACGCTGAAGATTAGGCCGTTTGCTTCCACGCTCTAATCGGCCGGCCAGACGTGGATCAAGACGAGAAGCCGTGCAAGCCGCCCTGCGAGCTGCCAGACTCAAAGGTGTCTCCCAGGAACATCAAAAAGAGATGGCCACCACCCAGTCTCTGGGACACGGTCATGGATTTGTGAGTAATAATTTGAACCCTTTTACTTTCAATATGGCCAATAAATAAATTTTATACGCAATATTGTCATACTTTGAAAAAAATAAAATCTTCAATTATCAACTTTACATTGTGTTCTGGTTTTATATTATAAAACCATACTTTATTCTTGAACACCATTCTGTGGCTGCTCGATAATTAAAGGGGGCAGAGGTGAAGGATACTTGTCTTGTCTAAACAACTTCCATGTTCTAATGCAACTACCCCAGGATAGAGTGACATAATGGATTTCAGTCTCCAACCATCAATAGAACACAGCACGAAAAGAAGAAGACGAATATTTTAACAAAACTAAATATTCATATCAATTCTGAGAAATGAATATACTTTTGACAGCAATTTAAAGTTGAATACTATTAAACAATAAACTCTTATTATTTTTTCATAGATTTTGTTGTCCCTGGAATATATTCCCTGTGCAAAAGATTGGATGTATCATTAATTTATTGAATGAAGTAAATATGACGTTCTGATGATTTTGGATTATTTCATGCTATTTTTTGTAATGTATTTATAGGTGCCGCCCCCAGTCGCTGGCGTCCTCCCTTCAATTGTGCCTTCATCACTCTCATCCTCCGCGCATCTGCCCCATCCTCTTCCTCACTCTCATCCTGTTGCCGTCTCTCATCCGCATTCTCATCCCCTTCCTCTTGCCCATCCGCACCTTCATTCCCAGCCTTTACCTCGATCTCGCTCCCCTGATCCTGCGAACAATATTCATCCTAATGCTGTAACGACTCACATGGTGCCGCACCTCGCCAATAATGTCATCGGTCATCCGTTGGCCGGTCACAGACCTACCGATGCCCCCCTCACTCATGCTCTCAGGGAACCTGCGGTGAGATAAGATAATAACCCTTTCATGATTCAACTCTCGATTTCATGCGTCAATGTTTTCTTAATAGCCATATCCACTCTCAATGCGGATCATATAAAATAATGCAAGATTACCTTAAATCCAGATATTTTAACAAGGAGCGATGGCTATTGAAACACTATTTTATTCCTTTGAAATGATCGGAATTGGAGATCTAAGGAAAACAAATATCATTTGGATATTAATGTTGCCTTTTCAAGTTTAGTGGTGAAGATATTTTTCTTTTTGATGAAATAGTTTTACAGTATGATTAATAAAAACTGAGCTCCAAAGTGGCATTTTTATATGTACTCTAGCCCTCATCTGAATATCTTGTAATGCCTTTTCTCATTGATTTAGTGTTTACTTTGTAATACTTTTATATTTGACTTGCTTAAAACTAAATATGCATGAAGACTCATTTCTTTTTCTATATTTCAGACTTTAACAAGTTTAAAAAAGCCGTATAGAAAGAAGAGACCAGTGAAACCCCCAAGGCCGATACCTGTGCAACACGTCTTACCCTCTCCTGCTACACCCAAAGGTAATTAAAGTATTATACATAAAATTTATATCCCTGACTCTGATGTAACTATTTCAATTCAATTACAGACTATTTATTACTTCTTCACTACTTGCTTCAAGATCAATTGAAGACTATTTGAGGAGCACTCAATGTCAAAACTTTTATCGTAAGCCACCAGTTTGGTGACATCTGCTCTATATGCTGTTTTTATACGTTGATTTAAATTATATATTTAACCCTAACCTGCCCAGCCGCCAAATGCGATTTAACCTCTCACGCTCATAATTTCAAGAATGAATATGAAAATGATGACAATAATTCTCTCTTGATCCCGTATATATATATATATGATGGGTAGTAAACATGTTAAAAAGAAAAATATGTAATGGGATATATAAGCAAATCTGTCGTTCATTAACCAAATTGCTAAAAAAATTACCATTTGATTCAAGCCGTTTCTGTATGGTATCAATTATCTTATTTCTGTTACCTTGAAAACTTATGTTATTACTGAAAATATTCTTACCATACACAATGATGTTTTTATTAATGTGATTATTAAATTATCCCCGTCGATTCGCTCATATCAAAGGTAAGAGTCAGGGTCATGGTTGTTTTAGAACTTCTCCATTATTATAGAGTTGGCATAAATAAATGTGTGAAATACCTTTATCATCATTGTAGTATTTTTTTTTATTTCAGCTGTCAAATTCAAGAAAGGAATGAAGACAGCAAAGCAACGCTTGGGGAAAATTCTCAAAATACACAAAATGATATGCTGAAAAAGAATGTTCCTTTGATTTGATTTTTCTTATTGTTGATATAATATATCTTTTAAAGAGACATTACTCAAATAAGCACTCTAATTATGATTTTGTTTTGGTCATACCTGTGTGTAGTATATTTAGGACTACATAGACAATTCAAATCCTCCCGTTTATCACGAAACACAAAAGTTCGCCTCTACAAAACCCTCGTATGACCAGTTCTGGCGTATGGTTCAGAAGCCTGAGCACTCAGATCTAACGTCTCTCGGAAACTACAAGTGTTTGAGTGAAAGATTTTCGGCCCTTTCTACGTCAATGGCATTTGTCGACGTTGTCGCAAATTATACCTGAACGCCGGGTCTGACATATATCACTCATGGATGAGTGAAAAGCCACAAAACGTCTCATATTTATGACTCCTGAGGGAAGATGGAGCGTGGGTAGACCGCGACCCCACTGGGTGGATTGAATGTCTCAGGATCTGCGAGTGCTGGAGGTCGACGATTGGCTAGGAAGCGAAAGTCTGAGCAGAGTGGAGGAGAATAATTAAGGCGGCCAAGGTTCAACCTTGAGTGTATCGCCAGTTGATGATAATGATGATCTGTGTAGTATTTTATTTAAAAAAAACTATTGTATATGTGTATATATTTTTTTTTGCAATATTCCCACAGAATTTATACAAATGCCTGTCTGCAACTGGTTGACGAGAATGAACAAGTTCTGTGAGAATGTCAAACACTCATAATGTTTTACAGAGAAATTGAAACCGCCCATATCAATCATTTTTAGTTCTTATAATATCATTACAAAAAAGCTCAATATTTTCTATACATGACTTTATTAATGCTTCACGATTCCGGCAATCTATTTTTGTATTCAGTGAAAGATATCAGGTGAAAATTTATTATTAAATACAAGTCTCGCAATAAAATGATATAATGGAGATACTAATTAAAAATATAACCTCTACAAATGTACAGTCGATAAAACCGAAGAATTTGTTTATTCCTACTATTAATACTTTCGAAGCTATGGATGTAAACATGCCCAAAGGAATCAGTGTATATTGTGATGAGCATTTATACATGCCATAAATTAATCTACATCAAGTTTGACAAGAGTCATTTACGAAATAATTGGCATGCGAAGAAAGGGCTAATAACTTTACAGCTGTAGGTACCATTACTTTTGATATACCTTGATAAACATGACTGTAATTTTGACAATATTTTGTTCATTTGTAGATTTACACTTGTATGTACTATCCTCTGGAAAGAAACATCTAATAGGGAAAGTCATATTCTGACAGACCATCCTTGGTTTGTGTCGCTGATCAATTTAAGAACTAGAGAAATTGAAACCGGATTGTTTTAATTTTCTCTACTAAAATTCTCAGGAATCTGGATGAAAACTCGTGTCACGGTCATCTGTGCTTTCCCTTATGAAAATGAGGTAAAAAGATTCATTATTTCTTGTTTCCTCTTAATATTAACAGTAAATATGACAAACTCTTTCTTTGATTCAGATAAATAGGAAACTTTAGAGATTTAACTGCCTGACTTACCAAATATCAGGAAAGCATTGTAACAAATCAAAAATACACCAAAATTATAATTTTTACTAATAACACCAGTTGCCTAACATAGTTTTACCATTCGGGAGGGAAAAATCCGATACCAATTTGTTGATTTAAGAAGCTGATCATGGGACATATTATTATCGATTCAAATTGTGTATTATTGTTTATTTAATCGTCGGAAAATGAAATTTTTGTTGCAAATATTCGGGACCAAAAATCAAACGTGATGGATACAAACTTTAGACGTTCGCTCAAAAAATACATGTGTAAATTACTTATTTTGAAATGTACATATTAATATTGATGTAAAATTATATCTCCATAATTACTTCTAGTATTTTTCAATCTTAGATTGACAATTTTATTACTGCATTCAAATTTGTTAGCCGAGTCAGTGACAGAGAACATCAGACGGGAACAAAAAATTTTGGTTTGTATCTCTTGATTACATTTGATCAGATTATGAAACAAACACAAAATAACTTTACTTTTAAAAAATAAAAGTGGTTCATTTTGAAAAATGCAGTCATATTGACGGTGTTTTGTCTGAAAGATAACCACAATTTGTCAATATCTTTTAGTGTTTAGATTATGTTGTTTGTCAAAATAAAACAAAAATACGTACACATAAGTCATTTCCCATAATATGTAATGATACATAACTTGAAAAACCCGAAAAAAAATATGTTTAAACTCTTCCACATGTTATAGAAACCAATAAATTCAATTCTGATATGTCCAATTGTATGTTCCTTATATTTACTGCAATCAGCAAAAACCGGTATATTATTCTCAATTGGAAATACAATATGGTGGAAAAGTACACTATCGATAAAACTATTAATGTCAACATGAACCACAACAGGTCGTTTACTACTAACACTGCAAAGTGGTCTTATTGATTTTTGCTTTTAGATATCTCATATCTGTTTATTAAACCCATTCACTGAGATGAGCATCTAAACATGCACAAAATCAATACAAATCAAATTTTACCGCAGGGAAAAGGCTAATCAACAAAAAAATGTAAGAAATTCCTTTAAATGAGTTTCTAAAGTAACCTTAACACACTACATTTAATAAGAGTGATTTCATAAACAAAGTAAAGCATTTTTATTTTCTATTCAGAATGGATCACAGCCTCGTCTTTTTAGGGTATATAAAAATAATGAATACTATTTATTAATGATTGAATTGGCTATTACTTGATAAACTTCCATTATAGTAAGTTAAAATATAGCAATCCTCAGTTCCCTAGTATTAGATAATTCTTGTGAAACTAGTTGCTATTTTTTTACCTTACTACATGATTACACAGTTGACTTGATTAAATCCCAGTGTACCAATGTTACGAAATAAAAAACTATTGCATTATGATTTATGAATTTTTGTTTTTAGTTTTTAATTTTTAATAGGTAGGCAAATTGTTAACATAATAAAACATGAACCGTTTACAATGCCAAGCATCCCCGGTTCTGAACATTGATAGCCTGGAAGTGTTGACTTGTTGTTGATTGTTATATATATAAAAAGAAATGTCTCTTGTTGAAGTATACATTTAAAAAAATGATATTGTCAAAAGTGTACCTAAATGTAAGTAATTGTAGTATAATAAAACTGAAAGTTTCATAGGAATGTATAAAACAACTTATGAGCGAATCAGCTTGTATTGAAAATGGATCAGCCGGGTAAAATTAATTGTATTTATTTTCTTGTTGTCATGATAGCTTAAGTAAACACAATGCATGTAGACCAGTGTTTCTTAATGAAGGTGTAAACGCCCACAAGGGTTCGTTTTTATATATTTAGTTGCGAAAATTCAATTGTGCGAAAATTCAATTGTGCGAAAATATCGCTGCATGTTACGATGATACAATCAAGTCATTTCTGCAACAGGCACGTTTATTTCTTTGCCTCAGTGTATTCGAGTTCTTCTGCACTAAAATCAGTTGAATATAATTGGTTTTATTTCACTCAATACATTTAAATCGTATTGTTGAATAAGTATATTGTGGTTAATGAGGATAAGAAATCTGTAGACTGAGAGTAAAATTGTTCCCTACCACTAGTCACTCATTGTTGGTCGATTTGGCTATAACTTCAATCATGATACTATCAACTACTTAATTAGCTTTTTATGGTATTTTTATACTATCTATAATTTTATCATCTATTTGTAAATTTGATTAAAATTATGTTAACTTTTTAAACTTGACGAATCTCTTTTTTGGGACATATGAATTACTGGAAAGGAATACTACTGATACATTATGTAATAGCATGGTATCCCTGTGAAACATTTAAAATAAAAAAAAATTAATTTTTGAAGTCAGTACAGACAACCACTCAAAGATGGATTTTAAAAATTAGTCAAACGTTTTATAATTAAGGATTTCTTATTTTTTTAAATGACCTCAAACATCAGAAAAGATCAATTTTTTCCCGAATAGCAATGAAAATTATGTTTTAATTGCTTTTGAAATCGAATAATGCATTATACTTTTTATGATGGAAAACTTGCATTTATCAAACAGCAATTGGTAGAAGAATTAAATCACCGTTAAATATTATCAGGTAAATTTTATTGCTTTTCAGAAATTCACAAATTGTTTTAATCAATACCTCGATTATAACAATAATCAATTGATGAAATAAATCGTTTTCTTACAGATGCAAGTGCAAACAATTATTACAGATGAAAAATATAACATAATTATATTATGATTTGTTAAATAGATCATGATAAAATTTAGTATAGAAAAATGTGATTGATACTTGAAACTTCCACGTTGAAATGACTCTTATTTATGTGTACTATTTTATTTATTCTGTCGCCTTATTTTTTTTCTATTCTAAATGTGGTTAAAAGATTTATTAAAAACCGATACACGTTATGGTGGTTGACTATAAACCATGTAAAACATTTTTTCAAACCAATTTACAGACATTCTATAAATTATATTTCCTTGCCCTTCAAAAAGTAAAAGATTTTAAACTAACATTTTCATCCAAAACTAACCCCTATGTCATTAACTACACTATTGATTGGCTGTAACTCAAGTTTCCTCTGTAGGGATCATCAGACAAACAATAGCATCATTATCTAATTCAATGGCTTAGGAAACAGAAAAGGTCAGCAACAATCGTTGTCATAATAAAACATAATGAATCTGAAGTCATAATAAAAAGGTGCCATTTTATTATTCTAAAAAGTTAACCCCCCAGGAAGAAATCATTATCAGCAGTCCACTATTTCTTGGAATTTTGCATTTTTATCTCCTTGAAAGTGACAGCAAGAGTTCTTATCTAACTAATTGTATAGTTCATTGATTGAATCTTTTGTTACGACACAAATGCAAGCTCTTAATTATATTTATACGAATTTCATATATTACACAATTTTGGCATAGGCTCATAGGTCCCTTGTGGTTAAAAACCCTGCGGTAAAAAGTCTGAAGCTGCTAAATTTGATAATAAATCTCGAAACATTCTCTTCAAAATTCTGAATGATACTATGCTTTGTGTGACACATTTAATGCCATCTTTCTTGAACAAAATTTGTTACTCATTTTATCTGATTGACCAGAAGACAGGTAACAATTATGGAATGACAGTCGTAGCATTATCTTGCAGCATCTTTCAAGCAATAAGCTTCGATTAAATACCAGAGGATTGCATTTCAAACAATCGCTGACATTTTAACATGAATAAAAACACTACAAAATATTATCATTCATTCACTGTCAAAATTTTACATGCAATTTATTTTGATCACTCCATATTGGGATATATAATTTTGTTCTTACTATGCTAAGAACTATTTCCAATAATATTCTTATTATTGAGCATTCGCACGTCTAAGCTCAATTTGACTTTGGATATGCATGTTATATTAATCAAATAAACAATTAAATGTACAAATATTTGTATATAAAACAATATATCTCATTCTATAAAATCCTGATCAAACGATGTTTCACCTTTTCAAAGTGAAAATTTATAAATATTGTAATAGAATGTTGAAACTCCTTGTGTGGAAGTAATTTTTAAAACTCACAAAATGATGTAAATACAATTTTTATTATTAATAAAAAAAATTAGAAAAGTTTTATAAAGCTGTCAAGTTGTGATGATTATTTATAACCTACCCATAATACAGCGGCAAGGCTATTTGCCAGTTACCTTTGACTTCTAAAATAATCACAATGATTAAATTCATATTAAAATTCAAATAGCTATTTGAATGTTAAGAATGGAAGCAACATTGGGCAGATGTTTTTTTACAGTGAAGCGTTGTTTTCAACCGGTTGAGTACAGAGAATTTTTCACTGCCTCCAAAAAATTGGGGAATATTATTTATATTTTTTTTTGTGCATATTGATGGGACGTTTATCGTTTTTTCCAATTTTCAATTCAAAATTGCAAGATTTCCAAAAAAAATCAGGGTTGACAACATATAAAAATATGTATTTTTTAAGAAGGTATTTCCATTCTCAACATGAATTAACTAAATTATTTATATCTAAAAACGATAATATAATGTTAGGGTTGCCACAACACTTTTTTTACACAATTAAATTTTATAGTTCTGGTTGTTATAAAATAGTCTTTTATATACAGGAATCTTCTAAATTTATCACAAAATCGTTCTATAAGTTTCGAAACAAACTTAAAAAGATGAGTTCTTGGAATGAAATGAAAAATTTTTTGACCCAATGCAAAGATAAACAATGAATTTGAGATGATGGTCATAAATCGAGATAATAATGTGTTCCATGTGGTAGCTCTTGTGACACGTTTGAAGATATTATTCTTTGTATCCAATATGCATGTGATTTTTTTTTTAATTCCATATTAGCTTTACATGGATGTCACTATATTTTTTCAACATAATCCAATCAAAATCTTATTGGAATAACATGTAGTTGATTTTTGAAAAGTCTTAGCATTAAAGTCATTAAAAATGACTTAATAATGCCGTCTGGTCGCATCATGCTATACGCATGTCCCGTTTAAATTTGACAACTCAAAATTATTTAAATATATCGAAAAAATAACATTCCAAGAAAAACTGCTGACTCCATTGGGCTCTGAAACGTTCAACGCAAATATCCACCATTTTGTTTTTGAGACCTGTCAAGTGTGCGCCGTTCGTAAACAGCTCTACAAATAAATTGTTTAAATGATGTTTTTTTTGTTGATAACACAAATAAAACATTCTCAAATTATAATTGTGAGTACAAATCATGTCTTCCATACAATATTTACATGTTTTTATAGATATATGTTCGATATTATACTTTTGAAGTCAATTAAAGTAGAGGTCAATTTTTCCGTTAACAATGTTGCGTTTTAAATACTTTTATAGTGTTAGCAGCCTTATTACTATAGAATCGGATCGTTATAATTAGTTATAATTATAATATATCTTTACATCATTGCAGATGATTGGATGAGGAAAAATGTTTGTTGGTCTTTAGCTAAACAAGAAGAAAAAGTATTGTTACAACTTTGCAATATGATACTAAATATTATATAATGAAAATGCTTAATTTGTTAGTAGACAATAATTATCAAACTAATATTATAGAAAGTAGCATAAGTACTGAACCACGGTATTTCAGTGATACATTTTTCGGAAAACAAGATATTTCTTTGACTATTCCGGTTGATAGAAGAGTTCAACAACATTAAAGTTCTGTTCCGATAATAAATTCGTTCATTGATGATGGAAGTGATAACGTTATTTCTTTGGTACCATATTTTGAGTATTCAGATTCTGATGCATACACCTGCCCTCGGCCAAAGGAATAGGAGTAAAAGATGTGAAGTACACTTAATTACATGGTTTACAAAAAAACAAAAGGAAACGTGATAAGTGTGAATCTTTACCATTTCCGCTCCCAATGTGTAGCATATGGTCTCCTAATGGAGGTATCTCAAATGTTTCAAAAATCAGCAACAAAAGTTTTTTTTCTACGAGAACTGCATGTTACTCAGTTTCTCAACTTCTTTTTTATGGATAGAAGGATATTGCTAATACAGACATAGTGGTTAGCTAATTGCTCTCGCTACGCTACGGTTTTAGAATGGGATGGGTTATAATTAATTATAAATAGCAAAATAATCAGTTTTAATACTCCAATAAAATTGTCTAAAGCGAAGTTAAAAACTTTGCTCTTTTTATAGCCATCGATATGCATGTCTTTTAAAACTACCATTTTCAAACGTAAAGTAAGAGATATTAACCCTGTAAATTAATTATTACAGTCTTTTTTTTTAAATTGTAGCCGTGTGTGCATGTCGCTATTACTAATTTATTAAACCTAGAAACAGGTGTGATTTATTTTTCCCATCAAGTAGTATAATAAGATTTTTAAAAATGTTCCAATAAATATAATACTATAAATAATATAGCTTTGATTTCCTGGGATAAAATATTTATATTAAAAAAATATTTTCCATAGCACTAATACTCGATATACATTTTTTTAAAATCGAAAAATGAATACAGCAACTGGCAACGTCCTGTAGCTGTCAAACGTTACAGTAATTATGGCTTGTGTTAGTCCTGATAATCGTTGTTTTACATATTAAATAAAGAAAATTATAAATCAAGGTTGACTAAACAAATGCATATTGAATACTAGAGTTATTAAAAACATTTTTTACGCCTATTATATGTTGAATTCTTTATGAATGTGTAATTAGGTAAATAACAGTAGTTAACTGCATGTAAACAAATATCTCTTATTTCGATACTGCAGTATATCCACCAGGTGTTACTCTCTTTCGTTTTTTGATAATAACAGACATTGTTTTTCAGCTTATTCGGCATGATGGGACGGTCGAAATCAACGAATCAAGACCTTAGTTTTGAACAAAAGTTTTGTCGAACCTGTCTCACTTCCGAAGCAAATATGAATGCAATCGATGAGAAATTAAAAGTCATTGAAGATCTTACTGGTTTGCAGGTATGTGAAATATATAGATTATAATATTCGATCAAATTCAACAATAAATACGATAAACAAAATCAGTAGTAAAGTAAGTGGACAGTCTAGCTCTACTATCATTGTGCACATTTTTTCACTCCAATTGAAGAACGCACGCAGAACTAGTTGATTGAACAAAATTGCTAATGCTTAGCCAATTTTTGTGTACCGTCTTTCTATATTATGTTGGTTCTAGTAGGGGAAACACATTCAGTGGAATAACAGAATTATCAACTTTAATCTTATATTATGATTGAACACTGCAGTATGCATTTCGATAAATTGAAAAATTGTACTTTGTATTGGCTCATTTGTGGATTTGAATCATGAATTGCAGAATGAATGCATTAAGTATTACTACAACGCTACAATCATGGTCTTATTAGAGATTAATCGAGAATACAATATTATGGTACCATCTGTCAGCGATGAATGAAATGTACTGAGATAGCCTTTTTATTGTTTTGATAATTAATTCACGATTATTCTTGAAACTAATATGTACAATATTAATCATTCATCATAGGTATCTAAACAACGGCACAACTCATTAGATTGGCTCTGTAAAAATTGCGAAGATACATTGAAAAAATTCCAGAACTTCAGAGACATTTGCTTCATAGTTAATGGTGTATTAAAAAAATATTTAAGCACAAGTAAAGTCAGTAAAAGAAAAGTGAACTATGAATATATCAAGAAGGAACGAGAGAAACTTCCTAAGTCTGAAAGTGTTCTTACTGAAGAAGCAGATGATAGAGCAAATTCACTTCTAGCTATTGAAGCGAAACCAGAAACATTAAGCGCTGTTATATCTCTAAAAGAAGCTGACAAAATGGAAAGTGATCCACAAAATTGCATAAAACTTGAGTTCAGTGACAACTATGGCAAAACTGATGACATTTATAATGATGATCATGAAATTTTTGAAGACGATGATGATCCATATTCAGATACTGATGAAATACACAATAAACTCGACAATGTGTACAACAATGACGAAATGGACGATATAGTTTTAAGTAAAATTAAAAAAGAGATGGAAGAAGCTAATGGTGATATTAGCGAATCTAATGAATTTTTTTATCACATAGATATAAAAAGAAAAGAAGCAAGACATAAAAGAAAAAAAGATAAAAATAAAAATAGAGTTAAGAAAAAGAAACAGTCTCTTAGTTTTAGAGATGAACAGCAAATTGAAAATGATGCCGAAGGTATGCTTAGTAATTTTTTCTGTTTGTTTTCATGTATTGATATGGCATCACCTGAGTGCAGAATTAACTTACTTTACAACTGCTTCTTCATCTATAACAAATCTGCTATGGTTCTGTACTAAAATGATAATACATTAATAAATTCAAAAGGTTAATATAGTAATTATAATGTTTTCTTTCGCTTAAAAAAATGGTAGATAGTTGGTCATTCATGAAAGTATCAATATAATATGTGCAAAGGATCTCATCGAATATAAATAATACTTGCTTACTGCTTAATTTTTTCTCGTAAAAGTATTTTCGTTCTAAACATCTGAAAAGAAAATAATGGAAAATCCAAAACCAGATAAAAAGAAATCAATTTCTACATGAACAACATTTAAATACAATACTATAATGTATCCCACAATCATATTTGTTTTCCAGTAGTGAGAGTATTAATCATACATATATTTACAATGAAAAAGTTTCTTTCGAGACATACTCAAAGGTATTTCATGACTGAAGGTTGAGTTTGACCATGTGGATTCATTTTGTTTTAGGACTCCGATTACGAAGTAAAAAAGCTCGCATCGTTATTGACTCGATGAAAGCGAGTGAAGTTGTGCTGACTACTGAAGAACAATTAAAGGAACGAGAAGATCGATCTAAAGAAGAATCCTACCTTACATCACCATTCAAATGTGAAATGTGTATCTTAGCTTTCAGACACGAATACACACATAAAAATCATATGCGTAAACATAGCGAGGTCAGTAAATCAGTTGAAAGTTTCGATGATAGTTCCACATAAAAATTTGTTGTAAGCAATTCTGGTACACTTGTTTCTTATGCTTGTGATCGGTGTTGTGGCACTTTATTATCCTTAGAAGCAAATGATCCATTTTAACCATCCGTACACTGTAATCTTTATGTTAAGTCAAAGTATAAGGTACAAATCTAGTTATGAGTGATTAGTTTTTCAATCTAACTTTACCCTGGACTGAGATTCTGATTTTTATATTCCTCAACTTTTAACGCGATCTGAGAATAGTCACATTCACCCAGATGTTTCAAGCTTACTTAACTGTATGAAGAAGTAGTAGGTTTTTCTCTCATTTCGCAAAAATCTTTAATCATTTTCCATCTCCTAAAAAATATGAAACATCGAAATAAAAAAAAAATATTTTAATAATGCACTCTCAAAGTATTTGTTTACACTATTGCACTTTTATTTAAATGAAAATAGTAAAGTTTTCCAGGCTGTCTAGCAAAAAGTTGACACTTGTTTTTCAGAGACGCTTTTATTTGTCACAAAATCGTAAAACAAGTATTTTTAAGAAAGTATTTTGTATTTTACAATAAAACATGTTTATTTATTTAAATGTTAACCAATATTTACAGTACAGTCAATCTGGGTAACTGGCCCAGTTCTGAGGGTTTTTGTATTTTTATGGTTCACCATTGCATTTATGTGTGGTATCATTCTACATAGAAATGAACTATTGTCTTAAGATGAAATTGAATTAACACAAATAGATTTATTGTTATAATTGACATATAAATATAGATAAAACAAGATGGGCAAAATCTTCATCTATTTTGGGTAACTTTGACCCATGATAAAAATAATCACTGCAATTACTATACATTCAGTGATTTTAAAGTCTTGGTAACTTTTCTTAATGCTTTCATATATTCTGTACATAATTGAGATGAGAAAAAATATATAGCATTTGGTTTACAGGTTAGTAATACAAATTGAAAATATGGCTAATCCAATTTATTTCAAGAAAAGTTTTTAATTTGTGTTTTATCATTCCAAGCTGACAGCTTACAAATTCAACAATAAAACAAAAGTATGTTGAACATTAATTCATATGGCATTAGTATTATCATGGTATTATTACAGCACCCTTTTCCATGTAGTGGTAATACCTCCATAATAAAACAGACCTCCTTTAACTAAATCTATCTAAAAACATTCTTGAATTCATTACGAAACAATTCTTTAATACATTCATGCATTCTAATGCTAACCAGAATGAGGATTTTCTCTTTTACAGGACCGTGGACCTCATGTTTGCTATTTGTGCTGTCAGCGTTTTCGTACGTATCGACAATTACGAGCTCACGAGTCCCTCCATGCTCTAAGACTGATTTGCTATGCCTGTCAGAGACGGTTGAGAGACAGAGCGCGATTAGCTGAGCATCTAGCATGGCATGCAGGACAGACGTACAACTGTTCCGTGTGTAGTGCTGTTTTTGTGTGAGTGATATTTGTTTTACAAGTGCATTTAATTACTGTTATCAATTGATTTACTGATAAAGATTTGTAATAAAAATAAATAACAGAAGAAGTAATGTTAATGAGCCAGAAGATAAGAACTAGAATTATGCTCTTTTAAATACTTGTTATTTTATATTCCCATGATTTAAATGAAATGCTAATATTTTCATTTACTTGGTTTTAATTTAAGCTCCTTATTATAACGAACTACCAAAAAGTAACCATCGAAATCATTAAAAGTATTGTATGATTAAATTAAAATTATGAATTCGTATTTATAATTTCAGTCGTAGGACGACTCTACACAACCACATGCGGCTGAAACACAACCAAAAGAAATTTAAATGTGAATTTTGTCCAAAAGTATTCGATGCCAAGGAACGTATCAAAGAACATGAACTGTAAGTACGCATTGAATTTTATCATAACAAAATCATATGAAAAACCAATCTATCTTATGAGAAGACCCCGGATCGAAGAGAGGCGAGCGGCTGGTTATCCGGAGTCCTGGAAGGGCTGATCTCAGACAAACTCTATTTCAAATCCGGTTCAAAACTTTTTTATTTTTCCATCAAAGATGCAGTGGTTTAACATTACACAAATATATAAATCCTAACACATAAAATTGATTCTACATTTACATTTACTTAACAACCGAATTTACTTTAAGTTATAATACAAATGACACAACGATTTTAAATTAAGTCCAATGCAAATCAAAAAAAAACAAACAATTCACATCGTCACGTCACCTCCGCCACGAGAGCGCAGCTCGTCCCGCTCGGCAGATCGTAATCGACTGTCTACAAATACTTAAAAAAAAACTCCCCGCACCGTCGGAGCTACCTTTTTTTTCCGTAAAAATGGACTCGTCCAGCGGACGCACCCGACGGCAATTAAACGCCTGGCAACAAGAAAGAGCCTATTCTGCGAAATATTGCTGTTGCCGCTGACTGATTTCAGTTCTGGACATTAATGACACTTATACTTAACAATAACCAGGTGTGTCATTTAATATAAAATTCAAATTCATAACATTGTTATTTTACTGGCTTTGTCACTTCTTTGTTATTTCTAAGGTAAACAATTATTTTAATTCTTAAATTAAAAATGAAGGGTACAGTGGGTTTCATTCATTCTATTAGACGTGGGGAGAGGGTAAGAGATAAATAATGATAACACTAATTACCGTAACACTACTAATTACGTAATATTAATAACTAGTGTTTGGAGATGAAAATCCCAAAGGAAATCGTGAGCCATCTGACTTATTCAAAATGTTATTTACTAATAATCGATTACTGTTAATGGTTTTATTAATTTCTAAAAACTCTAAACTATTAATTTTAGTACCTTTTTTATTTACTCAAAAGTATTTCTACATTTTTATTTTAAAAAGAAAAGTTTTTAAATGGTTCACTAATTTTTTTTTCTTATAATTTTCCTGATTCACTATTGCTTATTGCATTAGTAATGTCATTAAAAAAAATTGCTCAGCTAATGGACTTTTAATGTAGCTATATTAGTGATTTCAGATTAGTATCTATTGATTTGTAAGAGGTCTATAACATTTTAATTGTAGACTCTTTTGTTTGATTTATGTATAATTTGTTTGCTAATCAGTATTTTCTTGTCTCAGTTCATGAACCATCAGTTTTATATACCTTCATTTTTACACTCAATTTTATATAAATAAACCTGGTATGTTTGTATTTTTGTCAGTTGATAATGCTCGTGATGAGCGAAACCGTTCCTGATCATTATAAGTAGTAGTGAAAGTAGTACAAATGAATTGTGTTTTATTTTTTTTTTAAAAATTCTTACTACTATTATTATGTTATTGAATGCGTAAATGTACAATGGAGGAATACCTGAAATCTAAACGCAGTATTTATTATATGTATAGTGATATTTTAATTATTAGAAGCTATGTATACTAGATACACATCACAGAAAAGGAAAAGTTAACAGTAATCGATTATTAGTAAATAATATTTTGAATAAGTCAGGTGGCTCACTACTATTAAATTTATTTCCCTTAAGATTTTCACCTCCAAACACTAGTAATTAATTTGTAATAGTGCTACGATAATTAGTACTATCATTTAAAATTTGAGTCATTGTGATTTTGTACACTTCCATGTATTTTGTCACTAACGGCCCGGGTTTCGCCATTTCGGGCATTCGATTATATAGTACTATCATTGTTTATGTCTTACCCCTCCCCACGTCCAGTAGAATGAAACAAACCCACCCTACTTCATTTTTAATTTGAGAATTAGAATCATTGTTTACTTTAGAAATAAATAACCTTGCGATATAGTTATTCTGAAGATGCTTCTTAAAGAGGTGGATCGCGTCACGATAGTGACAAAGCTAGTGGACTCACAAAGTTACCGTCGGATCCATAGAAAATACCAGTCCATCTGTTACATTTAATATTTTTTTCACAGGCGGCATTTCCCAACACGTTCCCACTGCTGCGATATTTGTGGTAAGGCTTTCTACACAGCTGCAAACCTTTCAAACCATCGAATGACACACATGTCATCGCGAGAGCACTACTGTGTCGAATGTGATCTACATTTCAAGTCTGCCACGATATTAAAAAATCATTTGACCAAAAGTTCAAAGCACAGAGATCCATCATTACTAAGGTAAATTTTATTATTTTATTAATAAGTATAGTAGATTTTCCACTTAACCAAGAAGCGACTTAATCATAAAACACTCTTGGGCTTGTCAAGGGTCAGAATCCCCAAGTTGACAATTTTATACTTGGATTACATTGATTTCTTGCATCAAAAGGTATGGATAACTGTGTTCCCATCCTAACCAAACCTGATAGCTAAAGAAGCAGGACAAGAGTGATAAGCTAACCTTACCGTCTGTAGTCTTTATAGAAAATTTTGAGTTTCTCTTGAACAACTTCTAATGCCAACGTCAGCGTCTAACATCGAAATGATTCGAAATGTATTTATAAAAAATATTATATTTTTCAAATGTAATGACATTACTGGAATTCTCCCAATATATCGATGGCCTAGTTCCATAGTGACAACTAGAAATTGGTAGTTTTAAGATATGGCCGATCAAAGTTTTGACTCATCTAAACTGACTCGTAAAAGGTGATAGCTTATTTAAGACATCGACTGGAGGTGCTTGTTGGAATTTCAACATCAAATTTGAATCGTTGAGATTAGGTTAGATTGAGGTTAGTAACGAAATACATGAAAATGTACAAAATCTCAACAATTCAAATTTATGACTTATTATTTCTATTACTTTTTTATTCAAATAGGTGGTCAATAGTTTATAGTTTTAGGGTTAAAAATTGTTTCTTTATGAAACGCCACGATTCAAAAAAATATATTTCCACAATACGATATTTCGATATGTATGTATATGGAACTGAGAAATTATTTAATTTTGCTGATTTCCATATGCAAATATCTGCCTTTTGAGAGGAAACCTGTATAGTTTACAAGCTGTACTTTTGTGGAACTGAGGAACAGCGGTGTTCGAATATAATGGCTAACTTAACTACTCAAAACATCAAAGACTTATCGTCCTATGGAACTGGGCCATCGACATATTATTTGACTTAAAAGAAGGCTTGGCATTATAATGTCTTCATGAATGATTGGGGAATCGACAATGCTTTATTTTTATTACTCATGTTTTTGTTGTTTACGTAAAATAAGTAGCAAAAGAAATTCATAGGACACACTTGAATGAAATCAGTGCAGTATTGTACCCTTGTATAATCTTAACAATTTCTGCTTCAAAACAGCTGAGCATTGTGTGCCTTAAACCTTCAGCACAAACTATTCGTCATCTTAATCGGTTTCTTAGGGCATTTTAATGCAACACAAATATACCCCTAGTTCAATTAGCAGGAAACATTGTAAATCACATTTTTACGACAATTTCAACTTTTTTTTTCAAAATCCAATTGCAGATTCCCCTGCCAAGAATGTAGCAAACGTTTTGAAAGCGAATTGACCCTATCCCGACACATGGACGCTGCGCATTTTGTCAACAAGCGACTGGAGTGCGATAAGTGTTCTGCCAGATACGCCACACGCCAAGGTTTGAACTTCCATCGCAGATCGTCTCACGAAGGGTTCGTTCTTCCGAGATCCCACAAGTGCACCACATGCGGCAAATCTTTTTCAGTACGTATTCAAAGACGTGAATTATTATTTTTTTTGTTCAAATTTGCACACACCTGTAGCATTGTTTTTCTTTTATAGTCCAAAGCCCTGCTAATTAACCACATGAGAACCCACACTGGCGAGAGACCGTTTGAATGTTCGCAGTGTAAAAAGAAGTTCACCCAGAAATCCGCAATGCGCACGCATGTTAATTTGGTGCATTTAAAGCTGAAACGAATCAAAAAACAATCTAAAAATACTATAAAGGCAGAGTCAAACACTACAGACAGCAGCATTGAACAAAAAATAAATTTAAATGAAGATGACGCAATGAAAGTGACACTTGGGACGGATTGGTGTCAAGATGTTGACAATAATCTGGAATCTCAAAAGATGTTGAACAAAGAACAAGAGTGCATTGATGTCAGTCGGAGTTTGATCGATGAGAGCAGGTCTGTTTTCTTCGGTGCTACACAAGAAGAGGAAGTAAGGTTTGTATCTAAACAGTTTATCATTGATTGATAGATAAGAAAACAAATCTGTGAAAATAATATGTTGGCAATAATGCATTTTATTTGGGCACAAATTTATCATTAAATGAACAATTTATGATCTGAGCATAACTTTACTATATGATAAATCTTGTAATATTTATTTAAATCGTATAATTCAAATAGAAAATCTAATAATGGAATATTTTTTTTTATTTACAAATTCTTTCTCATTCTCTGATAGATTACTATATTAAAAATATATATTGTGTGGAGTAATGGTGAGTCTCAAAAATGAATTGATAACACCAATCAATAACGCTGCGAACAGCGTGGCGGCCATGACAGATTAAATAGTATGACATTACTCCCTTTAAATTAAGATTTTCGTAAATCTTGTTGCATAATGGTCATATCCAATAAAGGGAGAGGATGACAGGAAGGAAACAAACAATTTTTAAATTTATCGATATAATATATATTTTATCAATTATTATTTTACGTAGGTACATTCATTTTCTATACAATTTTACGTAGACAAAACTTTTAAAATAACTATTATTTATATTTTGTAAAATCACTTCTCCCTCTCACTCGTTTAACAAACACGCCCTCTCTCTGTCTCTTCTTTATTACAACTGTTTCGTTTTTATATGTACAAGATTTAAAATTATTTGATTAAATTGAAGTATTCATTTTCAAAACGAACATATTATTTTTAATTTTGTATTGTTCAGTGGAATAAAAATTGCTGCTGTCTAAATAATTGCATTTACTTGAATCACTTTATTTATTTTTATTTGCAAATGAATGAAGAGGTTTTAAATATCTAATGGAAATAATTCAATCAAAATTCAGTATTTTCATAATACATAGTTAAGAAATTTGTTCTGTGAATGCCAATATGATTTTGATTACCTAAAATACAATAGGGATATACTAAGATACTCCATAGAAATTAATATTAGCAAATTCAAATAATGACATTGTAACCATGGGGTGATGAGCACCTGGCTTGTCAACTTCATCTGCTATGTTATCAGTGAAACTTAGATTTGAATATATTAACCTGAGCATTTATTTTTGTTATAGATGCAACAAGCACAGGTAATTGCATTTTGGATTTTTTTGCTATTTGCATTAACGGTCACTAGACTGGTACTTGCAGTTGTTGCATTAATTGAAATAATAGGACTGACACGTAGAGATATGGAGACTAAATGCTCAAACTATGGACAGACTATGGTCTCAAAAATGCAAATTTAACTATCAGTTACAAGACATGTTTAATTATTATTATAGTATGCAATTTTGAAAATGAGCACTCCAATGAAAACAGTTTCAAAGTTAACTTTCTACACTAGACTTTACTAATTGCTTGACCTGCTATCATACAAAATTAATATACAAATAAAAGTCTCATAGTTGTGTAACACTAGGCTCTAAATAAACCACATGAGATATTGTACATGCTGTTTAAATTTATTGAATTTAAATTGCTAAAGTTTTGTACATTTCCATGTATTTCTGATTAAATTCCAATGGTTAAAGAGTAACTCTACAGAATTACTTAAGTTCACATTGTCTTGGTTTAATCTCGACAGAATATAACATTTTTGTACCTTACTTTTAAGGTGTTAACTGTCAATTCTTGGTGGAAAGACATTATATTTTAAAAAATAAAACACAATTCGTTTGTACTACTTCCACATATTTATAATGATCAGGACCGGTTTCGCTCATCACGAGCATTATCAACTGATCAGTTGATAATGCTCGTGATGAGCGAAACCGGTCCTGATCATTATAAATATGTGGAAGTAGTACAAACGAATTGTGTTTAATTTTTTAAAATATTTTTGTACCTGTATTAAAATTTAATCATGGTCTCCAACCATCAACTGCATTATACCTCACGAATATTGTCATCAAGAACAAGATATAAAACTGTGGTGATGTTATGTGTTCACTCCTTATCAATTTGCCGAATGGATGTTTATTTCAATTGTCATTACGTTATATAAATTTCTATTAATAATCATCTTTTAACCCTACAGAGACAAGCGTGACCATATGGTCACAGTAAACATCGCCCATCTATAGCAACATTCGCCCCATTTCTTGCTGAATATCTTGCTGATATAGGTGCGAAAACAGATGGTATAAAACTGACGTAAATATCATTTTTAACCGAAATTGAGTGAAAGCAACAATATTCAGCAACAGATGGGGCAAATATTGGGATAGACGGGCGATGGTGTTAATGTGTATGGTCACGCTTGTCTCTGGAGGGTTAAGATATCGACTGAGGGTGCTTGATGGAATTTCAATAATCATCTTGAATTGTTGAAATTTTGTACATTTCCATGTATTTCGTCACTAACAAACAACCCGGATTACGCCTTTCAGCATCTTCAGGCATTCGCGCAGACAAATGAACTCGAACTGACAGACAGTAAATAGTTTATATATAAGATAAAATACGACAAATTGTTATCACTAATTATATTGGCAGCTGGATTAATTTTAACACAGACCCGACAACAATGACCCTTAATGCTAGTTGAGAAAACAAACGCATTTTGGGTGGAATGGAGGGTTTTAAAATGCAATTCGAAAAAAGCATATACCTACTTATTCCAAATAAGGGTGTTTTGTCGGGGTGACTATGGGATGAATGTATTAATGTGGGGATTTCATTATTTTGATTGTTAATTTATATTTATTTTACGAACGTAAAGGACAGGAGGGAGTTTGGAAGATTAATTCGTTCATTCAAAATTGGTATGAAATTTATCGGGGTTCTATTGATTTCCAAAATTTCTTGATAATTGAGATTTCTTGATAATTAAATTTCTTGATAATTGATTGGTATAAAATTTATCTGGGTTCTATTGATTTCCAAAATTTCTTGATAATTGAGCCCAGTGAAATTCCATATCAATTTTGAATGAACAACTTAATCTCCCAAATTCCCCTTTATTTGTATTCTTTATGTTCGAAAAATAAACATAAATTAACAATCAAAATAATGAAATCCCCATACTAATACACCATCCCATAGTCACCCTGACATAACCCACTAATTTGGAATAAGTAGGTTCTTTGAATTGCATTTTAAAACTCTCCATTCCACCCATAATGCATTTGTTTTCCCAACTAGGATTAAGGGTCATTGTTGGGATTAATCCAGGTGTCAATCTTAGTGCTAATAGTTTGTGGTAACTGTCGGTTCTTCGAATGCCTGAAGATGCCCGTGTCGTTAGTGACGAAATACATGGAAATGTACAAAATTTCAAAAATTTAAATTTGATATTGAAATTCCCTCAAGCACCCTCAGTTGATATGTTAACCCCCAGAGACGAGCGTGTCCGTACGGTCACATTAACACCATCGCCCATCTATCCCAATATTTGCCCCATCTGTTGCTGAATATCGTTGCCTTCACTCAATTTTCGTTAAAAAGGATATTTACGTCAGTTTCACACCACCGGTTTTCGCGCAGATATCTACTAAAAGCACGCACGATTTTTAAATTTACTTTAAAAAATCGTGCATGGCTTTTTCGTAGACATTGACTCGAAAACATGTGGTGCAAAACTGACATAAATATCCTTTTTAACTGAAATTGAGTGCCTTAACGATATTCAGCAAGAAATGGGGCAAATATTGGGATAGATGGACGGACGATGGTGTTTACTGTGACCATATGGTCACGCTCGTCCCTGGAGGGTTACAAGATGATTATTAATTGAAATTCATAAAACGTAATGACAACTGAAATAAACATCCATTCGGCAAATTGATAAGCAGTGATACACATAATCACCACAGTTATATCATGGTCTTAATGACGATATTCCTATGGTTGAATGCAGTTGATAGTAGACAATGATTAAATTTTAATACAGATACAAAAATATTATATTCTGTCGAGATTCAACAAAGACAATGTGAACTTAAGTAATTTAGAAGTTACTCTTTAGCCTTTAGAATTTAATCACAATTAAAAATTACTTATGGCAAGATAAAACTGGGATGACATAAACCATATGATTATTTTCTTATCAATGGAGTTTTAGAGTGAAATTACATAATATTATTTTAGAGGTACGCAAACGTATTTAGTTTAAAATAAGATTTACTATTTTAATGATATGGCAATGTAATCAAATCAAGGTATTGAGAAAAGTTATAAGAATTAAATCGCATCTGTATTGCATACTAAAAATTTTACTGAAGATTATTTTTCATTTGAACTGAACATAAATTACCATACCTTTTGCAAATAAGATAATATGGCTGTACTACATATACATTCATATTGAGCATAACTCATTATTTTGTATCCCCAAAGGAAAGAATTTACTTATTGGAAAAATTGTGCATTGATTTATTTATGGGTGAAACTTAAAATTAACATAATTTTGAATGTTTACACATCTGATGTGGTTTATTCATAACCATACTAAGAGCAAAAAAAGTATTCTTTCTACTAAATAAATGCCAGTTTATTCATTATCATTTGGTACTATGTAAAAATGTTCAATGACAAATATTTCTAGCCTCGATTTCACATATAAAAAATTTAACAAATTACTTTTTTATTAAACAATGAAATGGGATAAAAATATTTGTCGATTGGATCATTTTTTTTAAATGCATTATTTTTTAATTCAATAATTGATTTAATTCTATATTTATTTATTGTTTAAACATTTCACATGTGTTGTGCATTGATAAATAATCATTAATATTACACTATTTAAATTGGCAACATTTTTTCAGAACTCGGCGATAAATCTAAAAAATAATTGTGACAATAAATAGACAAGAAATAATACAAAATGAAAAAAGCAGTATTTAGGACAAATAATTTCATAAAGACTCAAAGACTCAATTACAGATAATCAAAAATAATTGTGTTGTAAAATTGTATTTTAAAATAAGATTGCCTAAGTACCTTTTTCTCATATATCACAAAATTTTATTTGTGCACATTGGTTTGATCGTTAATATGAACTGCGTAAGCAATTTTCCCTTTCTAAAGAAGGCTAGCAAGAGAGCCTCAACATTACACTCAAATTATTTTTATTTTGATAACCTGAAAATTGAATAGGAAGGTTTTTGGATATGGGTATCAAACAAGCAATATTTTTGATATTATAAATATTGTGATTCAAATGAATGTCATGGTTTTGCTATAGCATGATACTTGTAAAACTGTTCTCAAACTAAAATACACGGCTCATTTAGGAGCAAAACCAGATAAATAATTAAAAATCCGCCTAACTAAACCGAGAGGAAGGTTCGAGTCCTTACTAAGATAGCAGAGACATCTGTGGTAAAACTAAGTAAGTAATCATTATTGTTACCTATTTCATGAGATCATTTACCCATAAAACATAACTCGTACTTAAAAAAATATTTTATCACTAGAAGTAACATTACTACTAACTAAATAAAAAAAAATCTCTTTTTACACCGCATATCCAAACTTAATCCGATATTTTGTAAACGAATTATTACAGTTTAAAAAAAAAACTTAAAGATAATTGGCACAGAGGAACATTGATTGTTATATTAAAGAAATACATAATGTATATTGTTATTTAACAAGTTTCAACGCATTATGTTATGGGTTACCAAAACATTCACACTGTATTCTTAAATTTTAGAGCCACTTTTTAGTGCATTGTTGTAAATTAATTGGTACACCCATGGCAAAAGGTTATAGGATTATTTGATATGAAAAAATGATACAGGATCTGCAACTGTAACATCTGCTAAGCTTTGTAGAATAATTGTGAATTTCTCATAAAATGTTTATTACTTGTATTTATTAAAATCGAAATATAGTTAAATTAAGAACAACTGTAAATAATATTGAGCACAAATATAACCTTTTCCCCATGGAAGTACTGAAATATATGATTGATTTTGAAAGCCTTATTTGTTAGTATTCAATGTTCTATAGCAAGGAAATTATTAAAAATGACACAATATATTATTTGCATGAGATCTATGTTGTTCCACGCTTTTGAAAAACATTCTTATATCGTCAGTTGGCTGCAGAACTAGTTTTTTTTCAGCTTATTTTTAAGTTATAAGTAATTTATAATGTATCAAAAGGGTTTCACTATAATTTTAATATTTCGATTAATTTTCACTATTGAATTGAAGTATTCGTAATAGGGTGACATAGAAAAGTTAAATCTTTAAATGGCTCTGATGCACAATTCAGGAAATGTCAGCTAAGCTAGTACAGCATTCAGCTGACAATATGTTCTTTAACCGAAAAACAATTGTAATTCTGCTAGAAATATTTCAAGACAGAATTGAATCAACACTTGTAGTGTTCTTCTTTTTTTTCTGATACATATTTGCTATTGGCAATCAGACTTGTTCATGGCTTTCAAATTATTTGTTTAGAGAGGACTTTTTCAGGCTTAACAACCCTTGAAATACAGCAGTGCAATTTGTAAACTATATTGTTATTATGGATCAGAAATCAGAGGCATTTTTAACATACAAGCGGCAAGAGACTACTAATAATTGAGAGGTTTTAATTTTTACAAAAACTTCTTTGGTGCAGATTCAGCATCTCTTGCGTTCATGTATATACTTTTTAATGTGTGATAAATTAATTTTGAATGGTGGCTGTTCAAGTGATTTCATTTAAAATTGCCAAACAAAAATAAGAAATCATTTTCCATATAAAAAATTAAATGGATGAATTTTAAATAAATGTATAAGTATTAATGACGAAAAGTATAAAACACAAATGAATAAATGCACCAATTAAAAATTGCAAAAATGTTTCACATAGCACATATTGTATTTTTACATAAGATTTCTTTGATCCTATTAAAAGAAAGAAAACAAAATTTCAAAGACCTGAATATCTGTGAAATAAATAAAGTCAAATCACTACATATTTGACTTAATGATAAATAAAATTTATAATTTCTCAACACTTCTCAAATAAACATAAAATCAATTAGCTGACTTAAGCTTGGAAGAAACACATGTATTTTGTTTACAATAAATATGTACAAATAATAAGATCAAATTTTAAAAAATTGCAGCTCAGAAATTGGACAAAAAAAACGCAGTAACATCAACTTCCAAAACAAACAAAAAAGATTAAATTGGAAATGCATGTCAAAATCTTACAAACAAAAATAAAAAAGCCAAAAAATAATGTCGACTGAGAGTGCTTGATGGAATTTCAATATAAAATTGGTATTGTTGAAATTTTGCACATTTCCATGTATTTCGTCATTTACGACACAGGGTTCACCTTTCGGCATTCGAGTCAGTTCGAGTTCATTCGTGTGTTCGAATGCCTGAAGATGCCGAAAGGCGAGACCCGGGTCGTTAGTGACGAAATATATGGAAAATATGACGATTTTAAAATATGAAATAGAGATAAAATGAAGTGGTTAATTCCATACTGTTTTATATATCCACTATTTGTAATTTCAGTAAAAATTGTGTAACTTTTTGAATGAATGTATGGTCTTTAGAAACTATTTGAAGTCTTCTTAAGCACATTTCTTTTTAAAGTAAGATTTTGACCTATGCATCAAAGAATATTATTTATCGCCATTCTCGAAATAAAAAATGAAGTATGACATAACAATGTATACTAAAGTTTTGGCAAACCCATACTGGGATATTTAAAGAGGTATTAAACAGCATTAAATGATGGCCAAACACATATTTAGTTTTAAAAAAACCTATTCATAGCGCCAATAATAAAAACTGTAAGGTGAGATCAATTTAAGAGTCACTATCATATAGTTATGGGAGATCATCAAATACCATACAGTGGCCCTAAGATATATATAAAATATTTTATATGACATATTTTTCGATTAAACAAATAAATGGTAAATGTTATGGTATAATTAGGCACAGTTATTTTAGGGAAATGAAATTGACAATTCGCCAACAGAACTAATAAAAAAAAACTTTTGATACCACTCTATACCATAACCCAAAGTTTTTGGAAAGCAGAAAACTTATTTTAGTAAATCAGCCTGCTTTCGTGTTGACTATAAAAAGCACCTAACGCTATGTGTATTATATGAAAATATAATAAGGCAAGAAATCCATTGAATAACAATTTGGTAATATTTACAAGATTTTATACGCATGCGGTTACTTTTCTAAATCGATTAAAAAAGTCGATTCATGCTGAGACTCCATAATTTAGAAATAAATAATTTCTTGATTGTTATGCTTAACAACCGTTATGTTAGGTAATGATTTCTTGCAATAAAACAAAACAAATATATTTCTGCCATGTCATTTGCTGAATTCCTAGATATGAATTTGGCCACCAGTAATGTCTCGTATGTTTATTGCACAGTGATTTATAATTTCACAATAATAATAATTCTACTATCATTAATAAATATCTAATGATTTTGACGCCAGAAGTTCTCACACTTTTTCTCTTAACACCGATCATCTCATCGCAAGAATTTTTGACCTTTACCGTTCAACAGTCTTAGAAACTATTTAAAAAAAATGTATTTACATAAATATTACACAATTTAAGCTGTAAATTCACTGATATGACAGAATTTTGTCAGAAATTGCTAAAATACTCGAACATACACTTTTTGGATTGTCTATTATATTGAATGTTTCTATACCCAAAGTCTGATATTTTTTAATGTTCCTCATTAACTGACACATTTAAAATATTTCTACTTAAAGTGATAAGGCCATCAGGTTTTTATATTTTCACAGTCTTTATAAGCCTAGTCTTTAAAAGTCAATATGTTTTCTGTGATAAGACACCACATAATATTTTCATAACTTGGGAGACAGTCTGTAATATAAATTAGTTTGATTGATTGGTGTGTTGCAGAAGTGAACATTCATTCAAATTGAAATAGAATCAAGAAATCTTTACAAGCGAAAGCAAAATTTTGACAACTTAAGTAATGCATGAAAACCTCCACCACAGAAGACGTATTGACTTTTTAGCTATGACTATGACACAGATATGACCTTATTGGAATTGTTGGGGTTATTGGATGCGCCAGTCCCTGGAGCGGGGCCCGATCCGCCGCCTCCCCCTCCTCCGCTGCCCGAGCTCACCGGAACGGTCCCGTTCCTCGACGAAGGCTCGCCGAGCAAGCGATGCGGAGAGAAAGCGGCCAATCCGGCGGCCGCCGCTCTTGAATAATCGGCCAACAGCGGGCCGTTTGACGTAGACGGCCCGGATTTGGAATAGTCGTGCGAGTAATGCGCCACGGGCACTGAAGGGTTCGCCCTCATGGCGGCCAGGTGCGCGAGACTCAGCGAGCTCAGCCCGCACGAGCGATTGGTCAGCCTGTTCACGCTCAGAGGGTTGTTAGCGTCTCGGGGGTTGGTGCCCACCGGCAACCGGGGAGGCGCCGCATTGGGCGTCGGGGGTTTGATCGGATTGCCGTGATGGTGCATCTGATCGTTGAAGCCGTCCGGAGGTGGAAGCGGCGAGGGCAACGCGCCGGCGGCCGGAGACGCCAAGCTCGCTGGACTCTGAAGAAGATTGCAGGGACTGGTGATGGAACTGAGCCCGCTGAGAGCTGGACTGCTCACCGAGCAGTTTTCGTTGTCTCGGTACCTCGGTTCCGAAGAGTCGTCCTCGGAGTCGGTGTTGCCATCTTGTTCATGGTCATTGTCTTCCGCCTCCTGATCGTGCTCAGACTCAGTGGGAGGGACGCGCCCCCCGCAGACCGCAGCCAGCGCCTCCATATATCTGATGCATTTTTTCTTGCGTCTGAAAACATTATGCAACAAAATTAGTAAAAAGTTATCAAAAATGATTTAATGCTGTTCATTGTATACAATTTCCATATGATAAAATTCTGAATTGAAAATTGAAAAAGTTTGAATCAGACATATTTGTAATAATCTGATCAATATAAATAATTATAGAATCAAATAATATTCTATGGACTGATTATTATTCTTTATGATCACTCAATTCATGCACAAATAAATATATAAACGAAATACATGCTATTAAAAAAAACGTAACAATAACATCAATTCTCCCTTTGTAATATAAATATTTTCTGAAAATTTCGAAAAAACCTATTTCATAACTGAAAAACAACGCAAAAAAACTCATAATGCATAATTAAGAAAATAAAAACATATTAGCTTATGAAGCATTAAATTATTTTTAAATGCACTAAGTAGATAAATATAGTAATTATTAATAAAAACAGATTATTATCGAAAAAGCATGATAAACAGTATTTCAAGAGAAAATACAGAGATTAAGCTTTTTCATTCAGTTCTAACTATTTCATATTTACAGGGGTAACCATTTAACGTGAAAAAATTTTCCAGCCCTAAAAAAAATTAGACCAGATGCGACTTTATCACAAAATAATTGTTTACTATCTGTTATTGTATCAAAGCTTTCAATAACAACTGATAAATAAATATTTTTTATATTCATACTTGTGTACAGCATGTTCAAAGTCAGCCCCAATTGTTTCGCATTAAAACATTTCCACTGTATTGATTATTACAAATATCACACGACAAATATCATTACAAAAATTAATAAAATAATATTGAAATTCAAAATAATTGTTCATTTGGTATTTTTGAATAAATGCAGTAGACTGCCAAAGATATCACAATTCTTGGCAAGACCAATAGCATCACAACTTATTTTGACCATGCGGTTTATAAATCACAAACGAAAAGTGTATTCTTTATCATGTAAAGTCAAACTAACAATCTTTTAACCCATTTGCATCATTAACGGCGGCTTGCCCAAATTAGTTACTTTATTTAGTACCACAATAATTTATTGTTTATTTTGCTAAATATCTATACATATTTTACTATGACTGTCATCACTTTTTTTAATAATCCATACATCGTATTGATAAGTTATCAGAAATGATGTAAAAAAATGTGATGATATTTTCATTGACTATTATCAAAGTTTGTTAAAAAGGTAAATGTTTCACTGTAATGCATTTTTGTAAATCGCAAATATCATCATTGACAGAATACAATCTTGTAAATATTAGATATATTAAGATCCACACCCCATGATGAAACATTTGTAGGCCATACATATCCCCAGTAAATCCCCTTCAAAGGGTCTTGAGAATTATATGCACTACAATTTCATAAACTAAATGCAAAAATGCAAATGGGTAATCAATTAATAGTAGCGCTGCATTTTTTTTTTTTTTGGATAAGAGTGGGACTACTGGATTAAAACCAAAATAACAATATTTAATCTGGATAAAACAATAATCTTCAATGACAACCATATCAGTATTATTATTTCAGATTAATATGGTACACAACATCCAAACAGAGCAATCATTTTACAGGTATATAATCACATTTATTACAAAGACTCTTATGATGCTCCCAGTTCTAGAATCTACTTAAGTCATTGGAAGTTGAATGTCAACTTCTTAACATCAACTGAAACGCTTCACTTAGAAGTAGAATTGGCTTAATGTTGTTGTCTATTTTAACAATGTCCACTCCCAATATAGAGCATTTTGGATTGATCGAACAAATCTAAATGATCGTAATTATGTAGAAAGCAAACAGTCCACACTTTACATCTTGGTTATATCATTTGTATAAACCAGCACGACCGATTACATAGAAAAATGTTCTATAAATGCTTTTCGAAATTTTCACAAATCGTCGAGTACGCTACCTTTGATTTGCAGTAGGTGATCCAACTACTTTTAAATCATAAATGTTTGAATAATCTAGTAAAAACCATAGAATCATATGTATATTATACATTATATATTTATCAAGTTAAAAATCACACAAATAATAATAACACCCTAAGAGCCTATATTTATTTTTATCATTCAAAAGCTAAAAATAAATCATTAAATTTAAATAATCAAACCCAACATTAAAATGCTCATATCTATGTTAGTGGTTTTTGTGGAATTTCTGCATTGTGCATAACTCAACTGCAGGTAGTTCAACAATTTTTTGCACCTCGAGTATGCCTAGTTTATAAGTCTATTCGAACTGTATAGAACATATAAACATGCCTATACAGTTCGAATCTTAACACAAGCAAAGTGATGAACATTTGCAAAAAACATTACCAAAGTTTCCATCTGACTTGTAACAAAACTTAAACCATCTTCGCATAAATGTGATTACATGTGAACAGAAAAAAACCAGCCATTCAAAAATATCTTGTCATCGAGACTTCTAATTTGAGAAGAAATTTCTCATTTTATTTCAACTGACCGCTAAATGCGGCGCTACCAGCCTGCCCTATAGGTCCACATAAGTAGGCTCTTGCGGAGATCCCAATAACAAGGGGGGCGGGGCGCCGGTGCCCCCTCCGGGCCCTACTAAGCCGCCCCCCCTAACCAATCCGGCACTGACAAGTACACCACTGGATTCAGGACTATTTTGCAAGAATTTTGATTTTCAGATATATCAATCAATTCAGTAGTTGATTGACATATTTTTTTTATAGGAAATAAAATATTCGATTTTATATTATTACAGTTTTTTGATTTCCAATAAATTATGGTGTAAGTAAATATTGTTTTGTAGGAGGTGATAATTGCAGTGCCGGGTTTAAGGTATATTTTTTTGCGATTGGGAAGCCATAAATCCAGGTGAGTTTTTTCGACGAGTCCAGCGTGAGCGAGTCCCAGGAGAGGCAGCAATCATAAGTTTGAGAGAACATTTCATTATTAATAAAATATTCATTAAATCTTTAAGGCAATAGAATTACAAACAATAAAACATGAAACAAAAGAAAGTGTCTCCTCGGAAATTAAACTGGGTGAAAAAAAATGATGTGTGATCGATTCATCTCTCGATTTGCGAATATTTTCAGAAAATGTGCTTTTCTTTTCAGAAACTATGTTTTTACTCCCGCCTTTATACTCTTCAAATCATATGATTGCTGTTTCTCTTCTAAAGATTATTATTTATTCTAATTAATTCTAGTTTCTTTGTATATAAAATTTAAAAAGCGATCTTGTTCTAAATAAACAATATAAGCAATTTCATATAAGTATTCTATGTAACTTTTCTTCATAGCAACTACATTATATAAACAAAAATGTAAATGATTTCAGATATAGTAAACAATTTTTGCTTAGTTCTATTTCATAGAGCATATTTATATATATTTTTTAAATTTAAAATGCTTTCATTTTCAACTAAGTTGATAACTAATTTTACAATGTAATATGAATATTTTGGTTCCTGCAATATGTTCTGAGTGAAAAGACACATTTTCTGAATTATGGGGAGGTTTATTTTTAAATTATTTAGTATTTCTGGCATATGTATAAATAATTGTTTTTTTTTTTAATATTATTTATCTAATAAACCAAGCGATGTGTGTTGTGTTTTGTAACAATAAAAAATAAATATGTACTAAAGTTTCGAGTTTTTTCTTTGATAAAGATTCACATAATTTTCCGAGGAGACAAAAATAAAAAACATACAGAATTGAAAATAAAACGTAATTCATAATATATTACTTTTGTTCAATTGTTACAAAAATAAATATTATAAAATATCAAAATTAAAATTATTAATAAGTAATAATAAATATAAAAAAATTCAAAGTCTTTCCACATAGAAACAATACATAGACACCAAAAAATCATATAAAAATTAGTAAAATTATATTTATTGCAAAGATTTTCAATGAGCTTTCATATTTCAGTGAAAAATCCAAACAATAAAAACTAAGCTCGAGGCAAATTTTCTAGCTTCTTTTTTTTATGCTTAAGGTTTTTCAATTGCATAAATACAGAAGATCAAATGTAAATATGATTTTTATTTCAAATCTGAGGTAATGTAAAACATTATTATATTACTATCTAGCCTTGACAGTTTTTAGTATATTGATGGTTATTTTTTACATTTGTGTAATTAATTATCAATAGTAAGAAGGTACCCCTTAAAAAAATATTCATAGTTCATAACGAAACTAAATATAATTCCAATTAAGGCTGAGTGAAGAGGTTTGGATGTCGATACAGTGACACCTATTATTAAAAAATATTAAATTCCTTTTTTTACAAACATTTGTGAACAATGTAATTCAGAAAATATATCTAATAGATTAAGGGAATCTTTATAATACTATTCCAGTAAAAATTGCTGCATAAGGCAGATGAGGCCAGCAGTGGCGTGGTTAAGCAGAAGTATTATTTTTTTTTTAATCTCAACCAAATGCCGTTAAATTTAAAAAAATATATTAAGAGTTTTTTCATTAATAGGTGTCGCTGTATCAAAATCTGAACCTATTCACTAACAGTTAAATGAATGAATGATACTGTCGAATGCTATATTTTTTGAACCCAACATTGTAGCTTTGAAAAACTTAAAATAGTAACAAAAAATAACACACAATGATTACAAAACACTATGGTGGAAAAATGTAAGAATTAAAGTGTACTTTACCTGCAAGGTTTACACCACTGACTCTGCTGATCCAAACCGTATCGCGCTCGACATTTTTTCAGATTGTTACCTGCAAGCGAAAAAAATATTGGGGACCACTGATTTCTCAACAAGATAAAATAAAGCTGTATATAACTCATACACTTTTATAAAAATATGTTTTTTTAAATGGAAATTTGATCAAAAAAATATTTATTTAAAAATGTTGCAATATTTAATAAGTTTTAAATTTTAAATACTTTCTTTTGATTAAATGGATAATTTTTGAAATAAAATTTATGTACTGATTTAAATAAATGATTTGAAGTTTTAAAACTAATTTAATACCTACTGCACCATCAAACACTACTATTTTCTACAAATATAGAATTTTCTCAACTCAATAATATTGCACTACCATATTTAAATGATTTTTTAACAATGTTATTGAATTGTTAAAAATACTTGAAAAAAAAATATACCAAGAAAATATTTTCTCAATTACAATAAAAATATTTCGGTTGTGTTTTATAAATTTTGGTTCGTTTTTTAATATACATATGTGTAGTTACTGAGTTAGGCGAAATACTTTTTTAAATTAACATTCTTGGGTTGTGATTTCTTTAATAAAACCCGCAGTTTTTAAAAAAGTTTTGCTGATAACTATTGTTGTCGAATGAATAGTCTTAAAGCCAATATGTTGAATATTGATGATAAAACTCGAAACAGATTAATATTTAAAATCGTCAAATTTTTACATATTAATGATAAAATCTACTAAACAATAGTATCCATCTATAATTGGTTTTTTTATGGTTAGTTTATTATTGGTTTGATCGATTTTTTAATGGAGATTTGTAATATTATATATATATATCTTTCGTGATCAGGAATCTATTTTTCTAGAACAAAATTTATAATCGTAAATAGTAATATATCTAGAAGGTAAGCATTATTTAAGTTTTTACCATTTCTGTACAAAGAATATTAGAGCAGATTAAATAGAGACATATAAAAAAACATTAATCTCGCATTTTAAATAAAAAAATAATTAAACCATTTTTATAAATGGTATGATTCATATTACACTAACTTAGGAACATTCAGATCAATGACTTGAGTTGTTTGTGGGCTTGATGCACGAATATTAAATATAGTTTGTCAAGAATTATTAAATATTTTTTCATGTTAAAATAGATTTATATTCTTCGTAAAAAGGTTTAATCTAGTGACTTGCGTTTTATATTTTGTCTTTCACCACTGTATGTAATGACTAATGAAAAAAAATAGCTTTAAATTGCATATAAACATAAAGTTTTAATTATAACAATAATCCAAATATCTACGATTAATCAAATATTTTTTTTGAATTTATTAATGGATGAGAAAAAAAACATTTAGTAAAAGGTGATTCAAAAGGTGGTAGAAATTAACTAGTTAGTTAATTACAATTTCTTTGAGTGATAATATTAATTTTTATTTCATTCAAGTCTTCGAACACTTTTTTTTCTAAAAACAAACCAAAATAATTTAAGTAGAAATATTTTTCATATTACAATAATATTTAAAAATATAACTTGGCATACCTTTTTTTCGATGATATAAAAAATATAATAAAATTATTCAAAAAAAATCTACACATGCAGGGAAGTTATTAGCGACAAACAACATGCAAATGGGGAAAATGGATATAAAAATACATTACAGAAAAAAAGACAAAAAAAAAAAAAAAAAAAACGCTACAGAGCAATAAGGTATAATGATGGTATAGGGGAGGAAATTGCAATAAACAATCGATTTTCAAAGAACTACACTACAAATTCAACTCAATTTTATCCAAGTTACATCCTCAACGGTATAATCATAAAATAATAATATAACAATAATAATAATTGAATAGGAAAAAGGTGTTTTTTTTTTAAATACAGGATTCAAAAATTTACTAATTGAGTAAATTTAATTTAAAAAAAATCATAATATATTTTTCCAAGAATGAAAAATTGTAATAATTATGAAAGCATTAAGCAGAATAGGTTCATATGTGGGAGATTCATTTTAATTTTTCGGATTTAAATATGGCCAGCTCAAAAATAATCGACAAATAAAGAAGAGAAGCAAAAATTATATAATATATATATTGCATTTTCAATAATGAGTAAAAATTAATCAATATCAAAAAATCTTTCAAATTTAAATGCAGAAGACGACTCGTTTACCTAAAAAAATGATAAGAAAATACGGAAGAAATTTTATTTTTTTAAACTTCCATCACTGTCAATAATATTTTTTGTTGAAGAAGAGGCGTGGGTCAAAATTAACCTACTATGTGAATTTAGGTCATATTGTTGGAAATTTTATTTAAAAAAAAAATGATTCACACACCTCGGAGAATCGAAAGAATTCACGGCAGTTGTTTTATTTTAAAATAATGTATTTAATTGATATATTACACTGTTTTGAAGTATGTACTATATTAAAACTTATTTTTTTTTAAGAGAAGGTTGTCCAGGTTTTAATTACGTCATTTTAGTTACTCTTACCGCAGAAAAATATTTAAAATCATTATCATGTCTGACAAATTGATAATAATTCAGAATCATAGTTATAATCTTTTTTATTTCGACTTTTTTACAAAACAGTTTCGTACAGTTTTCATTTATTGATATTTGTAATGTTACACAAATAAACTGACGTTAGAAATTATTTATATATCTTTTAATTGTCGCTAAAATAATAAAAACGATTAATCAACGCGTCGGATGAATGTTTGTTTATAATTAAACGAAAAATATGCAGTGAAGGAAGATTCGTGAAAAATAACTATGTAAGGGAGTATATTTATTTCTTTCTTACATTAGCACTGGAAATTTCAATAGCTGATAAGAAGTTAATTCTATCGATTCTTCATTTTTCTTTAATGTCTTCAAATGAACTCACATTATACAGCTGAATTAAATTTCCTAGAAACTCAATGTAGGGCAAAGAAACGAGACTTCATCGGATCAAAATTTCAAATTATTATACGAGCAATGACAAATATGTAAGTCGATGCAGCCGAACCAGTTTTAAACAACATAATTGAACTACTTAATTAAGTTACTCAATAGTCGTATATTATCATTGTTATATGCTTGCCAAATCAACACAATATCAATAAAGTTATTAACTGCAACATAGCAATTATTCAATAATACAATCGAAACGTATACTTATTGCAGGGTCTTCCTGCAATTTCAATAATATCAGATGAATAATATAGATTTTAAAAAAAACCCGTACTCCGTAAAATGTATCAATTCATTTGCAGTGTTGAAAAATTACCAAATTGCAATTAAGTACTTTGAGTGGAACAGTGAAGATATCACATCTTGAACCCCCCTCTTCGTGCATCACAAAAAGTAAATGATCATTTCAGTTTTTTTTTATATTTAAAAGACACATTTATTATTTGATTAGAAGTATAATAATAATGAATTTTCTGCGGAATAATGACTCGAGTTTATTTATGTTTGAACATTTCAACTTCTGATACACTTTTTACAATCATCTTATCTTTGCAAACGAATTAGTGTAATAATATATTGTACTTTCGATATACCTTTGTTGACATGATAAAAGAATAATACGAGGTAATAATTACTACAATAAAATTATCATTTTCATATCTAATTCTCATATATCCGAATGAATGGCCATTTTATGTTAAAGAATTTATGAATATTATTAATGTACGTAATATTTTGATTAGAATACACGATGGTTTACTTCATTGTCACCCATATTATTTGATTCAGTATATGAACTTCAAATCCAAAATTATTTTATTCACGCAACAATGAAATCAACAGAATAATCGGTATACATTAATTATTATTTTTTCAAAAAACAGAAAATTTCGTCCAAGTAAAATATATCTATGGCACTGCATAGAGTGAACGGGATGTCCCACCATCCAACAGAATTTAGGGTTACGTCAATAAATTCGCCATTTACTTCTGCATATAGACAAAAAAATACAGTTTTAATCGACGCACCTCATACGTCGTTGTAACAGTATTAAACAAACGCTTTTATATTTATCTCCTATGATAAATTCCAGAATCACTAAAAAATCCTTACCGCATTTGGTGTAAATTATTGTGTTAAGAAATCAATATTTTCCAAATAACTCTGCTGCCAAAAATATTAAATACATTTTGACAAGCGTAAAAAGTGAAATTAAAAACCGGGACAACCTTCCGAGGGGGGGCCGTGAAGTGTCAAAGGATAAAAAGATACCTAAATAAAAAGTATAGTGTATTTATGTAAAAATATATATAAAGAAAATGATAAATAATAAATATTGAAATATATACATGAAGTAGATAGTTTTCATCAACCGGGATAAATATATTATAGTCCAATTTACGAAAGACAAGTCATATTTTACTCAGAAAAATATTTTGTACATGCTTAAAACATGAACACATACTTATTTATAAAAAAAGAAGATTTAACGATTAATTAATGGAGTAAGTTGAAACTTGATTACCGTGAACAATTGGACTATATCGGTGTGGCAATTATTATTATTGTTTAATATTATATAAGATATATAAAAAAAACTAAAGAGATAAAATATGAAATAATTGACTACTCCTCTAAACCCAACAGGCGTGACAGACAAAATGGCTTTTTGCTGCGATACAAGGCAAATTAAGGCGAATTGAGGCAACATCGAGGCGAATTATTACGGCGATTTCAGGCAAAATGAACGAATTCATGGGACAGATTCAGAGATGGAAAAGGACCAAATAAAGGGATATACGGGAAAACGATAATGCTCCATCAAAACTGAACATCAAATTTCAATCTTTCCTCTTTTATTTCACAATCGATTTAAAAAAAAAACTAGAAAACTACTATTCTGCTATACAGATAGAAATGCTTCAGTATAAGTTTATTTATACAATTTATTGATAGTTTTATGCCCCATTGGACAAAACAATTTGCTTCAAGCATGCCAACTCTTAAGTTCAAGTGTACAACTGGGCGAATTTATTATATAACAATGTCAGGAAGACCATTAGTAGTTTCAACATTTGGAAGAACACATTTTAGTTCTGAAATTATCAATAATATATCAACGAGGTACGTACGGCTTTGGCTTTGGCCAACGATAAGATTCTAACTACATTGCAAATTCTTACCGCTATTCAAGTTCCACAAATATAAAAAAATCTTGAATATCAGAAATTTTTAAAATTACTATCGTACAGTTGTATGTAAGAAAACGTAATATTGATTTTGATTTACCAAGAAAGAAAGGAAGCTGAGTTTTTAGAAAAGACAATTATGAAAAGGAAAATATAAAAAATAGTACGTAGAAATATTGCTTTGAGGCGAAACCTGGCTATGATTTGCTGAGAATCACCCGTTTCAGAAAAGCATTGCAGGATGTATCCTTGCAAAACAATGAGCAAATTATTTTTTAATACATTGAGGATGAAGCCTGCAACGAATGCTTAACTTGGGGTAATGACCATCAATCATAGAATGGTCTTTTCCAAAAACAATATTTAGCCATATAAAAGGCGTGAATGCTTCAAAGATAAGACGATTTAAAAATGGCGTCGATTATTAATAAACAATAGATATTGGAGATTCTTCGATAGGATTTTTTGACAACTTCGGTCTGAAGGAAGCGTACACCGTGGGGAAATTTATAATTGGGGACATTGAAGGATCAAACGCCGTGGGGAAGGTTGCGAGTGAGGGTTTATCGCAAATACGGAAAGGATCGTGCATTGGGTCCGTCGGCAGGGCAGTACCTCCATCGGTTGTCTCCTGTTTTCGCTTTCTCTTCTTGCCCCTTTGGGTGTTAGCCCTACTCGACCAATCCGGGTAAAGTTGCATGTGCAGCTGTCGTTCCCTGCGCGCTAGCTCGTAATACTTTGCCTGTTCTTCACGACCCAGCGCGTGCCACTATTCGTGTATGTGTTCGAGTCATATGAAAAAGAGAGAGACAAAAACATCCCTGTTTAGTCTTCGTTTGGGAACCCTAACGGCGCATGTCAGTGGATAACTATCCACAGAAATAACGTACAGCACCGTGCCTTAATTCCTTTTACCTTCAATGACTCGACTTGGGTCAAGAAATTTGAAAGGACCTGGATCAGTATCTAAATCTCGCAAGGAGAAATTTCTGAAATCGATTTAAAAAAAAAGAGCAGCTTTAACAAGCCACATATAAAACTGTATTTTCTTGGTTGATTGGTCATTAGAAAACAGCTATAACAAAAATAATCAGTAACAATCTGCACTGCGCCGAAAGGGTTCACCATCGTCGCTTACGGGAGCATTAAGCCCTTTTCTTGCACGCTGGTCTTTAAATTATTTGCTATATAATGTATTTGTAGAAGAGAACAATGTGTTCCATAAGATCGTTAAAAATGTTTGGTAAAAGTGACGTATTTTGAATAATGCTACCAAGAATACCCATCGTTCTCAATAATAAATAAAACTATTAGCAAGTAATCTAAGCCCAGATACAGCAACAGAAAAGTAATTCGTGGAGAAAAAAAAAAGATGTGTATAAATGGAATGGATATGTTTCTAATTAGGGGAAAATATGAGATGTGTACTCTTTTCCTTATGTAAAGCAAACCGAAAAAAAAGAACGATGGGTATTCAAATTTGGATTCCATATTCCCTGCGAAACTCATACATCACATTTGACGTACATGAAACGACGTACGTGCTAGAAAAACAGCCTTGTCTGAGCGAATGAATCTCTCGACAATTTGGTAGGTGGTTAGTAGTAATGGTATAATTTTTTTTTATTAATTGTTATAAACGGTTCGTTCTGTCTCGACTGATATGATTGGCCAATTTGTCCGTGGGGTTTCGATAATTTTGAACCTATTCTGCGGGTCCCGAGGAGTATTTGTTTTTGAAAACCGATTGAGTTTGCTTACATCCTACAGGCGGGATTATTGTGTGAGGGACTAATAAGGGAACCAGCACGCTCCACTGAGATATCACACACTAATTCAACGAGCGAACAGCCTGAGAGGCATCACACATAACCTCAACTAGGGCACAAACTCTTGTATACTTTTAAATACATTTAACTATAATCAAAACTATACAACAGTTATTTTATTACTGTGATATGTAATTAAAATTTGTATCCAATTGTTTACTACAAGAAAAAATCAATTCAATGAAAGAATGAGATTAGTCAAAGAATTTTAATATCTAGTGCAAGAATATTCATATGAAAATTGCGTAAAGCAAAAGGTGATGATTCATTTTTTTTTTGTTCAATATAATTAGATAATTGAGTTTCTGCCTTATGAGAGGTTTGTGAATACTTAATCGCCATGTTTAATACAATTACAATAATTTATAAAGCTTTCAGTCCACGGCGACAGGTCGACGGCATAGTATGTGTGAATGGATGTCCATTTTTGGTAGGATCATTCACGCGCACAAAATGCATGTCTGACGGACTCGAATTTGGTTTTTCAGCTGCTTTTCTAGCACTAAGTGTCGGTGCAAGTGTTACCCAATATAAAAATAATATAAAACAAACATCACACCGTGCGTTACGCGTCTTACTTTAAAATAATAACAACCCCCAAAATATGGAAGCAAAACAATCAGAATTTATTTATTTTTTAATTGTAATGTAATACCTAGTTTAGATTGTTTGCGTAAAATATAGTGAATTAATTTGATAATCGCAATTTAAATAGAGCAAGGTGGATGCCGTGAGATTCCCATTTGAGATACAACTAGCACAAAACAACAGAGAAAGAGACAATACACACTCGTAACGGAAAAGAAAACAGAGATAGATAATATATAGACGAGACAGGATGTGACTAGGATGTGGATCGACATGTATGTAACAGATAACCCAACGACGCATCAAGGTATTCATCAACACCCAAAAACCGTCCATCCGTAGGACATTAAGCATGAACGATAGGAAATTTCGGTCATTGTGTGCTGATGAGGTATGAGCGATACCCGGAGAAGAATAATTAATGATGCGAATACGGTTTTAGTTGTAAACGATAAGGAAAGGTTGTTAATTGTTTGGTCATTTCAATTGTAGAATATAATATATGAAACAATACCACGGAATTAATCAAACGACGGTAAAATGTGAAGAATTAAGCAGAATCAATCGATTGAATCGTTTTGCGCGTTCGGAATGCTCTTCCAAAAATGCCTAACAAATTTCAGAAATTCTGTCCCAACCCGGCACCGAAACGTCAGCAACGCATGATTTTTCCGTGATATTTGTCAGCACAATTATTGCAGAGGCTTTAGTTTTAGACGATGAGAGGGAAATAGGGTTGTATTAGCACTGTGATCAACAAATCGTTCGATAAATGGCAGGGATTTGTGTAGATTATTTTTTGAGTAGCGTGGCTTAGCCGCTCGAGGTGTGTACCTCCCAAGTCAGCCGGACTTCGCTCCTTTTTCCGTTTTTTCTTTTTTGAGCCGTAGCCGTAGTTGTCTCTAGCGCTCCACCCGGGGTACAGCTGCATATGGAGTTGTCTTTCTTGTCGTGCCTTTTCATAGTATTTTGCCTGATCGTCTCGACTTAAGGAGTGCCACTACGAGAGTATATCAATTAATACCTTTGCGAAATGTGACTCAACCAACTAAACAATTTTGATTCGCCATGTCCAAAAAAGAGAAACATTCACATACCAATCGTTTTTTTGTAAATCTAATTTATTATATTAATTCACAAATTGATCATATTTTTTGTGTTAACTGTTATCAATTTGTAATCAGTAGGTCTGGCAACAAAATCTCACTGCTTATTTCGGGGTGTAATTTAATTCTACAGAGAAATATCCGAAATATTGTTTGGTATGCTCTATGTACTTGTCAATAAAGTATGTAATTTTAAGGATTTATGATTACCATTCGATTTAATCTTTGGAATCATGTAAATGATTGATTTCTTTATTTACTACACCTAAAAGGTAGTGGTATCTTTCAGAACATCATCGATAATTAAACATGCGTATTGCTGTTACGTAGATGAAACTTATGTTTAATAATATTTATTGTTATGACAGTAATTTACTTCCTAACGATTTATATTAGATCTTGGACAATATTTTAATTATTATTACAAAAAAACATATTAAGAAAATAAATTCTGAAAAAAAACAAATCCATTCGTAGTTATTATAGAAATCCTGTAAAATAATAACATATTGAAATGAAAATAAAAAGCACACAATTTGTATACGATAAAATAGATATATACTATATATTTGCTGTAAAACGATGTTGATGAAAAATCCTTCGAGCACCTGTATTAAGATAAAATAAAATTCAACTGTAAATTACGATATAAAACAGTCTATATATAAATAATATCAGGTATCGAGCCTGATTAGAATTATTTCCAGCTTTAGTCTCTCCAATGTGTTTTGTATGTAAACATTAATTTTAATTTATGTAAAGCAATTAAAAATGGAGAGTATAAAATAGCTTGACAACTATGAATCGTTGTTTCATTTTTGATAATGAACAGCGGGATATTCAAAATAAAAAATTGTCACCTAGGCGTGATAATAATAATTAATCCTGAAGAGCGACAGTGATAAAACCACAAGAACCATTTTTATATTGGTTTTGTTTATTGACGTTAACACATCTATTCAACCGACTAAAATTTCTGAACGTGAAATAAAACAGATGCAAAAATGATAATGAGAAAAACCTATCGTGATCATTATAAAAAAAATGTGGAAGTAATTTATTTTCTTTAAATACAATGCATTTCCACCAAGAATTGACAGTTAAAATCTTAAAAGTAAAACTGATTCGTTGTATACCTTAAAGTGGCAATACAAGAATGTAATCAATGTTTTATAGTTCTTTATGGTTTACCACAATCACGTTTCTTGTAAACATACTATTAACTGTTGAAATTACGTCAAAAAAGGAAAACAGTGCTCTGTTCATAAATTTAAATAGATGTTTATTACATCTTCTTAGCGTTGAAAACAATTTTAGACTTGCTGCCAATCCCATTCTTGAATAAATTTAAGCAGAATGTATGGTATATAATAAAAGGGAAAATTTCTTAGTTAAATAAGTAACTCGACCCGTCTTCCAAGAATCTGGTTGATGGCTGCACTTTCCTTGAGCGTGCATTCTGCTACTACCTTCGCCCTCATCTCTTTCATGTACAACATGAAGGCGTTGAGAGGCTTTTTGATGTGAGGCTTTTTGTTTTTATCTCCGGCAGGTGGTGCTGGTGGACCCGGAGCCGGCGTCCCAGGGGCGCTGCCTCCTCCGTCACCGCTCTTGTCAGATTTGTCAAGACCTCTGTAAACGTAAAATAAACATTATAATCCAAAATAACTATTTGTAATAAAAGTTTTTTTTTTCGTTTCCTCGTCTTAAATATGTCGTGTTACATTTGGGTTAACACAGCAGGTCAAATATCGGCCAGTCGTTAAAGCCACTAACTAATAAGAGTATATTATACATAAACTAATTACCTGAGCTAGAAAATATATTTGGGAACTTACAGATTTTGAAAAGCGACGGCACGATTTTGAAATAACATTTAGCATGATTAAGTGTTGGCGGAAAGATGGTGGTTAATTCAAATAAGAAAATACCATAAAGACGAAACTTTTATAAGTCCCAATAATTACAAACCATATAATAATATATGCATAACCTTGTCTCAATTCAAACGAACGGTAAGACCAACAAAATGTTTTTCTGTGATAAAACACTTTTCAACATTCTAACTGAAAAATTCACATCAGTTCGAAAATTGAGCTTTATTAATTACTAACATATCAATCAGCAAAGCGGCCAGTTAGCAAATATTATGATAATCCAGATGCTTACAACAATAAGACTGGAGTTAAAAGGAATCTGGAAGGAGAGGAAAAATAAAATTGAAGAAACGCGTGGCGCCGACTGTCTTCGCAGTATTTTTATTTACGGGCAGCCGGTCTAAATTTGGACCGATGCGATCTGACTTACATTGAAAGAGTTACGGCAGATTGAAGATGTGAGAAACTCACGATATAATTAATTATGAACGGCGATTGCGTAGGCTTGATTCTTATCATTCTTGTCATCGGTTTTTGCGGTTTCTATATTCGCGGAAAACGTTAAAATTGTCGGTTGTATGCACTGGGATGTATCAAAGCTAGGGTTACCGGTTGCCACCCGCCCAATATTCACGGCACACGTTACTGCTGTGAACTGAATCCTTATCAAGTAAATACTTTGGCTGTCATATCAAATGGTACGAGACTAAATATTACGAATTTGGCTAAGTCAAGAAATGTTTTTCTTTTAAACATTTTTAACTGTTGTGTTGCAGTAGTCGACGTCGTTTGACTTCGGTGACGGCCTCACGTCTTCGAATCCCAGTACGGAGAGTTTCATAAATTGATTTTTCGATCGATTGATGTATTTCTGTTCGAACAAGTCAATGTGAGAAAGAAACGTGCAAGGGTGGGACGGGGTACAAGGATAAGTGCGATTTACAGATGTGAGTCGCCAGAGCTTACCAGATGCTCATCCCTACGATCCTGTCTCTCGTGACATTTATTTGTTTTATTTGTTCAAATCTGTAGATTGTTTTTCATTTCTATCTTTTACCGTTCAACTCCCAAACTTCCTGGTCGGCGTCTCAACAATTATGGCAACCCTACACTACTGCCAGGACCAAGATACGACCAAAGACATGTTCTTTTGGGACTCATTACGGATTTATTTACAATGAACAGTCTTAAAGCACTTGGAATTTTCGACGAGTTCCCTGGACCAAACTATTCATAAGTAAGAAAGGTTCATATCTCGAACAACACTGGAAATTAGAGTTAATATTGGGAGGACGAGATTGTAATAAAGAATAAATAAAACGGGGTGCCGAAGAACAATACCAAGATGAGCTTTCAAAGTTGACAGTCGAAGCCAGAGGCAGAGACCAATAAAAATGAAGATAAGAAAGGATTTATTACCCGTTTTCGGAAGAGCTCACAAGTTTTTAACATGCATCATTAAAAGACGAGGAATAACTTTATCTGTCATAAATATTTCAATTTTGCATCCATCTTCAAAATGTATACTATGAATCAGGCATATTTATTTTAACTGTCATGTTATTAAGTAATGTGTTCGGTCATTAAGAGTTCCAAAAATTTCTATCGGATACCAACATGAATGACTGTCGACTGTAGATATTCTTTCAGACGTGTAGTTTCTATTTCTGCCGAGCAATAAATCGGGTGGCGCTTGTTAGGCGACGTTCGAAAAAAATGTTTAAAAGATCATTTTGTCAGCCATCTTGTCAACATATTAGTTACGGTGGAGAAATTTATTGTTAAAATAAATTTTCAGTCACGCCAACATCTCGCTAGCGACCATATAAATATTTTCAATAACGATTATTGTTTCAATAATGATATAAATATGCCGTATTTTTTCAACGTCATCTTTTTTCTGCTCTTGCATATGCTATGTATGTTACTGGCAACACAAGATTTTGCTTGTCAGCATATTAATTAATACACAAATTATTAGGAAGTTTATTTGATTCTATCTTTACATTTACTACTAGAATTAATAATGTTGTACGGTTGAACATTCAAAATATTATTTCAAGACTGCGCGATACTTTTTACTAACCTCTAATAATAATTCACCAAATTAGTAGTCAAGTATATTTTATTCCAAGGTACTCTTTTTTCCATATCCGCTTCCAGTGTGGATCATGGATTCCTACCTAATGGTGGTATCACAACAGAAGTTTTTCCACGACAATTGCGTGTTAAGAAGTTGCTCAACCTCTCTTTTACGGAAAAAGTAGGAATAGAAAAATAAGGCTAGAACAGGACTGGTGGATAGCTTATCGCTCTCGTTGCGCCCCATTTTTAGGATCGGATGGGTGGGTCGATCGATTGGAAAATCAATTTAATAAACTTACCGGGATGAACCCGAGAGATTCGTAACCAAACGGCAACGACGTTGACCACTATACCACTTACTCGATATATTTTAATCATCTCTAATAATAATTCACTAAATCAGTAGGTAATTCACTAAATTGTCGGCGTCCGTGGCGCAGTTGGTTTCGTCGCTGGCTACGGTTATGGATGTCACGGGTTCAATTCCCGGTGCGGACGGTTTTCATAGATTGATTTTTCAATCGATTTATGGATTTCTGTTCGTAGTCTGAGTCCTCCCTTCCACCAATCCCATCCTCACGGGGCGTAACGAGAGCGATTAGCTAACCACTAGTCCTATCATAGTCCTATCCTTCTATCCCTACTCTCTTCGAAAAAGAAAAAGAGAGGTTGAGCAACTGAGTGACAAGCAGTTCTCGTAGAAAAAATTCTGTCAAGATACCTCCATTAGGAGACCATATGCTCCACATTGGGAGCGGACATGGAAAAAAAAATCAGGTAGATATATTATAATCCAAGTAGATGTGACAAACACGTATAAATTTAAAGGTATTTAATAACTTACGAGATTATTAAATTAAATTTGACAATGTTCTATGTTTTAGCGAAACCATCAGTAAAAAACACAATATTTCGAGAGTTTTTTTTCGTTATAGTCTCGAAATGAGATTCGGCCAAGAATAAAGTTTGTGTAAAAAAAATGAAAATTCAAAAAAGGAAGTCTTTAGCACGTAAGAGAAGAATTATCAGAATAGGATAAAATATTAAAGTATTCAGTTATAAAAAATTTGTAAAACTACTGAAGAACCGTAGAACTGAATACTTCCTACTATAATGGAGTTTTACCAAAAAAACGCAAAAAATTAATTCAATAAAGAATGATGAGACTTCAACATCAGCTGTTAAAAATCGATTACTGGACGAAATTACGATCCATTGACATCTGCAGACAAATACCATCTGGAACAGCATAAGTTGATGATGAATGTCTTCTGGCATCTTACCAGTTGCCATGTTATTATGGAAATATTCTATTACGATGTACGCATAGCGATCCAACAGAATTAAACCTACTTAATATATTATTTTTTAATTAACATGTTGTTTAAGTTCTACTTCTAGTTTGTTCAACGAGAGCGATTAGCTATCCACTAGTCCTCCCTTAGCCCTATCTTTGTATTCCTACTCTCCTCAAAAAAGAGAAGATAAGTATCAAGCAGTTCTCGTAGAAAAAAACTTCTGTCGATATACCCCCATTAGGATGCTATTAGAGCATCCGATCCAGGACCCTTTTTATGATCCCAGGATTTCGGTATTCAGAATTTCTCAATCCCCGGATTGGTCATTAAGTGTAATGCTTCAACTGGAAGGTATATTACGGTAGGTTTTACCATATGCTATCCATCAAGAGGAAATGTCCTTCCATTCGACTTTAAAACTTTAAAATAAGATTTTTTAGCATTCATAATGAATCCCGGAATTCCGAGATTACTAGATCGAATAATTGATCGGGATCCCAGGATTGGAAGCCCTAAAGACCATATGCTCAACATTGGGAGCGGAAAAAAAGTTCTAAGGTAGGTCAATAGTCAGTACTCGTAATAGTAACCGTTATAAGTAGAAAATGTGCTCCGGTTAGTAAGCGGATATGATAAAGAAGGAAATAAATCACATAAATGCAATCGCGTGAGCTTTCCGAGCTTTTAAATTAAGCTTGATATGTTGGTAATAGTAATAATCTCTATGTTTAGTAATGGGCGGTTTACGTTTTCCGGTTTGACACACATGCATCCCATGATAACTGTTAAAATGACGTATAAATATTTCGATACCGAGTTGAGCGGCCCGCTCGTTAAGACGTCAAATAAATAACACGAGAACATCGCTTCGCATCCCGCCGAAGTCAATTCATTAACATCCTATACAAGCGAGGATTTTCGCGAGAACCATACAATAGTTTTCTTGTTTAACTTTGCGAAGAAGTTCGCAAGGCTTAGGGCTCGAGTGTGAAAAATATATATACTAATTCTATAAACCCCATTTTCCCCTCTTTTTTTCAGCACGGTGTAAGAAAACAGATTAATTATTTTTTACATTATTTTTTTTTGCTGATACGGTTTAGTATAAACTTTGCTTTTAAGTATTATTAAATACAGTGTATAATGTATATATTAAAAAAACACCTCGACCCTTTGTGAATAATGGAATCTTCATTTTTGCCGTTTGGCGAATTTTAAGATGTAGGTGTTCATGACAAATGCAGTTGAATTTGATATCTTTCATTGTTTTTTCAACATATTGAGTCCAGGTGCACATAAACATGAGCGTTTCTGTAAATATTTTGTGTCGGTTCAAGTATTCATAAATTTCATACGTGATCCTATATTGAATAAAGTTTCTGGCTTTCATCCATAGAGAACTAAACTTTCATCTAAATCACCAAACTAATAACTCACTATAACCTTAAATTTGAGGATACAATATGTGCATACTTCAAAAATGTCACGCTTGTGAAATAAGCGTTACTGAATACTAAAAACGATATAAAGTTATCATTAATATTAAAATTGTTTTTTTTTCCGTTTTTTCTAATTTCCCCATGAGAGTTTATTAGAAACCCAGTTTTTTCCCGGCCTCGCATCACTAATAACTAAGAAATCCGCCAGTGTGTGGTGTGTAACATTGAACGATATAAAAAAATTAATTTATTAATCTGAAGTAGCAGGATGAGTAATTGGCTCAGCTGGCGATTCGTCGGTTTTATGGTGAAACAATTATGATCATTTTAATTTTTAAAGTTGTAGTACTGCATATCATTCTTACTGCACAAGATAAAGTCAATCAAAATATCATCATATTTATAAGCCATGTCCGATCCCAATATCGAGCATATGGATTCCTCGTGGAGTTTATCTCAACAGGAGTTTGTCTACGAGGCCTACTTGTTAAACAGTTGCTTAACTTTTCTTGAAGAGAGTAAGGATACAAAGGACAGGGTTAGGGCAAGACTAGTTGTTTGCTAACCGCAACCGATAGTCCCCGTTTGTAGGATTGGATAGGAGGGAAGGCGTTTTAGACATCCATAAATTTTAGACATCGCATCTCATTTTAAGCATCGATTTTAAAATCAATTTATGAAACTATCCGCACTGGGTATTCGAACCAGTGAGCACTGTAAACGAAGCCAACGACATTGACCATTCGGCTAAAGGCGCGGCGTGGCGCCAATATTGTCATATATTATTCATTATAAAATACTATATATCGATGAAAATGAATCACACCATCAGGCGAAGTCGATTTTCTGTGGATGATTGAAGTAAAATCGGGATGGTAGTAAAACACCACAATCAGCTAATAATTCCTTTTTTACATGTAATACAAATTTTAATCACTTACCTAGAATACCTATGCGCCGCCAGCAATTCCTGCTCTTGGTGTTCTTTGCTGTTCTGCGGCTGGTGGGAGAGCGCCGCGTGGGCAGCGTGGTGTGCCACTTGCACTGCGCGGTGAGCTGCATGCGCGTGGGGCGAAAGCGGGTGAAGAGGGTGAGGTGAAAGGGGGTGTCCGCCAGTTATCAATCCAGGAGAGAACCGGTATAATTCACTATGAGGAAAACAGTCAAAAAAGTACGGTTAGCTTACACGTAAAAATTAATCATGTTAAATTATTACACCAATTTGCATGAAATCTGCGAGAGTATTTGATGAATGTAGTCATCCACAAAGCGTCAGATAAGTTAAACTTAAGTTAAACAATCGAAATAGTTAGTTATTACAACCAAAAATTTACTAATTTAATTGCTATAATTTTGCTACAATAAAAAATATTTTCGAAACTTCGCTTTTACGGAATCACCTCATCATCAAGACTATACATAACTACTCTGATATAACAAGTCGCCTAATATACCCGAAGGAAAATCATTGATTTTCCAGAAAATAGCTAAGAATGGAATTTAAATTTCATCGTCAATTTGGTTGTTAGTGCCTCTGCAATCTACGCAGAGGATGTATTGCAAATTAATCATAATATAGAATTGAAAATATGAGATAAATATTCGTAATCTTCTTAAATTTAGAACGCGTTTGTGACCTTCATCTATATTTATCCTGTATAAGTTTTATTTTTGTTCTGAAAGGTTGGAAAATTTCAAATCACCATTAGTAAAGCAATTTACACAAACTCGGTTGACAACTAACTGAATTTCCCACGCTCTTTAAGCAGCATCGGAAATAGCGCTGCGGAAGGCAAAAACAGAAAAAGGTAACGCAAAATGGACCGCGTATAAAGGAACCTTTTTAAAAACGTCTTTGTGCTGGAAACAACCACCATTCAAAAGTACCATATTGTTTGTCCTTTGCCATTGGCCATTAAATATTAAAGAAGCTTTTGTTTTAAGGACGGAGGGGTATTTCGGGATTTTTTGCAAATTAAATAACGAAAAATAAATTAATATTAGTATCTTACTTTAAGCAAACGATCATTCTGATATTAAAAAACGTTTTGTTTCAAATACACAATTTTGATCTAGCCAAGAATATCGTAGAAGATTTTCTTGGCTAGAACAATATCGGATCGATTTTATACTTTCATCCTCTTATTATTCGTCTCATATGTACATACGTATTTTGCATGTAACGCTGACGATATGCAGTTTGCTGTGCCTTCAGTAAAAACGTGATTTTCCTACTACTTGCAGCAACGGATAGAACGTTAAAAAGGGCTTACAATTAAAAGCATTTTTTTTTAGATCATATTCACTTTCATAATATAAGTTTCATTTATAAGAAATACATTCCACAGAAAACAAATTCTTTCACTACAAATAAAGTGATCTCACATAATAAAATATATTTTAACATTGAAGAAATATACTACACTTACGAAAAACTACTTTCACATGGATAAAATAATTTTCACTCAATGTAAATACTCACACTTTTAAATCGATAATTGCACGAAGCTGTAATGAAATATCACTTATTCTTTACTACTTGCCTATATTGTCTTTGCTCCACGCATTATGAATACATTACACACACCATACCAGACCAACCCTAACATAACTTACTACAACTTAACTCACTTTGTTAAAAGAATCCGTGACTAAGTGGAAACTATTAAAATCAAAGTTTGAGTGAGCTAAGTTAATACTGTCTAATCCAAAGTGCAAACTATCGAAATAAAAGTTCAAGTGTACCAATTGAATACTAACTAACACAAAGTGCAATTATTTATAACCAGTAAAAAAGTGACAAAATTTAGACTCAAAAGAAAACAGATACAAAATAATACACATAGAATCATGTTTTCTTAGTGTTAGAATTTAAAATGAAAAACGTTTCCAAATTTAATGTTACAAATAACTAAACTGATTTGAATAAAAATGGTTGTAGCAGCCTTTTCATAGACATTTTTAACATTTGCGTTTACAAACTCACTAAGCCAATTAGGAATTTCGGAATATATAGAACATAATAAAACACCGAAAAATTACATAAATTCTTTGAGTCCTGATCTTAAACCTCCCCTCGAATTTACTTTTCTTAAACATTGAAAGCAAACCAAAAGAATTGCGAAGAAATGTAATGTTCCTTGTGTAAATAAACCGCATTACATGAGCGATGATTATTTCTCTTTTTATTCACATTAATTTAAATATAGTTAACTCATTATATTATAAAATTATTTTAATTCTTTCATAATGGCATTCTACTAAAACATAATGAATACAGGTCATATTTTCCAAATTTTATTTGCACAATATGACTGCTAGTTTTTGTTAGCTTGCAAGCATTTTCAATCAATACATAAGGGAAACAATCAAGGATATTTGTTAAAAATGTTAATGATTAATCAGAGTTAACGCTTAGTTAAAAAGTTGTAAAATTGTACTCTCGATTCGATTCAGTAATCAGACAACTTAAAAATGCCAGCAAAAAATACTAAAAAAGAATTGAACAAAATATTTCTGGGTCAGTAAAAGGATATTTCCAAGTATCCTTCTACTATACTCAGAAATAACCCAAATTTTATAAAACCTGTTTATAAAATGTATAAAACTCAATATTTGATTTATGGTGACCATTTTAATATTGCTCATTATTTCAATATCGGTTATTTAGAGATGCTGAGTAATGATAGATATAAAGGCAATTTAATAAACTGATACCTAAAATAAGTAATAAAAATGGTTAATTAAATAAATTATACGCTATAGAACCAATAAGTAAAAAAAATCACAACGGTTTTTCCAAATTTTAAATGAATTTTGTTTTAAATAGTTCATCTTACACAAATCTCAATTAAAAATATAGCAACGACTGGCTGCAAATTGAATTCACGTTCGTTAAAAATTAAACCGTGTTTTTCACTCCATTTAACATCTCCATCCCTTCTCATTCTCCCTGTCTATCTTCTTCTTCTTCGAAAGAAGGAAATATATTTTTAAGAACCTTCGGTAGGTAGGTACCTGATTACGCATATGCATACAAAAAATAATATCCAATATCGGTAATACAAACAATTCATTTTCATTATGTACTGTTTTTTATACCCTCTCATGAACAATTGTACATACATATTTATACATATTCATCAATTGAAAATGTTTGCGATACGCGAAACAGATCCAGATAGTTTGATAAAAATGTGTTCTATTTTTATAAATAGCAACAAATGCCAGAATATTGATGATATTCAATATTATTATATATTTTATTAAATTTTCAACTTAAATTCACACAAAATGATAAATGAACAAAAAAATACTTATATGTACGTGAAAAGCTTAAAACTGTGCATACCTCCTTGAAAATTATAAATAAGTCGGTTTATCTTCAAGTTATATAAACTAATTAAGTATTTCGTAGAAAATCAATTTTTTTATAGTTACCTGGTAAGGCTTGAGCTAGTGATGGGTAAAGAGGTAGGGTAAGGACTTCTGAACCCACTCGCCGCCGTTGAGATCGGGTACATGCTAGGAGTATGCCTGAAAAAGAAACAAAATTATTAATTAAATAAAAAGTAATTAAATAAAAATTCATGAGTAAAACTGACAGTATACGAGAATCTCAACAAAATAAAAAATGTATATTGAAAAAAAATAATAATTAAGCATTCTAGAAAATTTTAGAAAAAAACACTATTTGATGTGCAAAATTATTAAGAGTGTATCAAAATATTTATAGTAGTTGAAAATGCTCATGGTGTGAGCGAAAACGTACATTACACGATACATTTGTTTCGTTATTTCTTCATCTTCTTGCTACATAATATCAACACAAAAAAATATTCATCTAATACAGTTTGGCTGATCACACCATCGTCAAAACTATTTAATCATATTTGTCGAAATACCTATGAAAAACGTTTCATAATTCATAAAGCACCAACGACATTGCCATTTTTACCGTGTTGCATTATATAATACCAATTAAATGACTGTTAATCCGTAAAATAAAAATTTAAAAAATGCGTTTTGATATAACAAATTTGGCATTTCCTTGGTACAAGAATATTACCACTTCTTCATTTATATGCAACTGGCATGTGCATTTATCGTTGATAGTTTAGTTCCTTCGTGTTGAATACGTCATTACATATACATCCACAGAGGAAAGTACTACCGCTCTAATGCAAGTATGTATTTACATCCTCTCTCTCATCTCATATTCTGGTATGACCAATTAGGGGTCTCGACAAGAGTGCCTCGCGAAGAAATAAAACAAAGGGAAGACGACGTCGGTACATCATGACTGTCGGGCTGGGATGGCGGTGGTGGAGGAACCTTTTTCAGACTCCTCTGCGGATGAATGTGTGTCACGCTCTTCAGGAGACGGCGTGTTTCGAATGGTGTCAGAGATCGGCAACGGATTGCACAAGTATACTGATTTTACATTATTAAAAATCATTTATTTGATATGACGTAGTTAAACAGAAGATCTAACTTCAAAACTGCCAAACTGAGAAAAGGGTGTTTGAAAGTTGAAGGCAGTAAAAAAATTTGGTTCTTCCGTGTATATCCCCGGGCACCGTAACACGAAACGAAACACTGTGTTTCAGTCATCCATAATATGACATATGACACGTCACATAACTCACAAAAACTATAGCTGCAACGTGCATGCATCTGTATAGTTATGTTTTCTCCCGCCTCCCGCTTCCATGCCCCTCTCCAACGCTGCCAACGTTCGTCAATCATCGCGATTTTGACTCTCCATAAACGTCGAAAATTCGGCAATATCTTCTAATATGACAGTAAATGCATCCCGACTGCCCAACCTCGTCCTCCACATAAATGTTCATTAAGTGTCCATTATTATATTGTGCAATTGTAACAATCGTACTGCAGTTTCCGCACCGCGCACCTTTTTTAAAGTTTTTCATGATTACGACTATATAAATATCGCTCATCTGATGGTTTGAACTGGGTATTCGAGTAAGCATGAATATTGATAGGTAATATTTTTAAACAAATATACATTTATACGAAAATGATGGTCCAAGCGCTTGCCGTTATTTCTATTTTTCGCTCAATCACTTGTAAAGTGAAGGGTCCGAGTAACTACAACCTATAAAACATACTACAAACTAATTGCGTTTACGCAAGTTAGGTTGTGTGACAGAGATAGAAATAAATCCACCGCACGCCGATGGTAGGTATAAATGTTTTGTTTATATTTTCTAATCGGTCGGGTAACGCCCCACGTGGATGGTAAGGTGCAACGATGACCGTTCTGTTATTTCGTGTCCTCCGCCCGGCGGTATACAAGTACCAAAAATTTCATTACACAATATTCAAACCACAAAGATTGGTCTACAAAATTAATTGTAAGGTAGATCTGAAAGATTTTCGTTGAGTTTCGATTTTTTCAGCGAATTTAAATTGCAATATATAATGTAGACTATTTTAAATGCGTAAATATCTCAATTTTGTATAAAACGAGAGTTGGATGTTTCCTTCCTAACTACGTACAGTTATATACTCATTCTATAAACCTATGTATTCTAATAAATCACACGAGATTTTCTGACTAGGAGCGAATCATGAAAACATGGTATATATACCTACGTAGTTAAGTCCAAAAGTTTTCAGTTAAAACTTTCAGTGAATTCATCTCACCTCAAAACGTCGTCTTTTTATGAATAAATTGAAATTAATTATATTCAAAAAAAGGAAAAGTTGTCAAAAACTAACTTTGTCTACCTCTGACTGCAGAACACATCCAGACCAATTAAGTTCCTTCAAATTTTATTTTTTAATTGCCGCCTCCAATTAAGCGAGCGCTCGGTTAACGCCCGCATCGCCGACTACCTCACAAAAGCCGATTAGAATGTGCATCCTGTTGAAAAAACTACATACATAATACGCAATTACAATGAATAGTCGCCGTCTATATTTATCACAGTCCATCGCGGCATTGTATGGAAATTCGTTAGGTCCTTGCGATGTGAATGTGACAGTTGTCGACAAACCAGATGAGTCGGTGACTATGAATAGAACACGTTCCCGTTGAATTCTGATTGCAGTACTGTATGGAGATTGTTTGGCGTCTGCGATGAGAAGGTAACAAGTAAAACTAACAATGGAGATTATAATTAGATTTCAACCAATCGAATTGTTTGAATTATCAAATTCTAATTTTGAAAATTTCCAACAGGAATTCGACAGGTTAAAATGTAAATCACGTAAGTAATGTCGTAAATAAGCTTCATTCAACATGTTGTTTCATCGTGTATCTTTATTGTAAACTGGCGAGTACCCTGCATGTGTTGCAATACCACTCAAAGAAAGTGTTTGTGTTTTAATTCTGTTTATTGAAATGCTTTTCTATTAGAGGTCAGCACGGGCCGAAAATTTATAAAATTACCCCCTCCAAGCCGACATCTTCAGGCCCAGCCTGGCCCGAGCCTCAATATCACACTTGTTACCCGAACCCGACCAGAAAACCAGATTTATATTTTTTTGCAGCCCGATTTTCTTCAGTATAGAAATTTATTTATAGTTTTCAAACTATTTTATTGTTTCTCTAGAGCTCTATTTTGGATACACAATATTTTTCCGTGTGCGCACACGGATAAATCAGAAGGTTCTTCCGAGATGTCGCTGTTGGACGTATTTTTTTGTGCGTACAACTCCCCAAAGTTTCATCGAAATCGGATGAATGGTAAAGGAATGCATAGAGGACAAACCAACATTCATTTTTATGTATATATATCTACATAAAATAAGATATATTTACAAACAATTTTTTTCGATTGCAATGTAGACCATAACCTCGAACGCCAGACTCATCATGCTCGATAGAAAAAAAAATATTTTATTAATATTTTGAAATTTTCCGTTAGTACGCATTTAATGATATGATAATAATGCGTCATTGAGTTGATGCATCGTCGATAAATATAATTACTAATTTTTAAGATGGTAAAAGTGTATGCCGTATAACTTTGCACTCCAGCTCTAAGTTCCGGATCTAGAATTTAGGATCACGGGATCTATACACGGCACTAGGATCTATACCGATACATACATGGAATCTATACATACTAATATACTGACACACTGTGTATTAAAAGAAAGCGTAAAGTGTAATAAAAAGTGCAAATTAATAGTAGAAAACCAAGTGATAAAATAATTTTGATCGTGTTGGTTGCGGTGTAATATATGCCCATTCCTATAAAAATGCGAAGGTATATTGTCAGGAAGCATCCGATCGGACTGCACTTTCACCATTCATCGTCTGTCGATGGGAAATTCGTCGAGTGCAAAAAAGCAACGCAGTCCGATCGGCGAGCCGTGCTATATTCGCGATGCGAATGTGCCTCCGTTCTATTTGCGAATCGCGCAAATTGACGGCGTAATTAGAGAATGCGACTCGCCGCTCGCGCTCCACAGCCGCACATCGTCTGCGTCTCGCAAAACGTACCGAGTACACTCCTGGTAAGATGGAATCAAATACCGTGAAAACTTCTATAACACGTTTTTGGCAATATAGGAACATTAAGAGACCCGGACAAAAAATAATAAATACATGCGGTTACAAAAATATATGTAACAACGTTTTCAATAATAAAATGTTCATAAACGATAATTTTTAGACAAAACTAAGCGGGAAAAGATTTGGTAACATGATATTACGTAATTTAAGAATTTAAGACATCGTCTGAGGGTGATTGATGGAATTTAAATATCAAATTTGAATTGATGAGATTTACTGTCAGTCAGTTCGATTTCATTCGTGTACTCGAAAGATGCCGGAAGGCGAAACCCGAGGCATTAGTGACAAATTACATGGAAATGTACAAAATCAAAACAATTCAAATTTATAATTTAAGACATCGACTGAGGGTGCTTGATGGAATTTCAATATCAAATTTGGATTATTGAGATTTTGTACACTTCCATGCATTGTCACTAACGACCCGGGTTTCGCCTTTCGGCATCTTCAGTCCGTTCGAGTCCATTCGTGTGCTCGAATGCCTGAAGATGCCGAAAGGCGAAACCCGGGTCGTTAGTGACAAAATGCATGGAAGTGTACAAAATCTCAATAATCCAAATTCAAATTTAATTTGAATTTATAACGACAAAAAACCATGCCCCAAATTGTGTATGGCACTCTAAACTTCTAACGTAAGGTTGACTGTAATTGTATACGTAAACACTAGTGAAATATCAAACCCGTGCAGTTCACCGCTTCAACATTAACATGATGTTTTTTTGTTCATAACGTTTGCTTTATAGACGGTAGAGGGTACATGAACTTTAATATAGGCCCCTAATTCTTACATCTTTTCTCTACATAATATGTACAGAATACTTAAAAAAACAATAATCGATCAGAAGAAGAAAGACATGAAGAGTAATCCTTTCCAGCTGAACCTGCTGAATACACTTCTGTGGTTATTAATAATATATTGACACAGGATGAATTCGGCGGTAACTTAAATTTTTAATGTAAAACTTAAACTGATAACTCTCATTATTCCACTCTTGTCGGTCTCATATTTGACAAGCATCTTCAGGCTAACTCTGTTGTAAGGTTTGTAATTATAACGTAGACATTTATTTGAATTGTTGAGAGTTTCGTGTTAGTTCGAGTTCATTAGTGTGCTAGAATGCCTGAAGATGCCGAAAGGCGAAGGCCGGGTCGTCAGTGACGAAATACATGGAAATGTACAAAATCTCAACAATTCAAATTTGATATTGAAATTCCATCAAGCACCCTCAATCGATATCTTAAATTAGTAAACATTTATTCTAATCTTAACTGAAATGAAGAGTGGGATCTTTCATTAAACTGGACACGATGAGGGTTTAGTCACAAAGAGACGAAACACGTATAACACCTAGTAGCACAACCAATGGAATAAAAGTAATCAACTTTATATTAATCATATTTGAATTAGGAATGTTGCTTTGTGCGCAATTCTTTAAACGATCCGATTAGGTTGTATGTACCGAGTGGTAGTTTGCATATATCCGAGTGCAATATGAATGCCCGTTCCGAGGCAGGCTGCAGCCCGCACGTCACATTTATTATTTCACCAAGTCCTTTCATTTCTAAGCGCCAGCACATTTTCAAGCATAACGTAACTTTAATGATTAATATTCATTTAGCCTGAACAGAGCCGATGAAATGGAAATTTTATTTTATATTATTTGATTTTTTTTGGTTTAGTTACTTGGAATTTTCGGTAATTTCAAATCGGATAGATTCGAGAAGTCGAGAGAGTTATTAGTTTACAACTCTAACAAATGTCTAAACTGTGCATGTGCGCAGCCGTCGAACAATTTTGAGGACCGCGCACACATTATTACTATTATTTTTAAGAAATATATGGACCTACATATCTATTCAAAGTTAGTGCAGTTTAAGTAATATGAAAACAATATATATATTTACCTAATAATTTAAATTTAAATGAATAAATAATAATAATTTGAACTGTGCAAAGCAAAAATATTGATGTTTGTAAAAAGGTTAAAAAATATGCCACGCATATCTTGCTTTGGTCTGCTCAGCCTTTGGGTTTTCCGCGCAGAGAAGTCTTGGAAGGAACGTTTTTGGTTTCAGTAATTCAATCCACGAAAACTCAAAAAATGTTCATCAAAAAATAATAAGACAATTCGAATGATGTACGAAATTATCTATACATACTCGGTATATTACGTCCTTTATTATTGGCGTATCCCGTTGCATAGTAGATATTTAAAATGCTTTTGATTATTAGAGTGATGTGATGAAAAGAGATTTCACAGGTTAGAGGCGATATATCATTTCAACTGAAGTTTTTTAAACTATGTACGCTCCTAATGTAGAGCATATATCTTAATGGAAGTATCTCAACATACATTTTTTCTACTAAAACTGCTTGTTAGTCAGTTCCTCAACCTCTCTTTATCGAAGAGAGTGGTGATGGAAGGATATGGCTAGAACAGGACTAGTTGTTAGCTAATCGCTCTCGCTACGCCCCGTTTTTAGGGTCGAGTGGATGGGAGTAAATTTTAGACTTCACAGGCACCCATGCCTTCGAACAAAAATCCATAAATCGATTAAAAAATCAAGTTATGAAATTGAGCCCATATGCGGAAAAACAGATTTCGTCTTTATTTGGTTTTTTTGTAAACACATATATTTAGTAAAAGAGTTTTTGACCAATAAACCGTGTTTTCAATAAAATTACTCAAACCGTCTTCATTTATGAAAGATACATATTTTCGATAAAGGGTATTTCCACAACAACCAATCGCTATCTCTTAAGCAATGTTTTTATGACAACGCTGTTTTTCCGCATATGGGCTCAATTGTCCGTAGTGGGATTCGAGGCGATGAGATCCGTAACCGAAGCAAACAACGTTGACTACTGCACCACGGACCCGGCATTATTACTGAAACCAAATTGTCATGTTCAGACGAGCAGACGGCACCGGTCGTTAATTGGTTATCCTTTCACATGCCCTGGCGACAGTAAGTTGTAATTACAAAAGAATCCATCTTCAATTTATTCCACAGACTCGATGCGGAGTAATATGCATAGAAGCTTCCACTGGCTTCTCCCCGAACCTGTACAGGCACGACTGAAAAGGAATACACTCAATTAGGCGACGAGGCAAAAGCACTCCTCTTTTTTCCTGCACAAAAGGCTGACATCGCTTGTCACTTTTATTTGTGCTTATACCATTATGATTGCATGATTATTTTAATGGCTATATAAAATAAAATTTGTAAGAAAGATGTCGAGGAATAAAAAAAAATGAAAGACATTTCAGGTGCTAGGCGAATTGTAAAATGTATTAATAATTACGTAGTAGTGAGACGTACTGTTATTGACAAAAAAAAAATAATTTCCTACCGCTAAAAGCCAATTTATATTTTCGGATATTATTTTATCAGACAGAGAATGGTTATAGTGGCGCTGGATGCATAATGAAAGAAGATTTGATTAGGCCCAGCCCAGCATTCATCAACAGTAATATGTGTATTTAATTAATTAATTATTTTACAGCCCGATTCTATAAATATAAGACAAATTTTGTTTCTATTGTATTATTGTGTTGCTTCGGAAATTTATTCCACCCATCCAATCCTAAAAACGGGGCGTGGCGAGAACGATTAGCTAACCACTAATCATGTCCTAGTCATGTCTATCTATTCCTAATGTCTTAGAAAAAGAGAAGTTGAGCAACTGGGTAACAAGCAGTTCCCGTAGGAAAACTCCTGTTGAGATACATAAGGAGTCCATATCGATATCTCGTTCCATAGTGTAAAAAGTCAAAAAGCATAGTTCGGAGATAATAAGGAAACAAGATTTTGGGCAGGCAGTAAAATAATTTTAGGAATCTCTGTTTTGTACCAGTTCCTTGGAATAGTCAATCAGTTTTTTGGTTGATATATATTCTAAAGACATTACCGGTTTTGCAAAACGGATATAAACCGAATGGATTCGTCAATTTTTAATGAATTACCAAAAACGACAAAAAATACACTTACCATGAAGCAGCGACCTGCGACATTTCAGGGCCTAATATTGGATAAGGGTATCCCCCACCAGCGAACGGGTACATGGCTGGTCTCGTCAGACCTGAAAGAAAATACAAATAAATTAATCAGAATAGCTACAACTTGTAAACGAATACGTAATGCACAATATTCAGATACGCAAATATAGATACCATATTAAATTTATAACTGGTGCATGTTGTTTTCAATGGGATTAGTGTTTCGATAGGCATATATGCATATTTTGTGTTTACGGAACCGAAGAAACGAATATTAGCGTATTTTTATAGCAATACAGGGACATGTTATCATTGAAAATGCGCATTTCTTTTGGTTAATGTTTTTGATTAATTAATGGGCGCAACGCAATGATCCACTATACGCTCAAAAGCGGACAAGGATTGTATGTATACAACAAAGTCCTCGCATAGCCAGAACATTGAATAAATGCGAAAATATTTATGATTTTTTTCGCTTCTTCACTCAAATAAACATATTTAGCGGTTTTGAAACATCCCGGTTGAGCCACACCTGGATATACATATGTCTACGTATACATATAAAACGTGAACATAGGAGATCTTTGTATTTCCTCGGTAAATAAAGACCCAAGGTTTCCGACATATAAGCGAAAGATTTATTAACGCGAAAACTTAACCGGGCTTTCTTCGTAGCGTATTTAACGACCCCCGTTGCTCGCAGTTAATATATATAAAAATAACTAATTTTAATTCATTTCTTCTGAGAACGCCTTTGAGCTGACGGGTGGCCTTCTTGATGGGCAGTTAACGCCTCTGTGACACGTTATTATCGACTATTAAATACGTAATGAGAAGTAGCAAATAAATATTGAGCAAAACAAATGCGAATGGAAGGGGTTAAATTAAAATCAATTACCTAGTCACAATACAGAAATTCACCATGAATCGATGTGTTTATGAGAGTTCTGTTGGGCCTGATCACAAATTAGCGACATTTCATCATAATCTTACGAACTTTGTCGATATGAATAGAACCAATATTTATTTTCTTTATTAATGTTTTATATCAAATAAGTATTGTGAACATTAAAGAAAACCTTAGTGAGGGAGTGCGACGTGTAATGCAAGTAAAAAAAGTTTCGTTATATTTATCTGTCTAAGAAACAGATTTTCTCTTTTACACTTACTAAAAACGAAGGCAACTACGTGCGGTTAAATCTTAAAAATAAATCAATGCTAAAACTGAAAACCCTGATTAAATAGACAAGTAGAAAAACCCCAAATTTCACGATGATTAAGTTTATATACGTACGGTCGCTAGAATTTATGTGATTTTTGTTGTGAAAGTCTTCTTTGTGGAAAGGTGTGGAATGGGTATATGGAATGGGAATATGGAATGGGTTAGCGAAAATGGATGTGGCACAGGGGTAACGGGGACGCCCCGTCTGCGACGGCTCGCAAAAGTGCCGGCCGGAAATTACCGATTCCTGGAATGCTTTTCAACTGTCATGGTGGTCGGACTGTGAAGCTTTAGCGAAAAGAATTTAGAAATTTTCTATTTCTGTGTGTGCACGGCGAATTAATAAATCGAGCGGCAATTCTGCGAATGACAATACGGATTTATGGAATAATTTTAAACTCCGAAATCTGACTCCTCTTCGAAGTTACTGATAACCGTTTTTTTTTATATGGAGAGATCATTTTTTCTTTACAAGATGTTATTAGCATGATTACGTACAGTTTTTTTTCACCATATCCGCTTCCAATGTTTATGTCAGCACCAATCTGACACTCATGAAGTTTGACTCCAGTTATTCTAATTGTAATAAACATTCAACCTTCTGACCCCACTTAAGTTTTAAGAGTATCGTTGATATAAAACTGAATATATCCAAGACCCTAATTACACGGTAGATACGCTTAAAAAACTGCGTTACTTGAGGACATGCAAAAGTTGGGGTCCGGTTACACGATATCCAAAATAATTCTTTTTTTCCAATAATTGATACAGACACTCGTCATTAGACAAAGACATCGCATTGTTCAATTCACTAGCATATTATTTTTGTGTAAACTTTATTTTAAAAAATCTATGACATATTTTTTTGTCCTGTACTTGATAGATTTTTTACAGGCATTTTGTTACCCGCGTGTGAAACTACACACAAAAGAACCAAGTTAATCATGGTGTAGTATTAAAATTCTGTCACAAACGCGGTTCAATTCACATTAATCCTCGAAATGGAGAAGATCGCAGGAGATGCTTCCCAAAATAAGGATTTCGTCACCATCAAGGCGTGCTTGCGATCCTTCGTAAGTAAATTCATCAGAAAGCAGGCCTACTCAGCCCGCTCGTTTAGCCCTAATTACGAAATAATTTATTACAGCGAGACAGCCAACGACAGAATGTGGAGCGCACTCGCCATACTAGCGAATATTATTTATTGCGCGCAGACAGTTCAGAGTTATTTGGGAATGGGCGAATTATGATTTATTCACTCTATTTTCATGAAGACAAATCAAGCTATGAAACTACGAAACGAGCCCAAATTCGAAATTCGAATCGTTGCTCCTACGAATGAACGTAGAAACAATTGAAAATATGTGATGTGACAATAATAAAAACAAAGAACTTATGTAGCATCAAAAGTTGTCAGATTTACAGTTGAAAATAATTAATGTGTTTTAGTGTCATTGTCATTTGAAAGTAATAAATGGTATAATTTTTACACCACTTGTCATCAATATAATGTATACAGTATTACCAAAATACAAGTATATGGATTCATGTGTTTTTCGCTACTTTTTAAAAACAATGTGTATAAAAATGAAGGATAATAATTACGTATGGCTTGGATCTAAATTTATGAGGTTACAAATAGCAACTTGACCAATATATTTTTTTAATAATAAAATCTGCAACTGTTTTAATCGCTGGTTAAGATTAAGACCATTCAAAACGGTCTTTCAAAAGCAGTTATTTTAATTTCGGCATCATCAGGATTTAGAGTAGGTACACGGATTTTTCCATGAGTTAGAATGTATAAATAACGTAAAAATATCAAAGTATAAAGAACTTCCTACCAAGTAAACGCCAATTCAATCAATTAATGTTTCAGTTATCCAACAAACTTGATATTGATAGAAAACAAAATATAACAAAATTATTTACAATAACGGAATCATTCTTATTAAAAAAAAACATTTTTACTGACTCATTTTTCCAACTTAGGGCATGTCCATATATGACGTCACTCGATTTTGACTATTTTCAATCTCCCCACCTTAACGTCACATTTTTCATATAGAATATACCCAAAAATCGCCAATCGTCACATTATATCAGACCACCATCTGAAAGCGTGACGTCATATATGGACGACCATAAATCGGAATGGTTACATATTTTATTTCAAATACTGAAAATTGGCTATTTCGTACAGGAACAACCTATGCTACAACATATTAATTTTAAAAATAAAACACAATTTGTTTTGTACTACTTCCACATTTTTTATATCAATTGATGAACTACTCGCGATGCGCGAAACCGCATTATAAGCTGAGCATTATAAAAATGTGCATGCAGTACAGATCAAAGTTGTTTTTATATAATACCTTTCCGCCGAGAATTGACAGTAAACAACTAACTTACATCATAGAGGTGAAAAATTTTTAGGCATTGCCCACCTAATACAGAATTTACCCGATATTGATACCAACTAACCGTTAAGTGGATGGTAGGGTGGCTTCATTGAATTGAGCGGACTGATGAAGGCATCGTCGCCATCATACGACGAATGCAAATGCCTGACAACTGGCGCTTCGCTAGGCATGCGCACTTTGCATTCTGCACAGCGCAGTCGGCGGAACGACATATCGCTGGGATGCGTTGGCTGGCTGCCAGATCTGTGTCACATTATTACACCGCTCATTGGGATTCGGATGTGATTTTCATCGTACTCATCTGTCAATGCTTTCTTTCTCACGCGAAAGAACATGTAGGTATTTGAGTAGCCAAGTGTTGGCTTTGCAACAATGTAATGGCATTTTTATCAGTAACCATTTTTAAAATAGTAGAATAATATAATTGTGGATATACGACGACAAGAAATTATGGCAGTGCCATTTCTAGTGCCGAAACAGCCAGGATTTAAATTCATGAAATCTCAAAAATTCGTGAATCTTATCGATGTAAAATACCTACAAAATTTGACGAACTAAATTGATTAAGAATCAGGAGAAGGAGAAACATAATATCTTGGTTGTAAAAGACCTTTGCTGTTTTCATACAAAATAGCCCGAACTAATAAGTATAAAGGTTTTTAAAAAATTGGCATATTTTTAAGAGCTGATTTAAGGGCATTTTTTGTTTTTATCCCAAGGTTTACATTTGATAACTTTGTTATTAAACTGGTTGTAATCCATCAATTAAAATTTTATATTAAAAATGAATTTCCACAGAAATAGCGCAAATAATTATGCGAAACTATTACACTTCATAAATTTTACATGAATCAAGGTTGTTTTTTTTCCAGCTCTACAATTCCTACTCTTTTCACCACTTAATAAATCGAATGGCTAATGACCAGTCTTACTTACTTCCGACTTCAATATTTGATTGATTAAAATGTACGTTTGTTCGTCAATCAAAGTCCATTTAATTGAGGAAGTTTAATTAATTGAACACAATGTAAAAAATAAAAAATAAAGTGGTGGAACTGACCTATCGCCGCCTTGTCTAGTTGGTAGGGTGGGATCCCCATATGAGCTGGAGGTGGTTGCGCCAGGTCTCCGTTGTGACAGAACAAAGGTAACGCTCCGGCAGCACCGAGGCCCATCTTTGATGTCTGTAAAAAAGAGAAAAACACACAAATTAGCTAAATTAATAATTAATTACAAAATATAAAACTAAGCATATTGTTTTAAATATAATAAGATCTTTCATATCAATTCAAAGGATAGGAACCAATGAAGATGGATGAGTCGTTTAATGGAGATTAGAGTGTTCACGAAGTCATAAAAGGCAGTATTAATCCACCAGGATTTGAGAACTTTTCATGGTTGACGTTCAACAAAATCATCTGTGTTCGCTAGAGCTTACTGTAGGTAGAATAAATAATGTACATTTTAATTCTTATTGTGCAAGCTTCACGTGATATACCTAGCTTTCGGTTTTCTGAAGGTATAAGAAGTGATGGCTTACCGCGCATTCTTTATACGTATTCTTATAAGATCAATCCCGTGTAGCTGTGCACGAGGTCAAGGCCATAATTAGTTTTTCTTTTATTAAATTATTAGTAGTAAATTTTAAAAGACGTCTGCATATACATGCCGAGTGCAATAGAGTAAACGGCAGTTCTAAACTATGAATTATGAGCACAAGTACGTGCGGTTAGAGTCTTTGGAGTAATTAACGGCAGCGTATATACAAGCAATATTTAGAGACAGGAGAAATATCATTGTGCATACTTGATAATAAGAATAGATTGTGTACGCAACCCTCTGGTATAAGGCGAATAATTCTCTAGTACATGAGAAAGTCAAAGTATACGCTTCACGTTTATAATCACATTAAGAGCATTATAATCACATCAGTTTTCGTAAGAGATATTTCTTAATTGTATCTTTTATACAAAGTAACTTTTAAGGTGTTAACTGTCAATTCTTGGTGGAAAGACATTATATTTAAAAAAATAAAACACAATTCATTTGTACAACTTCCACATATGTATAATGATCATGACCGGTTTCGCTCATCAAGAGCATTATCAACTGATAAAAATACAAACATAACAGGCTTATTTATATAAAATTAAGTGTAAAAATGAAGGTATATAAAACTGATGGTTCATGAACTGAGACAAGAAAATACTGATTAACAAACAAATTATACATAAATCAAATGAAAGAGTCTACAATTAAAATGTTATGGACCTCTTGCAAATCATTAAATACAAATCTGAAATCACAAATATAGCTACATTAAAAGTCCATTTAGCTGAACAAAATTTTTAATGACGTTACTAATATAATGTACAATAATGAATCAGGGAAATTATAAGAAAAAATTAATGAACCATTTTATACAAAGCCTTCACTTCACCTGACGGACAGTACTCGGCTAGAATACAGGTACCAAAAAGACATAAACACTTATTTGTAAAATAAATTATTCAGAAAATTGAGAGCCCGAGTCATCGGCTTCGCCATATAGTATCAAAAGGAAACTATACAAAAGAAAAAAAGCACGGATGACAAAAAAAGTTATGAAATTGCCTCATAAACGTTAATATAAATATCGAAATATGAAATGTTATCCCTAATCCTGTATCAATCTGACATAGCATTCGATAAGCGTAGATACACTAATTTGCTGGGAGATAATGAAAATAATAAGGCAGGACACTTCTCAGTGCAGAACTGCAGTACCCACTCACAACACTTGATTGCGTTCCGATGTATTGGGACTAAGTTTATTTATCTTATCCAAGAGGGCAGACTTTCAATTATTGCTGTTGTTGAAGTTATCGGAGCATTTCGAGATGCAGGAGTCAGAAATCGTGAATAGAAAAGACAGTAGAAATTAATATTCCCAACTGTTCATCATTGATATTATGTTAGTATTTTTTACTTAATTTGGTCTGCCAAGAAATATCACTAGCGATTAAATGTCCGAGGTCTGAATATTTACTTGTGAGCAGAACAATCTTCAGTACAGAGATAAAATGTGACAAAAACTGTTATCTCTAAAAGTGTTATTTTAATTTTTTAGCAAACTCATCTTGGCTTACAAGAAGCTATCCGTTGAATTCTTGAGTCTCTCTTAATAGATTGTATTACAACCTTTTTTGAGGAGACTGTGCATAATATAAGCTGACATGGTGTAGCTCTTTAATAGCAAGAATCGAATATTACTGATTTAAATTAATTTTATAGGAATCACGATGGACCATCGACGGCTTGGGTGCTTCGCAAATATACAGTTCGTATAGCGCATTGCAAAACGGGAAACCAAATCGTTGACATTATTTATGGTATGATAATATATGCATTTTAATTAATATGTTAATCCAACATAACATATTGCTAGGGTGTCAAGTAACCGGTACGAGGTACAGGGTTAAGTTGGCAACCGCTTTCGTTACGAGTGAAGGATTGTTAGGTCTGTTGTCTCGGGATCGGTCGGTCCATAGAGGGCGCGACAGGCTTGCCGGGCGGCAACAACTCACCATTTACATACAGACGACACGGCAACGGCCCTACCTCAGACCTTTAGGTAACGCACTGGCTTACTACACACATGTGTTAACTCATTAGTGTCATACAACAAATCCAGTAATTACGCAATAACTTGACAACTCAAATTTTATGCCATTTCGAAAGATTTATGTATTCTTGAAATTTACTTTGAATGGTGTGATGACAAGACAATTATATAAATATTGCATAATTTATTATAAAAGAAGAGAATCAATTTTGCGAAGTCGAAGATATGGAAAAAATGATAAAAACACAATACATACTAATAGTGACATACGAAATTGGTTCGATTTCAGAACCTATCAGACCTTGTATATTATACAAGAACGAGTAAGGTTTGAGAGAAGCAGTACCTTTAGTCAGTCTGCTCGACTAAACCATGTCTCGATCAACATTCACAATTATTAGACCGATAGCTTCCAACCTTTCCAAGACCAATGTACGTAATATTGCCTATTAGAAGTGGCCCTGTTAACGTATACAATAAAAGATATTCTGAGAAGTTGGAAAATATCGCTTGTGATGAGTAACAGCATCTTGTTAAGACCAGCTTAAGTTAAGACCAAAGATATTGATGACTACTACAAGAGACAGAAAGAGAAGTTGGATCCACAAAAATATTAGAGTAATGACCGAATGCAACAAGAAACTAATTCCATTAACAATGCACTGTAAAATCAATATATGTACAGTATAACTAAAAGTACTACTGTAATTTCGTCGCCAGCCTCCGATAGAAGATTGTACCAAGAAAATGATACACAGTATTATCGATGGAGCGACTCCAACTTGTGGTAACTTTGTGGAAAATAATTTTTGATAACATAGTTGTTCCACTAGCTGTGTTACTAAATCAAATTTATTACGATACATACTATTTATAAATGTGGCACATTTGACAAAATACATCGAAATTTTATGTGAAAATTGCTCTAGTATGCTGGTAAATTATGATTTTTCGATCAATTTCGACTAATAAATCAATGCAAGTTAAGCGATATACTGTTAAGTACCAGCCTCCGCTACATTATTACTCTGAATGAGATTCGGGCATGAAGCTTTATTTTGAAGTATTTAAAAACTAATTTCAGAACGCCCAGCGACGAAGGTGTTATGCAAATGACACATTCCTTGTCTGGGATCCAAGAGACACAACATGCGCGGAATGAACAATCGCCAAGCGGCAAATAAGAGTAGGATGATATGTACGAAACAATACCAACTGACTAACTAACTATAAGTTAGGTGTGACACTCGCAGACACATACATCCACCCGGCATGCATATTGCAGATCAACTACTGCCACGAATGTACGAGCGCATTATAAATGGTCATCCAAGTAAACATAACCTCATTCTTACTCCCACACACAGGACTTGAGAAGTTTCTGCTTCCGTTTAGCAGCATTATGCAAAGTTTGTGTTTTATGGAGTATGTGTAATTATTGCAAACTGTTATAATTCAAGTTAACAATGTCCACAGTAAATACTCGACCTTTATGGAAGAATCCATAAACGTATGCTTAAATATTTGTAGTAAATTTAACGTGAAACTCAGGTAACTATACTTTTGCATTCATTATGTAAATCCATTTAGTAATTTGCGTACATTTTGTAAGGATTCGAATTTTGGAATGATTATCTTGTGATACATATACATATCAGTGGCGTGCCGTCCATACATGCGGTAGATGCTCCGCATGCCTTACGATTCGGAAATGAAAAGACGTTTTTTCTCATCTTTGTAAAACTATTAGATTATAATTGTACATAATTCTCAAACAAAACTGCTTCAAAGTTCCACGTTTATACACTAAATTCAGAAAGTGTGCGCGTCCTGATTGTAAATTTTCTGCGTTCTATTCGGCCGCGACCACTCGATAAACGTACGCCCTCTGACGAAATTTGTTCGAAATTTCGCACGCATGCGCTAAGAAGTTTGCTTTACACGCGCATGTGCAGTAATGAAAAAAACTGATTTGCGCTATGGATCGCGCATGACAGTTAGTTGCGGATGCGTGCGCATGGATCTTGGCATCTCACTGTTGGTATTGTGATTCAGATTGTCAGATAAATCGTGTTTAATTTGTCGCTACCCTCAACATGGATTAACAGCAAAGAAAAGAAAGGGGATTAAATAGTACATTAACGTAATATTAAATATGGAATATGGACTGTAGAGGATTTGAAATTAAGGTGTAAAACTCGTGAGAAGAAAAAATTGAATTTCAAAAACAAGATAAATGTTGCATATTTTCCTCCCTCACAACATGCCTTGCATCATAAGTCACTGATATACATTTTTCGACAGCTTGTTCCTTTTAATGTTGCCAAACAAACTGCAGTCAGTTTTTAATCGAAGAACCTTCTCAAATCAATATGTTTGATGAATTCGGAGGTAGCTTTGTGAGAATTCATTTTCAATATTAAATTACAATTGATAACTTTGTTATTCGCCTATTTGTGCAACAAGGTGACAATAAATTTTGATATTGAGAATGCCTAATATTGAAAATATTCCACGTTGGCAATAGATGTTGTTTCTCAATGTTGAACAATTTCTACGCACATTTTGTTCCCTCGTTTGGAGCACCTGCATTATCCTTTTAATTCTTCTCCAAGACGACGGTGGTACTTATTTCATTTGGCGCCACATTCAGAAATGTGCGGCTACACCCCCAGATTATTTCGCATGCATCGTACAGCAGAACAGTGCGGCGATACTCATTTCGACTTAGTTGAGACAAGGACAAAACGTGTGGAGAGGAGTGATTAGCTCTCGTGAATGATGACACGTATTTAGAGGATAGCACCGAGTACAGTCAACCGCAATAATATGTAAATGTTTTAAAGAGTGTAAATGCAGCAAATATAACATAATATACACTTATATAATAACAACTCTATCGCAAGGGCATCGCCATAGCCGAGAGGCTTGTGGAACTAGTCTTCACTTTTCCAGCATAAAAATCGTAAATACTAATTTTCAATAATTATGCGAGGCATTCACAGACAAAACCGGAAGTGTCCATCGAATCTTTTTTTTTATCGTAATTTTGTCGGCTCCGTAGTGCAGTGACTAACGAAGTTGGCTACGCTTACGGATGTCTTGAGTTCAAGTCCCTATGCGGACAGTTTCGTAAATTGATTTTTCAATCGATTTATGGATTTCTGTTCGTAGTCATGAATGTGTGTGGTGTCTATAATTCCCTCCCACCCATCCGATCCTAAAAACGGAGCATAGCGAGAGCGATTAGCTAACCACTACTCCTGTCCTAGCCCTTTCCTTCTATCAATACTCTCTACGAAAAAGAGAGGCTGAGTAACTGAGTAACAAGCGGTGTTGAAAACTTCTGTCGAGATACCTCCATTGGGAGGCCATATACTCCACTCTGGGAGCGGACATGGTAAAAAAACTTCGAAAATTACAATCATACGTATTAAGACAGAATTTATGATTCAGGAACGGAATAACAATTGTAGCTGGTTTTGATTCTACAAGGGGTGCCTTTAACCCTTAAATGCATATAAGACTACAAAAAGTACACTTTTTTTTTTTTTTTTTGAAAAACTGAAATAGATTTTACAATTTATATTTATATTTGATAGTATAATACATATCAATATTCCATTTTTTTTATCAGATATTGAGGTGACACGCGGTTGTTGGCTTTAATTTACAATCAAACAAAGTATTTCGGAGTTTTTGAAATTTTTAATTTTAGGGAATGTTCAAATTCATTTTTAATTTAAAAAATATTAGATTTTCGTACCGAAATATATCACTGGATATTGATTGGTTATTTGTGATAATATAGTGGTTAAAATAATTTCAACTCAACTAAATGTTCAAATGTTTATTTGTACTTTTCGTAGTACACCATGCATTTAGGTATCGAAAAAATGTGTCAATACTGACAATATAAATTTTGATTTCTGTCGTTTCTTAGTGCAAATATTTCAGAAATACAGTATTTTGATGGTATTTAGCTTCGAGAGTACTCGGTCAATCTATTTCGTTAAATCTAAAGCTATTTCGGCATCATGCCATATTTGTGACGATGGCATGATGTAGAAATAGCAAATAATTGTATTATTTTATTGAACAAAGTATTTTGTTATTGTTTACATTGTTATAATGGATTACTACTGTATAAATGAAAAATCAATCAATTATTAAAGAGTATGATCAGCCTATACGAGCAGTCGACTCAATGGATTCTTATATTGGAAGCGATAAAATACTTATTTTTATTATTTTATACAAGGTTAGCATAAAATTATCACTTAACAGTTATAATACTAACATAACATAATTTAATTTTTTTATAATTGTAATCTCCTAAAAATACTGTGTAAATATCATATTTTATGTCGCTAATGCATAGTGGCATTTATAAAGTACAAAGTGTTTTTAGGTGGGGGTTTAGATATTTTAAATTATTTTCCTGTAATCAAACCTATCCATTGCATTTAAATATACTTTTTTATTTAAAAGTAGAAAATCATGCATTTAAGGGTTAATTAATAATTTTGCAAGAACTTTCAATTAAATTCTTGGGACAAGATCACCTGAACTTCATCCATATTATAAAAAAAATACTCAATTTTAAATCAATATGAGAATTAATGGTCGATCAAAACACTTGATTTTTTATTGCGGTTTGGTGTAGGCAATATTGTTAAACTTGATTTAGGCCGCAGTGATCAATATTAGTATTAAACACAAAAATGCCACGCACCACAAAATTGCATAGCGGTGGTAAAATATTGGTTAAAAAAATCCATAAGAATATTTCACATAAGCGAACCGCACCGTAACATGATCAATAAATAAACTAGCTTCAAAAGAGTCGTAAAAACAAGTCTTTTCTTAAAAATATACAATATATATTTTGAACATCGAACATCTCGATAGCAAACTATACACAAACACTGGATTTTTTTACATTGAATGCCTCTGTAGCAGACAATTAACCTCTCAAAGGTGGCGCAGCATTGCACACGTGGAAAGCTGTCGTACACCTACCACCAAGCACCCTCTAATCTGAGGAAGTATTTGCAGGGGTAATGACAGCCAATCGTAAGCTACTGCACTGAAGTTCGCAGCTTATCGTCCCTTCAATTGGCCTCCTCCAGCGCCTTTCCCAGTTTCCGGATCAACTGGAGTGAACATTCAATTCAACACACCTTCACAATGTCATACCTCGAAGCCTAACTGCAAAAAAACTCCGCTTATTGTATGGAAAAACGTCGGATTCAATAACTGTCTCGATTAAATTTGTCTATAAACGTATAATACGCTCTTTGCTTGTAAATTATTAGAGTGTGATATATTATATACCTCAAGTGGTCATGAAAAAGGACACGTACCTAATGTGCAATCACATAAAATTATCACTATTTCTGAGCATCGCTAAATCTGGTGTATCATTGTCTTGCAGGGACTCTTCTAAAAATTAAGCTAACATTCGAGAGATTTTTTAAATTTACTATTCCAGGTCTGTTTCTGGCTTGAGAGTATGCATCTTAAGTGTTCTTATTTTTTGTTAACCATGCGCAACCCCAATGTGGGCGCTTATAAATTCGTAATACAGCTTAAAGCCTCGTTTTAAGGATCAGATAGGAGGCAAGGATTTTTTTAATATCACAGAAATCCAAAAATCGATTGAAAAATCAATTTATGAAATTGTCCGTACTGGAATTTGAACCCGTGCGCACTGTAAACGAACACGACTAGCGGAATATAATTGTATGAAATATTACAAAATCGGCATATTGACTAAAGCACAGTAACATTGTTGTTCCATTGTATAATATAAATGAAGCGTATATTTGTAAAATTTTAAAGAAAGTTACATATACGTTATAGAGTATATTTGTTTAAACATTGGGTTTATTTAGTTATAATTCATTTTATTGATACAAGTTATAATCGGGTATATTTCAATCAAAATGCATTCATTAGCTAAGGTAAAGTTCATTGATTTTGATTTCTCTAATAATATTTATCTCAAACGAAAGATTTTACACGGCCAAAACTAATCGTGATATTTGCATGTAAATAACATAAGCGTTACATGATTATTTCAAAAGAAATCGTTTTATACTTCTCAAAAAGAAGATTTATGCAACGTAGAGGGCTTAGCAATTCTGTAACTCTCCCCTCTCGTGAATATTCTAAATTCGTCTCTGGACGAGAACAGCAGGCGAGAAGGAGGGGGTAAAACAGTTAAGAACAAAGGCAACAAGCAATTAGACTGGGTGTCAAGTGCACGCACCATTCCGACTCGGCTCGGCCGTGAGGGGTTGAAAAGCTTGCCATGTTGTAAATAGAAGAATAAACTTTTTATTATGTTGTTACACCGTGAAGTAGGTTTTCCTTGTGCCAGGGACTTCGTCGTGGATTAAATTTGATATAACGCAATCGGATATTATGGATGTTAAGTATTAAAAGTTTATATAGCTCTGTTTTCGAAGGCAGCATAAAATATTCCCGTCAAGTATATATTAACATAAAATTGATAACTTACTTATTTAGTGTTACTAAATGTGATACGTGTCTGTTATTCGCTTCTTTAATAAGCATCATAAGACTAACTATATCGCAAGGTTATTTATTTGTAATCTAATTTACTAACGACTGAGGGTGCTTGATGGAATTTCAATATAATAAAGCAAAAGAAACGCATGGAAATGTACAAAATCAAATTTCTAATTGAAACAATGATTCTAATTCTAGACTTAAAAATGAAAAGTGGGGTGAGTTTATTTGTATATATCTTATACCCAGACCGCTCTGTAGACGTTTTATTATCATTACATGTAGGTATGAAATTTTATCATTACGTAAGCGTTCGCGGTGTATATAAAATAAAATGTTATGCAATGCACACACACAGTTCCGACGTACTAGCTACTTTAGACATTCAGTATTTTAATTTCAATACCGTCATCTATAACGGGTACGGTTATGCTAGTTATCTTATATACAATAGCTCAGACCGCTCTATGGACGTTTAATTATTATCACATGTAGGTATGAAATTTTCTCATGGCGTAAGCGTTCGCGGTATAAACAATATACACACAGTTCCGACGTACTAACTGCTTTAGAAATTCAGTACTTCAATTTCAATACCGTTATATATGACGGGTACGGTTATACTAGTATAGATATAATTATGTAACAACCAATAATCAACAGTGTTGCTTGAAAGCCTCACCTATTTATTATCTATCATAATACGTGTGTAATTACTTGAAAAGACACATTAATTTGAATTTTAAAACACCATGTAAAATTTCGTTCAATAAACTAAACGTTTTATACGCAAGAGCTTCTGACCATGACACACAATCCATATTATCGGACCATATCTAGGATAAAAATATATTGCGAGTCTATCAACTGTATTACAGAACTCTTGTGAAACTAAAAACTTCGCTATGTTAAACTTACTATAATGGAGATATATAAAGTAAATCGATTAATATTAAAGTCATCTTTAACATGAAATAATAAGATGTAAATAAGTGTGCTTTCATAATCGCTAAAAAAGGGTGATCCATCTGTTTGTTGATAACACGCATTTACCCCCAAGTTTACATACACGTGTTTAAAAGAAAACTACAACGATTTCAAAAGCCGACTTATCTCCATGGTTAATTTATGCGTAACATCCTTCGCGTGCTCAATAATTACATTAATAATAAATCATAATATGCACCTGCATTAAAAGTTGCAGTGCATCGCAAGTTACGCACCTCGAAATGCAAATATGCAGTGAAAAGCTACAATTAACTTTCTAGGTTGTCGCAAACTCATCTTGTAAGTGACAGCACGAGAGCTTTGGAATGCCAATCAAACTATACGTACGTGTTGCCGCCATTTTAACATAATATTAAGCAAGCAATATATGGATTTCTAATTTGAATAAATATTAGTTACCACCGAATGGCGCCACAATATTAAAATTGTCTTTGACGAGTTATGAAAATGAATAATGTTTTATGCTGTTGTTGGTGTTTGTAGAGTGGCACTGCGTTTGAATGTACGTCAGTTGTACGTTGTACTTATGATTTTTTAGAATGTTAAGTACATGAATTAACGGAATACTAAACGTCTTATGGAAAACGGCCTTGTAAAACAAACAGTATTAAGTGGCATTTTATCATATACCTGCATATGAAAAGGATCAATAAAAAGTTGCTGTTCAAACAAAGTCTACTGTTCTAAAGCTGTAGTTGACATTGGTATCAACCATTTTTATATTTTTTTTCCATGTCCGCTCCCGATGGGAGTATTTGTTCTGCTCAACCTCTCGTTTTAGAAGATAGTAAGGATATAAGGATAGCGCTAGGACAGGACTAGTGGTTAGCTAGTCGCTCTCGTTACGCCTCGTTTTTAGGATCGGAGACATTCTTAACCGTAGCCAACGAAGTTGATCACTGCACTGCGGACCCGACATTTTATCTATAATCTTACCTAATCGTAATTGAAACATATAGAAATATTATCGCTACCCAATCCATATAGTGGTAAGCTTTCTTTTGTCGTTTTATTAAGAAAAGATTTAAGTTGAAGTGCTCGAATAAGAATAGATATTTTTATTTTAACGTACTACTAAAACTGTCACGCCACACTCTTGACGATTTCTTCTCCAACACATCAAAAGAGGCAAGATATCATTTTACAGAGCATTTCCAAAGGTAAGCCGGCTTAAATGTATCTATACATCTCAGAATATTGATAGTAAACATGCGATTTCCATAAATTATTATATCCAAAGACATCAAGAAAAACGCCATGTGTTTAGGTATATTCATTTTCTCGCTTTGTACATAAATACGGGCACGGTACTGCGGCTGCTAGGTCGCTATAGAAACGGCACCACCCCATTCCTCCTTTATCCACCGAGCTTTTCCTACCCCCGCCGCTAGCCTATATAAACTTTCATTTTCTCCATACAGAATACTGAGGTCTGGTAGAGAAGTGTGTACGTAACTTTATCAAGGTTTTCACTTATTTGTTGGTTTACTTTAAACATTGAAAACAATAGTTAACAAATGAATATTTACTCTAAAATAATCTTAGCAGTCTTATATTACGAAACATCTGTGTATTAATCACAAACAAATCAAATTACTCCATTTTTATGACAAGATATTGAATATTTTCGATGAAACTAGTGGAATAATTAAGCTATCAATTTTACATCGACAATTATTTTACTAAAGTAATGGTGAGTATCTAAATAAAATATAATCTTTACCAGTGGGGAATCCACAACTAGGGTGAATTTAAGAATTCCAGGAGGAGAATTGTGGCCATTTATTAAAGATTTTCAATATATGCATATAATGCATATTTGGAAAGCGTTAGATTTTCTTGGTATTATATTCAGAACATTGGTGAAAGGTGGAATGAAGCTAAAAAGGTTGGGAAATCCTGATATAAACTAAATGTGACGAAAACCATTTTCAATCTACAACTATTTTTGTGAATTACAATCAATATTATAAAAATTACCTGTTGAACTGATGAAATGTCTAAAGGTATGTAGATATTGACGTATTTAAATGAACAAAAATCTATTTTATTTAGAAAATAATATACTAGCAAGCTGACAAATTCGAAGGTGTCAAACACACGTATAGAGACGAGTGCTTCATTTGGTTTTAGTTAAAATATTAACTCGCAGAATCATAGAATTGACAATAAATATTATTTAGTATAAAGAGTAACATATAATGTAAATCTTATGTTTTTAGTGACAACATAATCTAATAAAAAAACGTTTGAATCACTTAAATCAATATTATTCACGATATTACCAAAAATATTATATATTACTTATAAACGGTGGACTACTGTGGGCGCTTTTCCTAATCATCTCTCTCCGTACAGCTCAGCCTTCTACCCCCTTCGATAATAATTACAAACCGGGTGAAAAGGGGTTGCTTTTCAGATAAATAAGCGAAAATCTTATCAAACAGCGATAGATTAATGATGGAGCACATCGCACAAAAATATTTTCAGACTTTTTTTAATATATTATATAAATAAAAGCTAAGAAGTTGTTATGGATGAAGATAAATTAATTTATAAAATGTTTTGTGCATCAATTCAATTGGTATTTGCCTGGTGGAATGCCATTATAATGGGATAAAAATAAGAACGTATTTATTACAGTAAATTAGTCGGCGTCCGTGGCGCAGTTGGTCGCGTCGTTGGTTACGGTTACGGATGTCTCGGGTTCAAATCCCAGTGCGGACGGTTTTTCATAAAATGATTTTTTGATCAATTTATGGATTTCTGTTCGTAATCTTAGTGTTTGTGATGTCTAAAACTTCGAAAAAAGAGAGGTTGAGCAACTGAGTAGCAACAAGCAGTTCTCGTAGAAAAATTCTGTGAAGACACCTTCATTGGGAGATCATATGCTCCACATTGGGAGCGGACATGGAAAAAAATTATTCCTGCAAGTAGTATATTTGGTAGCAATTTCGACATCACGCTATTTTCAAGGCTATGGCTTTACTGATGATAACGTAATTCAAAGATAGTTAACGAATTTATTTCGTAATTTAACTCAAATCGAAGCGGTCTATAGTTAAAATATTTTTTCATTCTAGAGTAAAATGGTGATAAATGACATGTAAGCATTGTCAGTAATATCTGACTAAAAATATTTAGCCCGAGTAAATAGATGTTCGTCACACTAGACATTTTTATAATATTTTTATTAGTTGTGAAACAGTAGTAAGCTATTCCAATAGCAAGTACGCCGTTCATATTTTGAAATAAAGCGCCAGTTTTTAAGCGATTTATAAATGGCAAACTTTCGGCGTGCTATGTTGACGCTGAAGCCGGACGACCTCTGCCGATAGATATAATTGGATTATTTCCCAAAATATTTGTCACACTTTGACATTGCTTCTAAGCAACAAAAATCAAAAAAGTTATTTCTAATAAATATACAATTCTAAAGTGACATTTGCCATAAATAAATGTTAGAGTTTGAGTAAAATTCTTTGCACTACAATTCTACAAGTGTATGAATAATTAATATCTTTTTATATTATATTAAACTAAAATAATTCATGAGAAATTCAAAAAACAAACGGAATCTCTTGAGATAAGAGATGCTCTTAATATTTTCAACTGTTCTTTATTGGTGGAAAGACTAATACATTTGAATTGTTAATATTTTGTAAACGTCAATTGAAGATACCGAAAAAAAACTCGGGTTGTTAGTAACAAAATTTCTTAGTGTGTACAAAATTTATATGTAATGGCACAGACCGATCTGTATAAGTTTTATTATTATCACATATCACATGCAGGTATGAAATTTTATCATGACCTAAGCTTTCGCGGTGTATATATAAAATAAAATCTTATGCAATGTACACACAGTTCCGACGTACTAGCTAATTTAGATATTCAGTATTTCAATTTCAACTATTGTAGTTGAAGTAATAATGGTCCATAAAGTAGGCTCGATATATTAAATTACATTAAGAAATAACTGGTATCGACAATATTTCATAATATTAAAATATAGGATTGGTTGTTTTCTTGAAGTTCTCTTAAAATATTTATTATAGATAGTAAAAATGAAATTGTTATTTAGCAAATTTTAGTCCAAAGATGGATGGTCTTGAACTCTTCAAACACATGAATCTTGAATGATTTTTTTCTACTTATAGTGCTTTCAACAATTGTTCCAAAATTATAAAACCAATTAATATATGTGTCACTTAGAATAGTAAGGGTGTAACTCAAAAATTACGAAAAACGAGTTTATACCTCAAACACGTCCAAAAGATGTTAATCTATTATAATTTAAGACATCGACTGAGGGTGCTTGATGGAATTTCAATATTAAATTTGGATTATTGAGATTTTGTACAGTTGGCTGCTTTCCATTCTCAGGTTCACAGATTAGTCACTATACCTCTAAATAAATTTAATTTTGAAAACGAACTAAACATTATTAAACAAATTGCCATTAATAATGGCTATGAGGCGTCTCTTATAGATAGTCTTGTATCAAAAAAACAACGTAAATTAGCAGAAAAGATGCTATATTTCGGGAACTTGTCTAAAGACATAGACCGCCCCAGAATCTGGCATAGAATTAGTTATTTAGGTTGCACAAGCTTTAAAATTAAAAAACAACTCGCTGATAGTGTTAGACCGGCGTTCTATTGCAAAAACTCTCTAGGCAAATTACTTATTAACAATAAAGATAGAGTAAACTTTAAGAACAAATCTGGTATTTATAAATTACAATGCAATGATTGCCAACATTTCTATGTGGGTAAAACCACACGTACATTAGATATAAGGGTATCAGAACATTTAGCTGCCTTTAGATTAAAAAAAGAAACTTCGACATTCGCAAATCACTTGCTAATGGAGAACCATACGTTTAATGCGGATGATGGGGTTAAACTGTTGCATAAAAACATGGGGGATCATAAATTATTTTATCAGGAAATTTTAGAAATTAATAGAGCCCAGTTAAACTCATTACCAATCTTGAATGAGCAGCTGAACCTTCCTAATTCTCCGCTATTATATCCGATACGTTGAAACACCTAACAGATGTCACTAAATGTGGAATGATTGTATATATTTACCCATTCGTCGAATTACATCCCGTCAAAACCCACAATACTATTATAATTGTAAAATCACTGGTAATTCTAAAAGTAGTTGGAAAGCGGCAATTCGCCACTCTGTTAATATGGTGTTTACAAAATAAGGATTAGGGAAATTCCCGAAATTTTAACTCAGGTATCAGTGTGGCTCTCAGACGTATAATGTATTGCCTCGTAAATGATATTTGTCGCATTTGTATCTTCTATATAAGCGTTAGACACTGTTTACTGTCTCTCAGTTCGAGTCCATTCGTGTGCTCGAATGCCTGAAGATGCCGAAAGGCGAAACCCGGGTCGTTAGTGACAAAATACATGGAAGTGTACAAAATCTCAATAATCCAAATTTAAAAGTTAATCTATTAGTTTAATAATCTTGCACCTCCATATTATATACTCCTAATTTCTTAAAAAAACTTTTTTGTTTTTATATTCCCATATTAAACGATATTTTTCAGAATAATAGCGAAGAATTTTTAATATCAGAGTAAAGTATCCCGACAGCTTCACTACTACACTAACGTTTAAGTTCTCCAGTTGATTGACAAACAGTTATTAATGGTTGTTATTTGATCCTAAGAACATTTTACAAAACCTTGATTTTCTCAAAACTTCAAAACTGGAGTTACACCATTACTATTCTACGTGATACAGTTATGCCCAATTAATCGTATTTATAGAAGCAAAACAAAAAAGTTGATAATTTTGGTATGATGAAAATGAAGATGTGTCAATACCGGTTTATATTTGCAGGCAGCCAAGGAATACAAGGAAAATCTTCTACGACTAATATAACAAAAGCTTTCATAAGAAAGACCTTTTATTCAACACAACAATCCTCAGAGTAAGTACATTGCAAACACTAGAAGCTGGCACTTAGTTATTAGAAAGCATTTCCCAAGCATATTGATGAAACTAAACCATGCGTCCATTTTCCGGGTATTGTAATGTGAGTCGTGAACTTGGGCGAGGGTTGGAAAGGGGGTGAAATCCGCGCGGGGATACCTACCACAATACGCTAACATATCTGCCGAAGAATGTTAGAGTAGAACGAATATAAGGAGTTTAACTTGGTAAGAGAGGGACGTGATGCACGGAGGCTGCATCGTGAACAGAATAGGCATGGTAATAATAATAATAATAATGGATGCGAAAAAGAGAACGAAGTGTAGTGGGGGTGATACTTTCTAAGCAGAACACCGCGAAAGAGAAAGTATAAATTTTTCGCGCGGAAAAACGAGAAGGAAATATTAGGGAGTGCGACTTGAAGAGGTAAGGAGAGGAAAAGAGATGCATGGACCGAGGGTAGAGGCGGCCGGGGTGAGGGTGATTGGGAGGGGGATAGAAATATTTCCATAAGAGTGAGCGGACGATGTTATTTTGGCGGGGGATGCGAAGGAAATTCAAATTAGGGATGATTCGTCGGGGTCGGCAAGATGGTTTCGAATGGATTTTTGAGGGTGTGCGAACTTTGCAGGACTGAATTAAAGATATTTAAGCGTTCAATTTGGCAATAAAAAGACCAGAACATAAGCCTAATTACAAACTTAGCTATAAATGCGTATCTGTAGGTTAACCAGGAATTGAACACAACTTATTGTGTAATAATAACATATATATATGGACTGAATATGTTCAGCTTGCCACGGGCTTCCTTTCTTCCAATCGAGGAAGTTAAATCAGAACTCCACCATGGGCGAAGCCGGGTACTAAAGCAAGTACCACGGCCCACTTGGCCGCACGACCTAGTAGGATAAAAGCCTAGAGACACATATTTTGAGCATTTTGCGATAAGTTATAATATTCACAATAGATGATAATTATGCGAAAATAGTAAAATATGCGAATAGATGCTAAAATCATATTTGAATGTGAAATAAGTATTTTTTTCTAAAAATATGAATACATAATATCAGATCACATCTATGATATGAAAATCGATCCTAAAAAACATAACTGAGAAACTCACCATGTAGAAAAGGGTCGAAAAGGGAGTTTCGTAGTTTTCAGCATGCATAAAAAATACGGTGTGATAAGTCCTTAAACCAGCCCTTCTCATCACAAATACCCTAGAAAATAAAATACGTATACCCGTTCCCTCGTTAGGGCTGTGGAAAGGGCGAATAATCCCGGGGCGGGTTAAAGCGGGTGGCAGGGTTGGAATGGGGTGGGCGGCAATCTCCTTTGATGCATGTTTTATCAGCGCCGGCGGGGAGAAGATCGGGGGGCGGCGATTTGCATGGGCCCGGCACGACGCGAATTAGACGCATTATAGTATTAAACATGAACATGTATATATTCAGGCACTAAACGTGTGTATGTAGGGATCAAAAACGTATAATACATATATTCTTTTCCTTTCATATAAGTAAAATCTCGACCAGACTCCAAATTTTAGATTTGATGTTACAATAGGATAAATTTCATAACATGCATTTCAAAATTAATTTATAATCCTTGTTTCGTGTTGCTTTGTTTGTTGGCTAGTTATTAACAGTATGTCGACGTTTTTCCACGATTTAAAGCAAGTGTATCACTCTTTCTACATTAAATTGTTTTCTAATTTCAGACCAACGACTGGATTAGACCTTCCCGAAACAGCGCATTCATTGTGAAATAAAATTGGTTTTATCTGAGATAAATGCGATTTATTGCACGTTTATTTGTATGTGAATAATGATTCACACACACGAACTTCATCAGGCTCAAATATGGAATTCGTTTGACTGATGAAGACATTGATGCTTGTTTGCGTTTTCCTATATGTAAATATTACAATATTAACCGACATTTTTGAAAATATCTGGCTTATTATTGCAAAAGGTTTAATAGAATACACTTCAACATCCTTGCTATAAAATAATATCTGAATATATAAAGATAATTGAACGTAGGTAAAGACAAAAGTAAATACTACAAAAATACTACTTATCATCAGTTGATAATGCTCGTGATGAGCGAAACCGGTCCTGATCATTATAAATATGTGGAAGTAGTACAAATGAACTGTATTTTTTTTTTAAAATATAATGTCTTTCCACCAAGAATTGACAGTTAACACCTTAAAAGTGATTATATAACTATATTTCTGAAGGAGACGTGAAGGCGAAATAGCAATCAACTAAATTATTGTAAAACTAAATACATTATTTATATTGTTTATCTTCTTATAATGGAGTTATACGAAGTAAAGTAAATACCGAAAGTAATTGAAAACTCAATCAATAGATAGATATGATACTTCGTGTGATGAAGTTTATTGGCAAAGAAATAATCAATTTTCTATTTAAGAAGATATTCGATATTTTGAAGACTTGTTTCGTATTATGTGTTTCTATGCAACACTTGTTCAAGGATATTCTTTAACAAGTCATAAATGCACTCGAAATATATGGATATAGATATATCACTAAATATTCCATAAATTTTCTCCATAAATTCAAGGAGCGACGATAATAATTGGGAGGAAGAAGGCGCACACAACAAGACGGAGTCCGGAAGCAGGCTGAGACAGGAAAATTAAAAAGTGAATATTGGGACGAGCCTTTCCGGTGGCAGGAAGAGGCTAAGTACCTATCTGGTATCTACTCACTCGTCAGCAGAATTGGGGTGTACGAAAAATAGACCAACACGACATAACTTCTAAGCAATATTAGCTTTTTTTCAAATTCAACAGCACAGCTTAAAAAATAATAACAAAGCGTTTTCATGTACAGTACTCCCCTGACTAAGGCGTGATTTCGAAATAAACATAAATAAATACGCAGACCTGTAGCCGAGTGGTCTCACGTCGTTTTCTTCTGTTACGCTGTCCTAGTATGGAAAGTTACATAAATTTATTTTTCAATTGATTGATGATTTTGTATTCGCACGTATAGAAATCTTAATTCTCTCCCATCCATCCAATCGTAAAACCGGAGAGAAACGTGAGCGATTAGCTAATCACAAGTCCTATCCTATCCTTATTCCTTGAGTAAAAAGAGAGATTGAGCGACTGAAAAACAAGCAGTTTTTGAAGAACAACTTCTGTAAAGATAGCCAATTTAATAATTATATTCTAAATGCTAAAATTCTGTCGGGTCCGTGGTGCAGTGGTCAACGTCGTTGGCTACAATTACGGATGTCTCAGGCTCAAGCCCCGGTACGGGCAGTTTCTTAAATTGAGTTACGGATTTCTGTTCGTAGGCGTGGATGTTTGGGATTCCCTCCCATCCATTGATCCCAAAAACAGGGTGTAAATCAGAGCGATTAGCTAACCACTAGTCCTGTCGTAACCCTATCTATACTCTATTCGAAAAAGAGAGGTTGAGCAACTGAGTAAACAAGCAGTCCTGGTATAAAAAACTGCTGTTGAGATACCTCCACTAGAAGGCCATATGCTCTAAATTGGGAGCGGATATGGTTAAAAATAATAATCATATTATGCAATTAATTTATAATATAATTTAAGAAATAGGGTGAGAGTGCTTGAAGGAATTTCAATATCAAATTTGAATTGCTTGTACATTTCCATGTATTTCGTCACTAACGATCCGGATTCCGCCTTTCGGCATCTTTAAGCATTCGTTTACTCGAATGTACAAAATATCAATAATTCAAATTTAAATAATAATAAATTATTGAAAACAAATGTCATCAAAAACAGGTCGATGATCTAATACTTGAAATCGATCATGGATAGCATTGGAGAATTTTGTCATTTAAGTGTCTTTAAAAAAATATATACTTATATTAATAAATGTCTTGCACTTTTACCCGTGTGTAAGTTAATAATGTGACCTTTCAATTTCAATTAACCTTTTAATACTGAAAAGAAGAAGAAAGGGTTAAAGTGGCTGATCATCTAAATGCACCAATAATTTTAAGAGCACACAGGGATGTACTCAGTTTAGTGGGTAAGAAACACCGCAAAAGGCCGACTGGGGCATAAGTGTTTTGGTATAATGGCGACAGTGTCCGGCAAATCATCTCATATGCATGAATTCTCTTTCAAGTGACAACTGAATGTGTAAGCGACAGGGTTACCAACTAAGGAGATAAAATAATTCGTTCTCTTTTATTGTAAGGGGTTCATACATTTAAGGGATCATTATTTGATTGTGGTATATTTCCGGTTTGTTTTCACCACCCTTTTATATCATATAATTTTGAACAATATTTTCACGGTTAATTGTACTTATTGATAATTTCATTTTATAATCCAGGAATTGAAATAAAAAGATTTTTGTTTATTTTGTCGAGAAGGCGACAAATAAGAAATGAGTCGATTTTAGTTTAAAAGACAAGTTAAGATGCGTCTTGTTGATAACTATGATAGATCACATTTATGTCATATAGAAGCGGCTGCCAGATTGGGCATTTCGCAGTCAACATTATCAAAACTTTTAAAACATCGCTATAAACTATTTCGATTATTATCGTCGCTTATTAGAATCAATGTTCAATTGACAAATGTGACTACAATAAACGGCGCATACTATTTCCTTTTTTAAAATCAGTGTTTGTTTGTTCGTATCTTATACATTGCCATACCGTTCATCCGATTCCGATAAAACTTTGTCAAGTTATTGCTTGCACATGCGTGAAGGTAATACGCATAGTACAATTAACTTACAGTAGGTATTATCTATACAAATAAAAATTAATGTTTTTTTGTTTGTCCTCTATACGTTTCTATATGATTCATTCGATTTCTATGAAACTTTGGTGAGTTGTTGTGCACACACCCATGAAGGTTTCCGTAAATAAAAATCTAAAAAAATACGTATAAAGAGCGACATCTCGGAAAACCTTCTGATTTATTCGTGTACGGACCACACTGACAAAAAAAATGGGTACCCAAAAGCACTTTTATAAACAGAATTAAAACACAAACACTTTCTTTCTCTGCGTGGAATTACAACGCATGACGGGTACTCGCTAGTACTATAAAAATGTCTATTATAATTATGAAGTAAAATTTTATAGTTTTTATTAGTAAACACTACGATATCGACAACGATGAGCATGCTAACAATCTGCATTTCTGAGTTTAACTACCACTATTGAAAAGATCTTTGCGGAATATACAAAAAGAATTCTAAATGAGGGCAAGTTTATTAGAACCCCACCTCCCACTTGTTTCACTCAAAACAAAACACATGCAGAAACGTGGCAGGAGGATAGAAGTGGTGCGGGGGAGGGAAATTTATTTAATGCCGGGCATCCCCAACCAGCAATTTTCATAATTCAAATGACAGGGCGGGAGCGGTATCTGTCACCGTTTGCCCCCTATCACCCCTACGTACAAATGGGTCAATAAATTTGCAGTCGCACAAATTTAAAAACTATTTTTTGCATCTTTTTGCGATGGCAAATATCGTCGGTTTGATTGGTTAGCGCTGACTTACTGCGGAACTGCATTTGAGAGGAAGTTTAATTGGAATAATGCAACGTACGAAATTGAATTGTTCGAATTCAAATTCACGTATTGATTTTTCCATTGACTGAGTAAAACTGAATTATAATAATTCGTTGATAGCTCTATTTCGGCGTCACGTTGTCATCAGAGCTTTACGGAAATGAAAATTCAATTGAATTTTACATGGGAGCTTATTTAAGTACAAAATCAATCCAAAATTTAGCCATGTCGTGTAATTAAAATTATTATGAACCATTTTATATATTGTATCGAAAATTTATTTCAAAACCTTGTAGTCCTAACTAAGTGAGACGCGTATCTTTTTTTTTAAGAAGCCTCATCAGATTAAATGAATCGTAAGGAAACGACGATGAACCTGACTTGGACATGTGCTGCGGATGCCCTAGGGGAGCAAAAATCCTGTATGTCACTTCTACCAACCGGACGGATTCCGTCGCCCTGGATGGCTGCTGGTGGCTGATACTCGGCCGGAAAGACGCTGGGATGACCTGGTAAGAAGCAAGAAGACTGTTGGGGGACATAGTCTCGGAAGCACCGTGTGGTGGCCATATGTTCTGAGTAGGCAGCAGAAGGTTTTACCGAATTGAAACGTAATTAATGTTTCTACGAATCCTATTGATTTCCAAAAGAATGTCAGTGTTGGTAATGAGTCAATCCATAAAATCAAATTATTCGATGAACGGCATTCATTCATGACGTATGATTGATTCACCACACCTGTGTTAGAAGCTGGCCAATTAAAAGAATAAATAATACACGCGGAACAGAAGAGATGCGCGTACTTACATGTGAACAAGATACGCCCTTTCTTTCACCTGGCCAACACTTATTTATTTTATTATTAAACTGCCACTAACGAGCATTTAATCGCTGGCCTCTTAACGAATACTAATTAACAACGACTACTTTTGCATTTTTCAGTAGTCGGTCAGTCAGCTACATATTAATAAACGTTGAAGGGTGATTCGTAATTAAAACAATCATGGGAGGGCGATTTTAGCACGATAAATACTTAATTCAATACTGGAAATTTCTATTGTGTCAAAAACTCGATCACTATTTTTTTTTTTAAATATGTGTCACAAAATGTTTTTGGAATACACTAAAAGATCTCTATATCCTTTATTAAAAATTTCAGTAAGCACAATTACTTCGCGGTTACGAATTGTACCACTATTTAACCTACTTATTATGAAGGTTTCCTTAAATAAAGCATTTGAATAAACAAAATCCTTATACGTATATTAATCGTATTTCTTTTCTCTGTCATATGCTTCATGTCCTCTAAGAATCTGGCGACGTTTTGTGAAAAAATAATTATTAAGTCCATTATTATGTTGCATGCACAATATCAACAAATTGTGATGATGGCTGTTGAATACTCGACTACTATGGAGCTCTAACTCTAATGCTTTGAAACTCCAAATGGACACATTTATTAACTTTTTTTTCCTATCGATTTACGGATAACTATCCCATAGAATGGATGCATGATGTACTCATATGGGATCTAAAAATGGGTCGGATAGAAAGCGATTTTGTAACTAGTTTTTTTTCAACTTTCTATCTTATAGCCTATCTGAGAAGAGGTTTAGCTAGTTCTCGGTAAAAACTTTTTGTTGAAATGCTTCAACGGGAGTCATTGAGAGCAGGTAGATATTTCAAAAAATTAATGAAGTAGTAAGTCTCTATGATTAGAGTAGGAATAACTTTTAATTATTTAATAACTTAACATCAATTTTCTTGTGGCAACATTGATTGAGGTAACGGTGACTGGTGGTAGAAGAAGTGAGATGGATTTTGATAGTATAACTCAGAATATATTCAGGGTTTAATTATATGCTATAGTATTACCAACATTACTTGGCCGCCGCCGAATTTGGAACAAGAAATGTCAGTCTAGAATAAATTTCTACAATTGCCATTTTATGCAAAATAATTATTTTGTCTACTTTTAATAACCGTCGTTAAAATATCAGTTCTGGTTGAGTATGGCGACATTCCTAACGCGACGGAGGCACCCTCACTAGCGGCCTACTTAATTTTACAATAGTAAATATGTCTGAAGATTGAAAATGTAAATAAACTCGATAAACTCAACATCTACAACAACAATCCCCGTTCGAGTGAATCATAAAACTATTTACGTATTTACAAATTAAGAAAAATTAGTCTTAACTTTGTTGTGGTTTTCGCTTAGTTACTTTAATGCATGCTGCAAACATATGGAGCCCTATCATAATAATGGCCGCACATATTAATCGCTATTTTGAAATATGTACTGGATAAATTATTATAAATTGGACGAGCATTTAAATATCTAATACAAATTACAGTGTGATACGACGTGTAAAAGTAAACATTACAATGCAAAAAACAAAAATATTTCTTTGAACATTAGTTGAGGGTCCCTTATTTTAAAAGCCTAAAAACGGAAACAATTCCCTTATTTTTCCAAACAATATCCGAGTATTTCTTACAATTCGCATTTGAAGTCTTGCCTCAATCCATATACAAATCCCCCACATTAGTAACCCACACGTGGAAAATAATTCACGAGGGATGGCTACCTTCGTTATATTATTTTATTTTGATGCTAATTTTTAAACGACATAAATAAGTTAATTAAAAAATATAAAAAAATGTACTGTTTTTTTTAACTAAAAACTTTGAGTAGCAACTAAATTATCAACGTTTTATATAATTACATTCTTCAGAATATAGTATACAACGAAATATTAAAAAAAAAAAAATACTTATGATGCTGACACCTGAGCGGATTATTTTTATACGGTCCAAAGTAATCGCATCTATCATTCATTTGTACAATATTTTCACTGTATATCTTTTTTAATTTGAATTGTTGATATTTCGCAAATTTCCATGAATTACCCGAGCTTCGCCTTTCGGCATCTTCAAGGATTCGAGTACACGGATTAACTCGAACTAAACGTTCTTTGGAAATTGCCATATTTTACACGGTTTTTCTGCACGGCTGTTTTACATTAAAGGTATCCCTCCGGTAAAAAAAGAGGCTTGAATGTATTTATAACTTAGTGTATTGTAAGATTGTGACACGCTAAAAAGGTGAATTTAGTATAAACATGTTCAGTATTTTACCTGATTTCCTACAGAGTGAAATCAATATTTCTATAGAGGATGTACTAATTATATACATATATATTATTACAGATAGGCTTTGCTTATAAGATGGTTTTAAATGAATTCTTACTATCAATAGAAACAAAAATGTACTCTACGGTTTAAAAGCTGTACAATTTTTGTAACCTTTCATAGATAGTTTTAACATAATCATATTTTTTTAGAGATGAAGGGTTGGTTATAAGTCTACGGTTCTCCATCAGATCATAAAGACAGCTATGTCCATAATAAGTATATGGATATATTTGGCATTGTTTTGATAGCTATCTAAGATAGTATTGGCGTTCACCTTTAGTTATTCAAATATAATATTTATTCGAGACCACGTGAGGAAAAGAAAACACACACATACTAAGCCATTTTCACACATACCAATAAAAAAATTCACACAGCGCGCATAAGCATAAATAGATTACATCGCGCAAAACCGGCGACTATGGCGGCACCAGATCAAAGGCACTTTCGCTGTCCCCCTTGCACTCGCGCACAGTGCATAAGAGCCAGACAGAAATGGATGGATTGATTGAGGAGATGTGGGGAAGATGCCCCCTCAGTATACCTCGTTACGGGATAAACAAAGTGTAGGGGCGAGTGGGGGAGGACGGAGGGAGGGGCGGTGACTAATCGTGGGAACGTCAGGGGTGGCACGCGAGCCGAGAGATAAGATGGACAGGGGTCGAAAAATATTTTGTAGGGGCAAAAGTCAATCTAAAAAAATATGTATATTTATGCTATGTTTCCGTCGGGTACGTGGTGCAGTGGTCAACGTCGTTAGCTTCGTTTAGGGATATCACAGGTTTGAATGCCAGTACGTTTCATAAATTTCATAAATTGATTTTTCAATCGATAAATGTTTGTGATGTCCAAAATACTCTTCCACCCATCCTATCGTAAAACGGGGTGTAGCGAGAGCGATTAGCTAACCATTCATAGTTCTCACAAGCAGTTCTCATAGAATTACTTATGTTGAGATACCTCTACAAGGAGTCCATATGATTCACATTGGGAGCGGATATGGTTAAAAAAATGTTTCTACACTGATTTGGGTATTGGTGAGAACAGTCGCATGGTAACCATTTTTGATTACTAGTTGTTAAGTTATCGATCACTTTCCCAAACAATTTTCCAAGCGCGATGTATACTCTCACGGCCAAAATGTTAAGAATTAATTAGGTAGTAACAACTTCAAAATATAATTTTACATTGCTAACAGTCGAATAGAATATAATATTATTCAAATATTCAATCATATGCCGAATATCGGATGATGCGTATATATGTGGGTTGGGCGTGTGGGGACCAATTCTAGATTCTATTTATATAAAGGAAGGGCAGAGAACAGGTTAAATGTCACAATTTTGTCAAACAAAAAATAATTATTTGTTATATTAAAGATTTGTTGTTTTACAAAATATGACGTTAAAATTGTTGATTTATTCACTAAGACGAAGCGGAAGGGAAATAGTGGCTTATTTCAACGATATCGTTTTTTTAACCAACTGAAAATTAAAACAGAAAAAATTAAAGTTCATAGCTATAACAGTAGTATCAAATTTATTTCATCTTAAAGAATGATTATGAATAACATACAAATCAATGTTATAATATGAGAACAAAGAAAGGTTCGCTGTCCGTGGGTTTAGCCAACCTTCAGTTTACTATGCCCACTATGCAATATATTATTTATAAATTTTATTAGCATCGGGTGTAAGCTGGGGCGCCTCTCAAAATACTCCAAGAACAAGTCAAGACATCGGCGGTGAATCGGCGGCACGCGACCGCCAGTGCGGCCGAACAGATGGCACATCAAATAAGACGACAATCAAACAGGTTACGTATACGACATCAAAGAAAATCATTTCGAATTTTTATTTTGATACTAAAAGGTAAATATGTTTCATCAATATTCTACAGATGTATTCATGCTGTGTTAAATAAATCAGAGCACGTAGAAAAAATCAATGAGTAATTACAAAATAAAAAAATGCATACAATCCAAAATCTTTGAGCAATCATTTTTAATGTTTTTTAGATATTTTTATACTGATACCAAATTTCCATAAACAGTATTTTTTTACGTGGTTTAATGTGGAGCATATGCCATCCTAATAGAGGTTTCTCAACAGAAGTTTCTACGAGAACTGCTTGTCATTCAATTGCTCAAAGTCACTTTTTCAAAGAGAATAAGGATAGAAGGATAGGGTTAGGACAGGACTAGTGGTTAGCTTATAGCTCTCGCTGCGGCATGTTTTTAAGATCGCATGGGTGGGAGGGAATTTTAGATATCACAAACATCTATGCCTTCGAACATAAATCTATAAAACGGTGGAAAATCATTATTTTTTAACTGTCCGTACTAGAGCTTAAGCCTGAGACATTAAAACCGTAGCCAACGACGTTGACCACTGCACCACGGTCACGACACGAAACTATATTACCTTCGCTTTTAAGGTGTTAACTGTCAATTATCGCTGGAAAGGCATTGTATATTTTAAATAAAACACAATTTATTTCGGACTATGTATTATACATACACATTTATGTAATGATCAGAACCGTTTTCGCTCATTTTGAGTATTATCAAAAATAAAAATATAAATCTTAACAAGGCTGTGCATATGAAATTGAGTGTTGATAATTACTAGTAAATCAAAGCCTCGAAAATATTGACTTATTATCGCCATAGTGGTGTGGATATATTACTCTTTTTGTCGACACAATGCTAGCAACCTCCTTCCGACAAGTACTAATTTAGGCTAATTGATTGAATTGGCATTTACTTAGTAAATTAGTAGCTGTAAGACTTCGTTATAATATGGTAAAATATAAAAGTATTTAGTTAACTATGATGTCAGTTCTGAGGGAGGTGTTAAGCCAAAATAGCTACTTATAACTACTTAATAAAAAAGAAATGTAGAACAGAATTAGAAAAAATTCTGTCAAGATACCTCCATTAGGAGACCATATGCTCCACATTGGGAGCGGACATGGAAAAAAAAAGAACTGCATACTAATTTCGGCTATTATTACATACATTTAAAATCAATTGCACTTTATTTGCATGTTTAAACCAGCGGCAAAGATTTGATAAAAAGTTTCCTAGCCATTGTAACCAAGACCTCGGTGATGTTTCCGTCGTGCCCTTCCGCCGTGTTTGTAATTCTTGACATAAGCTGAAAGAATTATATCAAGTACATAGCATAAGGGATGTTTCAAAGCCCGCTATAGTAAGAAGCTTAAGATTGCTTTGGATGTTTTCAATGCTATCCATATTACTTGGTCTTTGTAAATTTCCAGCTGTCACGTTATACAGACACTAGACAAGAGGAGCTACCTTACGTAGAAAATAATATGAATATATTATGTTTACGATTATATGATCATATTAGTACTGGACGTATTTTATTACAACTGAATGAAGGGCAGGAAAAAAAAAAGGAAAATGTTTGCCGAAAGAAATGTATATTATACAATCAAATTTGAAATAAGAAACGGTATCAGTGACTAAAATTGCCAATTCGACTGACATTCTGCAGCAGGTTGTTCAAATAAAACATTTAAATACTAAACCCGATTCTCCTTTTGCACGCTTTTTTTGTATGCGTTTTTTTTTTGCTTGGTCTAAGAAAACATTAACTAATTAATTTTTTACACTGATCTTACATGGTTACAAGAGAAGAAAAGTATTAAAATATGGTATGTATACCATTCTCTTTGAAATAGAGAGGTTGAGCAACTGAGTAACGAGCAGTTCTCGTAGAAAAACTTCCGTTAAGATGCCTACATTAGAGTTAATATGCTCAACATTGGGACCTGACATGGTAAAAAATATGTATTTGAAAATACTTTTTTTGCTATTTGGCGAATTTGAATATGTAGATGTTAATAACTCACGCATGACTTGTTATTTTGACACACTTCTGTTGCTCTTCTATCTTTAGAATTTATTACCTATGGTTTTTATTGTCCAATGTATAATTGTATGCAAGTATGTATCTTATAAAGCTATTTTTACATATAAATAAAAAACTAATTCGAATTATTTTTCGGGAATTTTATATTTTTGGGGGATATTGAGTAATATTTTCTTATTTGCAGCTTATCTTTTTTCGCGCGGTACAATAGCGAATTTAATTACGGAGAATTCCTGTTGATACCAAATACCAAGCTATTGAATTCAAGCTTAACTTTGGAATATAAGTTTTTATTGTTATTTTATGTACCGATAGATGGTGTTGACAAACCGATAAAAATTGAGTACAGTATAGCGGAACAATATAATTTCGGACAAATTTTGTAGCTGCGAAGAAGTTAATATAATTAGAATAATTACATGGACCACTACCTTATGTATGAATCCCAATTCATACATAATTCGTCGTTTGAATTTAAAAGAAGCCATTAAATCAAACTAAAAACCGCGACTTCGCAACTGAGATGTATGTCACATTGCTTCGCGCCCTAGGCGGGTTGTAGAAGGCAATAAAATATTAATTAATTGAATAACTAGTGTCAAAACAAACCAATTAAAATTTTATCATTGAAAATTGACATCTCCTCCAATACAATATACTCACGTAAAAAATCAAGTAAATTAATGAGAAGTTGGTTACATCATGGTAATGGTTGGTGGGGGGGAGCAAATCACAAAGGGGTCAGAGGGGCGGCGGTGATATAATTTTATTTAAATTTATTCATGGAACGCCGTAAAAAAGACAGCGTAACAAATTAACAGCTTCAGAACGTTAAATTAGTGAAGAAAAAAATTATCGGCGATAATTGTTAGCGAGAAAATATTATCGTGTGCGACTTCTTCGAGGCTCGGCTGAGGGTAATGAGAGGTGAAGTCAGTGTAATAATGGTTTATAATAATATGTCTAAGCATTTAATCAGTTTATAATTTAATTGTGCATACAAGTAAAGCTTTAGGGTGCAATGAAATACAATAAAAAAAATTGTTACATGCTTCTGTATATCGATGGTGTTTTGGCCAATTGATATAAAATTTGAATTATTGAGATTTTGTACATTTCCATGTACTTTGTCACTAACGACCCGGGTTTCGCCTTTCGGCATCTTCAGGTATTCGAGCACACGAGTGGGCTCAAACTAAATCAAACAGTTAGTTTATAACGATTATATACAAAATAAAATAGGACAAATCTTATCGCTGTGTCTAAGAAATTAACATCTGGACTAGTGACCACCTTACGACTGAACAGAGAGGTGAGGGGGGTTTTTTTAAATGCAATTCCAAGAGATCCCAATTTCAATTGATATAACCCTCAAAATTGAAACTCTTCAGGAGAGAGTAAAAACTGTTTTTAACGAAAACATTACACATTATGGTGAATGGCGTTATGAATCTTTGTAATCCACTCCTGTAAATTCTCATGTTTGCAGATACGGGATTATGTGTAAGAAGTGTCGATATAATAGCAGCTTACACCAAATGGCCGGGTCAGAATTTTTAAACCTAAAACCAATGTAAAATAAAGTTTCCTTCCAAGAATTGGTCAATTTATTTTTCAAATTTAAGTCTTATGGCCGAGACCTGCTCTGTCGTCTTTAAAATGAGATCCAATCATTAACTCATCCTTGTATTTTTTGAGGGTTATATCAATTGGCCAAAACACCGTCAATACACTTTCTGCCATTTTTGGAAACATATTTTTACATCCTCGCTGTGACTAAAAACAGGTTTATTCGAAGAAGTTATACCGAACATTAAATTGCATTTTTTCATTTTCAATCAGAATATAATAATATACGACATAGAATGAAAAGTAATTTACTGCTTTCATAAGTTAAAGGACTGCTTACTATCAAATAATGAATTCTGAACAATGAAAAATAAATGTGTGGCTCAGAGGTAAACTATCGCAAGTCACAATATACAAATTTTACAGAAGAGTGAAAAAAACCTAAAATCGCAAACTTCAAACTCACATTACGAAATCAGTAAGGAGCTTAAAGTTGTCGGCGGAACATGCAAAACATCAGGAAGGAATTTAATAAACATTATTATCACAGTAAACTATTGAATGTGGGACTTTGCAATTCATTACCTAAAGACTTAAATTGGAATTGCGATTTAATAAAAAGTGTTATCTTTGTAATAATTTATAACAGGCAAACGAAATTTTACCGCTTTGTAGAAATAAATATGCTGATTCAGAATACTCTAAAAAGTTAAAATATACCAAATTGAGAAAAAACTGCAATTTCAATCGTGCACTACATATTTTTAATTGATACGGTTTGCTATGCAATCATTAAAAGAAAGTATCAAAAAAAATATAGCTTAGAAATATAAGTATGTACTATCTATTATATCGTCGTTGTTCTGGAAGAAGACATTAACTGAAAAATACCAGTTTTGAGTAATTGGAGTTTGAATTTTTCATATGTTTGAAATCCAATAGCTTTTTCATTTAGTTTGCTTGTACAAAACTGTTTTTAAGTAAAATTATAATTTATAAAAAATAAGTGTGTTCTTTCATACGGTGGAGTTTGAAATAAGGAACATTTTGGTATAACTAACTCTATATGTAATTTTTTTGATTTAGTGTTTTCATCCAGAACACCGACGATATATCAGTACTCGTAAGTGGTTTAATACATACCTACGGGAAAGCGATAGAACGATAAAGTTTGTACGTAAGATGGAAACAAAAAAATGTCAGGAGACTGAGAACACACTTCAGAGAGCAGTAAAATGTGAAAATTAGATAACTGACAATTCCTACTTATACCATCTACTCAGAATAAAAACAATAATTTTATTCTTATTTATTAGAGATTGTTATTTATTATTCTTCAAAAAATTCATAACCATAATATATTATTATAGCTACATACCCGACGATCACACTGGCCGATCATTGTTCGCAGACACGCAACCTGATATCATAACTTTTATCTCACAACAGTGATACATTTGACAAAGAAAACAACACAAATCAACGGCCCGTCACTAATGATCGGACAAAACGCTCACCATTCCCATGGTGATTATAGGGAATAGGTATTCATGTACTAAGAATACTTGTGAAAAAAATAAAATACCAATCGAAGGAGGAGTTGTTACAAAGTGTTATAGTTTTATTATCCAAGAGAGGTGAGTTATCAAAAAAATATTTTTAAAAACCGACAAAATGGAAATAGCAAAAATGAAACTCAATATTTAAAAAATAAAAGAAAATTTTGTTTTGCACTACTTCCACATGTTTATAATGGACCGGTTTCGCTCAACGCTAGCATTATTAACAATATAAATCACAGCAAGGCAATTTATATGCTATCAAATGTTAATAATTAATTGTATTCATGCAGAAGTAGTACAAAATAATTTGTGTTTTATTTTAAATATATAATGCCTTTCCACCATGAATTGACAGCTAACACCTAAAAACTTAATTATGAAGATTCATATTTTAGTGAAATTAAAAATTAAAACTACTCTATTATATTACTATGAATCTTCAGTCTACCCGCATAGTAAAATGTTTCTTCTTTGTGAATTTTGATGTTTATTACTGTATTTTAATGATTTAACATATATACATACTACCGGGGGTTCATTTTATTCTTTCATATTTAATTAGGACACTAAGTACACAAAATACTTGTAGACGATTATGGTAGCACGATTGTTTGACATTAATTTAAGATAATAGTCGTTTAATATCAAATTTTCTCATCTTAATGGGGACCGATAACATTATGTTTACAGAAAGTACGTATTTTCAGTATTTTCATAGGAAAATAGTAAAATAATCAAAAGAATATAAATATTTGTATTTCCCATATTTATTGTTGGCTTAGGCATTTTGTTTTTATGTATACTAGACTCGTAAGCTATAAAGTAGCAACTCAAAAATGGGTTTTTGGTGAATGAACTTATGAAGAAATTTTGTAATGTTACAAAACGCATAATTTTGTAAATTCAGTTTTGATGTTTACACGCAATGGATGGATATTGGAGAGATGTGGCTGAATTGCTTAGGAAATTGCCTCGTTGATGTCTTGCAGAAACAAATACTAAACAACAACAAAAAATACCGATATGCCTATTTGGCTAAGGACAGCTATATGAACCTGAATTGTGATTAATAAACCTTTTTAATATAATATTAGAGATATTAGAGATCATGAGAAACAAACTTCGTGATCTACGTAAATCATATGATACTTAATTTATGCGATTTGAACTTTTTATTGTAGCTTAATTATAGCTCATCTCTCATAAATTTTACTGCGACTAGAAAGAAGAAAAGATAATGAGTGTATATTGTGATTAAACGGTATTTTGCACACCCTCGCACTAAGTATGTATCTTACATTTCAGAGGTATACAATCTTTAGAATAGTTAGGTTGCAAACTAGTCGATAAGACGTGTCAAATGAAGATTTCGACACCGTACTGGCAGGTAAAGTAAGTAATAAAATTGACTGAAACTAAGGGCACAATGATATTTTTGAATATCAATTCTTTATTTGGAATAACTCAGTATGTGTATAATTATACCAGTACGGAAAACCATGCAATTTATTTTATCAGTCAGCATATTAATGCAGATTTCTAGGCAAGCAATTGTCTCTGTCAATGATCCCTAACTTGACTAATTTATATTTTAATGTTCCAATTATCTATGTAATATAAAATACCGAGGCTAAGGAATTTATCCTACCAGCTAGAATGTCCATTCGCTTGTTTACTCAAAACTGTTAATATGTTACTTATCAACTTCTGCTAGTACGGTGACGATATGATAAAGTGTTTAAAATCACATTAGTGTTCGGCGGCGAGGACGCGGCGCTTAAAACTGAAATGCATAGCATGCTTTTTCAATGTGCGTAGTCAATGCGCAGGGACTGGAAGTTTGCGCGTCTTGGCGGTTTTGCATTTCGGTTCAAACACTGCGCCCGCCCCGCCGTCACGCGTTGACTCCGGCCGAGCACTTAGGGTCAACGAAGATATTGGGACAATAATAGATTAGTGATAAAATATTGAATTAACTTACCGCTACGCTGTATTGTAGAGATCTTGCGTAATATGGATCGGCACTCACCTGAAACGAGAGAAAAAGAATTTGCCAGAAAAATAATAATAAAATTGCGGCTACAATTTAAAGAATTTATACTAAATGATACAGGCGAAGAAATCATATTAGAAAATATGAGGTTGTGTCAGAAAGGTGTCGAAGGTTCGAGATGAGGACTAAGCAAATATGTAACTGTAATCCTGTTATCACAATAGAACTTGCAAGGGTAAGCCACATATCTATATCATAAATCAATTTAAAAACGTCTTTCTCAATACATGACAAAAAATCGAACTACGTTTTGGCGTGAAATGTTCTAGTATGAGTTTCTATATTCAAAAGTAGGAACTCAAGTCAAAAATATCAATTACTCGACAATCAAATAGGTAATAATCATAAGATGCAAAGAAGCGTGTTTGACTGATAAAGGTTTAGAAGTATAACTTATTTAAGTATTATTTCAGACATAATTTTTTTTTTAAATAGACATCATCAGAAGTCGTCGTCCGTGGCACAATTGACAGCGTCGTTGGCTACGGATACGGATGTCTCGGGTTCAATTCCCGGTGCGGACGGTTTTCATGAATTGATCTTTCAATAGATTTATGGATTTCTGTTCGTAGCCTGAGTACTAGTGATACCTAAAAACTCCCTTCCGGACATCCGAACCTCACGGGGCGTAACGAGAGCGATTAGCTAACAACTAGTTCTGTCCTAGCTCTATCTTTCTATCCCTACTGTCTTCGAAAAAAGAGAGGTTGAGCAATTGAGAAAAATCAGTTCTGATAGAAAAATTCTTATGGCTATATGCTTATATGGCTAAGTAAAATTGGGCGATGGATAATGAAAAGGCAGCCAAAACGGAAACTATGCACATAAGTTAAAATCTAAATTTAAATGCCGTTTCGATAAAATCTTCAATACACAGTTTCGACTATTTCTGCACGAATATTAAACGAGAATTGTAGCATAAGTAAAAGCGTCTGTTATATTTTCTTAATCGAATTATGCTTCGCAAATATGAGCGAAACTGTAATTGGTAAGCACTGTCATAAACCGGCAAGCCATGTCTGCCGGTGCCTATAAATCTTCATTAAATTACGCCGGCCGGTCAATAAATTAAAAATTAAACGTTGTGCGAGCGATAGACGAAGCTGGAGCGAGACGACACCACGACCGGGCTAGCCGGACCCGCCTCCGTCCCGGTTAGTTTCATACCCCTGAAAAAACAGCTGTCTACGATGACGTAATTGGCATGGAGATAAGATAAGTATTTAGCGTGGATTCATAGAGAGAGTTGAGCGATATTGACACGATAATACATGATTGATGACAGAGATAAGATAGATAAATTAAGAATATTACAGTTCTATACAAACAAATGTTACGAATTCAATATTTCCCTCCCAAGCTTGGTGAAAAAAGATTTAATTAGTTAAAAATCTTACAATAGTAGCATTTAGATCGCATGTGGACACCGCATTTAAAAGGTATTTTGTAACTTATAACCTTCATGCGAAAGCCAATTGCATGACTTTGAATTAAAATGAGCTCAAAAGTTTGTTTTACCGTGTCCGCTCTCAAAGTCGAGCATATGGCCTTTTAATGAAGGTATCTCAACAGAAGTTTTCTATGAGAACTGCTTGTTGCTCAGTTGCTCAACCTAAGTAGAGTAGGGATAGAAGGATAGGACAGGACTAGTGGTTAGCTAATCGCTCTTGCTACGCCCCGTTTTTAGAGGATCGGATGGGTGGGAGGGAGTTTTAGACATCACAAACATTCATGACTACAAACAGAAATCCTTAAATCGATTGAAAGATCAAATTATGAAACTGTCCAACGACGTTACCGACTGCGCCAAAGAGTCGACGTTTATTCAAATCAAAAATGAAAAGGTTTATTAAAATCAAATTAATAAAGTCAACATTAATAATGATTAAAAATGCTGAGTAAAAAGTCTTGTTCAAATAATGGTTTCAATAAATATTGACTTAAAAAAGAATTTTTCATGCTTCTCATATACTCTACATAGCTGCGTGAGGTTACATTTCAGGACGAAAACTTTTGCTTTAGGCTTAATTGAAAGTTATAGATACATACTCCACTTATAGACATGAGTGTTTATTATTCACAATGTTTAAAAGGTATAATAAATATTAATTAAGGTAACATTTTTCGCTCTCCTACTTTGGATCAACACATAATGTTCTAAGAATTTAGCGATACAGTACGTACGTACTGCATTTTTTAAATTATAGTAATTAATATCGGAATGTTGTACATGTAAAATATTGTATATATAACAACAATCAAGTATGTATAGGTATTCGTATGGAGTCATTGCACTTTTGACAAGCTGGATTTTATAGAAATACCACAAGTAGCATTTTGTTTCAAAATAATCATAGTAAGATTGCATGATTACTAAAGACACGTATTTTAAACATCTTGGGATAACTGCTAATTTATGCGAATAAAATTAGATATGAATGCAAAATTAGTTAATTTTAAAGAAATATTTAAATATAAAACAGCGTATCACATATAGTTAAGTGTTGATCAAAAGTCTCAATTCATAGAAGGGTTGAGTTTTTTTTTAAACAACCTTTAAATAATGTAAAAAGTGAATTAAAACCGGATACATTGTTATTATTAATGGACATAAAAATTACATATGAAGAGTTTGCTTGTGCTGCTATCAAACCAGTGCGATGTCCGGTTAATGGTATTGATGATACGGATTGCATTGCCGATCGCCGCACTAATAATACTAATCGGAAAGAATCAACTATACAAAAAAATTCTATACGTTATTTTAATAAATTTAAATTTCTTTAATTTAAGACATCGACTGAGGGTGCTTGATGGAATTTCAAAATCAAATTTGAATCATTGAGATTTTGTACACTTCAGTGAATTTCTTCCCGGTTCTCGAAATTTTAACTCAGGTATCAGTGTGGATCCTAGACTATATTTGTCGTATTTGTATCTTCTATATAAACGTTAGACACTGTTTACTTTCTGTCAGTTCGAGTCCATTCGTGTGTTCGAATGCCTGAAGATGCCGAAAGGCGAAACCCGGGTCGTTAGTGACAAAATACATGCAAGTGTACAAAATCTCAATATTTCAAATTTAAATTACTTTATTATTTTTCATTTAAAAATTCATGTAATGTGTAAATTTGCATACAATAAATGTGTTACAATGAAATTGATAATTACAATATTTGAAATTTATGTAATAAAAAATAATTCTAAAATTAAATATTTAAAACGCTAAAATTGATAAGAATATATGCTCAAAATACGTGCAGATACACGTTGATAACCAGCAATAGAATAAAATAATTGCAAATTAAATATATGCAACGGCTGTCGCAGCATTTGTTTTTATTGAATGTTCACTTCCAATCTTTAGGTTATTAATTATTATATGATACAACACACCACTTCCCTTTTTTAGGATTATTGTTAGAAGAAAGAATCATTTAACGATCGATCGTCGCAACGTTGACACAAGCAGGTAGGGTAGGTATTATTAGTGGCAGACTAAAAAAGTCAAAACAATAATTTGTATTAAGAATTACATCACATTGAAGATGTGTCCTGTTCCTCTGATATAATCGACAAGTTGATTCAGATTTCACAAAAATTTAAGGAGGTCCCCCAACATCAAATCGAGTAGAAAATACATTACAGTAACTCGAACAAACAGTATTTGATAACTACTTAAAACGGTTATGACATTAAATTTGATTATTTCGCTTCCTGTGCGTTATCACATGTTAGATAGTAAAATCAATTAAACGAAGAGCGCAAATTGAAAAGAACCATAAAGATAGTCAAACGTAGAAAGAATTTTATGATATCATAATATTATAACAGTTATTTAATTGGTAATAGAATTAACAAATAAATTATTCAAAATCGAACCAAATGGCTTTTTACATTATATAATCTTCTCGGCGTCCGTGGCGCAGTTGGTAGCGACGCTGGCTACGGTTACGGATGTCTCGGGTTCAATTCCCGGTGCGGACGGTTTTCATAAATTTATCTTTCAATTGATTTATGGATTTCTGTTCGTAGTCCGAGTCCTTCCTCCCACCCATCCAATCCTCACGGGGCGTAGCGAGAGCGATTAACTAACCACTAGTCCTGTCCTAGCCTTATCCTTATATCCCTACTCTCTTCAAAAAAAAGAGGTTGAGCAACTATGTAACAAGCAGTTCTCGTAGAAAAAGTTTTGTTAAGATACCTCCATTAGGAGACCATATGCTCCACATTGGGAGCAGACGTGGAAAAAAATCTTCTACTATAAATACAATGCGTTAAAACATTTAGTGATGTTGCAACGAGTTATTTACCATTTTATTAAATACAAAATAATAATGATTGCCAGTGAGTGTTGCGGGAATAAACCCGCAATCGACAAATAGATTTATAATTGAAATTAATCTGTATTAAAGACACTATATTTATATTGTTTTCAACACATGTTACGCTAATAACTAAGAAAATTGATGATTATAATAATATACTTCTAATCACACTTCATATTTTGGCCAATTGATGTAACCCACAAAAAAATTGAAAATGAGTAAATGATTGAGTCTCATTTTAAAAACGACAGAGCAGGTCTCGGCTAATTGATGTAAATTATAAAAATAGCTTTGGAAGGCAACATCATTTTACATTGGTTTTAGGTTTAAAAAGTTTAACCCGGCCACTTGATGTAAGCCACTATTATTTCGACAATACGTACGTACAATACCGTATCTGCAAACATAATAATTTATAAGAGTGCATTTCAAAGATTCATAACGCTACTCACCATATAATTTTTTCGATAAAAACAGTTTTTACTCTCTCCTGAACAATTTCAATTATGAGGAATACATCAATTGGCCAAAACACAGTCGATATAATGTCATTCCTTTCAATCTCCCTGAATAACAGCCGGTTGTACTATTATTGGCTAGCAACAATTTCTTATTAAATACATACTTATGTTAAACAGTCATATTAAGCATCCTGCTAATGGTTGTTTGTTATGTATAATGTATTTTATTTTCGACAACAAGTGTAGTAGTGGATTATTGTAACACATCATATTTATATTATAACTGTATTGTCAAATATTTGATAAATCGAATTGAAAAACCTGTCGACTGTTGAAAAAACCAAGTGTATATAAAATAAGTTCCCGAGTTCTTAAAATCAACTGAAGTACAGTTTTGTCGCGAATAGTAAGACAGCAAAGTGAAATAAAATAACAGGGCGAACTATTTTCTACTCCATTGCTGTAGCGAAAGTGGTACACCGTCTGGAGCGATCCCTTTGAAGTTAGTAGAATAAAAACATTACTATTATGATATCGTGGAAACTGTTCTGGCACTGGGATCCAAGTGTGCTCGCAAAGATTATCTTTATTGGTAGAATAAATGATTCCACGAAAGGATGATTCTGTTTATTTTCGATTCCAGTTACAAAATAATTAAGAACGATGACTTGTACGTAAAAAAAACTTTATATAAAAATAAATAAGCATTAGAGAGCATGACAATGAATACAAAGATAATTTATAATAATACCAACCTATTTTAATATGTAATATAGAGAAGACAAAGAATTTTAATAATCAGTTTACTCAAGAATTTTTCGGTCCTGTACTTAAAATAAAAATGGATGATTTTACAGATTTTTCATAATGTATTTTATTGCGTTTTTAACAAAAAAAATTGATGTCAAACTACGTCCGATCATAGAGAACGAGTACAAATTGCATAAGTAATCTTACTGCAATAAGGATTTCAATCCACGGAAGGATATTTTAATTTCTTGACCTATGATCCTGTATACAATGCAAAATCCATAAACTGATAATTTACAATTTTTGTAATGTATTTTTAAACCATGCCCACTCCCAATGTGGAGCATGTGTAGCTAACAGGGTAGTGGTTAGCTAATCGCTCTCGCTACACATCTATTATAGAATCGGACGGGTGGGAGAGAATTATTCAGACATCACAAACATATGCCTTCGAACAGAAATCCATAAATCGATTGAAACATCAATTTTCGAAACTGTCCGAACTGGGATTCGAACCCATCAGATCCGTTATAGGTGACCATGACGTTTATTTCAACAACCTCAAATCCAACCATATTCTCATATTCTAATCATAGTATCGTTAGCTTTATTTAAAAAATACGTATTCCGAAATTTAAAAATGGTCAAAAAATTTCATCTCGCCAACGTTAAGATCGGTAAAATAGTTTTCAAAAAATATAATCATTTAACTGGTGCTGATCATTTTTACTATATTCATATTTGTATACGTAACATAATATGTGCGCGTTATCAGTTAGTAACGGATCACGAATTCTACTTAAATTAAAATGCTAATTAGAATAAGAATATTGACGTAAATACTAAGGGGGGGCCGTAAACAGTATAAATAAAACAGTATTCTAAATAACATGTTTCACATTATGACAGTAAAGAGACAGTAGTATGTTACACGGGCGGATAAACTCCATATAAAGAGCACGATCCGCAACTGGTTAGCCATACTTAACGTCGGAAATGTTTAGCTCCGATGAATTCCAAACAATAATACATTTTCAATTGTTGGGAAAATATTTTGAATCAATTTTGACATTATGCTTATTCTACAAAGAATAATAAATGGAGAAGTTTGCATAGAGTTGAGTTCCTTTGAAGTGACGGCCTCGCAAAGACGAACGCTATAATATTTTGATATTTTTTACCGTTGTTTCTGTTGTGCGCGCTTATAATATTGAAAATATGAAGACAAAACGGCATACTTTTAACAAGGGATACTTGTTAGTTAGTACATCGATCATCCAGTTCATTATTCAGAAAACTCCAAAAAAATGAAATCTGAGTAAAATATGCAGTTATATGTATATATTTTGCACTCTTTCTGTTTTAGTACGCATATAACTCAAAAATCCCACCAAATATGCTAACGCAGATTATCTTTTAATATCAAAACGATATTTCTAAACATAACTCTACTCACTAAACTCGGAAAGTACCGAATTGTTAAACACCTGTTCATAAAATCTATAAAACTCGGATATAAATTAATAATATTCGATTTATGGTGACCGTGAATATTGCATTTATTATTATCTCAATATGGGATATTTGGAGATGTGCAAGTAATGAACTAGACGATAAACATCTCACTCACTATTTTCCGTATTTTTTTAAGGAGAGTGTGGCATCATAGGGATGAAAAAAAAGACAGACAGAACATCTAATCAAAATTCATATTTTATTAATTACAAATATAAAATTGAATTGAAATCTTCTATTCAACAGGTGATCATTTGTAAGTGCTGAACGACGCTGTGTTGTATACGCTTAGTAATGGCTGTAAATCCGTAGCAATTTGGTCGCGGGTACAACATTGAGGATTTTGAGGAAGATCATACATCATGTGGATTAACAGTGTTCCAGGAAACTGGAATACAGTAGGGATAGACGAAGCGCTAGAGAAAACCAAGACATCCAAAACATTCGTGTCTTAATATTGTATTATATTGAAGGGCGCATAGTCAACTGACGAGGGCAAACCAGGGTAACCTTAGTATTTGCAGCAAGTATTTACTTTCCAAGTTTTTGGGTAGTTAGTTAGTTATATGACTAACAACAGTACAGTTGAAATGTCAAAATACACTCAATCCTCTTTTTACACGGGGTATAGTTTCCATTTAAAACAGCAGTGTAAAAAAATATGCATTGAACATAGATAAGTGAAAGATGAGTTACATTACATTGGGCAGTGCAATTTCAAAACCGTGTAGAAATAAGCCGTGAAAAAAAAAGGATTAGGTTATGATCAGTCCCAAACATTTTCAACTGAGTCGAATGTGGTTTTATCTGTCCGCTATCCCGAGACTTCACGTAGATAATCATTTATCGTGGTGTACCTAGTGATACACATCACATTTTAATAATTCAAATCCCTATACCCGTAGCGCGATAAGCCAGATCGTTTAGCAACTGACAGTTAATCTTTAGGTAGTTTTTTTTTGTGTGTTAGGATTTTCTTTGTGTGTTTTACAAAATCCACTTGTCCCAATAAAACAGTACATGATAACGAGCTACGAAATATGAAACTATACGAGTTCCTTGAGACGATTTTCTCAAATTTAATACTGACATAATTAGAACGTTGAACAATCCGCGATGGAAATAAATAAATATGTGAGAGTGCTACACATTGCACTGCGAAGAAAAGAGCAGGCCGGAGGACGGTGGGAGGGCTCGGCGGCCAGGGGGAAGGAAAGCCTTTGAAGTCGCCGACAGAACACTCTCTATGCACGCACACACACAAACGAATTTAAATTTATAGGCGCAAATACATTTAAAGCATTCTAAATCATACATATATACATACTCTCGCACGTGGAAGTTTACACATAGTAAAGGCGATCTGGTTATAAATCGAGATCGACTAGTTTGCAGCTCAAAATAATAAACAATATAACAGTTTAGTTTAAAATTATAAAAAAAATGTCTCTACTACATTTAAAGTTATAACAAACTTTATGCATAAAAAAACAATAACGTGGAAATTTCTGTAGCTGTAAAAAATGAATTTCCAAAGTTACCACAGAATCCATCGAAAATATCCTGTAGCCAAACTTGCCACCAAATATACTATATTTACCTTAAAAGGGTTTCTCAACCCTTCTTTTTCGATGAGAGTAAGGATAGAAGAATAGGACTAGGACACGATTAATGTTTGGCTAATCGCTCTCGCTACGCCCCGTTTTTAGTATCGGGTGGGAGGAAATTTCAAAACCACAATTGAGTGTCAACCAATAAAACATTTGTTGAGATACCACCATTAGAAGTCTGGGAGCTGTCTTAAGCTGGGAGCACATTGGGAGCGGACATAGTATAAAAGAAGGGTTAGTGCAGGAGTGGGGAGCCGAGATAACCGGAAAAAAGTAAGACCGCACTTAACATTTTTTTGCGAATATTTCCTTACAAAATATTTTAATAAGGACTGGTTGTAAGACACATCCCTCCCGATTGTAGGAGCGGGTAATAAGAGTAGAAAAAAATCAGACACCCATACCCTTAAATACACAATCATATAGTATTTCATAAGCCAGTAAATTACTTGTATATTCAACTGGTGGTACGAAATCGCGAAAAGAGCGTTAATGCTGCGCGCTAAATGGATTGATTTGAAAAATTGTCCATTACTAAAATTACGATATCAACAATTAATCTCAGTAATCATATTCTTCCAGGAATCTGTGGCCTAGCGGTTTGTGCTCCTGTTTTGAGTAAAATTGTTCTCGAGTTTTTTTTTAATGTTTTAAAATTCAAAATATTTGACACGACGGCTATACGAAATTTTGTCATAAACATTAATACATTGTAATGTAACTTTCTTCACCATGTCCGCTACCAACGGGGGCATATGGCCTAATGGGAGTATCTCATCAGAAGTTTTTCTATGAGAACTGCTTGTTATTCCGTTGCTCAACCTCTCTTCGCTTCAAACAGAGTAGGGATAGGGCTAGGACAGGACTAGCGGTTAGCTGATCGCTCTCGCTACGCCCAGTTTTTGAGGATCGGGTGGGTGGGAGGGAGTTTAAGACAACACAAACATTCATGACTACGAACAGAAATCCAGAAATCGATTGAAAGATCAATTTATTAAACTGTTTGCACCGGGACTTGAACCCAAGACATCCGTAACCGTAGCCAACGACGTTCCCAACTGCTACACGGAACCGACTTACTCAATTAATAATATCGCTTTCCTCTTGTTATTCGTCAATCAATCTATAGTACATGTTGAATACTAACAAATACATACTTACTGTTCATTCCTATCATAATTTGAATGATAATCTCATGAATTTAGTATTGCACAAAAGCACAGATAGATATAAAACTGTGACAGATCAATTATTGCAAAGTACGCGTCGGAAATATAATCAGATTGCTATTAATGATACTAAACGTCCTATTAGCAGTATACAAGTGTTTCTAAACAAACACAACACGAATGGATAACATGTTTACAATGTTTATAAATATGTGTGAAATATTAGATTACGGCCCAGAAAGGAGAGCGACATCAATAAAAATATTTTACAGAATATGAAAAGTTAACGAGGACCGCGTTATTTTACTATAAAATACTTATTTTTCATACTATCTTGTGAAAATTTACATGATCAACGAGATCTAGCATCAGAAGGTACACAAACTGTCGTATGATGATGCTGACAAAATAAAAAAATCGATTGATTGAGTTGGCGAGTATTTAAGTTCAACAAGAATGATAGCATATTGTATATGGTTATTTCGGCATCGAACCATCATAAAACAAATTAGGGATGTCAAAAAAAAAAACACGAAAATAAAATTTAAGGCATCGACTGACGTTGCTTGACGGAATTTCATTACAGAATTTTAATTGTCGACATTTTGTACATTTCCATTTCATCACCAACGACCCGGGTTTCGCCTTTCGAATGAACTCGAACTGACAATGGTCGAATTCGAATTGTCAGTTCGTGTACTTGAATACCTGGAGATGCCGAAAGGCGAAACCCGGGTCGTTAGTGACGAAATACATGGAAAGTTTTGCTTTGCAAAAAGCTGGTCTGGACAAGTTTATTGATAATTTAGCATATTATACATAAAACTACTATTATACATAAAAATTTAGCATAAAACCTTATGTTTGCTGCACACGAAAATTCCAATCAACCAGTGAATGGTAGTCCTACCCTACTTTATAATATTTCACTATATTTTATTGCGTCATTCCAATAAGAAGACAAACTTATAAGGACACTTTTGTGTCAATAACTATTGATTCAGGGCATGTTTGTATGAAAAATACGCCATGTGTATGTAACTTGTAAAATAAGCGTTTGATGAATACCTAACAACCCAGTACAAATATCCTCAAATAAATGAAGAAGAAATATCTTTGAAAGGATGAAATACCAAGTTACATACATTCTTTAGTAGATACTTTATAAATACTTTTACATCGCTCTGGTTCTTTGATTCAGAGTTAATTAATCACGTATCTGATTGTGTATTAGTGTTTAATTTATAGTGATTTTTTTAATAGTATTGATGATGAGCAACCCCATAACAATAACAAGGAGTATTTACAAACGTTTAAATAAACATTCATAAATTTGTCTTCTTTTTAATGCTAATTTCATAAATTCTAATGAAACCATAGATTTTGAAACTGTTCAACGGATTAATAAAATATTTTTTGTAAATAAATGCCTCCACACCAAATCATTTTCAAAATATATGAGTAAAAAACAAAAACACCAAAAACATGTTGTGTTTTAAGCATGTCCGCTCCCAACGTGGAGCATATGACCTCATAATGGAGCTATCTCAAAAGAGGTGTTTCTATGAGAACTGCTTGTTACTCAGTTACTCAACCTCTCTATTTTCGAAGAGAGTAGGACTAGGACATTCTAGTGGTTTGCTAATCGCTCTCGCTATACCCCGACGCATCCGTAACCGTAATCAAGAACGTTACCAACTGCGCCACGGACACCGACTCGGAAAATATGAATAATGACACTATACCATTTCAAGGAATCATGTAATAAAATAAGAAAGAATAGATTGAAATTTCTACACATATTATCAATATATTATGCTTGCTCAAAGTAAACCCACATTTTTAATTGACGGGTACAAGGTAAGAATATTTAATGAAAAATAAATATCTGGCAATGTAATCTTGAAGGATTCATTTCGATTCACAAGACTGCATTGCATTGCCAGCTTTTGTTTTCGAACCTCAATACCATTTAGTGGCATTACGGCTTAATGGTTTGGGTGAAAAAACCCGCGGGAAGAAAAGGTTTCGCAAAAATATTTAGTATACAATTAAAATCAAAATAAATATTGTGATCATCCAGCAATGTTGAGAGCCAATACAGTAGAAAGCATAATCAGCGGAAGATGATGGGAAAATCGGCAACAACAAAGCAATTTGTTTTGTAAATGCAATTTGTATTTTTAAAAAATGTTGTGCTAATGAGATAATAGGAACTGTTGAAAAATATTTTTCCTGTCTTGATTACGAAACATTAGGGTTATCGTATGTGTATATTTAATTGATAACAAAAACATAAACATTCTTCTTTCGCGTGGGCGATACTATTTCTATTAATTTTTTTGGATACGTTTGTATAATTTGAAAAAAAAGTATTTTTAAATACGTATCATTTATTACATATATATCGACATTCCCTATGTATAATGACGTGTTTTGGCCAGTTATTGATCCAACCCTCAAAAAAAAAACGAAAATGAGTTACTGATTGGATCTCATTTTAAACACAACAAAGCAGGTCTCGGCCAAATGGTGTAAATTAGAAAAATAAAGTGACTTTTTGGAAGTCATTTAACATTGGTTTTAGGATTAAAAATTCTGACCTGTGGCGTCAGAATTTTATAATTAAATCTTATTTCTATTAAATGTATAATGTGACCAACTGACTGACTGTTTAATATATAAGATGAGATCATCAATCATTTCATTGGGAACACAGTGGTGTGACCGTTACCCGATTGGCTGGTTTGTATGATCCATTCCATAGTGTTTTATTCAAAGCCGTGTTTTATGCCGGTTGTCGCAGGAGCAACAAAAAAAATTTTTTTTTGGCAATTTCTAATATGAATACCTGGCTTTTGTTCAATCCTGAGATTCCAGGATTGAAAAAAAGTCAATCCCGTAATCCCGGGATCAGAAAAGGGGTCCGGGATTGGATGCACTAATAACTACGACCAATTGATATTTCTACATACTATCGCTATAGCTGTCACAAAAAAAGCACTTCATCCTTTTTTTTATACAGCCTTCTAAAAAAAATCAAAATTAGTTTTTTCCAGACGGGTTCACGAGAGTTCGCAACGAATCGGACAAATAAATCACTCACATTTTTTTACAATATTGAATTAATAATAAGAATAAGCCATTTATCTAATAAATAAAAAATCTCTGCTTCACATGAAGTCAATAGGTCAAATCATACATCATACAAATAATATTTGGTCGTGCTTCACCAAGTACTTAATCAGGCTGTATCGATCAATAGGTACGAGGACCATTTGTAAACTATTGAGTTGGATAATTAATTGAAATATAATAATATTGCTGATAGAATTCGACTTGATATTTGTAAACGGGGTATTTGTAAACGATATCTGTAAACGGGGCGAAAGCGAGAGCTATAAGCTAACCACTAGTCTTATCCAAGTCTTATTCTTGTATCCCTAATCTCTTCGAAAAAAAGAGAGGTTACGAAACTGAGTAACGAGCAATTCTCGTAGAAAACTTATGTTGAGATACCTCTATTAAGAGGCAATATGCTCACCACATTGGGAATGGACATGCAAAAAAAAATTCTGATAATATAAGATGGCAAACAAAGCATAAAGTGTGAAAAGAAAAAAAATGAAATAAACAAAAAACGTATAGCTTACATCTCGAATCCTGTATATGCAAACATGAGATTTTACAGAATAGCATTTCAAAGATTCATAGCGCAATCGTAAAATAACAACTGCATGTATATTCTTCATAAGTGGGACAGTGCTACTATTTTCTATCACATTTTCACTGTTGTCTGACGCCTACCCATAGAACCGAGTGCGTAAACAACGAAAAAGCAAAATACATAATAATCACAAATTTTGCACTTAAATGATAATATGTAGGGAGTGTCGATATCTATCAATATAAAAATGAATGACTGTTTGTTTGTTTGTTTGTTTGTTTGTCCGCTATGCGTTGCTTTAACATTCATCCGATTTCGATCAAACCTTGGTGAGTTGTTGTGCGCTCACCCGTGACCCGTGAAGGTTTCTTAAGAAAAAAATTTTAATCTAAAAAGGGATTAAATACGTACTACTAGCGACATCTCTGAAAAACCTTCTAATTTATTCGTGTACGCTTCAGACTATGTTCGGGTCATGAGTCAGCCATAAGACAGTAATATTCATAGCTTAAATAATTTATTTCACATGTGCTATGAATATCGTTAGAAATATGGAAACAATAACATATATTGTTTGAAAAGTATAAATGAATTACTAAATGAATTATCTGGGCTTCGGGTCGGGTTCGGGTAACAAGAGTGATGTTGAAACTCGGGCTCGGGTCGGGCAGAGTCAGGCCTGAAGATGGCGAGGTCGAACCGGGTAATTTCATGAAATTTCAGACCTCTAATCCAAAAGCACTTCAATAAACAGAAATAAAGCACAAACCCTTTCTTTCTTTGAGTGGCATTACAACGCACGCCGGGTACTCACCAGTAATATATAGAAATGAAAATTAATTTTAGTGATGGCAAGTTTAAATTCGTTACCTAGAGTCTTACTTTGTGAGAGAAATGACATGTTAAATGCAAAGGGGGTTACTGGCATGTCCGCAACAGCATTGCGAGTGAGCACCCACTCTCTAATATTATGTCCCTGCGAGCTTGGGACGGTCGGGGAGGGCAGGGCATTGTTGCCTTTCTTGATACACGCTACGGAGGACACCAATGCAACTAACGATCCTGAAAATCGCAATGATTCAGTATTTTGTCGAATAGGGATGGCACGTACTCGATAAACCAACTCATCAACTTTATGGTACTTCAAGCGGCACATACATCCCCATATGAAAGATTTCCAGACTTAATAAATATGAATTTATGTACCATGTGTTGATTCTTATTACTCACTCAAATAATGCTAGCTGTCAATCTTTAGTGGAAATACAATATATTATCTTATAGCCACACTTTCTGACAGAAACATGCCATGATCATAAAAACAGTTGGATAATAATCAATGTGTTAATAATATTTACAAAAAAATATAATTATTTTATTTATTTTTACGTAATATTATGAAAGGAAGGCAAGTTTACTAGATTTAAAAAGAAGAAAAGGGCAACACTAACAAAACCAAGTATGAAAACTATTTTTAAGTCCAATATTTTATATTGAAAAAGAATTATTTCCGAAAATATGGCAATGTCTCCATTTCAACAGTCACACAATGATTCTCTAAAGGTTTTATTTTTCCATACTATTATGTCCTTATCTTTTCGAAAAGCTTCTCAATTAACTCATTCACTGCTAAACTAATCGCCTAGATATTAGTGCCGCATCGATTACCACACAGTTGTTAATGACAGACGACACGCGTTGCGTGGACTTAGCACTGAATGTATCAATCGGAATATGTAGTTCTGTATAGTTGAAAACAATAATTAGGGTCATTTCGCCAGTGGTCGGCCAGTTAAGCGATTTTGAGTCAATGAATGATAAATAAATATTGTTTTCGATAATATTCCATTAAAGAGGGATTGAGTAATGTAACCAACTAAAAATAAAATAGTTAATATTATACCAAGCATAAAATAATAGAAGTCAACCAAAAAATGCCAATTCTCCCAGTGGTCTGCCCCCAAAATCCAACGGTCGGCCTTTCGTTGCCCAGTGTTTGGCCATAACTGTGAAACTTCATAATTATCGCGAAATAATTTACTCATAGTAGACAGAACAATAAAAAACATAATGATGCAAAGCATGACAATATAAAGAATATTTTGTTAGCGATCCCCATACAATATGAATGTGTCGAAACTTGCGAAGTAATAATGTGCTTTTTTTAATTGCGTATTGCATCATATAGGTCAGTATAGTGCAGATATACATTGGCAAGTGGCAAGACTACTTAAGCTAATTTAAAAAAATCTTTTTTTAAATGTATCCACTATTATTAAAGTTTTAAGCTCAAAAAGCCGACCACTGGCGACGGCCGACTTTAGGAACACTCGCCCTATTAATATATAATTAAGATAATAAAATATGTCACATTTTACCTTTAGACATTTCCAATGATATTTATTGAATAGTGGATTCATACAAACAAATCGCGATTATAATATAATTATTTTGAATTGTTGAGATTCTGTACACTATAATTAATTTAAATCACTAAATTCACTACGTGGCCAAGCGGTGCCAGATTGTATGGACAACTTATTTATATTCTATCACGTGTACAGGAGACAACCCTGTCCCAATCGAGGGAGGAAAAACGAATAATAGAAATGAAAAATACAGCAACAGCCTCGGGTCTGCTTCCAAAGCTCTTCTCGTTTTCGCGTTGCGTTGTTTCAGAGAAATCTTTTATAACAACAAATAATCGCAAAAAAATGGAAACCTGTAACGAAGTATGTGACACTCAAAATACATACATGGTTTGTTTGTTTTAGATGGATGGGAAATTTTTACTTTTGTAATACTATTTTCGTACAAAAGTTGTTTTAGCCTCATTTTTTCAGATATATATTTCTGAAATATACGCAGCTTGTATCAAAACATTGTTAGGGATTCTTTGTATCGTATGGAAATGATAATGATTATCTATCTTTGAAACTCTAAATTCGCAAGCGGTTTTATTGTTCGTCACCAACATTCCAACTGCTTTCTGCACAACATACAACAACGGAGTTCTCTCACATCTGCGATTATATTTTACATCTGCGATTATTAGTTAATGTCGAGACGGGACTAAAGAACCGAAAGAAGGTTTAGCATACCGCGGTCCACACCACCCGCTGTGGCCATAGATTGAAGTGTTTGTATGTCGCGCTCTGCACAGAATCCATAATATTCTACAAGAAAATTAAATTTCAAAAGCATATATTTTTCATCTCACAATAGTTTTACTACCCATTTGTTTGCCGCATACATGAAGAAAATTTGTAACTTTTTTATAATTAAGTTTTGCAGATACAGGGTCAAATTTTTTATTAAACTACATTATTTATAGTACGATAGTGAGTACCCGGCATGCGTTGCAATGCCACTTAAATAAAGAAAATGTTTGTGTTTTCCGTCTGGTGCGTACACGAATAAATCAGAAGGTTTTCCGAGATTTCGCGGTTTCTACGTATTTGATTTTTGTGCACGGGTGTGCGCTGATCAGCTCACCAAAGTTTCATCGAAATCGGATGAATGGTATAGGAACGCATAAGAGACAAATAAACATTCATTCATTTGTATGTATATAGATTGATTGGATTAGTATTTAGTGAGCAAAACTATCATAGTGTCAAAAATAACAATGATTTAGAATGTTTCCACTAAGTGAAGTCGTAAAACCTTTTTCCATGTTTTTTGGAAATGTATGATACCGTCGCAACCATAATGTTTCTCATTCTCACAAAATTGGTAAGAAAAATCTTCTGGCAAGTCAAGTTTAATTATTTCTAAATATGTCTACAAAACAAATCCTCGACAGATTAAGTCTTCAGTCTCAATTCAATAATGCGTCTTGTCCACTAAGGGTAATAATTACGAAGTATAATTATATATCGACGGTATATTGCTGGACGTCCTGGATGATCGGCGGGAACTATACATAGGATGTACTCGGCGAATCTGTAGGATGCTGGAATGTCATGGAAAGAAGCAAAGTTAATCACGGAGGTGATGCATGGTGACCATATACACCACATAGGAAGCGAATGTTGTCAAAGAAAAGAACAGGTCTACTACTAATACGAGATTTTTGATTATTGGAAATTCTACAAGGACGATAATAAATTCTTTTGTTTTTAAATTTGCCTTTCAAAATCAGCACGGTATTTAATAAAATAATTAGATTAACAGGTGCGTTAAAATAAAATAACTTTTGAACAAACAATATAAACATGTTTCAACAAGCATCATTGAAAGTTTTTTTCGTATCTTTAATTTTTTTTTGCATATTAGTAACGCTGGTACTACTACAACACATGAACTTGGTAAAAATCATAAAACAAGTACCAACGAAGAAGCAAGTGAAAGAGTATCTGAAGAAGAAGTACGCCCCGAGCGTACGGATTTCCGGTCAAAATAACGGAAGGAAGCTGGCGGCGCGCAAATGCGCATATTCTGGACCACCCGTTCGTTCCTTATTTGAAGATTTCTTTTGTCAACATAAGAGGGCATTGCACAATACGTGGGGGGTTGTGGGATTTAACGTTGGGGGTATATATTACGGGGTACGCGAACGAATTCGATTTTTACATTTGGAATAAAATACACAATCACACTTATTTTAGTTATGCAGTCCGATATCAAAAGTAAATGATTTAATTTAAGACTTCGACTGAGGGTTCAATATCAAATTTGGATTATTGAGATTTTGTACACTTCCATGTATTTTGTCACTAACGACCCGGGTTTCGCCTTTCGGCATCTTCAGGCATTCGAGCACACGAATGGACTCGAACTGAGAGACAGTAAACAGTGTCTAACGTTTATATAGAAGATACAAATGCGACAAATATTATTTACGAGGTAAGATATTATACGTCTGAGAGCCACACTGATACCTGAGTTAAAATTTCGGGAATCTCTCTAATCCTTATTTTGTAAACACTATATTAACAGAGTGGCGAATTGCCGCTTTTCAACTTCTTTTAGAAATACCAGTGATTTTACAATTATAATAGTATTGTGGGCACGAACTACCGGTAGCTTGTGAGTGACCTCTATGGTGAACTATTATAATTATTTACTTATAAACACAAATTTGGAATAAAAAAAGCGACGATGGACCTGGCTTGGACACGTGCTGCGGATGCCCCAGGGGGGTCTGAATCCTGCCTGTCTCTTCTACCAACCAGGTGGATTCCGTCGCCCTGGAAGGCCGCTGATGACCATCCATAGGATGTATTCGGCGGAGCTACGGGACGCTGGGATGACCTGGGAGGAGGCGAGGAGGCTGGCGGGGGACAGAGAAGCTTGGAGGAACCGCGTGATGGCCATATGCTCCGAATAGGGAGCGGATATGGTTTAAAAAAAAACACAAATTTAGATCACTTTTATCTCTGCATGTATTTCTTAGTTTAGTTGAGAATACACTCCTTTTTTGTCCATGTTCGCTCCCAACGTGGAGCATATGGGGTCTCGTAATGGAGGTAACTCCACAGAATTGTTCTATGAAAACTGTTTGTTTCTTAGTTGCTCAACCTTTGACACTACCGTTAATGGCAATGCAACAATCATTTGAAATTAGAAAATGAAATGAGATTTTTTTTTACCATGTCCGCTCCCAACGTGGAGCATATGGCCTCTTAATGGAGGTATTTCAACAGAAGTTTTTCTATGAGAACTGCTTGCTCAACCTCTCTTTTTTCGAAGAGAGTAGGGATAGAAGAATATGGTTAGGACAGGACTAGTGGTTAGCTAATCGCTCTCGCTACGCCCCCCGATGATCGGATGGGTGGAAGGGGGTTTTTAGACATCACAAACACTCGGAATTTGAACAGAAATCCATAAAGCTATTGAAAGATCAATTTATGAAAACTTTTCACACCGGGAATTGAACCCGAGACATCCGTAATCGTAGCCAATAATGCTAACAACTGCGCCAAGGATGCCGACTGTGATTTATCGACGTCGTTAAATGCCACCAGCTAATGCCCAGTGACAATGTTTATACTTCCGACGTTGGGGACATAAAATTGAAGAGCATATATACGCACTGTCAATATGTAGGCAGTAAAGTCACAAAGGCGAGCAAGGTGGCATGACATGCATCCGACTAATGTGGCGCTTGTAGCCAGGCAAAGCGAACCGCGTTGAGAATTTCATTAGGCGACCTTTGCCGAGAAGAGTCGAGCCAGCAGCAGCTGCCCACTCCACGACATGGATCCGATAATATTATCGAATATATTTCTATGCCCGATTATAGTAACAATACATCGAAACGTCAATTAAATTGGTTAGGATTGAAATAATGAAATCCCAATATAACGATAGATACTGCCGCCTATCATTGATAATAATTAAGGGTAACCTTTTTACCACTATTTCATTAAAATAAACGGCCGAAAAATAATCATATATGTACATGAAATTATTCAGAATCATTTTAACTCTACGACATTTGCCTTACGACGTTCTATTTTCTGCTTTGTATTCGCTTGTGGGTGTTGAAAATTTATATGATTCGGTAAGTCTGCATCAGCTCGGGTTTTCTTTAACTATCGGTCCTCCTTAACTACTTGGGTCGTTTAATTGAAGTTACACTAAGCAGCCTGGATCAAGTATTAGCTTAGCTTACCAGAGAAGAAATATGAGCCTTGGTAAGTTATCAGAAATTCAAATTAAATGGATAAACCAACATACAGAAATATAAAATTAAATTAAAATTGATAACTTAGTTACTCCACTTCCGTTTCTCCTCTTTAAGAAGCATCTCCAGACTAACTAACGTTACCGTAAAGGTAGTCCACAAAGTTACCGCCGAATCCATAGAAAATATTAACATACAGAATTTTGTCACCGAATTTTATTGTGAGAATAAACCCATTTTGACACAAACGGACACATAAACATTTTCATAAAACTACAGATTTATAAATAGTCCGATATGTTGGTTAAAAAAATCAATTTAAATTTATAATCGTATATTGTTCAACAAAAACATTGTTTCATGCTTTCTTTTACAATATGTTTTGACATCTTCTGAGGACCTAGCCGTAATACAATTGACGATGTTTAGGTAAAAACGGGAACTGAGGGAAAAAATGCGAAACCTAAACGCTCCAGGCCAGGTATACATACTAGTATGCATATTCGCAACAAGTTTCTAATTTTATTAACAATTGAATTTAACCAATTTACTATCTTTATTTATTGGCCAGTGTCTGTTTTTCCCACTAATTATACAGTGCGAGTTGATGCGAGGAAGATTCTGGGCACGTTGGCGCAACGTGGATGTGTCAGTTTATAGATTTATAATTAAAAATCAATGCAAATATTTGATTATAAAAACATATTTTTGTTTAAAAACCAAACTTTTTAAAATCATTGCACGTTGGTAAAAAAATCATACTGTTATAATAACTATAGGTTGATAAAAAGCGATTCATAGCGAGTCACATTCTTCACAACAAATTTCACTTGCATTAATGTTCGTCAAGTAGCTAGCATAAGAAATCATCTTTAGTTTCACAGCGTAACTTTTATCTTGTCTATTATAGCATGATCAATACATGAACTACATGCATGCAGCCACTTAGAGCAGTAGTTCTTACTATTACCTTCGACGAAGTGCGCCACGCGTTATTCGAATATGACACAATAACATGACCCCGCACTACCGTGAATAATGTCACGCGCCAATTAATACCAGAAAACTTCTGCGGTCATTTATTTTATTTATTCATTCTTTCTTCCCATTTTGTCCCCATGCGGGGTGAATGGAGCCGCACGCGTACGATTGTGGGAGCCTGGAGCGATATGCTATAATGCAAGGGATGTACGACCAACAGCGCTCATTGCGAAAATCATTTTACATGCATTACTTCTTCGGAGATATAAATTTCAAAAAGTAAATCCATGAGTGCATAATCTTGTAATGTTTTTCCACAGAAAATTTAACATTAGTTACTACATAATTTATGTTTTCCGTTTTATTCAGGTATTACATATAACTAAAATACGAATAAAAAATGAATTCCTTAAAACGAGATAATTGGCCGGTATAGAAAACCCGTTTATTTTTCTAAAGGCGTTTACTGCGCCAAACGCTATATTTAAAAAGTAAACGTACATGAAAAAGTATTTCATATTATGTAGATATGATGGCTCGTTAAATCGATATGGCCATGAATTAATAAAATGGAAAAAGATTACTAAAGCAGATATTCATACAACAGTCAACAAAATAAATATCAATTATTAAAAGATTAGTGCGCTTCACTGTTTAAATTTTAAATCAAATATAAAAACTGTGTAAAAGTGATTATAATAATACATTTCTACATCACACTTCATATCTATGGTGTTTTGACCAATTTACGTAACCCTCAAAAAATACGAAGACGAGTTAATGATTGGATCTCATTTTAAAGACGACAGAGCAGGTCCGAGGCCAAATGATGTAAATTAGAAAAATAAATAAATTCTGACCGCCCTTGATGTAAGGCACTACTATATCGACACTCCCTACGTATTATCCCGACACTGCAAACACAAGGATTTACAGGAGGGCATTTCAAAGATTCATAACGCAACTCACATATTTATGTTTTCAATAAAACTAGTTTTTACTATCTCTCGAACAATTTAAATTTTGAGGGTTACATAAATTGACCAAAGCACCGTCGATATACTCTATACAGGGATTACATGTTATCATAATAGCAAACATACGGATAACTAATTTATAAATCCTCAAATGTTACGTTATCGATTCACATATTGTATGCTGAGTTAGCACATTATTTAATTCCATCAAGAATGAATAAGAAACAAAAAAAATGGCACCGTAATTGAATAATTATTACATGTCAGTCTGTTAACAACTTCGATAAAAAGTAATGTTACGAATATGAAATTAAAAAATTCAATATTTTATCAGACTGTATTAAATATGGCAAGTAATTGACGTAACCGATTTCAAATAGAACAAAAACGGAAAAAAATACATGTGTTTTTAAAAAGGGGGTGCGACGGTAAAATTTCACCCCATACTGTGAACAAAACGTGAACCATACTTGAACGTTCCCTAATAACTGAATAACATCGGGGTATTAACAATATCACAGGGGGTTTATGGAAATGTCAAACTGTTGACGCGTGCCATATGAAAAGGTAACATAATAATCTATTAATAGAAGTATTATTCCAGAAAGATAAATCTGACGTGACAAGCATGACAAATTCCTACAACATATATGATCACAGATGATAATTAAGATCTCCAAATAATCAGTGAGACAAAAATCCTTTAGTGAGTTATTAATATTAAACCCAGATATGTTTTCTTTAACCCGATGAACGCGCTGGGCATGTTTACATTCCCAAAACTTTATCTCGTATTTCCAGCCAAACTATGAGGAAACAATTATGGACTTTAAAAAATAGTTAAAAAACATTTAGGTAGAGAAATTAGACAACAGATCATGAAAATGTTAAGTAGAACACAAAGAAATATATTTTTGAAAAGAGCTCTCGATATTCAGTCTTTCGAACTTCAGTTTTGAATTGCCGATACGGAGCATTAATCGTCAGCATTATGTATTAGAAATACTTATGCGGCTACGCGCTTGCTCGTGTGCGTGTTGGCGGTGTATGTGAAGATTGGTCGCAGCCATTTTGCTTGTAAAGTCGTGGATTAAATATTTTTCAATTTCTTAATTTTCTTCGATTTATTTTAGCGAGAATGCGACGAGTTCAGTTTACTTCTTGATGTATTTGGGATAACTAATATATATTTCACATAATTCTCTATTTTTTACTGTTGAAATAGATCTATTTCTAACCCTAGTGAGCGTTTAAACAGTTTTAACTTGACTGAAAATATATTCGCGCTGTAAGGGTTAAATATGGACCATTCGGTACATGGGGTGCATCTGTACTATTGACGAAGAAACAAATAAGTTAAAAAATACGCATTGTTTATTTTCCAAATGCAAACTTCCAGTGATTTTATAAAGAGATATTAAAATAATAACTGTTCCAATAATCCATGGATGCTATAAATACAAATTGCATATTGGGCAATACTTTTATCTATGAATTTGTCAGGTTTCACAAAGATATGAATTTAATTACAATAATACGATTTTCCATCCTTTTCATCCTATGCCATGCAATTATCATTCATTATTTCTGACATGTCTGAAAACAGCTCGCAATTATTCTAAACGGCCTTAATTAAAATATCTACTGATAATCAATCAACATTCAGCGTGCTTTACAATAAAGATGACAAAAATAAATAAGTCATAACATTTTTTGTGTACTTAGCGAAAAAACGTTTGAAATCCACATGCCGTTGCATGTACCGTCATTGAGTAGGGTAGGGGGTTGGGTTAGGGGAGAGTTTTTCAATATGGCACGCTGCAAATCTAAGTGCACTATATTTACTTAGAGGAAATTGATATATTTGGATGTGGGGTGTACTGAAACTCTCAACCTCTTCAACAACAACTACCAGTTTCGATTTAGGTGCATACCTACAATACGTATCTGAAACTGTAAATATTTACCATGTAATATGTTATGTTACACATTTTAGTTGATCGAAGTAGCGAATTATTTATTATATGACAACTACTTATAATGCCAATCGCGTCGTACAACACCTGCCTTAGATACAACATGATGAAAAGAATATAGGGCTAAAAAATCGAAGAAATAACGATGGCGGACGATAATTATTATTTCAGTTGAGTTATTAGAAAGTAATTAAAATATCCCTAGGTAGGGTAAAAGCGGAAATATAGGCAGATAAGTAAGTGGAATTAATGCAGAAAATGATGAGTCAACTAGATATAGCAATATAAAACTTTGTTCAAATTAAAACGTGTCAAATTTGTCTTTCAAATAATGTTATCTTTCGGATACATAAAAGCTTGCATTTCTAAACATTCATGCAATTTCTAAACATCTATCTTAAAGAAATAATTGCGGGTTTTCTATTGCACTCACATAGTTTCGATCCGTAAAATTTGTTTTATAATTCGTTGCAAATAAATCAAATCTGTTAACCTAGTAAATTATCCATGTTAATTATACATTGTTTTACGCTTCCAATGTGGAGCACGTGGCGTCGTAATGGAGGTATCTCAAAAGAAGTGTTTTCTTGTTACTCAGTTACTCAATCTCAAAGGCTAAGATAGGAATTATAGTAAGCCAATCGCTTTCGCGAAGTCCCGTTTTTAAGACCGGATGGGTGGAAGGAAATTTTAGACATCGCAAACATTCACGAAATTCAGAAATCAAATTATGAAACCGTTCGTACCTGGACTTAAACCCGAAACTGTAGCCAATAACGTTAAAAACTGCACCACTGAGCTGAATTATACATTAATACATAACAACCTAAATATAATAGAAATATTATTTATGTATGGTAATTTAAGTAAATACTACGTGTTAAGAAAGATCATTTCGGTAGGACGATTTTTATTACTGGAACGGGACAGTTACTAATCTAGGATAAGAAGTCTAAACTTTGATTTGAAGTAAGAAAATTTCCACAAGACACGGCAGACGGGAAATGTGAATCATTTACACGATTCCGAAATTCCGATTCATTAATAAACCAGTTGGAGCATTTATTCCACTCTTTTCAAATCGCTATGCTTTGTGTAAACGTTTGAAATACCTTCAATTTAATTGTAAGAAAAAACTCTTTGATATCTCAGCTTTGTTTAGGTACTAATTTTGATTTATTGCACCGCTGATGTTTCACGACTTAGTTTTATTTAAATCTAAATGAATTGTAAAATTGAGCCGAGCCGGCGCGTTGTTTGTCGGATTTTAATGTACCGCGTAGTGTCTATTAGGGACGATAAACTTCGGAATTTAAGTGTTTGGTAGAGAAATAAATGAAATTATTATAGCAAGTGCAGTTTTGGGCATTTGCCAGGCGACAGTGGATTGGCTTTGTAGTTTGAATATGATGCGTCTCTCTATAATTCGCATGACTACGAATTTAATGTCCGTCTCTTAGAGAAATTTGACCCAACGCTGCTCGCCGAAACACTCCAATTAGCAAAATTTTTTTTTACAACGTCCAATAAAAGAAATATATAATTTTACTGAAATGATACGATATTAACGTGAAGCTTTGTAGTTCCAAGAAACATATTTCTAGAAGGTTTTTACAATAATTATGGAAACATCTGCAAAGATGTTTCATTTATTCTCTAGATGCATGTAATAAAGAGGAGCGTAATTTGAATATTTATTAACCAAGATTTTAAAACAGAAACACAATTATTAATTTCGCAATTAAATAAATGTAAATTGATATATTTCGCGACATAATTGATTATGATTGTTGTGCATCCGGTAGATCTCGGGTTGTATTTGATAGTACTTATGGAAATAATAAAATTCAAAAATTGCAAATACATCTTCAAATATTTAAATTGATAAACAAATCAAATCCTTCCGATACACCAAATAAATCATTGATTCATGCATTTATCAGTGTTTAAAGTTTGAATGTTTTGATATCCTTAGTTAGAGATTTTAACCGCGTTCTGATATGAAAATTTTAAATTTATAAATCGAAGTATTTTAATCAATTTTCGGTTGAAAAATTATATGCTTCGTTTATGGTTATTGACTGTTAGTTAATGATAATGAAACATAGTTTTTTTTGATCAGTTTTGATCAGATCTGATCATTATAAACATGTGAAACTATTTTTTAAACAGTTAACAACTTAAAAATGATGTTTGTTTTGTATATATATACTTGGTGACCATTAATTCGCTTGCATAAGTTTTATTTTATTGGCCTATTTGATCAGTGCCGCACTTTTCTCGGCCAAGCGAAATGCCCATTGGTAAATACTGGGAGAGCGGCCGTTTTCTACATATCGCATCATCGCCCAGGGGCGGCGAGAAAAACAACGGACGATGGGGGCAGACAGGAAGACAAACAACGAGGTCGAAGAGACAGCGGATAACAAATAACCCGACGCATTTGAAACACAAATGTCGATTAGATTATAGAGACTAGTCACTTTTCAAATAAAATATCGCTAGAAGAAATTCGAAATAATTAAAAAGCTCAAATATATTGTGCTTATAGAGAAATTGGAAGTCCATTCTAAGATGTATTAGTGTCCCGAAAGAATGTCAGTAAGGCTTAACACCTTTACTCCGAGCGGAACGATTTGATTAATTAATTTCAAATGGAAAATAAATTACGTGTATATTTCAGAAAAAAAAATGTTACTTATTTAGCAATCTATTGTGATGAAAAGGTATGTGAGCACTGACCTCTTTAATGTATTATGATGTTGTCTATAATTTTAGACATCGACTGAGGGTGCTTGATGGAATTTCAACATCAAATTTGGATTATTGAGATTTTGTACACTTGCATGTATTTTGTCACTAACGACCCGGGTGTCGCCTTTCGGCATTTTCAGGAATTCGCATTACGTGTAGGCGTATAATATTTTATCTCGTAAATAATATTTGTCGTATTTGTATCTTCTATATAAACGTTAGACACTGTTTACTGTCTGTCAGTAAGAGTCCATTCGTGCGCTCGAATGCCTGAAGATGCCGAAAGGCGAAACCCGGATCGTTAGTGACAAAATACATGGAAGTGTACAAAATCTCAATAATACAAATTTGATGTTGTCCATGTTTATTACCAAAATAATAAACATGTATAGAGGAGTCTTGCTGACTGAACACTGATAAATCTGAAAAAAGGACCGCTGATTGATAACGGCGGGTTACATGCCATAATTTATTACTTAAAAAGCTTCGTATTTATGTATTTCCCTTCTAGAGATTTTGACATAAATATGTACAATGCCTGACAACTGGGAGTTTGAAAAACCAGGCGATGAAATAGTCAAAAATATTAATTTAAACATAAAGTAGACTACACATTGAATTGAGAAGAAACATCGATTTAACGTTTGAAATTTTCAAAAAATATACAATATATTAAAGTGACAACTTTCTCATATTAAATAATAAAATAATAGCGCTCACCAAATGCGGTTACAACATAGTATTCTAAGTTGAACAGAATTCACTTACCTGAAACAAAAAAAAAATGTAAAGTTCAATGATAATTAACACTCTGTTTTAAGTGCACGAGTCACCCACTACCTTAATACGGCTCTGCTAACTTATAGACCCAGGAATATGAATAATAGAAAACTTGAGATAGAAAATGCATACCGCCATTTCAATTGATTGCACGAGACCTTTTCATCTCGAGGACCCGAAAGTTCGGCAATGTATGAGCGCGGTCCAATTAGCGAATGTTCGATTGCCATGTATTTATTATTTATCAACGATTGAGAAATACGTTCAAAATCGGAAGTATTCCCAAGTATATATTTTATAGTTTTTTAATGAATGCAAACATTTTTATAATTATTTGTCGATTGAGTAAGGGGTATGTATTACGTCATTAAAATTGCACGTAAGCACATCGTTGAAATTTACATGTAAAAGAATTATATGAAATAATAAGAGGATTGAAAATTATCACAAATTGTAATATATTTATTTTAAATTACTCAGAACCAGTAACCTATTTGAAAGACTTTCATATATTATAAAATTTAAGATATCGCCTGAGGGTGCTTGATGGAATTGAATTTAAAATCCATGTATTTCGTCACTAGCGACCCGGGTTTCGCCTTTCGGCATCTTCAGGCATTCGAGCAGTCAAGGCGAAATCTGGGCCGTTAGAGACGAAATACATGGAAAATGTACAAAATATCAAATTTTATATATAACTTTTCAGGTGTAAACTGACCGATTAAAAAAAAATACAACACAGTTTTGTACTACTTCCACAATTTTTATATATATTCGGACCGGTTTTGCTCATCGCTAGTATTATCAACTGACTTTTTTTAACGTATAATACATTGAAAAATATCGTAACGACATTAATTGTTCTTAATACATACTGACTTTGGAAAGGGAAAAGGACGTAACCCACACACAATAACAAATTTCAAAATATATTTAGTGTATAGCCCAAATAAAGCGTGGATACAATTTATTGTATACATTGTGATTATGGAAAAAAATATTTTTAAAAGACGGAGGAATAAGTTCTTTTGCCTATTTACAGTCGATATATTATATATTTATATATAAATATAGTGTATAAGCATGTTTTGTGCGAGTTATACACAAAAAAATTTGGTGTGGGTTACGTCCTTTTTCCTTTCCACAGTCGATATGTAATGCTAATCGTTCATGGAGTGATGAAATCATAAATTTCCCCATTATACACAATTAATTATTGTGAATTATCAATCTATATAAAACGCACATGAAAGCGATACGATCTATATTAAATGAATACAATTATCACAATATTTTTAAAATTTCAATTCAATAAGCTAAATGAAGCACATTACATTTTTTTTTGTAATAATAACGTGACATTCCGAATCAGCGCCCCTAAACAACAGAACTGTCATAAAGTTAGACATAACGTTACATTGCGATAGTATGCACTAGTAACAAGTCACGTTTCCGGAAAAGTCGTAAGTTTTGGCGGTAACCGGAAACGCGAGGGCGGGACTAAGCTGACCGGAAAAGAGCCACTACGAGCGGCGAAGAGAAGAGGGCGGGACAATGTAAGCGCTTCGTCAAGATATTATTCGATAGCCCCGAAAGAGTAGGTACGGATAGAAAATAAATATATCATTATTATTATGTAATCTATACATTTATACTTGTGTTATTTGATTTATATAAGTGGAAGCATCCAGCAGCGAAAATAAAACGTAATACAGACAAATATTTCGTATTGCATTTTTGAAAATTGACTAAATATGTGTTGGCTTTTATAATTAATTATAAACTCTGATAGATACAGTTTTTCATTAAGGAATAAATACATTAAACAGCACCTCTTTCGTCGGATTGATGTATTACGTTTCTTTACATGATCATTGATATTAATTGCTGTGTATCATTTTTGAACTCCGCAAATAGAAAACTCAATGTAGATTTCTTTTATGTCAGCCCGAATGTATAAATTTGTACTGCTGTGCCGATGATCTTGCCACATTTAATTGTTAAATGGAAAATATTTGGCTTCATGACGAATACGTTAAATTCAATATACAACTTTTGATTACGAATACAATGTACGGAGTGGTACCGTGTGTCATTTTACAATCATCAAAGTGTGAAAAAACTGAAAAAAATATTCGATAAAAGACTGAGGTTAATTTAAAACAAATATTTACAGCGAATGTTTGATTCTCGAACAGGTGTTTCGACTTGAACAAATAAAAAAAACACCAAGGTGGAAACATTTTAAATTGATACGTCATAATTCAGTGTTTGTGGTTTCCGGTGAAACGAAAAACCACCCTGCATAACTTTTCACTATTTATCATGACAGAGGGTATTCCTCCGAAAACAACAACGAACCAATGACTGGTAAGTTTCATCGCAAACAATGTTGTTTCATGAAATTAAACGCGGGAACCGGAAATACCGCTTCCGGTGTTTGGCGGTTTTCAATAGAGATGGCGCCGATTGTCGTCGATATGAAATGGGGATGTTTCCTGAGTTCAAAAGCTAATAGTATTAAGAAAGTGTTACAACTATGTAGGAGAAAATGTTGATTGTAAATGAATATAACTAATATATCGTCAAAACAAATACTGTATACTCAAGATTTAGGATGTGTTATTATTACATTAGAAATTCTGGAAGTTTATCGAACTTTACACTTGGATGCAGCTGGTTCTATCACATCATCTATAAGAAAACATATAAATAATAGAATTCTGTCATTTTGATCAAAAATTATAAACGTATATATTGTACATTTTTTCGTTTGCTACACAAAAGTTTATTCATTGAATTGATTTTAATTATTTAACACAATTTGTAGCAGGTGCATAATCCAGAACATCGCTATACGATCTGAACTGGTTTACTGATGGAGTAAGATGTTCAACTAATATTTTTAAATTCTATTGAATGGAGCAAAATTGGTCATGAACATGTGGAATAAGTGCAGTAAAAAGTGTAGTCCTGAATCCTGCCTGTCTCTTCTACAAACAGGTGGATTCCGGGATCGCCCCTTAAGGCCGCTGATGACCATCCATAGGATGTATTCATCAGGGCTATGGGACGTTGGGATGTCCTGGGAGGAAGCAAAGAGACTGGCGGGGGACAGAGAACTTGAAGGAACCGCGTGATGGCCATATCTATATGCTCCAGTTTTAAAAAAAAGTGTAATTTATGATATTGACTGAGGGTGCTTGATGAAACTTTAATAAAGATTGAAACTAAAAAGTGTGTTCTACTTTTGAGCAAAGATAGATTTAATTTCTTAATGAAGAATCGTAGAGAAGGGGATTGAGCACATCACAAGACAAGTACACGTGTAAGCATATTTCCACTGCGAAGTCGAAATTTACTTATTATACACAATGTGAGGAAAGGCATTTTATATTTTCAATAAAAAATGTTAAAAAATTGCAACTTTTTCAAAAGCATGTACGCAAGAAAGCCCCAATAACTTTACATATCAAAGTGTGACGAGTCGTACTAGGTTACCCTACTATACAATTTTTCACCGATTGAAAGGCTGTAAGAAAGAACAATGGATTCCCTCCCGAAATACGCTGCATGTAAGTGGAATCCACAAAAAAAAACATTCTAGTTAACTTGTTAAATAAACATTTTCAAATACGGAAACATGACTCTTCGTATTTATAACAAAATTTAGAGTAAACAAGTTTACTTCTTCTGATATTAAAATTACACCGACAACATTTTTCACACAATGACACCCATTATGGAAATTTAAACGTACTTGCCAGTTCAATGCTAATTTTGCAAATCTGTTGAATGCTTCGTGTGGAAAAATCTCTTATAATCGATTAATAATCGGGAGTACAGTGATCTACTAGTTGCCGCTGTGCAGTCTTTCTAATAACCGGGGTTTAAATCACCTGATGGATACAACGATGACGTAATGACTCGAGCCCGTTATGTCTGTCGCATTTAATCTAAATAAACTTTAAAATCAATACACTCGCTAAAATGGACATAATTTGACTATGCCTATTATACAAATACACAAGGTTTTTATTATTTACTCTATTATAATGGTATTTCTAGTAAACAAAATATGTATTTACGGTGTTCATATTGTTTTAGCCAGTAAAACGATGTAAAATATTTTAATTGTTATTTTATTTAGTAAAGGTTACTTAATTATTTTTTTTATGGCGGGACTAATTTTGACATCCTATCGACGGACTATTAATAATTATCGTTGAAATCTTCACTATAAAACTTGAGTTTGGTGCCAAGAAATAAATAATTCAATTTCTCAGTAGTTAGTCAAATTACGGGTAGTAGGGGGGGTTAATTAGCTGTCAAACACACACAATTTAAATAAGTACCCATTCCGGTGATTCTCTTAACATTAAAACTAATTTCTACCGAGTAAATACGTTATAATTAACAAGATTTCCCGACCCCTGAGAGCGCCGATCCAGTGGTGGCTCGCGCTAGGTGCAAGGGGGTGCTAAAAGGGAGGCGCAGACGCGGCGGACTTCAAAGGAAACCTGTTAGTGACGTACGCCGCTGAATCGCTGGGGCGGAATGGGAGGGGGGCCTGGAAATGAATTTCAGAGCGAATGCCGCCCCCCGGCTCCGACGCTCGCTTTCAACATAGCCTCCCGCTAAATAAAAACACTAGGAGAAAATTGCAGCGCGGTCTTGCTTTGGTGTGGGTATGATTGCTAAATTTGCACACATGAGTCTACTGTTCTGCTAGGTGTGTATAATAAATCAGGACATTAGATCCAAAAGCGCCACTGTATGATTTTGGCCGATTCTTAGTTAGATATTTACAACAGGAGTTTATCAAAACCGCTATCGATTTTATGAAAAAGTGACTACATATTTCTTAAATAAAGCAATTTTAAATATGTGGTGAGCCGCAAACGAGCTTTTCTTCAATTTCAATAAAACCACAGAACAGCTTTCGCTGGTTTCTATTTGTATCAGGACCGGTTTCGCTCATCGTGAGCATTATCAACTGATGCATCGATATAAAACCGTATTTGTTAAGTGTTTCGTTCAATTAAAGAGTATTTTCAGACTGACTGTCTCGCAATAATTATGTATTGTGTGCATATTGATTCTTATTAACTAACTAAAAATTATTACCAGGTATCATAGCCACCTGTGAGTGTTCGTTAAATAACGTTTGTTGTTGCAAGCTATGTGCAGACAAAGAGACATAGTATGCTGTGAATTAAAAATTCACTTAAGCTGACACACACTCCCTCTACGAATGTGTGTGTGTGCTTCGTTACAGATAGACAGAATCAAGACAAATATTTGACTAATGATCGCGAGTCAACAAATAAATAGTAGGGTTGGAGAAGAAAACATTTAATAGAAAAAATAGTGAGGCATTACTTTAATTATTGAGATTATAATTGACAAAGGCTTTGCAGCTATGAAAACAAGAGTGTTTGATCATAAAAACAAACATAACATTACGATTGCGAGTCTAGTTGCATTACTTGTTTTTATATATATTAAGGTAGCTTTAATACTTTGATTCCAAAGACAATACAAACTACTACCATTGAACAAAATGTTCTACAGTAATACTGTTCATACGATGAGTTAAACATTCATGAGCCTGGATAAATTTTATCCATTTATCGTTCTCCATGTCAAGTCCTTTAACCCTCGTTGAGTCGAATTTGAAGAAGGGTTACTCAAATTTGCTGTACCTACCCTTAGAATTCATCACCGGCCGCCACTTAAAAAGTCCATTTAAAATACAAAAACCCCACAAAGGACGCGGTAATAGGAGCAATATTCGGGAACAGTTTAACCCTCCCCCGCCCATGCTATTATACCGCGTAATTATATTGCTTTTAACACGTTTTTACCGTACCCCAGTAATATATTATTACTATTCATAATCCATATTTTATGCTCCACGCGAGGGGAGATTTGAAAGCTAAAGTGCGTCCGAATGAAATGTGCAAAATGATCCATTAAATTATTTTTTTTAATCCACAAATTAAATATTGGAATCCACTGATATATAAAGAGCTTTTATAAAAATAAAGTAATTACGTAATCACTTACGTCAGTAATCGTCAATGAAAACAAGAACATTAGGCCAAATTTTTTTTTACTATGTCCGTTTCCAATGTGGAGCATATGGACTCCTGATGGAGGTATCTCTACAGAAGTTAATCTACGAGAACTGCTATGTTACTCAGTTGCTCAACCTCTATTTTGAGAATAGAGTAGGGATAGAAGGATAGGGCTATGACAGGACTAGCGGTTAGCTAATCGCTCTCGCTATGTCCTATCTATTTTTAGGATCGGATGGGTGAGAGAAATTCTAGACATCACAAAGATATTGCCAGTTGATTTGAGCCCGAGACATCCGTAACCGAAGCCAACGACGTTGACCACTGCACCACGGACCCGACAAACAAAAGTTACTAGATTATAATTTAAGACAATATCATATGCTGATATAGCAATTAATAAAATTAGACAATTTTTGTAAAACTAAAATATATTTATATGACTAAATCAATTTTAACCAATGATGGATTTCTAAGATCAACAATTGCGTATGTAAGTATGTGTGTCAACATTATTATACAAGTAATATGTTACACCACTAACTGAACGAATCAATAAATGATTATATCTTGTCTCATATCGTATATAGAGCAGTTTCGTCTCAAGAATATTATTTTAGCAAGAATTATTCATTTCATAAAAATATAATCTAGCTTGTTAAAGAGACATCAATATCAATCTTAAAAAATAATCTTGGCCATGTCTGAAATTCAATACACTAACATCCAAGTAGAGTCCAATTTATTGCTGGGTATAATTTGACATGATGATGTATGAATACTTTATATCTTATTTTCTTCTACAAGCTTAATTAAGACACTTCTTGCGACCAATAAATAATCAATCAAAATTTTTGATTATTTCACTTCGGTTTTAAAAAAAAATAAAACATTGAATGTTTAATTTTTTTAATTTTCTTTTTATCGCAATTCATTTCTTCAAAATATTTAATCTTCAGCTTTTAATCAAAACACGATCACGCCTTTTACAATGTTTTTGTAAAATAATAATTATTAATTTTATTTTTAGGGAGTATATGGGTTATAAATCGTGAAAGTGGTGTAGTTGCTCACGTATTCGAAAGAATAATGGTTGTAGCATTATGTAGATTTGTTATTAATAACATTTAATATAATTACAATGCTTAAATTAACAATAAAATGGGTTTAAGCTTGTAACTCCGGTACACGCATGAGCTTTGAACACTTTTAGCGAAAGAAAACAACATTATGGTGAAATAAATTTATTAGTTTTCATTAATAATTGCTGTATCACATACTACACATACATTTTAGAGTTTTATAGCTTTGCCAACTTATATACAGTAAGTCCTCGACGTACATGAATTCGTACTTACGCGATTTGAAAAAAATATATTTTTTTATTATGATGCGCTTTGTTTCTCTGTAGCGTTTGTTTATATAAACTAATATGTTCGTGAAAGAGGGTGAGATAATGATAAAGAAGACATGCCATTACTGTTTAGACCAAAGTTAACGTTATAAAACAATACGAAAAAGGTGAAAGGATAGCAGACACCGCACGCGCTCATAAAATGTGTTATTCTACGATCAGAACAATAATTATACTCGATAAATACAGTACCAATGCATACTATCAATTACGAAGAAAAAAGAGCTACAAGGTAAACGAGTAGTTTTTACTTAAATGTCACTATTTAAGCCGAAATGATTTTACGTACATGTTAAATTAAATGGGATATTATTACAATAGATAATACTGAAGTAAAAAAAAACAAGACAATAATAATATGGAATATATTATATTCCATTCAAAAACTCACGGTAGAAATTTTATAAAATAGAGATTTCAACAATATTAATTTTAATTTAGTATTGAAATGTTTTCATGAATGTCTATCTAAAATGATACATTTTCAATACCATTTAGTTTTAGAAAGTTATGACCCACGTCGAAATCTGCTGTGTAAACGACAAGTATAGTATATCGAAGAAAAAAAACATTATCAATAAAAAGTATTGCTTATATCAAAAAAAAAACTGAAACTCACCCTTAAATTTATAAAAAGGGTCACAGTGCAGCGGCCGACTGCTTTATGAGCCCGATAATTTCATACAATTTAATTTTATTCAGAGTTATTTAATGCATTATAGTCGCATAATGAGACCATATAAAGCGTGCCCCCTGCTAGGGGAGGGGATTTATTTATCGACATTTTAATCGTAGTATTAATAACACATAATATTTTGTCACGGATGTAAGAAATACATTTTTTTTTATTATTCTAAGGGATGAAAACATTTGAAAAGCCTTCAATAATGGTTTTGGAATGTCACATTACAACAGCTTGAACAATATCACGATAAGATAAAAATTATTGATTGAATTGGCATTTACTTGGCAGACTCCATTGTTATAGAATAAAGTAACGAAGTTTTAGTTCTACAAAATTTGATTATGTAGTTCATAGCTATTTCGGCTTAACGCATTCGTCAGAACTATGAATACATTGTTATTTTATTCTGAGATAAAAATTATGTTTGGAAATTGAAAAATAGACAACGATATATATTAGAATGTATTAACAAAACGGAAAATTGTAATCTTTTTATTCGTAATATTTCGAAGAACTAACGAAGACTTGTTGAAAAACATTGGTAGATTTTGTTCAATTACTTGCTACACACGAGTAATAGATTGCTAATCAATTCTATTCCTGTGTAAGTGCTTAATAATTTTAAGAATGGAGAGTTAACAAATTACAAGTCCATAAAATATAATAAGCAGATCTAAAAACACAAATTTACTTATTAAGAAGTTTGATTACCTACTGAAGATGAAATATTCAGTAAAACAAAAATTAAAAAATAAAAATAGTTGTAAGATGATGGCGATACAGTAAACATTGAATAGAACGACCCTAGTAAGCAAAAAAAGCTTGGCCCCTTTCAGAGACTGGCAATCAAAATTCACACAAAGAGATGTTATCTCAATGTCCCATTTTGTTCTCTATTATTATAATTCTCACTATCACCACGGGTCACTCTATAAATGGGTGAGTAAGGGAGACGTGTATATGGGCTAAAAAGAGATGAAATACTCCCAAAGGACAGAGTGTGCCATCGACGTATACATATTTTTTCATACAATAATAATGATAAGCACATTAGATACTGTCAAATCAAATGCTTTTAAGAACTCGAAGGGGAACGGATTACGATTATCATAAACATTCATGAATACAAGTTTTTTTTTATAAAATCTATTCAAGTTATTGAAAAATAATTTAAATACATAAATAATTAGATAAGAGGAACCGAATATTGTTTCCAACATAAATCAAATCTAGGAAAATAATGTAATATATCGTTTCATGGATTTATTATATTAATTCAATGGTTTTTTGTGTGGAGTTACAATCATCAAAAATCAGAAAACTGTAATGTATACATTCATTTTTATTATTTTAATCGAACTTTAATTTAACTCGAACAAAAAAATGCTATGTAGGTATTATGTGTAACTGTGATGGGTAAAAATACGCAAGTGGTAAATACACTGAAAAAAACAGTCAAATTTTTAACTGATCAAAATAGGAATCAATTAAGGAAAATAGACAAAAAAATATTGAATTATAATTTGTTTGAAAACCTGTCTCCATCTCGACCGCGTGACATACCCACGAGAGTTTCTCAAACAGACTTAACAAAAATAATTAAAAATACTTTTGACAATGTAAAACATCCAAAGAGTAAATAGAAATATTGAACAAAAGCACTTCTTTTAATACAGTGCACGCGACTGTCATCAAAACGTCATCCTTACGGCAAATAAGGACGAATAATAGAAGAGATCCCTTTACAGGAATATTATTTTTCGATTCATTTGTGTATGTACATCAGATGGAGCAAACCATCGGCAACTACCCCATGTATTTTTAAGGAAAGATAAATTATTATAATTAATTTTAAATATTTCTAATTTCTATTTATTTCGTCTTGATATGATATATATTGTCTAATGCAACTATTATAATATTTGATATATTATTTCAGAAGGAATTAATACGTTACTTGAAACCTTTTCCATGTCATAATAAATATCAACTCTAAACATTATATCACGATATTTTTTTTTCCATGTCCGCTCCCAATGTGGAGCATATGGTCTCCTAATGGAGGTATCTTGACAGATTTTTTTCTACGAGAACTGCTTGTCACTCAGTTGCTCAACCTCTCTTTTCTTGTTCGAAGAGAGTAGGGATAGAAGGATAGGGCTATGACAGGACTAGTGGTTAGCTAATCGCTCTCGTTACGCCCCGTGGGGATGGGATTGGTGGGAGGGAGGACTCAGACTACGAACAGAAATCCATAAATCGATTGAAAGATCAATCTATGAAATCCGTCCGCACCGGGAATTGAACCCGAGACATCCGTAACCGTAGCCAGCGACGAAACCAACTGCGCCACGGACGCCGACAACGATATTCGGTAGCAATAAAACTAACGAAACAATTCGATCAATTATAGGTATGTATACTATATATTATATGGCCATTCTATGGTTTTAAATCATTGTTTTTTCAATCAATTTATAATAATTCTCCTCAGACTTGTATGCTTTTGATGTGTTCATGACTTTCCACCCACCTCAGCCAATCCTGAAAACGAGGCATGATGACAGCAATAAGCCAACCACAATTAGTCTTTCCATGATACCATCCTTATATTCGTGCACTTACTGACAAAGCAGACTAAACGACCGACTAGCAGAGTTATTTATAGTTGTCCATATGCTAAGCAAGGAAGCTGACATAGTAAGAAAACTAAACTAAATAGAACGATAAAACATTCATTAAATAAATATCATACGATCGTCTAAAATTGCTGGAAAATCGCAATCAGTAAGTTATATTTCATGAGTGAAATCGGTCTGTCAAATAAAATCCGGCACGCATGCCGCTGATCGCCAACAACGGCATAGCCCAGATTTCCACCCCATTCCCAAAAACGATGTCATCCCTTTTTTTAATAATAATCAGCGAAGAGCATATAATCTCCGGAGGGGCCACCCCTCATCAGGACGATCAGGATGATCACGAGGATGCGCACCAGAATAGATCCCTAAATGCCTAATGTACACGCCAGAAATGTCATCCGATGTCGGCGACCTATTCAAATGCTAATTTTAAACAAATAATGAGTTGCCTGCATGTTGTTGACGCACAACTGTGAAATGATCATCTGGTGTTGTAGATATATCAACCATATATACGCTATGTACACGATCATAATATTAATTACCATTATTTTCAGTTGCCGTAGCCGGGTGGTAATGTTTTGTTTCCAATGGCTCGGACAGAGGATCGAATCTCGGATAGGACGTTTATTAATGTTGATTTATGATTTTTATAAACGCTCTAATTATTAGAGTCTAATATATAAGAAATTTGAATTGTTCAGATTTTGTAAATTTCCATGTATTTTGTCACTAATGACCCGGGTTTCGCCTTTCGGCATTTTCAGGCATTCGAACACACGAATGGCCTTGACAGTGTCAAACGTTTATATACAGGATACAAATACAATGTCAGAATAATTGGTTAGCCGCCGGTAATTCGCTACTTGGGTTAATGCGTTTGTTTTCCCAAATTTGAAATTGAAATTCCATCAAGCACCCTCAGTCGATGTCTTAAATTATATAATATAGATGTTTTCATATCTTTCTGCCCCCCAACTGTAACGTTTTTTCGGCGCATACAGCTGTTATTTTTTTTTGTTTTTGTAAACATGCCCGCATCAATGTGGAGCATGTTGTCTCATAACGAGAAATGCCTCATCAGAAGTTGTTCAACGAGAACAGCGTGTTACTCAACCTCCCTTTTTCGGAGAGAGTATCGATAGAATTATGGGGTTACGACAGGTGTTGATAGCTGATACTCAAAAACATAAGAATGTTAAAACTTTTGTGTACAAGCTAATTATTGTATTAAGATATATCCTGATTTGGACTGATAATCTCCATAAACTTGAACTAACATTACTGAATTAATTTTTGTAATATTTAGTATTGGAATATCCTTTAAACGGACGGAGGTGGAAGGAAACTTAGACATCACAAACATACGTGCCTTCGAATACAAACACATGAACCAATTTGTGAAAACGTCCGTACTGCGATTCGAACCCGTGAACACTACAACCGACGAGAACGACTACGACTAGTGGAATAACAACGTTATCAATTTTATATTGAAGACAACGACGTTAACCATTTGGCTAAGAGGTTCTACATGTACCCTCTTCGAAAACATAGGTACATAGGAGAATATGCTCCATATTCGGAACAAATACGACATAAAAATACACTGCATACGACTAAGAAATACTATCTAATTAATTTTGGAAACCAAATTTTTACAACAAAATAATGGTTTTGTTCGTTAAATAATAAGAGCACATGGAACTCAAATTGAGTAAATAATTGAACATTATACGATTGCTGAATGTAGCTCAACTTTCCTGGCGCGGACCACACGAAAGCATTCTGTATTATTTGTCAATGGATAATCGTTTTGTACAGGAAGAGAATTGAACGTCGATATTAAAAAATAAAATTCTGTATTTTCCAATTGGGGTGCGCAGAAAATGACATTGGAAAAGGGAGGGGGGACGGGACAAATTATTGAAACTGGATTATTTATATGTGCAATATAATAAATTAAGTATTATTTCTTGAAAAGACTAACGATATGTAATGCAGTATACATGTATCATCATCCTAATGAAGGTGATTAATTTTCAAAATATAAATACGATCGACAAACAGCAATATGTCATACCACTTGTAATCCATTAATTATAATTTACATATTGTTGTTCGTCGAACGAAATTTATATTGTCATCGTTACGTGTCGAAAACTGTACCACGAAATCATTCATTTTGCTGATACAAAACGCGTTAATGTATTTTTTCTTTTGCGTAAAGAGAGAATGACTAAAAAGGAGTGTCTGTCATTGCATTCTTTATAATATTCTTTCCATGCAGCTCTGCTTAAAATCCTAATTCTGATGATTCAATTCTCTTCGTACTTATTTTGCATCATATCACAAAACAATTCTCACAATCATGAAATAATATGTCAAGGGTTCATATGCCTCACATAAGAATAAAAATCGCAAAAACATTAAAAATGTTTCGTTGGAAGTATTGTCTCCATTTAAATTGTGAAAAGATTACGGTCAATCTGGGAAACTTTGGCGCAGTTCTGAAAGTTTTTGTATTTTCATGTTTCGCCATTGCATTTATGTGTGGTATTGTTCTACATAAAAATGTACTAATGTCTTAAGATGACATTTAATTAACATAAATAGATTTATTGTTATAATTAATTATAGATAAAACAAGGTGGGAACAATTTTCATCCAAATCGGGTAACTTTGGCCAACGATATAAATAATCACTGTAATTACTATAAATTCAGTGATTTTAAAGTCTTTGTAACTTTTCTTTATGCTTTCATTTACTCTGTGCAAAATTAAGATGGGAAAAAATATACAGCATTTGGTTTACAGATTAGTAATACAAATTGAAAATATGGCTAGTACAAATTATTTTTAGAAAAGTTTTTAAAATGTGTTTTATCATTCCAAGCTGACAGCTTACAAATTCAACAATAAAACAAATTATGTTGAACATTAATTCATATTTTTACCACCAGAGGTTACTCAATACCTCTGATTAACTAAAAAATATTCATATGGCATTAGTATGTATTATCATGGTATTATAACAGCACCTTTTTCCATGTAGTGACCCAATATTATGCTGATTGGCAAACTTACCCAAATTGACGGTATTTAATTATTGTTACCTAAATTTGTAAACGTATCTTTTCTAAAACATTAAAAAAACGAAAACACACTTTTGTACTAAAGCGATATAAATAAAGGATATCTCACTATCAAGCAGTGTAACATAAATTTTGCGCCCTGGATTCGAAAAGTTTAGATCGTTAAGTTAATAAAAAGTTTATCTAACACTTACACGTTGTAACTTAAGACACGGTATAAATTCTTAAACATTAAGATTAAATAAATGTAAAAAATCTACCGCATTCTTTAACAACTGAAATTGAAGTTAAGATACTTAGGCCGGGCTCAGACATTCAGAAACATCCCCCGGGGGTTGTTTTTAAAATTTAAGAAAAAAAAATAAACAGCTAAGATAAAGCGACTATGGAGAAAGTCTGGGATGAGCGAGAATAATAAAAATGACAAATAATCTGCAAGGCGCCAGAGAAGCGTAGATTCTTAAAATGTAAGCCACTAGATAGACGAGGCTTAAACATCTTATCTCAGGGGTAAATCTGTTTCCCTGCCGGTTGCTAGTGTGAGAAATGTTATGAGGTAAATTTAATATGTCTGATTCCAAAAATCCATCTGTGTTGATAAGAGAATTGTTTTGCGTGGATTGTTTTTAGCAGCCAGACAAGAAAAATGGTGACATAGATGCATGTAAATGACAATTGGTCAATTCTTCAACGATTGCAATCGTGGATATATTATGTTAAAATAGTTGTTCGTTTCTTCAAAGAAAACTTTATGTCTGAAAGAAAAAATTTCTGGATTTGTCAATTTTTAGATATTTAATATAATTAAAGGGCGATCATGTCTATACGTGAATATATTTTCAATGAATATATTTAAAAAAATATCATCTTGTTAGAATCGTGTCTCAAAACAAGACAGTCAAATCGACAAAGCCGGTCCGAACGACGATTATGTAGACAGCTTTTAAAACATCGTCGTGTAAGGAACGAGGAGAATTGAACCTTCTCATTATTACAACCAAGAAATCAGGTTATCTTAGGAGCTGCCATGTCTTGGCGTATTTGTGGTAGTTGTTGGTACAAAGGTAATTATTAGAAGAGTTAAATGCTACTTCTATTTCAATTGAATGAATATAATGAATTCTCTTAAAAAAGCGGATTAATTTTAAAAGTAGACTGAGTAAAAATAGACAATGCATATCTATACTTCCGTGATACTATAATACTTTTAGAAAAAGTTTGACATCTTCTGACTTGCTTCGGAATTTCACCCGAGACAAATTGACATAGGGGTAAGAGAAAACAGATGACGCACGAAGATAAAAACATTTCAAACAGAGATAAATATTTCAAGGGATGTTTTGAAACGAATTGAGGTAAACAATAAATTAACTGTAGTGGTTTTATGTTAAGCCAAAATCTTCAACCACTTGAGATTGAAATTTACAAATTATTTACCAAGAAGGCAAAAACAAGCGTCTAAAAAATAGACAAATATTTAAGATTAAGCAGAAGATCATCTACAAATACATGCAAATTTCGATTCGGGGAATCCGTAGGTTAATACGACTCGAGCTAAACGATATGAAAATTAAATAAATACTCCATATTCGACCCTGCCTGGTAATAAATACAAACCCATAAAAAATTGGCATGACGCCAATCTGAATATTCAATGGGGTGAAACCGGACAACAATGGGGTTGTTAGTGCACGGGGTATAGACATCGGCCATAATATCTACACGACAGATGACAAACACAGATAATTATTATTATAAGTGTACCCCGATTTCCCCTATTCGTTACGCTATTTGCAAGTATGTATAAATAAAATTTAATGTACTTGTTTATTGCTCAATATGAAGTGCAAACGATATTAACCCTATGTTTAATATTACGTTCATTTCATACTTAGCGGTTAAACATTGTATATATACATGTTACGCCGAATGTGTGAAATTGCTTATTACATGAAATGGAAAAAGTTTGCATAATTTATAAAAAGTGCAATCCTATTGCCTCATTTATGAATTGGGAAAATTATCTGTTGAGTGCGTGATTTCGGCATGAAATTTTCTGCCTAGTCCATGCATGATCAAAATAGATATTAGCGCTCCGGATGAATTAAAAACCGTTATTAATTAAATATTTTTTGCGATTTGTAATTTCCTTGCTAGAATTCAACTAGAATGCAATAAAGGTTAGAATGAACTTGACTATGCACAGTTATTTCATCGATACGCCATCATCGGACTAATTTTGTACTGAAACAATGCTGTTATAATACAAAGGGACCTGTGTTGCGAATATCCAATGCTTCTTAGTCACCGAGTCACTGCAGTCTTAGTCGGCGTCCGTGGCGCAGTTGGTAGCGTCGTTGGATACGGTTACGGATGTCTCGGGTTCAAATCCCGGTGCGGACAGTTTTCAAAAATCTATTTTTCAATCGATTTATGGATTTCTGTTCGTAGTCTGCGTGTTTGTGATGTCTAAAACTATCTCCCACCCATCCGATCCTCACGGGGCGTAGCGATAGCGATTAGCTAAACACTAGTCCTGTCCTAGCCCTACCCCTCTATCCCTACTCTCTTAAAAAAAAAAGGTTGAGCAACTGAGTAACAAGCAGTTCTCATCTGTTGAGATACCTCCATTACGAGGCCATATGCTCAACGTTGGGAGCGGGGATGGATTAAAAGTCATCGAAGCAAACCGGTATTAGAAATAATGTAACATTTTTTTATAATATTAATCTTTTTTCATCACAAGTGAGTGCTATTTATCGATTCGATATCGACATTAATTTATCTCAACTGCTGTACTACTAAACAAGCAAAATGAAAAGACCCGATGACAAATTGAGTATACACAATTTTAAAAGGGGGGTGAAATCTCTGCATCCAGATTGCTTTCAATATAAATTTTGTCGATGAGTATAATTTTTTATAAATTTGTATGGTATGCAGTTAATAGAGCCTCAGATTTACAATTCGATTACTTTTTGAGATATGCTTGTAATTTACCAAGCGCGTTTTTTCATTAATTCTTTTAAATGTGAATTTTGAAATATTTTATAATTGATTTTTTCACTGTCACTGGCGCTTTTTTGGCTTATTGTGGAATACAAATCCAAAGATAAAGTTTCACATCCTGTTTTTTTTTAATGTTCGAGTAAAATTGAGTCGTTTCAACAAAATTGACGATATACGAATAGATAAGTTATAGACTCTTACCGGATCCAATATAGGCCGTGTATAATTAATTATAGATGTCCTTTGACTTACCTGTAAAAGAAGAAAAATAAACATTAGAATTTTGTATTCATGAGCAGATACTTAAAATAAATCGAACGAGAATCGGTTTCTCTTGATTGGTAGACCTCATTTTTGGTTTCTTAAATATAAGTATCTATTTAAGAATAAAATACAATTTGTTTTTTCAACTGATCAGATCAGATCTGATCATGATAAGCAAAACCATCTTGATCATTATAAAAATGTAGAAGTAGTACAAAACAAATTGTGTTTTATTTTTTAAATATAATACCTTTCCGCAAAGAATTGACACACCTTAAAGGTTTATAAGTATCTATGCTGTAGATAAAAAATACAGTTTTAAATAATTATTGCAGGCAAATTACTATTAAGATTTATCAATAAATGGAATGTTCGAAAGAGGTCTATAATGAGAGCAAATAAATGCCTGTTAGGTATATTACGAATTTGCATCCATGCCTTCATTTCCAGAATACTAGCCAACTGACTGCATTTTAAATACCGAGAAGATAACTTTATTATACTATAAGATAACCAATATACAGGATAAAGTATAAAGGCATTTTATATTCATTGTAAGGAACGCATCTGTAGTTTTTAATTGTATGTGATTTAATCAATTTAAATTCATTTCATATCAAATCGTAATCAAATTGCGTAAGAGATAGAGTTTATAAATTTTTAGAGTTTAGATATTTTCTTTATTAAACAACGTACATTTAAAAAAACAGAACTTTAGAGCAATGTTGCATGCGGTCTAAAATAACAAATTCAAGTAGTAAAATTATGTAACTATTAAAAATAATAAAATGCATTTCTTGTCTAGTATATTTACCAACACTTTTAGCCTCTGTGGCCCGCGAAAAATTAGAAAATGGATAAACTGACCCATCTTTCAAACGGTTTGTGCACCACTGCTTTAGAGAAATGATAAATATTCATTCATTGGACGGCACAATACATAATCCAACTAAAACCAAAATCACTAAGTACAATAGAAAACGACGTCATGTCTCGTCGCCGTAACTTTTTAAACACCGGATGCTTGCCCCGTATTGTGTATTATTCTTGAAAATCTACATGAATAAGAAATAGAAAATTTATCAATGAGATCTACCCAAAATGTGTAGATAAATTCTTAGTATTACGTAAAATGCTACGACATCATATTATGAATAATTAAGTCGAATTCAATAGAAACATTTGAATCAGGAAGAGGATTAATAAAAATATTTTTGTATAATTTGGGATGGTACTAGACGAATTATTCCGAACAAGCAATAGGGTAGCAAGCCATTGTTTCAATAATATATAGACTTGTTTAATTCTTGATTAGTAAATGCTCCATAGGATGGTAGAAAATTGCAATACTTGAAAATCGTTGTGAAAATACAATTTAGAATGATATTTTTTATTAATATTGATTTGATTTAGGAAAAATGGACAATGTTAATATAAAATCAATACGGATGATAGCAGGAAAAAACGTAATAGGAAAGATTATTCATCATCGTAGCCTCATTCATCACTGATGAATGAATTTTTTATTTAAATTATGAATGAAAAAGTTTTTCATAAATTTATTCGTTCTTATCATTTGCGTTGCCATGCATTATTTAAAAAATACTACATTGTATCAGCTAATCAAGCAACAGTGGTTCTTATTTTTCTTTCCACTTATTTAGATATTCATATACTTTTTGCTGACAGAAGTCACATATATTATGACGTACAATAACTGATTACCCACATGTAACCCTTGATAAATTCCATAATAATATAAACCATATCCTAGATACCCCACTTGGACCTACGATATCTCAAAATACTACAAGATTAATTTTAACTTTGACGCAGCCATGAAACATAATATAAGGATCAGAGCTGTAGTATTATGAAGACTTGCAATCCTTGTATTTCGCGGGATTCACTGTTTAAAATAATTCTTATTTCAAATAAAATACTTAATTAGCTACGACGTGTAGCTCGATTGGTTATTGTACATCGATGGCCTAATGTTATAAACCGGTATCTGACATTTTGACGAAAATGACCTTGTAAACCGTATTTCGCTTATTTAAAATAGTACAAAGCATTTAAACTTTTTAATTATTTACAAGTACCCTCACATACTATCTATTTAATACTTAGAAGAAAAAAAAGTTTAATATATATATTAACGTAAATATTCAGTTTATTTTAGCCTCGTGCAAAATTTATAAAAAGTCACTTACGAGATTATAACATTAGGACATCGACATATTGTTTTATAATACCTACACAATTAAATCATATAAGTATGTATTGTGGTGACAAGAACAGATTTTTGAAAGCGATATATTTTACTGTTTTTTTGCATTATTTTACAAAAATCAATCAATTTAAATTGAAATGAATTCCCTCCCACTCATCTGATCCTAAAAAGGGCGTAGCGAGAGCGATGAATTAACCACTAGTTCTGTACTAGCCCTATCCTTCTATCCCTACTCTCTTCGAAAAAGAGAGGTTGAGCGACTGAATAACAAGCAGTTCTCGTAGAAAAACTTCTACTGAAAACCTTCGCATACTTCCAATTGAAGCGATAATGGATACAAACTTAATTTTGAATGTACAATTTTCAACACATCAAATTACGCGTCGTGACAAATCCACGGATTGAAAAAAAAAATGTCCGGGCTTGGATGCTCTATGCACAAGAAGAACGCAATTAAATATTAATTTCCTAAAATATTCTATACCAGTGTTCCGCAACCTTTTCTCGCCCACGGTACAGCAAAGTACTCATAAATATTTCGCGGTGTGCCGCAAGCCAAAATGTGTAAATTTCATAAAAAAAACTAAAATTTTTTTATTAGTTTTTATTTGATGAATTTGAAATAGTGGCTACGTAATATATTTTTTTAATATACATGTCGGGCCAAATCCAAAATAATTTTTCCGTTTTGTCGCCCGGAGCGGTCAAATAAAAATGCGCCGCAGACAGAAAATTTTTATGTATAAATATAATTTCATCAAAAATATGTACTATATTTTAACAATCCTGACAAATTTTATATTTAACATTAATACAGAAACACGAAATTATTTATATAAATAGATATAAATGTATTGTACATCAAAACGAGAATAATTTAAACGGAGATTTTAAACTGAGTGTTTTAATATTTTTCTGACACAGAAATACTCTATATAATAATTTATATACGTGTATAACGAAGTACGGTAGCTAACCAAATATTTTTTTGTCATCTTACAATACACACTCACGTACAGAGGCATTCGTCATCTAAATAATTGTGATGCAAGATCGTATCTCTCGTTCGGAAATCACTGATCAAGAAAATCTTCACGTAGAGTCGTCCAACGTAATTACCATTAACAAATCTACACTGACTGAATCGTCAAATTGGCGACGACACAAAATCAGATAAGTTGATTTACAATACAAGGTAATGTCTTTATTGCTTGTTTATTCACAATAAAACGCGTGAAAGTGATAAGATATTAAATTAATTCGCGCCGGCGAATATTCAAGCATTATCTTTTTAAAGAGTGTGTTAATCTTAAAGAGTCTATCGATTGTCGAAGATATAAAAATAGCGCAGAAGAATCGATTCTTTAAATCGTAGCCAGAATACGTAAGGAATCACATGAATAAATTGTGATAGATTACATATATTTTGCACGTACCTAAACGACTCGACTACTTTATATTTGAACAGGAAAATGTCATATTAATCCGAAGGATTCTGGATAAAATGTACATTTACGTGGGAAAGTTTATTGGTATTATTTTGTACTTCGTATATCATAACACTTAAATGGTTTCGAAGAGTCGGGTTAAGACCACTATTCGTAATAAGACGATTTCCAAGACTAAGTATATTATGAATTTAAGATATCGACTGAGGGTGCTTGATGGAATTTCAATATCAAATTTTAATTGTTAAAATGTTGTATATGTCATTTCGAGTTCATTCGTATTGCCTAAATATGCCCAAATGCGAAACCCGGATCGTTAGTCCTATCTATCAGTACTCTTTTCGAAAAAAAAAAAAAAAAAAGTTTGAGCAAATTAATAAAAAGCAATTAGAAGTCCATCTGCTCCAAATTGGGAGCGGACATGGTAAAAAATATTTATCTTCACTACAAAATAGTTTTATGAACATAAATCGTGAAAGTATAAAAATTCTGCATTATCGTCACCTGGAAGAGAGATAATTTTGACAAGTTGCAAAAAAAATGTGCTTTGGTAATATAAAATTTCAATTGATAACTTTATTATTCAACTGGCTGTGTTACTAAATGTGACACGGATTTTGTATTATGAGGTTATTTATTTCTAAGTTAAATGACATTAAGTTTTATGTTTAGAAGTATTGTTTAACTTATATTATTGATGTATGTTTGTTTACTTACTAGAAAAATAGTTACACTAAAATTCCACTGGAATGGGGCTTGATATTTTAAAATCTTGTATCGTTAGTAATAACACTATGTAAAATATTCTGTGCTGTATTCAAGAGATTCCAGTAAAGGAGTAAGAATTCTTTCTACAATTTGGTTTTGTTTGATAAACACAATTATCTTTATTATTTAGTCGGAAGCGAGTAAAAAATGTGCTCCTATATAAAAAAACAAAACGATTTATAAATATTCAGTGACAAAACGTCCGTCGCATTCTTACATATTCAAATATATCCCCGCCGTTGATTCGTTTTCAACCGAAAACATAAAAATACGAAGAAAATAAAATTAAAAAATCACCCCGCATCCTCCTCATGATTCATGAAGTGAAGGAGTCTTAAATTAACACTTTCACTGCGGATAAAAAACAAAAGTTAAAGTACAAAACTCATTGAATTAAAAGCTTTATTACGTATTTCAACGAAACATAAATACTTCAATGTATTTGAGTTAAGAAAAAACAATCAAATACAAATATTTGGACAGAAAAACATAGCGATTCAAGATTGAATCTTAGGCAATTTCAAAAAAAAAAAAAAAAGCAAACAATACCTAATTTGAATAAAATAATGTCATGGACAAATTTTCGCGTTATCTATTAATGCATAATATAAAATTAGATAATCAAAGTTGACAGCTTTGTCTGTGTTAATAAATGTGACACGTGTTTCGCTTCTTTAAGAGGCGTCTTAAGACTGACTATATCGCAAAGTTGTTTATTTCTAAGGTTAACAATAATTCTAATTCTGTACATAAAAATTAAGAGTAGGGTGGGTTTATTTTCTTGTACTGGACGTGGGGAGGGGGTAAGACACTAACGATAACAGTAAATAACAATTATAAAAATTCATGCATTATTACGAATGTATTCAATTTACTATCACGAGATGCATGAAAAATTAAAAAAAAAATATTCTTAATTCCGAATTTCTTCCCTTACAAATTTAACTCTGGGATTATCTGGACACAATGGTTGGCATATACATTTTTTTCTTTACGGGTATTTTTAAATAGTGTCATTCTTTGGAAGACTAACTTACCGATTTAATTGGTTTAAAAAGAGCTTTCTTTCGAACAACTTACTAAAATAACGTAGATGAGAAAAAAGGAAAATTATTTTTTTTATATTCTAACTTAAACATTATTCGTCTCTCTGAGAGTCAACAGGAAAACGAGAGGAAGCGAGATGATCGTGACAGACTTCTAAATAGGAGGGAGTGAGAGGGAAGTAGTCTCGACGACGGAATACGAGTCGAAAAGTTTGTATACTTTGAAAAGAAAGGAGTCGATAACTTTTCAATCTCATTATGGGAATCGGAATGAATGTAGAATTGACGCACAGTACCCTCTTGCTAATATCGTTACAAGTTATCGACGTAGCTCTCTGTGCAGAATCGTCATACTACGTTCTGATTGTTACTCGGAAGCGTCAGAGTTTAACCTCTAAAGTATTTTTTTTAACCGTATTTGTATCTTTTTTGTCGTATTTGTATCTTTTTTGTCGTATTTGTATCTTCTATATAAACGTTAGACACTGTTTACTGTCTGTCAGTTCGAGTCCATTCGTGTGCTCGAATGCCTGAAGATGCCGAAAGGCGAAACCCGGGTCGTTAGTGACAAAATACATGGAAGTGTACAAAATCTCAATAATCCAAATTTGATATTGAAATTCCATCAAGCACCCTCAGTCGATGTCTTAAATTATATTTTAACTTTGTTGTGAGACTGTCTATTTTTGACATAACCAAAACATGCCAAGACTCTATCAACTATTTCTGCTTGTGGTGTGCCGCCAAATAATAATGAGTGCTTAGGTGTGCCGTGGGTGAGAAAAGGTTGCGGAGCACTGTATTAAAGCATACATGTCGATTATTAAACTCATAATTTTATGTATACATTTGATTCTAAATATTTGCAGAAGTGAGCTATGAATGATTCAGTGGTTTATTTATAAAATACGAATATTTTCTCGAATGATCATTGAGGATGAAGGTTGACAATTAGTATAAAAATCTAATACATGCTATTTTCGACTATAATCAGTTTCAACACAAACACGTGTATGTATAACGCCCTGCATCTACTCCAGTAATAGTTAAAAGCTTACGAAAACCTTTCCAGCTCGAATAGTTGATAATCCACGTTATACACCACGCTAAACATTAAATAACCTTGAGACAGGTCGTAACCGACATTGCGTACACATTTACGCATATTCACATAATGTATTAGGGCCACTTGAAGTAAATGCTGCTTTCGAATGCAAATTTACAATGCTTAGTGTGTCGTGGCGGAAAAACATTAGCCTATGTTCGACAATCGATCTCCGACTAGTTCAAACTATCAATTTAAAATAAATATTCAAGGTACCCATTTCCCATGTGTTGATCTCAAGTAATCTCAAGCGTAAAAAATATAATTGTTATTTTACTGATAGTATAACAAAATGCGACATGTGCTTAAGAAACTTTGAAAACAATCTTCAATCAATTATACAACAAAATCATAGAATAAAATTTTATATTGAAGTTGATTTTCCACCAAGTTACCGTCGATCCATAGAATATATGTAATGCATTGATAATTGATGTAATACCAAGCAATGAAAAAAAAATATAAGATATTAAAAACTGGTAATCGATCATAGACCAATAGTTACAGATCTCTAATAATCATGACAAAACGCCATCTCAGGCAACGAGGAGAGCAAGACAAATATATACGGGTAATATCCATGACATGGTAGTGGGAACGAGACGAGGCGACATTGTTGAAGGCAGGTGCATTACGAATTCAGTGGCAATATACATGCGACATCAAGTTGTATGGAGATTTTCAGGATTGAGAGGATATTGAAGAAAGGGTTTGAATAAAGGAGAAGTGGGACGGGTGCTGTATGACAGGGTTACCAAAGCGGCCTAGATTCAATAAAAAGTTTCGTGAAGATAAAATTAAAACGGAAAAAAAATTGTATTATTAAATTAATATAAATAAATAAAACGTTAAGTATTTAGGTCACATTTTGGATATGACAGATCCTTGATACACTCACGTTAGACTGACTTTAATTCTAATATAATCTTCTTTCCATGTTGAACATGCTAATCGTCATATTACAAATGTTTCATATAATGCTACACCACCTAGAATTGATAGTGAACACCATTGGAGTGAATGAAAGATTAAAGCGAAATTGTTCACCAGACGAACATTTCAACAGAAAAATAATATATTATATACTGCATTATTAAGATTGGGAGATTTTGGAATTATCCCCATATTAGGTTAGGTGTAATCCGTGATACTAAAAAACAAGTATCTGTTTCGCTTGACACATAAGCATTTCAGGTTTAAGCTCCATTACTTATATCTTCACTGAAAATGAGGTCGAGCGATAACAACCAATCTTAGTGCTTCTTCTATCATCTGCTGAAATACTCCAGTAAGACTCTATATTATGTTATACGTTGGTATTGATGAAGGTATCAGTCAATCAGTTCTCAAAAATGTGCAGCTTTCCTAAAAACTGCAATAGTCCTGAACGTTTTGTATGAAAACAGTAAAGGTCTTTTCTTTTACAGATACTTTATTAGTTTAATGAGTTTTATGAAATCTGCTGATTTTATATACTGAATTAAAAAAAACGATACAAAATATGCTCTGCTTCTAAACGATACAGACAATTTAATATTATATTAAACTTAAATACAGTCAAAATATTTACTTCTATACCAAATCTTATTATAATGGAGTTCTACCAAGTAAATGCAAATTCAAATATTAAATACAGTTTATTTGCCTTGGGATTTTCACCTAATAACACCGGTAATTAATTTTGTAGTTGTGTTATTGTAATTTGTACTGTTATCTTCTATGTCTTACCCACTCCTCACTTTCAGTAAATGAAATAGTCCCTCCCACCCACCCTTCATTTTTAAGTTGAACACTAGAATCATTGTTTATCTAAGAAATAATAAACCTTGCGACAAAATTAGTCTTAATATTGTTCTTCAAAAAGCAAAGCACGTGTCACATTTAGCAACAGTCAGTGGAATAACAAAGTTATCAACTTTAATTTTAAATTAAAGTCAGTTTAATTTTTAATCGGTATTCTGTTAGCAATAAATTTTTTTCACATCATTTTACATCACAATAACAAATTTACAATTATAATATCAGAATAGAGAAACTGTATTTTGAGAGTATTCAATTATTTCGTCAAATTAAATCCGCATGCAAAGTGATCCGAATCCGTAACGAGTCTTGACTCTTTCTTGCGGGCGGGCCGGAATTCAAGGATATTGGAGAAAAGGACGAGGATGAATATCGGAAGCGGCTAACGAACGGTGAACGACAAATTGAGATACTTATGTCGATTTATAAAGAGATGAGGATAGGGTAGGGGGGAAACTTATTGTGGCTAAGGAGTAAAAAATGCTAATACGCTTTACAAGAATTTTCAGTGAAAGAGACAAATCTTCAATCCAATAATGATTACTTTTTAAATGCATTTAGTTTTTACATAATTTTTAGTTGACATTTCAAGTAAGTTATTGTCAGTGATAAGAGAAACCATTTTATACCGATTATGTGAAAATAAATGCTATGAATTCCAAAAAAAGTGTATGAGTGAATCTATTTTTTACCGTGCCCGCTCCCAACGTGGAGCATATTGCCTCCTAATGGAGGTATCTCAACAGAAGTTTCTATGACAACTGCTCGTTACTCAGTTTTGCTCAACCTCTTTTTTTGAAGAGAGTAGGTATAGAAGGATACGGCTAGGACAGTACTAATGGTTAGCTAATCGCTCTCGCTAAGCCCCGTTTAAGATGATCGGATGAGTGGGAGGGAGTTTTAGAAATCATAAACATTCATGACTACGAATAGAAATCCATAAATCGATTGAAATATCAATTTATGAAACTGTCCGTACCGAGACTTGAACCCGAGACATTCGTAACCGTAAGCCAACGACGTTACTGCGTCACGGGCGGGGACATTTAATTAAATTTGTTCCATCAATTCAAAAACATTAATGTTTTAAAAATGTATTTCGTCTGTATTGATGATTATTTCAACATTTAAGAGGTCTTAAACAGAAGTATAGGCAACTCAATAAAATAAAGACTGTATAAATTGATAATAATTAAAAATTACCTGTAAACAGTTTTAAAGATTGTGGCACTCGACCAAAATGCTCCTAAAATATTTCAGGCGCCTAACTGCTACGAAGAAAGATAAACTATGTAATTTTTAGCCAAAGCTGGTGATTAATAGATAATTTAACAGTAATTAGAATTTTAACAGCAAAAGCTTCTAGAGAAGGATATAAGGGATAAGGTGTAAGAAATATTTCTCAATCCATGAACAATATATATAATAGATACGAAAATATTATTGAAGTTATATTTAAAAGTAATCATTAATGTTAATTAAGTAAATAAGAATTAGAAGATTTTTGAAAATCATACTTCTCTTGTATCTAAAAATCTGTGATATACAGACAAAATATGATAGGCAGCATAGTCTCAAAAATTCACGTGTAATACACGTCATATAAGTATAGATTTGGTTTATAAAATCTGTATGCAACAGATCGGCACAAAAATGTAATAAAGTTCCATCAAATCGATAGATAATGCATCGATAGCTTAACACTGAAAGGCTAATGCATATTTAATACGATATAAAGTGGTTTCGTAGACGCGGCGTAGCACATAGACGTCTGCCAACAAAATGACTAGACTAAGTCGTAGAGATGATCTCTGCATAGCATCTAAGGACCGTAGACGTCTCGCCTTATAGTTCACATCAATTTTTAATATGAATAATGCATTCAAATATGCAACAGGTGTTTAGAAGAGGCTTCTGAACTTCAAGATTGTGTGATGCGAAGTGTTAAACCCGTTTGAATAATGCGTGTGCTGCATTCTTTAAATTGTATAGGGATACTTAAGAATAGAAAACATTGTAGAATAATATATGTGCTACGAATAGGGATCAATCTGTCTAGAGAATAAGAAAGTATTATAATGTCTATAAATACAATACTAGATTATCCAATAAATGTAAAACCAATACGGAACAGAAATATTAGTAATTTAAATATGATATTGAATTTCCAACAAGCTTCCTCAGCCATGGATTAAATGATATATTATTTTCATATGAGTTTATTTTATTGCCGGTTACCTATTTCATATGTTTTCCTAGACGGTTTGACTGATAATGTCCAAATTTAAATGAATGCTTCTCGTACTAAATCAATCGTTTACTAAAAACAAGTAATTTCGTTCGTAAAAAAATGAAGACTTGTCAATACATAACTATCTAAAAAATGGAAAACAAGTATTTACTGGTTTTTTTCATACAGTTAAACATTAGATTTTTTGCGTATATTCCTCTACTAATATATATCATACTGTCTTATAAGGAATCTCAGAGTGATATGTGATACACACAAAGCAGAAGTGAATTGATTTGAGCATTGTATATAAAAAAAATGATGCGAATTTTCGAATAAATCGTATATTTTATGGTTATTATAATATTGTTATCCTTTGAAGGTTTTCGTAATTGTACATATCACGCATACCCGACACAACGTATGAGGACGAGATAAAGCTTGGCTGTGGATGTCCAATAAACATGTCAAAAACACACCTCATCAAATGCATCAGCTAGCCTCCTGGATAATAATCATTACATGGGGTATCGGATCAATTTCGGTCTGCGAAAACGGCTGAATTGTCGAACGGCGGGTGTGCTACCACTCGCTACTCGATGAGTTCACGCATGTCTGCATGGCTGAGGGGGTGTGCGACAGTGCGCACCGCGTCACAGTGATGGGTTCGGGGCTCAATTGTGGAGCGTGCGTCAGTAACTAGACTCGGGGAAAAGCGCCGCCTTGAGTAAAGACAGAAAATAATCACGGAAATCGTCAAGTGACAGCTAAGAACACATAAAGCGCTTAACTTATGACTACCACAACACTACAATGTTTTTAATACGAGCCGTTATGAAACAGTAGAAGTCGATTAAGCACATTAAAGCCTCATACATGATTTTATACTATCGCTTGTCATGTGTGTGGTAGTATAACTCAATAGTTGTACTTGCATCATATATTTATAACAGCAATGATTAAATATTATATTATATAAGATAATCAAATTTGAATTATTGAGATTTTGTACACTTCCATGTATTTGTCACTAACATATTTGTCGTGTTTGTATCTTCCTTATAAACGTTAGACACTGTATATTGTCTGTCAATTCGAGTCCATTCGTTCGCTCGAATGCCTGAAGATGCCGAAAGGGGAAACCTGGGTCGTTAGTGACAAAATACCTGGAAGTGTACAAAATTACAATAATTCAAATTTGATATTAAAATTCCATCAAGCACACTCAGTCGATATCTTAAATTATATAAGATAATTGTTAACCTAAAATCCATGCCGAGATTTGTTGGTATACTTTCGGACAGATAACAGTCGACACCTTCCGCTAGTATCAAATTTTACCTATACAATTGCTTTAATATAGATTTCAAACAAATAGTTTTTAGCGTGAATCTATTCCAATATGTAATTAATACTGTCATACAAAACATTATTATTAAATCAATTTGAGATATATATATAACAATTGCATATTGATATAAATAAATTATTAACTCTAAATAATTATAACTTGTCATATCCTAAAAGACCTATAGAATATCTTGATTTGACTTTTGAAAAGAGGAAAATTAATAAATAATGTTTTCAGTACACTTTGATGCATTCGAAAGAAAACCCATATACGCATAATACAAGAGAACTCCTTCTGCCTTTTTCTGTTTGTATGGATGGCTTAGTAGCTAAAGCGAAGTGTGCAAGGTGGATGGAACTCAACAAAAGGAAATAACCCTCGTCAGAATATGCGTCGTTCAACAGGTATCTGTATTTATCTCATCTCTTTTGACATCTCATTGTTACTAATATCCCTATATATTCACTTCCATGCAGGTACGTAATTGCTATTTATTATACTGTAGATGTGCATTCTGTAGAAAGTCTTCGACTTATTGTAATAAAACGATTATTCAGATTGTAAAACAAAAGCTTTCTCATGTTCCCGATAACCAGAGATGCAATGACAGTATTTTTAATAATTCTTATTCTTCTATGGTGCGACAGCTCAACCAATTCTTGATTTGGCCTCGTTTACCTTTATCTACCGTTAACTTGGTCTCGTATTTTGAGACATTTGTCAGTGTCCTTTCTCAAGTCCTTGCCATCAATAGTTTAATTTATTATATAAAAAACTAACGTATTTCATTAAACATATTATTTCGTACGTTAAAATAGTTTTGACGATGATGTGAAGCCGAAAAAGTTATCAAGAAATTGATAAAATTCTTGTGGAAATAAATACTTTGTTATTTTATTACCTTAGTATAATTGAGTTATGCCAATAAAATTCCAATTCAATCGATAAATCTTATATACAATAGCCAAGACCGCTTTGTGGACGTTTTATTATTATCACATATAACATGTAGGTATGACATTTTCTCATAACCTAAGCATCCGCGATGTATATAAAATGTTATTCAATGCATGCACAGTTTCGACGTACTAGCTAATTTAGACATTCAGTATTTCAATTTCAATACCTTCATCTATGACAGGTACAGTTACTAGTTTATAATAGAAAGCGTCACAAGACTTAATAAACGTTGTATTATGTTATCCAGATAATGATTATGAAAATTAAATAAAAAGTTGTCAATTAATCTCGATAATTAAATTTCTAATTGATTCGCAAAAATTCAAGAATATCGGTTTAGTCCTTTAATACCTTAACAAATAGTATGCTTTTAGGCAAGTCGACAAGTGGAATAACCATCACCATAATATTGATTATATGCATTTCAATGTAATATATACCGTATTTGATCGACTATACGACCCTGATTATAAGGCGACCCCCATTTTTTTAATCTGCCTTCAGGGAAAAAAAATATGTAAAACTTTGCACAGCACAAAAAACAACTCGTCGCGAGGCAGCTAATTAACAGTTCATTTGTTTGATACTAGAATATAAGGCGACCCCCTATTTTCGTGTTGCTTTTTTTCAATAGAAGAAAACCCTCGCCTTATAGTCGTGCTAATACGGTAATTGCACAATTATCTTCAACTAGACTTTTGGTGCATGATAAAATATACGAGTTATAACTTTGTACTGAAATAATTCTGACCAATCCGACCAGGTGATATTGTAAATAAATCAACATATAGATATCAAAGTAACATACTCCCCATATAAATACACATCGTATTAAAAAAATGGATACAATCGTAAATACAATAATATAAAAAATTTAAATCAGTGACAAACTTACTTGATAATCACTGTGGCTTCATATTTCCCCAGCATAGGCATATCTGTATCAAAGCACACGTAACAGAAAATATAAAACGCACCCCCAGGATATTAAATATTAATTTTTATTTGATAGCCCTGCTGACAATGGGATGCAGTCTCACGCATAGGTAGCGAGTCAATATTTGAAACTTACAGCATTCTGCTATTATTACTGGTATTCAACAGAATAATAAAAAGCTCACATAGGTGGATAGATACTAAACGGGGGATGATCATATTTTATTGATGGGGCTTGAAGTGGTCTTGGTATGCAGATATTGTGTAGAGAATAATGGTTTACGGTACATGATCTTAATGAGTTAAATGTGAATATATATTGCTTAAATGGGGTGAGTATAAACGTCATTTTTAATTAATTTGCATAATTAGTTTGAAAATCAATCAACCAAGTATATAGCAATGTACAAATACATCCTTTAACCTCTATCCACCCAACCATTTTTGCGCAATTATTACATGATCCTAAGCAGTCATTAAAATAACTATATCTCTAAAACTAGTCAACTTATTTGGGTAAATTTGATATTGAAATTCTATCAAGCACCCTCAGTCGATGTCTTAAATTATTTGGGTAAAGTAAAAAGCATTATCAAAAAAAAAAATGATTGTTTAAATTTTATAGAAGTTTTATTCACTATTTTTCAAAATTTACATAATTTTAAATTAAAGTTAAAGAATTAAAACTATAAAGATTATACCAAAATAAAATTAAAAACTGTAAAATTACTAAAAAACATAGTGAATCAAACTATAAAATTGCAATTAAAACCTTAAAGTTACACAAAGATAATTTTTTTCTTTCGTATGTCAATTTTTAAAACGTTTGTCTATATATGGACCGTCTTTAAACTTCTGGCATGTGAATATCGACAACCCCGAAACACATATGTTTGCATTACTTATTATGACAAAAATATTTATTGAATGCGAAAATAAAACTATAAATCGGTATCTCAGTCATTATTTATGTAAGGTAATATTTATATTTTGAATACCTTTATCATAAATCAATGTATTCCGATAGCAAAATGTGTCATTATCAACGATCTCGTACGAGATCGCTGGGCGGATAAAGGTTGATATATTTCTAATCCAGAATATCATTTGAAACGTGAGGTTACTAGTCTAATCTAAAGATAAACTTATTTTCAACATCACACGCGGTTAAGCCAAAGAAAGGGTTCAAAGTAAAAACATGGAGCTACCATTTGATGAATTTGCTAATATTATAAATAATAAGCATGCGTTTCTATAAACTGTAATAAATTAGGTTCTTTACTAGTTCTTTGTTTGTTTCTACGGTTTACGGTGTACTCCACATACAACTTATTAGATACGAGAGCTTTGAATTCTACGGAAGCCGAAAATAAGTTTCATAAGCTATATTAGACGGAAAGTTAACGTAGAAAAGACAATTGAATGATTGAGAATACATTTTGAAGGAAAATTGTGGAAGCTAGAATATATCAATGTGTTCTGTAAGTATAGAAATGATAGGATTGTTAATTTTGTAATAGAAAAATGACAATCCTTTATGGGACGAATATTAGTACTAAGTGTTCGCTAAATCTGGAATATTTCACTCAATTGACGGTTCCGAAAAAAGTGAATCCAGGAATAATAAATTGAGTAAAATATCAATGTGTATTCTGAATTATTTGGTATGCTTACTTATTAACAACACGTACTTCTCCTTCGGCGTCCGTGGCGCAGTTGGTTTCGTCGCTGGCTACGGTTACGGATGTCTCGGGTTCAATTCCCGGTGCGGACGGTTTTCATAGATTGATCTTTCAATCGATTTATGGATTTCTGTTCGTAGTCTGAGTCCTCCCTTCCACCAATCCCATCCTGAAGGGGCGTAACGAGAGCGATTAGCTAACCACTAGTCCTGTCATAGCCCTATCCTTCTATCCCTACTCTCTTCGAAAAAAAGAAAAGAGAGGTTGAGCAACTGAGTGACAAGCAGTTCTCGTAGAAAAAATTCTGTCAAGATACCTCCATTAGGAGACCATATGCTCCACATTGGGAGCGGACATGGAAAAAAAAAACTTATACTTACTGTCTGTCAGTTCTGAGTCCATTCGTGCGCTCGAATGCCTGAAGATGCCGAAAAGCGAAACCCGGGTCGTTAGTGACAATATAAAAGAGTACAAAATCTCAATAATCCAAAAAAAAGTACTTATCCGTTTCTACAGAAGTGCTAAATTTAAAATTGCTTAATACTAATTAATGCACGATGATAAGACAATAATAGTATATAAAGAGAATTTGAATGCAATTCACAAACTGATTTCTCTTTATGAAAATTTTGCTTGATATATTTTAACAAATTTGTAGCTTTATTTTTAATATTCTTCACTTTTACGGTGAAACCTGACAATTCTTGGTGGAAAAACATATATTTAAAATAAAACAGTATGTTATTGAGATTTTGTACACTTCCATGTATTTTGTCACTAACGACCCGGGTTTCGCCTTTCGGCATCTTCAGGCATTCGAGCGCACGAATGAAATCGAACTGACAGACAGTAAACAGTGTCTAACGTTTATATAGAAGATACAAATACGACAAATATTATATACGAGATAAAATATTACAAGTCTTGGACCCACACTGATACCGATTAAGTCGATTCTCGAAAATTTAACTCAGGTATCAGCGTGGATCCTAGATTTATAATACTGTTTACTGTCTTTCAGTTCGAGTTCATTCGTGAGGTCGTATGCCTGAAGATGCCGAAAGGCGAAACCCGGGTCGTTAGTGACAAAATACATGGGAGTGTACAAAATCTCAATAACTCAAATTTGATATTGAAATTCCATCAAGCACCCTCAGTCGATATCCTAAATTATAAAACAGTATGTGTTTCGTACTACGTACACATTTTTATAATGCTCGCGACGAGCGAAACCGGTAATGATCATTATAAAAAAACATATAATCAACATCATTGTCACGGTAATTTAACTTTCAAAACTTTAACTACAATATTGTCTAAAACTCTAATATCGGTTAAGGTATTCAAAGGACTAAAACAATGGTCTTGAGTTTTTGCAAATCAATTAGAAATTTATTGTTTGAGCTTCATTTATTAATGTTCAGTATTCAATTGATAAAATCCGGTTCTGATCATTACAAAAATGTGGTATTAGTACTAAACAAATTGTGTTTTTTTTTTATAAGTGAATACTTCTTATTGGTAATTAATGCTTACTGGTCGAAATTCATAACCATACAAGTTTCATTTTGTTTTTCAATATAAGTTATCATCTATGAAGATTTGGAGTCGATCGAAGCATTTTCATAACCCGAAAAAATCCTATATTATTATTGCCTCGTTAAGAACCAATATAACAAGTATATTAACGGTTTTTTACGATTTAATTGGAGCAGACGTACGCCTGCGTGGCATGTGCTCCTCGAGGAAGGATGCGAGGACGCAATAACAATCTCCACCGCAGATGGGAGGCAGCACGCACATTTAAAACGCTGATGCGATTTCCCAATTGCGACCCATTGTCGCGGAGGCTTAGCCTCGTTATTTTGCGATTAGCGGGGGCCAGTTTTTTCGCCATTGTCAAGGGTTGACAGGGTGTATGATAATTAAGTTGATTACATGGTTATGGGAGCAGTTATTTCCAAGACTACTACCATTCGGACGACATTGTGTTGAGTCCGTTGGTTAACCGAAAAAGAAATCTAATCAGCAATTCAAAAAAAAATCGGATACGTTCAACAGTTTATTATAATTTTGTTGAATATTATTAACCGTAGTCCCACTAGCGGGACAAATAAACAAGCAAGGTTGAAGCTCTTTGAAGGCATCTACAGCACGCGTCCCACCCGGTTTCAACTTAAATCTCTACATGACCATTTATTTACATTTCAATTAAATATCTGACCCATTGCTTTATCTCTAAATTACGCACTAGATCAAACCAGTTCAACCCAAGTTCATTATATGATTTTTTGAGATCCGTCATGTGATATCATCCGCTACCGTAGAGCAGAACTAATGGAAATTGAAAGTATCAAATTCAATTCATAACAAATTTGGATTATTGCGATTTTGTACACTTCCATGTACCAGTCAATTCATAACATAATCATTGTATGACGATCGTTATATTTATGTTACGTTTTGTATCATTTTTTATTTACATTGCTTGTGATTTTTTAACCATTTTATATATAACGGCCCAGAACGAACTGTAGACGTTTTTATTATTATCACATATAGCACTTAGGTATAAAATTTTCTCATGGCCTAAGCGTTTGCGAAGTATATATAAAATAAAATGTTATGCAATCCACACACAGTTCCGACGTACTAGCTACTTTAGAAATTCAATACTTTCAATACCGTCATCTATGACGGGTACGGTTATACTAGTTTTATATAAAAACGCTTATTTGATTATTTTTCGTTTAAGTTTAGCAAAAACCGATTCAGTTTTTTTAAATGAAAATGTGGAAAATGGATAATGCAGTTGTTACACATAATAGCTGAAGGGTGATTATCTGAACTTCCTTAAACTTAACTTACATTATCATTTCCTTCTTAAATCCAAATTAAATCCAAATTAAATCCAAATTAAATCAAAAGAAAAGTATTTTTGGTTGTTCTCAATTTTCCCATTTTCATAAAATGTTAAACCAGAATGTGTTCAATATTGATAAAGCCATTTCATATTTACTACCCTTCTCATTGAATAGCACACTGTAGTTGGCTACCCTCAGGCTACAGGTAGATTAAATAAATACAAACAACGCGAATAACAATAACGAAAAGTCGAAAGCACGCAGACAGTTCTCACCCCATAAGTAATGTTAATAAAAACATGACAGATATATCATATTTTAGTTATGAATTGATATCAGGGGGTAAAATCAATTTGATGTAAGGGATTATTACAGCCATAGTATTTATTTTATGTCCACTTTCGATATATTCTTTTTTTTAAATATTGACAATTACATACAGTACATACATAGCTTTCAAAGCTTTCACATCAAAAGATAATAAAAAAGACAAGTATCATTAACTCGAGTAGAAAAGATATTACAAAAACTCTCGTCATGACTTACATCGAAAATGGTATACTGGAATAAGCACTAATTGATATTTATTTTCCTTGCCAGGACTTGATCAAAAGCATTTCGATCGCATACGATTATGACTGTTCTACAGCGTACAAGGAATGACTGGTAAACCAGTCAGAGTTAGTGCTCAATTTACAAGTTAGTAAGGTCGGGGAAAAATGTTATAAATACTGGTTGTTAACCAATTAGTTTACGCGTTGAAATATTATATTTACTTAGTATTGTTTTTAAATCCTTTTTAACATAAGCAAGCTTTCCTTCATTTTTTTTTCTTCACGTTTTACATAGTTATTCATTTCTCGAATTAAAATTGCATATTTCACATTATACGATCTGGCTAACAAAATATTTAAGCATTTCAACGGTAACACATGGTAAACGCATAGCTGTAAGCAAATAAACCCCCAAATTATGATACGTAATAGATATATTAATAACAATATTTGTGGGGTAGAATTCTCCCCCTGGGTTATTCCGTCGTATAAAAGTTGAAAGCTGTAAGTGGATTATGCCCATTTTTTCCCATTATTACGAATATTACCGGCATGGTATGGGGTCGTAGAGTGTTTACGGACCACTTAAGGGTTGGTCCGGCGAATTATGTTAATTTTGATATGCGGTAATGTTAGGGGTTGATTCTGAATCAGCATTATGGGGTGTAAATGAGCACGCGAGCCTGCTCTGCGGCTCGACGGCGATTATTATGAGATCGATTTATTGGTTTTTGAAAATTGATCATTATTTTTGCGGTCAACCGCGTAATATTGGTGGTAAATCATACAGTCAGTAATGGGTTTTTGGTAAGCGGTCAGACAGCAATCTATTTGGATTTTTGTTTATTTTCACTTGTGAGATTTAACGGACTCCTATATAAAAAAGTTTACAGAAACGCTAAAAAAAAATAAATAAAGACTAAGGCTGTTTTCAGCATATATATGAGCTCAATTGTAGTACAGCCAAAGACACGATCCAAAGATACACGCGGGTAAAGAATGTATTCGGTAGGGATAAAAATTAAAAATTAAAAGACCCAATTGTTAAATCTAAATATATTAATTGCCATATATTTTCGTTTTTATCATTGAGGTATACAAAATGAATGCATATTAAATCAATACCAACTAAAATGGACATCATCATTCTTCGTACCCTGTTATTTGCATAATATTTCACACAAGAATTTGTATCGTAGTACGAACTATTTATTCCAAACAAAAAACTGTGAGAAAACGATGAATAGAGGAATTATCAATGTGAATTTTTTTTTAGTTATTTTGTAAGAGCGTGAATAAACGATACATGCTGGAAAACGACAGAACGAGGAACGATAGCTCGGGATTCGAGTGTAGACGATTTTTCACATTTGAAATATGAATCGTCGATGCTGAGGCAATTTACAGGTGAGTGATTTTAAACATTGAATTGCCTCATTTTCGTACACATATCGACGGTGAACATGCAATACCTCTGAACTCCATAAAATAGTTTGTTCAAGGAACACAAAAACTAAATTTACCTTAAGTCTTTATATACGAAGAATGTATTCACTTTTCATTGATTTTTTTTTAATTCCTCTAAAACATTGTTAGGTGAAGTAAGTTGTTTTGATACTTGCTGACGTGAGATACGACGCATTTCTTCCAATTTTAATATATATCGGGGTTACGAGAAATATGTTTTTAGTTATTAAGCACGTTGTGTGATACATACGAAGAATTTACGAAATAACGTAGCAGAAAACATAGGATCATAATATACCCATCGCGTTTTGACCTTCAAATAAAATACAGATGCTAGGCTATCACCCAATGAAGGATTATACGCTAGTGATCCATTTTTTGGACATAACCTGTTAACTACAAAATGTTGAATTTACAGGAGAGTGATTTTAAACTTTGAATTGCGCCGGGTTCGTTTGCCATCATATAATCATTGCGTTATGATAATTTTGAAATGATAATACAGATACTAGACTATTACCAAGTGAAAGATAATACTCCAGTGACCTAAATTACCTAAAGAGCAGTTATTTAGTTATGACAAACATACCTATTATATTCTACTTTTGCAGTGTGGAAAATAATAATTGAATAGCGACCGCCAAAATTCACTAAATAAAATTTCGAAAAGGTGCACCAAAATAGAAAATTGATACGTAATAACTCTGTTTAATCGACACTGCTTCGCCGAGAATATCACTTGGGCAATTTTCAAAAGAAGAAAAAATTAATGCGAAGAATACCTCTCATTAGCTGCGACGTTAAATCGGAATTAAAATTTCGAGTCGGCTGTTTCGCCCCGGGTACTTGATGGGATGTCGCTGCCGCTCTTACGCAATAACACCGTGGAATGTCATCACACTACGTCATTATACTGTGCACGCTTTGCACTATCTATTATCTTCGCATGTACATAGTAATTATTTTTGTGTTTCTAATTTTGAAGCATTTTTCTGCTTAGACTGAGATGATAGTCTCCATATAAAATCAATCTATCTATCAAAATTACATGATGAAATCAGTCAGTGTTGAGTATTTAGTATTATAAATGAATACGGCGAGTGTTCTTAAAGTCGGCCGTCGTCAGTGGTCGGCCTTTGAGCTTAAAACTAAAATAATAGTGGATACATCTTAAATTCGTGTAGGTAATCTTTCCACTTGCCAAAGTATATCTCCACTATACTGACCTATATGATGCAATATGCAATTAAAAAAAGCACATTTTTACTTCGCAAGTCTCGACAAATTCATCTTGTATAGGGATCGCTAACGAAATATTCTTTATATTGTCATGCTTTGCATCATTATGTTTTTTATTGTTCTGTCTACTCTCAGTAAATTCGTTCGCGATATTTATGAAGTTTCATATTGATGGCCGATGGCAACGAAAGGCCGACCGTTGGATTTTGGGGGCCGACAACTGGGAGATTTGGCATGTTTTTGTAAACTTCCATTATTTTTTGCTTGATACAATATTAACTATTTTATTTTTAGTTGGTTACATTAATTGATCCCTGTTTAATGTAATCACAGCGAAAAAATATGTATTTATCATTCATTGACTCAAAATCCCTATTGAAAATATACCTGTCGCTTAGCTGGTCGACCACTGGCGAAATGACCCTAAGTCATGATCAAAGCGCAGAAAACCCATGAGCTATTTAAACAATATATAAGATTACTAATTCTTCATTTAATTGTTAACAAATTGCATTGATTTCAAACAAATGATGAAAATTCAATGTTAAAAGCTAATCACTCAATACAAGCTATGTTTTAAGGATTGTATTGGGTGTTGGGCAAAGGATGAATTGAAAGACATACATGACTTTGGATTTTGGATACAAATTCAAAATGTGTTAATCAGAATGTCCGTACGGAGATTAGTACGCTAACGTTATACAATAATATTAATTCTTAATCCTATACATATGTTTTTTTTCTAAGCACGACTTAAATATAATAACGATCAATGTTACATTTAAGCAGCGTGCGTGTGCGACCCCGCAGCAGTTTTACAGCCCTCGCGCACTCATCCCGAGTTGGCGCGCACAATACAAAATATTAATTTTTTTTTTTTTAAGAAATATTTGTTTTTATAGACGTAATAGTATAAATGAATAAATATTTTTTTTTTGCAAAACAAATATATTTATTTATTTATTGTAAATTTAAAAAATTGAAATGCATGGCATTACAGCTGACGCCAATGCGCCATGCATTCCACAAACATAATAACAGTAACAACAATAATAATAATTATTAAAAACAGTACTACTAATAAAAACAATAATGAAAATAAAAACATTTTTTTTTTAAATTACTAAATAATAAAAAAAAAAGACATTATTAATTTAAAAGGAAAAAATATATGACATTGATGTTTGCAAAATGGTCAAAATTATGCCGCGCAATTGTTGGTGTGTCCTGAATCAACATTCGGATATTCCGCCCAGATAGCCTCTCGGCTTACAGGGAACTTAGGTAACGATATCTAAGCCTAGTGTAGCATTTATTTTTAAATAAATTGTTTAATATAATAATAACTTAATAAAAATATTTTGGTACACGAATGCAAATTGCTTTCAGTTCTATAGAACGCAGACCACAACGCTCCCTGAGCAGTGCAACGTGTCATATCAAATACGCCTTTTTCGGTCTGATTAATTAGGAATACCATTTCCTACTGGCGTCATTCAAAGGAAAGCGAGCTCTTGGGGGGTAAAGTGGTCACGTGTCTCGCAGCCTCGCCGCGTCTTTCGCCTTTATATCATTCTCATCAACTACCCTGTATCATTGAATTGTGAATAGTACGATGACGTCCTCATTACCGAATACCTGCGGCTTTATTATGCTGCGAATGAAGATTTTCGGGGTTACATTTTGTACATAAATCAAATACAGGCAAGTTTTACTTAGTTGTATTTTTTGGTTATTATCTAACAATAACTGCCAAGCTAGTAGTTTAATGTTCAAATTTCAACCATTATAAGATGACTTTTTTTAAATAATATATGACTGCTCATTAAAATATCTTGTAAAGCAAATACATATTATATTAAAGGTTTCTTTATAATTGATGTCGACCTTTGGAAATTAAATTGCATCTGTGAAAAGGAAAGAAAGTTACAAGGAATCACAAACATGTGATATCATTGTAGAGCTAAATATATTGCTATTTTACTATTTTATAATTGAGATTTAGATAATAATAGACAATTTAATCAATTTCTTTTAAGGTGTTATCTGTCAATTCTTGGTGTAAAAACATTATATTTTAAAAAATAAAACACAATTCGTTTGTACTACTTCCACATATTTATAATGATCAGGACCGGTTTCGCTCATCACGAGCATTATCAACTGTTGATAGTGTTATTTTTAAAAATTTAATCAATTTCATTTAAGATCTAAAGAACGGTTGATGATGGATAGTTTTGTCAACTTAATATTTCTTAAGTTTATCTATCTGTAAGTAATCTGCGAGCCCTGTTGCTTAGTGTTCAACATTCTTTGGGCATTCGTCCTATTCAGTTACCGTGTCCTTTGGGTCGAAATGCATTACGGAAAATTTCATCAATTGATTAGTAATTCATATACTCCATTGGGAGCGGAGACATAGTTGAAAAACATTTATTTGACAGATGAAAAAAATTCTAGTAATTTCTTTATCTTAGTCACATTCATTATTGTATTTTGGATGTATGAATATTCGAAATACAATAATGATTGATTTTAGTAAAGATAAATTATAATGTTAAAATGACAGTCGAAAATAGGCTGTATTGAGTAATGAATGTAATACGATAGATTGAAGGACGGTATATCGTCTGAAAAAATAAGCTCAGCCATATTCCATGTACTTTTTACTTTATTAGAAGAAATTAATATGAATTAAGTTAATTTCATTGAGATATTAATGGCAAAAAACTATAAATTAAATCGAATTCGTTAATGATTAACTAATCGCATAAAGTGATTAGTTTAATAAGTAATGGTTAAGGTATGTAAATAGTGTTTTAAATTTCATGATTTTGTTAAATGACGATTATCTCAAAAAAAGGTTTGTTAACCTAATGCCTTCTTCCACTGTAACGACGAAATGTCGTAAGAAATATTGAATACCATAACAAATATTTTTTTTGAAGTAATAGTAAGTATTAATTTATTAAGAGCCTGTCACCCTAACCGATAAGCTGCACTATCAAAAACTGACTACACACTTGTGTGTACCTAACGATTTAATAATAATCACATACTGCGTTTAGATTTATTACTTGACTAACGAAGGGTGTATGTCAGAGGCGTACTTCCAACGTTACACCAAGGCAAAGGGATAAGAAAATATGATAAAAATCTTCATTAACGTAATAACTTTCAAAACGTAATAAAATTGTAATGCTGTAAAATATGTGATATCATCGTTAAGAACACTCATTAAGTTCAATGTAAGTTTAGTTACTTTGAAAATTCAAAGGATATTAAATCGAATGATGTTGTGTTTTTTTTATACGAAGGAATTAAAACAAATCATTTTTCATTCAGAAAGCTATTTCCATAATTGAGACATTTTTAGTACAATCAAGATTGTTTACAACACATAATGAGTACATAATTGAAATAGCGTATGTACACATTCTTTTCTTTTTCATTGTAATCAGTATTAGCGCCAAACCTAAGGTGAACTGAAGCCACTACTTTCGTACGTAAACGATAAGGTACTTAACACCAATGCTTCCTAAAATATGGGGTCGCAAAATGTTCCAGCAGAGCTACAAGTATTTAATTATGTTTTTTTTCGTGTATGTGTACATTCTTTATTTTAGAACACATTATTCGTGATTTAATTAAAATTTTGTCTTTGAGGGGAGTGTAGAATGCCGGTGTATGTATAAATATATTATATATAATGCCAAATAAGACTTTTTATGAATTAATTAATTTAAGTTTCGGGGTATGGTTTATTTTGTGCAAATTGAGTGGGCACTGCTTGAGCAACGTCGTTGCCTCCGGGGTCTTAGTCTTAGTGTTATCTCACTAACAACATTTTTTCAGATTGTTTGAGCATTTTTAGGGGAGTAAATTAATTCTTCAATATAATTTTTACAAAATGCGTAAAAATATATCGCGAGTTATAAATTGTAGTACATTGATAGTTCTGATATTTCACGAGAAAAAGTCCTGTGTTTACTTTTTATCAGAAGCTTCTACATTATGTCAAAAATAATCCGGTTTGTTATAAAAATGATAACTCTATCTATCGTCGATGAGTTATGGTTAGTACGACACTGGTGTCAGGTTCACTGGCTCATACGAGGGCATTTCCGGCGCAGCGGACGCGGCATGCCCTTTTAGTTCCGCTAAATTGGACGTTTACAATGCAGTGTATAAAAAATAATATTCGTTGATTAATACACGAATTGATAAGGGGTGAGGATGGATTGAAATCGAACCTACTGTTCAAATCAGAGGATTAAGCGAGTGATGATAATTATGGGGAATAACCCGAAAACAACTGTCATCAACTACTAATCGTTTTACCACACGGCCATGTTGGATTTGGTTGTAATGCCATAAACGATATTATTACTGTTTTAACTTTTGTGAAATTGAACTATTAATACAGTACAAAGCCTTCGCTTTATACTCCCTCAACTTAATTGTTGTGTTCAAAGTTTTTTTACATACAATTTGTGCCTTAGCCGAGAGGACATTAAAGTCTACTCTACATTCCCGAATGGACACTGTTATCCTTCGATATTTTAATCGATTTGTATCCAAACGCAACGATATCTGTGATGTTTTCATTGCTTCTCTTTCACAACATTGACTCTTGAAAACGGCATTTCAACAATTTAATATTAAAAAATATATTATTTTGAAATGTTTCGTTATGCGAGAAATATTCTAAAACAGTTAAAAAGGTTATTTTTATTAACATTCCAAGATGAATAAATGATCTTTTTTTAAAAAATAAAACACAATTCTACTACTACTTCCACATATTAAATATGTGGAAGTAGTACAAATGAATTGTGTTTTATTTTTTAAAATATAATGTCTTTCCACCAAGAATTGACAGTTAACACCATAAAAGTGAATAAATGATCATTCAAAATAATGACTACACTGCAGTATTTTTCCTAATTGTATTTACCTATTTATAACTAGGTGTCGAAATCTATTTTTAAACACTTTTAAGGTGTCGACTGTCAATTCTTGGTGGAAAGGCATTATATTATAAAAATAAAACACAATTTGTTTGTACAAATTCGACATGTTTATAACGATCAGGACCGGTTTCGCTCATCACGAGCGTTATCAACTGATAAAAAAAACTATTTTTAAATCTTTATATCCCTTTCCCGAATGTATTATAATTATAGTTAAGTACTTACTAGTCTTAACAAAGATTCCGCCAGTTGAAGGTTTCGGATTGGAAAATTTAAGAAAACCGCTTTACGAATACTGATTTTGGGTTTTTTATAACCAAAAATGTTCTATATTTGTTGACAGGTCTACAGGGAATTGTTTGTAATGTGATATTAAACATGAAGTTCTTCTTTTACGTAATATTCTACTAAACATTCTAGTTTCCACACAATATTTTGTCCAAACAATGTTCGGTCCATTGAGTGACGCATCTTGTTCTCAAGGATGTGATTATGGACCCAGAATCCATCAACTTGGTGAAAAGCATACACAGTAGTGGGTTCACGTGTAAAAAAAACTCGAGTCTCCACCGTTAATGTATATTAGAGATTCTTTCTGGAGAAGCAGATTTCCCTTTCACCGGGGACATTTACTTTCCTGAAGGGGATATTTCAAGATTTACAATAGTTAAATTTCGGCAGTGAAATGAAATACTGAGAAATAAAATACACTCGGATGGAAAGGGGAGAGCGAGGAGAGTTGAAGTGTGGGGAAGTGAGTACTTCACTTTCTAAGGGAAATGACGGTGGTGCTCGGAGGAAACGGGAGGAGATCGGGTGAATTAAAATTTGAACATTAGTATATAAGTCAGAATTTCAGTATACATGTTATTTGCAAAAAAAAAGTAATTTGTGAGGAGTACTCACACACTGTGTGTAAGTACCCACCTTATATAAGAAAAGAAAATGGCGAGTGATGATTAAGCGAAGGTAAAAAAATCATTTTGAAAGTATTGTAGTAATAAAAATACTAGAGCTCATTTAATTTTTTCCAATTTTCAATTTACCGAATTGAAATAAGATATTGTTAAATACAGGAAAAAGATATACCGCAGTAGTATTTGATATTTTATTATAATGGTGCGTAAACTATGAAAATAACATCTTAACGAAAAGTAATGTGTTGCCCTCAAAATGAACTATGCAGATGGACCACTAGTGAATTACTTACGCGATCTAAATACATGATAAAAAAAAACAAATACAGATTTATCGCAATATCTATAAATTGCTGCCCGAAGATTAACATATAGGTTTCAAAATAAAATATTATTCATACAATGCAAAGTATTTTATTTTAACAAGAGAATTACCCTAAACTTGTAATATAAATACAATTTAGACACTTACTGGATCAATTCACGTAAAACTAAAAAAATACTCGGTGTATTATGCCGAGTTTTCTTCAAGATTCATAGGTACGTGTTGAGTATATTATATATATATTATTATATACTTGAAAATGGACGAAGGTAGTCGGACGTTTCCATAATGCTCGGACCAACAAAGGAGTTTTTGCAAAAAAAATAAAGGTTGAACGAAAATGGCGGGCGTAACCCTCTCCCATTTTCAACACTGCTTTTCCATCCGTACATAGCACCCCCGTCTCTCCCAATCCCAAATCCCCCGCAACGGAGATGAATAAAATACATATAACGCGAGAGGAAATAACTTGTGCGAGGATTGTCATGCCGTACATAGGGCTCGCGAAATGTACGCTTTTGTATTTTGCACAGGTTCGGCCGGTTTCACATTTTTGTAAATATTTTACTCGATATATTTACTTAATATTGATTTTTTTAAATTGTAATCTTTCATAAATATTGCTGTCAGAAACTTTGTTGCAATCAAATTCGGATATGAGTCGGCTCATAATCGTCATTTTGCATTCCATTAGGTAAAAAAAAACAAGTGTCGATTATGCTTGATAAAAAAGTAAATATGCTTTATAACATGCTATTCTTTTTCCCTACGAAAATTTACTAAATTCCGCAATAGGCCAATGTCAAATTATCATACATGAGAATCAGGGAAACCGACAATTTACGCCAAATTCGAACATAAAATGGGTATGAAATAGTCGCCATCAAATGTCAAATGGAAAGAACCAATTTTTTTACCATGTCCGCTCCCAACGTGGACCATATGATCTCCTAATGAAGGTATCCCAACAGAAGTTTTCTATGAGAACTGTTTGTTACTCAATTGGTCAACCTCTTTTTTCGAAAAGAGTAGGGAAAGAAGAATAGGGCTAGGACAGGACTAGTGGTTAGCTAATCGCTCTCGTTACACCCCTTTTTTGAGAATCGGATGGGTGAAAGGGAGTTTTAGACATCACAAACATTCATGGCTACGAACAGTAATCCATAAATCAATTGAAAGATAAATTTATGAAACCGGGAATTAAACCCGAGACATCAGTAACCGTAGCCAACGGCGCTTCCAACAGCGCCACGGACGCCGACATATTTGACATTTAGTGACGAATAATATGTTGTATTTCACATAATTTATCGGTTTTCTTGAACCTAAAGTTTGATTTTCTATCCTCAATTAAATTCCATAGAAAATGACATTGTTTTTAGAAGCATGAAGTATTTTTTGAGCAGAAAAAGAGTGGCACATTGTAAAACATATTTACCAAAAGAAATTACATATGTCCTACAGAAGACGAGAATCACTTTTTTTCTGTAACACATAGATACTGTAAATTAAATCCTTTCTCATTGGGTATAAAGAAAGCTAAATGTATTCTTAGCAGTCAGTAACAAATCACGAAAAATAATCAAATATCGTACACAATAAAGAGGGGGTTAAAATGATGACAACGGAACGTAGTAAGTTGTCGATTTCTGATTTCTAGCCGTACATACTAATGCAGGGCAGTCAAGTATCTTCGTGAAAAGTTCCGATGCCCGGTGAAGCGTTATCGCCTCGTTATGGGGGTCGTTAGCCGCACGCCGACCGGCGACACGACCTCTGCACGCCGCCTGCCTTTATACGCCACGCTGGATCCACAATATTCATAGAGATGAAAATTTCAAGAAAATCCGACAACTCTAGACAAACAATGTGAAGAAAATTCGATAAGGTCCCTTCTATTTACGTAAAAGGGTTTGACTAAATACATTTGAAGAGACCATTACCAATTTCGTAATATTTTGGAAATTTAAAACATAATTCGGATACTCGACTGGGCAATATTTGTGTATATGCTTGAAGAACATTATCAATGTTTCAACTTGCACACAAAAAATCACAAGCTTATTAAAAACTGGGTTTCGCAGGTAAAACTCTTCCCGCTTGACAAATTGACTTATTTGAATAGCTGAATGTAAAAATACACTCATTACAGGATGCTAATTATATTTTTGGGAAAATATGACCAGATCAACAGTCAAGGGTAGAATAATTACTGAAACGGACTGGTCGAACTACGCACATGGTATTTTACAAACGTATTTTGTATTTTTAACCATGTCCGCTTTCAATGTGGAGCATATCACCACCTAATAATGGGGGTATATCAACAGAAGCTTTTCTATGTGAAATGATTGTTTCTCTTTTTTCTATGGATTCGGCGGTAACTTGTGGACGTTCATTGTTAATATAAATTTAAATTGATTACTTAGCTATTACATTTGATTTATCAGTAACGTGACGCGTTTCGCCTCTTTAAGAAGCATGTTCAGACTAACCATATCGCAAGGTTATTTATTTCATAGCTAGAAAATAAATCTAATTTTTACATTAAAAATAAAGAAAGTAACAATGGAATGGAATTAAACCCACCCTGGGTTTAATTCCATTCCATTGTTACTCAGTTAACCTCACTTTCTTCGAAGATAGTAGGGGTAGATGGATAGGGATACAAGAGGACTAAAAGAAAATAGACTAAAAAATGAGATAAATACGTGAGTTACCTTCCTTTTCACTAGAAGTACCTAACCTATAAAACAATAAAAATAGTAAACGAACTAACCACGGTCCAAAATGTCCCAAATTGATTACAACGAAGTTATCGTATTACCAATAGAAAAAGATTGAAATATTAAACTTGATTCAATAACATCGGACATCAAATTTGTAGGCCAGATTCCAGCCGGAAGCGAAACGGAAATTGCGAGCATGGCTGTTGGAAAATTTACCTAGTTTAATAAGGTACATTCAAACTAAAAGCTCTATTATTATATAAACTGGCCTGGAAATGCAGGGGTTGTCAGTATTCAGTCAGTAAGTAAAATGTATATTTGTACCGTTAATATCTTGTAGAATTGCAATATCCTGACATAACTTGGGATATAGCTTTAATATTATAAATATAATTTAAAACACAAAAAAACGGAGACAGGAATTCGGCTGGTTTTTGGTAGAAATGACAACCTTGAAAAAAAACTATTTGAGTATGTATTCAGTGATAAAGTGAAAACTAACCAAGACAGTTTGTTGGCAAGAAATTTAAGTGGCTGTCTCATATCAAAGTAGTGCTGATCGACTGTATGTTTTTAGATTGTTTTAAGCTTGAAAATTATTTTTACATCAGTGATATATTATGGCAATCAAACACTACTGGACTCTAGAAAGAATGTGAAACTTTTTATGAGATATCTCCAACGACAGATTAATCCACCATGCACTATGACAGTCATTAAATAACTACATATAATATACATCTTGGGCAGCAAGTTTCGAAAACAAATTAAAAATATATTGCGCATTCGTTAAGACACTAAAGCTGGAGGATTGCATTGATATCTCAAAAATGCCTAGCCAACCTCCTAAAGAATTAAACAAAATTTTGATATTTCTGGGTCAGTTAAAATGGTATTTCTAAAAATCCTTTTGACTATACGCAACGTGCAAAGTGCCTAAGTGTTTATAAACACATACTTCTAATAATAGTATATAAAACAGAGTAAAAACCAATAATATTTGATTCATTGTGACCATTTGAATATTGCTTTGCCCATTATCTCAATATGGGCTATTTGGAGATGTCTGAGTAATGAACTGGACGATCGATATGTTCGTGAAAGTCTTTTAACATTTTTAGCAGAATATTCGTGCAATTTTTACGCTTTTCAAATGTTTTACAAATTAGTGAAAAACCTACACCATTCACACTAAAGCGATTCAAAAACTACGCAATGTGTTATAGAATGGATAGCAATCTGCAATAGCAAAAATAATCACTTTCGTGACGGTATTTAATCGGGTCAAAATCAGTTCAATCAATATCGTCACACAGATCAATGACATAATTATAACAGATACACCAAAATGGTAGACATTAGGCAAATGTCAAAGGCTAATAAATTAATAGATTGAAATGTACATGTAATAACTTTACTTTCCAATAAATAAAATCATAAGAATCGTAATCTCCTAGCAACAATAAGGAATATTAAAAAAATAACCGCGAAATAAATTGACTGTAGATATTTATTTATTAGCGTCTGAAGATATTGAAAAATGGTATTTGAATAGCGTTCATTCGCTCCACTGAATATCGATCAAAACTCAAGTTTTCCGTGATAATAAAATCCTCTAATGAACGCCAAAAGTTACTTCAAGTGGCAGTGTGTATAAAAAATAAAAAGAAGTAATCAAAACGGTGCGGGATTTTGAGTTTCTTCATCGGCCGAAAATAGCAGCGACGTTTCTTGCGCCCCTTCAAACACCTTATTAGTGAAGGTTGCACTCGAACCACCCACTCCACTGATTCCACCCCTGGAAGAAACCGGCAAATGCGACCTGTGAGGGGTTTTTATACGTGCGTAAATTTTGGAAAACATAATAATGATTGATTATTAAAAGTGTTTTCTGTATAATTTTGTAAACTTTTAATTGGCAGACTATGTTCAACACCACTTTAAAAATGATAGAATGCATTTCTAATTGCGTAGTTCAAGATAAAGCATTTAGCATTACATCTCGTCGCACTTGCTTGTCAGGAAAAATATGTTTAAAGAATGTATTTACAAAATTGCATAGAAATGCATCAAAATTTCGATAACACTTATCGGTTAAGGCCTTGCAATATCTAGAGTTGACCAGGTTTGCTTTTAGATATATTATCAATTATTCTTCGTAACTGTGGACCCTCGCATTAAATAAAACAGAAGGAGTCATTTTTATCAAGAAATACTACACATTACTCAAAGTTATTGATCAATATTTGCAATAATTGCACGGTTTAAGGCAGTTTATTGAAAGTTCACGAATCGGAATAAAAAGCGAGTTGTCACCCCCTGCCACTTTCACAACAAAATCCAGAATATTTTCTCCGACCGCCGCGAAGAATATAGAATCCGAGGTACGAACGGGTGGGGTGCGAGGGTTCAGTAGGGGTGGGCAACAGCGGCTACGGTGCGTAATGCGCGGAAAGATTTATCGAAGCATACATAATGAATTTCTGTAGGGTCTCTTTCTCCCCTTTCGCTGGGCCCTTAGGATCTACCTCCACCTTCCTTCTTCGATGGTTAGGTGACTTTCTTGCGCCCTCTCAGCCAGTGAGGATTCTTAAACTTGAATGTAATTGATTTTAGCTGTCTCAAGGTAATGATAAAATCAACTAAATAAGAAACAAAAAAGAAATTAGTTTATATTTTTGATATAATGCTACGGTGTGGTCAATATATTCTGCAATGACGTGTTTGGGAGACGTTTATTCATTGCTGATATAGTCAGTTACATAGAAACACCGTTAAAATAATGTCTGTATACTCCCAATAGTATTTAACCATTTGTAATAAAAATATATTATTAAAACCTTGACAATAAATATATTAATGAAGAATCGTTACAAACGAACGTGTTTTAGCGAGGTTCTAGACATTAAATGAATATTCAATAATTTAAAACTCCGAATAAGGGCGCTTGATGGAATTTCAATATCAAATTTGAATCGTTTGTAGATTTCTATACGTTGTGTCAATAACAACCAAGATTCTGGCATTCGACGGTACACGGGTGAATGTTACTTGAACACGGTTAGTTCTAGTTCATACGTGTACAGTCAAATGCTTGAAAAATTAAATATTGTGCATTTGCAAAACAATTTTTCAAGAGAACATAAAAAAAAGTTTTTAAAAATATTAATTTAACTAAATAATATAAATTTTTAATGGAAACGACGTTATCTAATACTGACAGTTTTAATAATTGAACAGAAATATGCAGTCATCAGTCATCAGCAAGATATCGAGATTATCGTTAATCAAAATATGTTATTAATGAAACCATTCATAATCATATAAACTTAATGAATTCATTAAAAGATTTTACAAATATCATTTTTTTCTTAAAATGATTTCGAAACTTTGAGGAACATTTCATATAAAGCCATCCATTCACCCGCCACCATATTTAGAGGAGATTCAGCTTTCTCCACCAGAGCGTCGTTCTTACCAAGACGGGCGTCTTTTTCCGCCATTCGTCAGCTATTGAAAACATTTAACATATTATTCGCCAGCAACCACGTCAAATTCATAAAAACGAGAGGATTTAATTTCGTTTATATATAATTTGTTTCATTACCCGTAAATTCTTGTCATAGTTCTTGAACCAACTGTTTTATATACCTTGTAATTGTAAAAATTAATTTTGATATAAATAGCCCTATGATGATTGTATTTTCATCAGTTGATAATGCTCGCGATGAGCGAAACCAGTCCTGTCATTATAAATAGGTTGAAGAAGTACAAAAAAATTGTGTTTTATATTTGAAATATGCCTTTCCACCAAGAATTCACAGAACTGTTGCAGAATGTCAACACCTTAGTTTCGAATATCAGACACTAAGGATTACAAGAACATAGAAAATGAAGACTTTAGGATCAGAAAAAAATAAAATTAGAAAAATATTAAAATTAATTTAAAACAGTATCATTATGGAAACGAGCCACTCTTTGCATAGTTAATACCGGTTCCCCAATAATGAAGTCTTCCGCTAAATTCGTATGAAAATATATTTCCAATAAGACTTTTAAAATAACATTTTACGAATTTAAAATAAAATCAAAATTGATAACTTTGTAATTCCACTGGTTGTGTAACTAAATGTGACACACATTTCGCCTCTTTGAGAACATCTTCAGACTATTTATGTCAATATATCTAATGTAAACAATGATTCTGATTCTTAACTTAAAAATGAAAGTTATGATGGGTTTATTTCATTCCACTGGAAGTGGAGAATAGAACACAAGCGACAATAGTATTGCGTTTTTACCTTCAAACACTACTAATTACTAGTGTTTGAAGGTAAAAATACCGAGCGTAATTAATTAAATAATAGTGAGCCACCTGTCATATTGAAAATGTCGTTTACTTATAAACTGATAATGGTTTTATTAATTTCCAAAAACCACAAACTAAAATTCAATTCGTTTATTTTTTGTTAAAATTATGGTTTAAAAAAACGCATATTGATTGAATTGGTATTTATTTGGAAGTGCTCCATTATAATATGACAAAGAGTTGAATTTTAACGGAACACAAATGTATTTAAGAACAGTGAAATTTTACTTGAATTAAATTACTGATTGAAAGCAGCGATTTAAGCAGATTAAACACAACAGGTGATAACTATTATTTGCATAACGAAAATTTTATTAAATTTGGATTAAAGAGATTTTGTACACTTCCATGTATTTTGACTCTAACGACCCGGGTTTCGCCTTTCGGCATCTTCAGGCATTCGTGCGCTCGAATGCCTGAAGATGCCGAAAGGCGAAACCTGGGTCGTTAGTGACAAAATCTCAATAATCCAAATTTAATATTGAAATTCCATCAAGCATCCTCAGTCGATGTCTTAAATTAAAAAATATATTAGTCATTTGATTTTGAACGATTTTTAAACAAGGAAAACAAATATATAGATGTTATCTATTTTAAGGCACATTTCGTAAAAGCTTAGGTTTAAAAATAATCTAACCAAATTATATAATTCAATATTGAAAAAGGTTCTGGCGGACTGTTTCCGGTGCGACGTCGCCTGCCAAATTTCAAAATCAAGCAGACCTGAAACAGTCATGCGGATAAAATGTTTTCTCTGATTGGGAGCATTCAAAATATATTACAAAAAGAAAACAATTCAAATGATGGTTGGTACGTATACTTATCCACAAAGCTTTACATAATAACAATGAGAGCTTTTGATAGCATACTGTTACAATTATTAAGAGTATTGCATAATAAAGCTTTTATAGGAAATCAAAGTTAACATATTAATTTTAATTATTTCCTTGAATCAACACTAAAAGTTGAAAAGTGTGGACGGAACATGTAATTGTCATAAATTTAATACAGCATTTAAGAGTTAAAGAGGTAATGTAATCAAATAACTCATTTATTTCGATACTTAATAGTTTAGAAAAAATAATTAGCGCAAAAATCATTTAATTTTATTTCGTTATAACTAACTTGACCCTAAATGTTCTGGCGAAAAACTTTTGGGTCTAACGATGACAAGCACGGATACCGTCGGTGCTATTAGTTGTTTTTTTTTTAAAGCATAAAAATTTTACAGGAACAAAAAGAGTAAAGCGATGAAGTAATTGGCAGAGTGCACAACAGCCGCCTACGCTCAGTAATTCGCATCAGCCGAATTCCAATGCAAGGAATTTAATAAAATAAAAGACAATTACAGAAAACTTCGACGGAGGAATGAAAGAAAAGCGAAAAGCTGTCCAAGCTAGTATCCGAAGTGTCAGGTTATACGAATTCTTAACCCTGGAATAACCAAAAACACTATTTTACATTTTTTGCGGCAAAATTGCATCATGAAAAATAAAGAATCTAAATTTTCATAATATAATCTTTCGTAAGTAAAGCATTACATAACGTACAAGCAGCCTAGCATTAAGTTTGTATTCAAATCTTGGCTAGGTCGCTATAAAATGGTATGACCAAAAACATTAATATTATTAATGGATTCGACGGTAACTCTGTGTAAGTTCATTTATAATATAGAATTAAAATTGATAATCTAAGTTGATAATCCAGTTTACTTGTGTAATTTTAAACGTATTTAAAAATTTTTAATAATTATTTATTCAACCAAAAATGCCATAGTATTTATAGAATATAGCACGTTAATCACAAAGTAAATAAAAGTCTTAATGCAAAGAAAATAGGTTGACATTTTCGGCTGCATATTTAATCGTTTAAAATAGCTGTATTCGGGATTACTATAATAACACCATTTGCGTGGAGTATAAATAAATTGTTCAACTAGCTAAAAAAGCGATTAAGAATTTTTGTAAGAGCATGCAAATGCATGGTTAATATTGAATCTCGACGTAAGAAACTTCAAATCGGAAACGTTATCAAAAATATTTCAACGATTGCTCGCACGCGCGGTTTTATCGAATGATACTATATTTTTTTACAATTGAAATACTTTTCTTATTTATACGTAGTGAAAATATAAATTTATAGTGTTTTTTACAATAAAAAAAATCACGGGCGTCTGCAAAGTATTACCATGCAATAAAACAATGTATGTTATGAGTAATAAGCATTCATATATAGCGTTGTGAACAATAGATAAAATGTTAAACTCAATGACTTACCATTGAAACTGGCAGGGGGTGTCCTCCAGCGCCATTAGGATAAGGGTAGGGCGCCATCAAGTAGCCCATATTGAAGCCACCGTGAGGCGGTCCCTCTAATTTACCTGAAACAAAAAAAAAAAAATCATTAATTTACAATATATCATTGCTAACAATACTGACATATGGTACAAATATAATTGATTTAAAGGTAGGTAATATAATATATTGTGGAAGGGATTCATAAAGAAAATTTGCTATTTAGTTTAAATGAAAAATACTCATTACCATACACCAGGTCTGGTAAAACTTTTTATCTGGAGGGTCACATTAAGAATTCAAAATCAACGGCGGGCTGAAGTAAAATACATCATTATGAAAAAAGAATTTCAATATAAAAAAATTAAGTTAATTCTCAAATTAACAATAATTTAGAGAGAAGAATGGGTCGCATAAAACTAAGCGTTAATGCACATGTAGCTCGCGCGCCATAGTTTGCGCATCTGTTATACTTATCCACAAAGCTTTACACAATAACAATGAGAGCTTTTAATAGCATACTATTACAATTAAGAGTATTGCATATATATGCATATATCTATCTACTTCCATAGAAAAATATTTAGAGAAAATAATTGAAATCATACCATGTTTTTTCTGAGCTATCATTCAAAATTCTTGATGGCGTGGTTAAGATTATATTAATTTTTTTTTCAGATATTAAAAATTTAATGGATACTCATAGCTGCTCTGCTTTCTCCACTTAAGATGGCTGTTTATTGTTAATATTAATTACATACTTAATATTTGATTGTTTTTAAATGGTTCACTAATTTTTTCTTATAATTTTCCTGATTCATTATTGCTTATTACATTATTAATGTCATAAAAAATATTCTCAGCTAAATGGACTTTTAATGTATTAATATGTAACTTTTAATATTTGTGATTTCAGATTAGTATTAATTGATTGGCAAGAGGTCCATAACATTTTAATTGTAGACTCTTTTATTTGATTTATGTATAATTTGTTTGCTAATCAGTATTTTCTTGTCTCAGTTCATGAACCATCAGTTTTATATACCTTCACTTTTACACTCAATTTTATATAAATAAGCCTGTTATGTTTGTATTTTTATCAGTTGATAATGCTCGTGATGAGCGAAACCGGTCCTGATCATTATAAATATGTGGAAGTAGTACAAATGAATTGTGTTTTATTTTTTAATATATAATGTCTTTCCACCAAGAATTGACAGTTAAAATTGACACCTTAAAAGTGATTATATTAAATGCTTAATAAAAAAAACTTCGGGTAATTCATATTCTACAATTTTATTATTAATAAAACAGAACCGATTTAGATCACCTTGATTTAGTTGAAAATGCTATTACCAACATCGACACCAACAAGCAATACAAATTAAGCAATTAAACATACGCGGACCATAGTTTCCCCAGACCTGGTCTACAATATCAGTGCTGCCACTAAGGGCGTCGTATTCTTCATTAATAATGTTTACTTTTTACAATGTTGCTAATATCTCATAAAATTAATTAATTAATTCCATCAAAGTCACTAGTTAGTTGGTAATTATTATACTACTCGTTAATTGTATAACTCAATCCATAAAAAGATTATATCGCGTTTCGTGGTCGATTTAATTTAACAAGATGTTACGGATAAGCGGATGTTACGGTAATATAGTTACATAAAAAAAAAATTAAAAACTCAAGAAAATCGCCGTGCATGCTGAGAAAGCTGTCATCAAAAACATTATTACATGGTGAGTATTAAATATTTTCAATTACCTCTAAAATGATTTTAAAAATCTTGTGGAGGCAATAAATGCTTCGTGGAACAATAAATTATAAGTGCAGAAGTCCAGTGCAAAAAAAAACGACAGGGGCGAAGCAAGCAGGCCTCTAGCCATTCCACTAATGGGATTCGAGCACGAATCGACGATTGCGGTAGAAGCAACAACGTTCTACAAAAATGACACGTGGAAATTTTTCAAAAATCGGTGACATTTTGTGTTTTTCTGTTAAAACAACATTGAGTGATATTACCGTGCAATATTATATTATATCGACTAATTGGTCGTTCTGACGATTCCGTGATGCCGAAACAGTTATGTGGCTATATGGCATAATTTTTATTGAAACTTAATCCATGACTATTTTTGAGTTATTAATTATACAGAATTTTATTGATCATGTAGACATGTAATATAAATACGTCTTAAAATCGTTGTCAAACGTAGGAATCGTCTGATGGGTCCGAAGGGTGCACGACTGATTTAATGAATCAAGTAATGATTTAATTTAAGACATCGACTGAGGGTGCTTGATGGAATTTCAATATTAAATTTGGATTATTGAGATTTTGTACACTTCCATGTATTTTGTCATTAACGACCCGGGTTTCGCCTTTCGGCATCTTCAGGCATTCTTACCCATTCGTCGAATTACATCCCGTCAAAACCCACAATACTATTATAATTGTAAAATCACTGGTATTTCTAAAAGAAGTTGAAAAGCGGCAATTCGCCACTCTGTTAATATGGTGTTTACAAAATAAGAATTAGGGAGATTCCCGAAATTTTAACTCAGGTATCAGTGTGGCTCTCAGACGTATAATATCTTACCTCGTAAATAATATTTGTCGCATTTGTATCTTCTATATAAACGTTAGACACTGTTTACTGTCTCTCAGTTCGAGTCCATTCGTGTGCTCGAATGCCTGAAGATGCCGAAAGGCGAAACCCGGGTCGTTAGTGACAAAATACATGGAAGTGTACAAAATCTCAATAATCCAAATTCAAGTAATGATTATTTAAGGCAAGAATACGAGTTCTGGTTGTCGATATAAAGCTTCTTTTGAAACCGTTTGGTAAGATTTAAAATTGGGCCGGCAGCAAAACTTACGGAATACCTAGATGTCTTAAATAAGAAATCTTGATAAAACTAGCAACCTAATTCCAGAAACACATTAGACGGCACAGAGCTAATATTTTATGGGAAAACGACTCTCGAGACAAAATTTTATTAAAAAAATTAGTAACATAATCTGATGAAATGCAGCTGATTTAACACAATCAAAGGATTTCATTGATGCTTTATGACGTTAAGTAGTATGTACGTTTTTATGTAATGTTTATTTATCGATTTCATTTCTTAATTATTTGTCAATAAAAAATCGATCTATGGATTTCAGTTCGTAGGCATGGATGTTTGTGATGTCACTCGCAAGCATTTGATTCTAAAAACAGGGCGTCGTGAAGGCGATTAGCTAACCACTAGTCCTGTCCAAGCCCTATCCTTCCATCTCTACAAGAAATTCACTTAGAAAACTTCTCTCCATTAGGAGTCAATATGACCCACATTGGGAGCGAATAAAGTAAAAAAAAAAATACACTGGGTATCTTTGCCATTGATGAAATACCGTAATTTAAAAGCAAACGCTTCTATTTATATACAGTTTTGAGATGTAAGAATGGAAAAGGATACTAAAAAGTACAAGAATAGGACGACAATAAGTAATAAAAGAGTGCATATGTATGATTTATCAATAGATGTGAATGATGCAATATTTCAATTTAATAAATTTAAATATACCACAATTTTCAGAAGAAAGGGAATGATTGATTTTAATTGTTCTACAGATCATCAGAACATCTATCTTTCCAAGTTGAATTTATTATTTCACAGAAAGTTTTTGTTAAAAATAAAAATTGAATCCCATGCAGCAATTGAACTTTCCAGTGTGGATGTCTGAGTGAAAGAATCAGTCGCTGGCAACGAGGCGTGTGGCGTGATTATAAAGAATTAGTTGATGGTTGTCGCCGTCGGCCGACTTCCAGGGAGAAGGAGGCGAGCTTCATCACGCATCGTGTTGCATTCTGCAGTCTGGCATCGCCACCGGTCTTCACCAATCATAAAAATGCAAGCATACCAATTTCGCAGTACCCTTCGGACGCTGACAATAATAATTACAAATTAATGTACTGATTGCATCGAAAAGATCAGTGAATCGTTCAAAAAAAAGTATTACTTGTTTGATTCTCTGAAACTGATAAGTAAATAATTTTTGATCATTAGAAATGCATACCGAATGAGTCCAAGTTTTTATTTTGATTGTTTTCACTCATTTATAAAATAACGTACATTTAGTATAATAGCTTATCGATGTTTCATGAATGCAACCTGATAAGATTACACAAAAATTAATGTGACTTCTCGGTATACAGGTTCCTTACTCCTGGCTCAGACCAACTACGCTAGTCCTATGAATTTGTAGGATGACTGAATGTTATTTGTGCGACAAGGACGGACCCTTAATATCATACAGGAAGTTTATATAACTACAAAACATAATTTGCAGTACTTATTTTACAATTGTACAATATGATCAGGAAGTAAAATCTTAATCTCTTATCTATTAAAAATGTACTCTCGCTTAGCGGAAACCATCTTAGGTTCATTATAAAATTGTGAAAATATACTACAAATTGCTGTCAAAACCTATAACTATGTAATTCCACTGATTGCGTAACTAGGTGTGACAAGTGTTTCGCTATTTTGAAAGCCTTCAGACTCCAGCTAAACACGTGCCACACATAATTAAATTACCAGTTGATTAACGTTTTAATTCTATTTCAAAAAATCAAACACAATTCATTTGTACTACTTCCACATATTTATAATGATCAGGACCGGTTTCGCTCATCACGAGCATTATCAACTGATAAAAATACAAACATAACAGGCTTATTTATATAAAATTGAGTGTAAAAATGAAGGTATATAAAACTGATGGTTCATGAACTGAGACAAAAAATACTGATCAACAAACAAATTATACATAAATCAAAGGAAAGAGTCTACAATTAAAATGTTATGGACCTCTTGCAAATCATTAAATACTAATCTGAAATCACAAATATAGCTACATTAAAAGTCCATTTAGCTGAACAAAATTATTAATGACGTTACTAATATAATATACAATAATGAATCAGGGAAATTATAAGAAAAAATTGAATGTTTCATTAAAATATAATGTCTTTCCACCAAGAATTGACAGTTAACACCTTAAAAGTTTTAATTCTAAATTAAAAATAGGTTTCCATAAATTGGCCGAAACACATACTACAAACCATGTCTGTTTTTGTTGGTTATAATGTCTTTATAAACAAGATAATGTAGTTGCATTACCCACTAGCTGGTTAAATGTAGATGAGAGATCATTAATATTTATAATTTTGTAAGTAAAGCATTTCGTTTAGTACATTAATCACATTCAAACACTCGGTTTTCTTCGGTTTACCTTCCAGTCAATGTACTTCCCCCTCCCGCACGGACGAGACTCAAACAGATAATCTTGATTTGAGATACGTACATACATATCCAACTGGTTTTGGTAATAGACGGCTCGAATACAAACATTAGGTCATTTTTAACACTTTAAACAAGGTTATTAGCGACGGCTTATTGCGGCAGCCGAAGCGTGAATTTTTATTACATGAATAAAAATTGCATAAATAACTCTCATTAAACCCGGATATATTTCAATATAAGCTTTAAAATTGTCTTGTTAACATAAATTCTCGGACAATCGTTCGAACATCGTATTCGAATGACAAAGAATTGATAGGATATTAAAAAAGTTGACATGAGCTATGACTATGCACATGAGATTTTAATTCATCGGTTGGAGGCATAAATCGACTATTACACCTCTGGCACAGATTAAATAAGATCGATACTTCAATTCCAAAGTGTAACAAGTCGAAAATTTGCAGTTTTGAAGTAAATCTGAGAAGATGCTTAGAATACCGATATCTACCAGTTCCAATGTGTAACAAGTGTTAATCCGTAGTTATTTTAGAATGACAATAATTAACATTACTTTCGATCAAAACTGTAACAACTACGAAAATTCTATGAAAACTCATGATCAAATATGTATAGAGAAAAACAATATTATATAAACTGTTTTCAAACGTGAAAACAGATGCTTGCGGCGAATACTAGGGGTACTATGATATGATTTTGTCAGGAACTCAGAGGTAAGAGAGCGAACGGACCGGCCCTTATTATGTCCAAAATAAAAGAGCGACGACGGACTTGGCTTAACATGTGCTGCGGATGCCTCATGGGAGCCTGACTCCTGCATGTCTCTCCTATTAACCGGATGGATTCCGTCACCCTGGAAGCTACGGCCTGGAAGCGGCGGAGCTACGAGACGCTGGGAGTAAGCAAGAAGACTGGCGGTAGACAGAGAATCTTGGAGGAACCGTGTGATGTCCATATATGGTTGAAATATACATATTATAAATATATTTTTTAGACAATAATATAAATTCATTAAAGTTTTGCAAATATTAGATGTATACTAGATGCTTAAACCTGCCCAAAATTTCGTTTCCTTATTATCTCAGAAAGATGCTTTTTGAGTAGTTACATTTTGGTACTGAGGTATCCAAATGTTTCTTAACAAATGTCGGGATAATTAATATTAATAGTTGATTCAAATGCTGTCTTGAATTTATTAAATAACCCGAGATTATAAATAACATAATAGAAAAGGTTAATGAAAACATTACGATGCTAATACTCACATCAATCACTTGGATTGTGTTAACTGTCTTTTCTTGTTGTAAAATTATTGTAAAATTGCTGTAATTTTTTAAATGAACACACTCTTAGTATCTATCCTAAAATTTCATAATAATATGATATGGGCAGGGTTCGCTTAGCGGGTGAACATTTTTAACTATGCAATATGAAAAATACACCCTTGAAATCGACATTCTATCATTACAAAAATATACCCACAAATTGTAGCTAATTTTATTCACGATTAACTCAGGTTAACGTTTGATGGAAATATCTACGGATGAACTACACCGTCAACTTCACATTTCTTTTACGAGTTCATTAGAACAAAAAAACAGTGATTTAATGTTTTTGATTCACTCTGATTCCAACATTTAACGATGAAAAACGAAAAAGATTCGATTTCATTATGGAACTATCTAACAAACGAGTTTAAAATTAAAAATAGTTTTCGTAGTAATAATGTCATGTTGAGGTACAGAATAGATACTTTCTTATACAAGGATGTTTGAATGTAAGAATAATTAGCCGGAACACAGGCTTGTGCTTTTAACCGAGAAAGTCACATAAACTATTTTTCGTTTCAAAGCACACAAATCACCCGATCGCGCGTGTATTTTAACTTTACGTAAAATATTTATTGTTACATACTTGAATGTCAATGTTCAGTTCAGTGGCGATGAACTTGCGCAGTCAGTCCAAGTACACACGTATGAATAACGCCTAGACGCTCCAAATCTATTTCCTCAGATACTTTCCTCAAAAACACGCAGGAATAGACACATCAAGGTCAATTGATTCCGACAAGATTTAAAAAAACAGCAATTCACACGTCAGCCCTCAAACGTTAAATTTTTCGTGTTTCCCAAAGTAATGTTACTTCTCCACGATCTATTAATAACGGCCACGCCGAACTGTGGAATGTTTAAAACAAATACAATTTTGTATAAATAATAATAATGTGAATAACAAAGGATGCAGCGTGTTAATAAACGTGTTTTTGTATGTGTGTGGCAACAAACGACGGCGAGTTAAGGATTCATCCAAAACAGTGGCGCGGCAAATCCCCCACCTGAGTATTTTTTGAAGAAGCGATAATTATTAGTTGTAATTTATGCAGTTGTGCAAACATTTAACACAAGAAAAACATTTTTTTCTCGACTCATTATTGCAATAAACTATTTTAAAGAGAAAATTATAATTGATAACAAATCGAAGTATAATTTCATTTAAATATTTAGCAGTACCACTTATAATTGCCATGGCGCCAGATTTGAAAAAACAGTAATTAAATGAGAACAACTCGATAAGAATGATAATTCACTCGAGATCAACTCGAGGAGAAAAGACATCACAAGAACACATGCCCAAGATCGCAAACAGTGGAGTGAACTAATTAAAATTTGATATTGATCTTGCTGGGATATGAACCCAGACCCATCTGATCGCCACAATACAGCTCTTACCAGAAGACCACAGAGGCAGCCATTTATAATACAAACAGTAAGGATTATATTTTCAATATGTACATTCGTTTTATCTTACTTACTCGATTATCTCTACTATATAGTACAAAATACATGTAGAAATATGTATGTCATCACAACAACTCCTCCCAAACGGCGAACATTAGCAACTTGAAATCTTCACATGTCATTGTTGGTTGAAATTGTTAGTTCAATTGCGCTATTTTCAACTTTCAACTCTCAACGTTTAACTTTAGACCTAAAACTGAAAACGCGATATTTTTGACGTTTCAATTCAAAAAAAAGTAATTATAATAATAGTAGCCTAGCAACATCTCAAAATTAATATATTCTGCTGGTGGCAGTTGAGATAGTAACGCGAATGCAAATATTTCTGTTGAATATTAAGTTTTATCTTTGTGAGATTGGTAAATTCGTACAACTTGGTGTGCACCTTGAATCGTCACCGAGAACTAGCGTATGTTTAAATTGTGGTGCTGCAGGAGCCATTATTAAATGCAGATCAACAAGCTGTCTATCGAGAAGTTCTACGGCGTCATAACAAGAGTGCAGGCGGCAAAATTGTCATCTTTTATTATAGCTGGTTTCAACTTTTTCCATTATTATTAATTGGTGGACTATATTTTATGGATGTAACAAAAGAGTTACGGTTGATGGTGCCATTTTCAAATTTCAACATTAGCTAGCCTATGTATAAATTTAATAACCTAATATAAGGGTTCTCTATCTTGGGCGAAGCCGGTTAAAAAATACTAATAGTTAATATAATTCAAATGAAATTTACATCTTGTTCGAGAAATTCTCTTAGAAGTATGATGCTCATGGAACTAAGCAATACTTTCTTTTTTAATTTTATTACAAAATGTAAAATTTTGGCCCGACTACCATCTGCACCAAACGATTATTTAGAGGGAAGGATTTATATGTACAGCCAACAATTCAAATGTCACCAGTGCCTTTTAATATTCATTTCTTGCTAAGTGAGAAACGGTGATTTATAGAATGAGTCAGTTTTTCTATGTGACTGACTTCAAAACTTACAAAAATTAGGTATTTTGGAATATTGGAAAGTTTGTAGACCCATACACGCCACTGTGTAAATGAATGGTCGAATGAGTAACTAACTGACCAGATTCGAGTCCCGGGAAGGTGGCGATAGCAACCTGAACTAAATTATTACCGGAGGGTCTTGTTGTTTGCTAAATGGACGCAAGGGGAGGTAAACTTCATCCAAAAAAATCCTAATAAATCGTAGAACATAAAATATAATAAATTGTCTATGGTAGCAATAAGATGGTAAACGATGTCAAATTTCTCAAAAGATAAACAATTTTATCGACATCATATCGAGGTTATACTGACAGAACGCATTAAGTCAGTTTTCGATGATTTTCTGTTTTAAATGTTAAGCTAATTGCAATTTAACTATACGAACTGGTAGAACGCATGAAATCATAGAATGTAATGGCAGTATTAAATCATATTGTTATTATTTTTATTCTGGCAACAGCATGATACAACTATAACCCATCGATAACAAATCTTATAATTTTTATGCCAAAAATATTATTCTTTCTAATGTACAAAAAAATCTATTTAAAAAAAACATTGTATTTGGGAGAGTACTTTGAAAAAAATAATGCTTTAAATCTGATTATCTCAGAACTAGTCTTTTGTGACTTCTGTTAGTAATCCTTCGATATAATATGTAACTAAGATTTTTGATAGTTCTTTCAAAATGGCTAAATGAGTGACAAAATACTAATATCAACTATGAAACAAGCGAAATTAATATTTTAATCTTTAAGCATATAAGTTGGAAACTACCTATACTTTAATTGCCCCGCCCCTCTGATACCAAACAAGAATACTAAACTTTTGATTTCACATTGTTTATTAAAGTGAAAAAATGCGGTACAGTTTACGAGGCCTGACTTTATTCAAAACGAGCCTAGTCCAAACTAAACAGACAGTCGCGGCCATATACTAAATACTATCATTTCGCCCAATTTCGTGTTATTTTATAACAACCGGTCCGCACCTCAGCGGATCACGAGAAAAAATATATTATCTACTTTAACAAGACTGATACAGCCGGGGAGTTGCTGAGGATGAATGCAAAACAGATGGTTATTTTTTTAGTCAGATTTATTACCTAACTGTCCAGAATCTAGAAAAAGTGTTTATAATATTTACAATGCAAATGAATACAACAAAACCCCGAGATATTGTCCTCGAAAGTGCATCTCTGTTTTTTATAACAATATGTAAAATTTTAGTACATTTTCCGGCAATAAAGATGGATGGTATTAAAAAACTTTATAGATATTCAATTATTTTTCTGATCCTTACGCGTCGCCATTCTGCATTTCGGTATGACAGTTTTGTTAAATATACGGTTATATTCGCTGATCCAAGAAAAAAAGGAGATTATAGATTCAGAGGAATGGTTTTGAACAAGTAACAATTCTACTAAGTAACTAAGTTAGTGACGAAATACGAGGACATGTATAAAATCTCAACAATTCAAATAAACAAAAAGTAACTTTTCGTCTATGGTTTCGTCTATGTTGTTTCGTCTATGTCGTCTATATTAGAATGAAGCGTTAAAAACAAACATAGACACTAAGATCTTCGGATAGATTTGCATGTACAAAATAAACATAGTTTTTTGGCTTGACTATAAGTTGAAAAGCAATTAATTGATCTATGCATATAATAGATTTGATGGTAGAAAGGATGCTGCAAAATAATGTAAGAAAATTGATGTCTGTTACTACCTCTAATAATAAGATATTCATTTCAGTAAAAAGGCAAAATTGAAAACTGTCTAAATAAATGGAATATACTTATATACATATATTTTAATATACATACAGCTGATTTAATAGACCAAATATGAAAGTTTATCTAACGTAGAAGAAACTAAAATACTGGTGCAAATAGTTAGTAACATTATAAAATGAATAAGAATGTATATATTTATTATCGAAAAAGGAAGCTATCAATTTATGTAGCAATCGACCGAAGCTCCTGGTTCTAATTTAAAACAGCAACCGAAGTAATTATTTCAAATATTTATGAAAATCCAATTTGCTTTGAAATTCTTCAATTAAAAACACACGTGTTAATCAATCACCTTACTACACAGCTGGGGCAAATCTTTCTAATAACTCAAAAAGAGTTTTATTTACTGAAATGTAGGTCGCGGTAAACATTTTTTGGAAAACGTTTTTTAAAAGTGTATCGTCGCAGTTGTGATAAGAAAAAGTTGAAATTAATATATATTAATTTTCCGACTCGTTCATTCCTAATATTATTTTAAGATGCTAATTAAATGTAAAATACTCAACGGTGGAACATTAAAAGCACTATATTGCAAATGAGTGAATCATGAAGTACCCTTTCGGAAAATATGAAATCATGTCACCTTCTAAAGATGAATTTAGAGCAGTGGTTCTCATGTGCGTCCACCAACGGCTCTGTAGTAATAAATATCGATATTTAAAAAAATGAGTAATATAAAATAATTACATTAGTTTGTTCGTGTTGCGTACGTATGCGGCTCGAAAACACTTTTGTAATGAATGAATATTTTAAATAAAATAGGGATCCTTTTTAGATAAAAACTAATCGTGATACTGATAAACCCTTCGAGTTGATTTGTGCTGCAGTGAATTAAGTAATTCGGTTTGTTGTACGCTAACCAACGCTGTTTATTTTGCAATCGTGTAATTATCCTTGAATAGAGATTGTCCAAACACAGTAAGTGTAACGGTGATTATCTTTTGATTTTTTTTTATAAATATGGAAGCATCTATATATTACGTTATTATTTATTTTCTTAATTTTGAAGGGAATTTGATATAATTCCCAAATTAAAATGAACATAAGAAATTATCTATAAACAATCATTCAGAAGGATGGAAGTGTAAAAATCTAATAACCAATAGATTTTTAGACATATTTTTTAAACAAACCTGCAGGATCAATAATATTAATTATAACATTTGTAAATGAAAGGATTTTAAAAACATAGCACATATTTTTTAAGAAATTATATTAACACATGAAAATTTTCTGCCTGCGGCACAAATTTTTGAAATGTGACGGTTTATGGTTAAAATAATTCAAGTAGGTGATAAGTCCCTTTTTTTAGTAAATGCATGAGCCTAATATTTTAAATCACGATTGAAAAATTTGGTGCGGCCAAAGACATTTCCAAGAGACCACTGATGTTCATTATGCGGTCACGGAAAATTTTTCCGTGAAAACTATTGATCTAGAGAATGGAAATTGGATAATATTCCGTGTAGTAAAAGAGGAAACTAAATTTTAATAAAATATTCGACGGATTAATGATTTTTTTAAATCAACTTTATTTCGAAGCCAATGTGACTAATTTTGTCATTTGTGTATGTTTTTACAGAAGAAAATAATGTGAATTTTCTTTGAAAAGGGAAGAAAGAAAGTGATAAAGGCAAGTGCATCCAGTAGACCTTATAGGTGTCTAATGATGAGAAGGACTTGCACACTAACAAGAACGCATACATCTATCTATTAACGCATGTAACGTAAGCAGTGATGGGCACATATTTCTAGACATAATGAACAACAATTAAAAAAGGGTGTTTTGTATTCATACCATTTTAAAAAATCTATTGCTTAAATACAGTTATAATTATTCAAATAAAACGCAACGGTTTTTTTATTTCATTTCAAAGTCTGACAACATAAAGAAATTATTTATTTGATTTTTTGTCGATTGTAAATTTAAAAAAATACGTGTGTTCAATGAAATGCACGTGCCAAATGTTATCTTACACTGGATAAGGGCCACACTAACACAGTGAAAATATTAACGTTAACAGCTCTCGGGCGAGCCAACCTGATGATAAATATTTGCTTTATTTTTTGTTACGGCCTCTAAAACATTTAAGCACAGGGTTGCCGATCACTACCAATGATGCAACTAAAAATTTATTCACACTTTTATGCGAAAATCTATTTGAAATGTTATGCTATATTACAAAGTAATATAGGAATTGTCACTTGAATATTGAAAATTAGTAGATCACGTGATAATGATTTCAAGGCACAAAAATGACAAAATTTAAAGCCGACATCTTTCATTAATTTCATTTGAAAACACAATATGATTTCTTGTCAGACGCATCCTTTTCGGAGAAAAAATTAAGGGAATGAAAATCCTATACTTAAAATTAACTGACACAGAAATTAAAACCACATGTGGAAATCTGTATGTTTGTATGTATGTATATCGGTCACAAGAACGCCTCCTTAAAGGTGTACAGTAACGACATGAAATTTACACAAGTCATTCTGGCTGCCATTTCTAGGTTAACTGTGCCATTTTCAACACTCAAACATTTAAATTATAATCTTAAACTGAAAACGCTATATTTTTGACGTCTCAATAAAAAGCAAGAGAAAAAATAATAGCAAAACGCTCCATACTAAAATAATCCATCACATCGTCATTGACAACTCAATCTGTGTTGAATTTCCTAACGACAATAGATTTGATGTTTTATAAATGTCACAAATACTTTCTTTCCATGGGAATGATTTAAAATTATAAAACTTTAATCAGTGAAATCCTTATTTCGTGAGTTTAAACCCTTCAAGACGCAAAACCAGCTACAATATTATATAATTTTAAACGATCACCAAAAAGCGTAATTTCGCTTGAAATAAGATGTAATAATGGCAAATAATAGGACACGCTCGATTTAACGCATTTAAATTCATATATATCGTCTGCTTAGTGTGAAAAATAGTGGAAGTGTAAAATAATGTTCAACAGAGAATTTTAATTCACAATAAATTGATCATATTATAAATCGCTTTAGTACGTAGGCATCAAAAGTTTACAAATAAATAAAATAGGATCAATTTCAATTCCTTCTCGAATTTCAGCGATAGAATTATGTATGCTTCTCGGTTAATAAAATAATTATTATAATTTAAATAGCTGGTGGTCAACCCTGGTAATAGTATCGTCCAGGCTGCAGTCGTAATCCCAAAGAGCAGGTAGAAAATATTTCCGAACCTTTTTTACCACTCTCCTTTTAACTTTATGACGGACGAACAAAGCCTGCCTCAATTTTGACAAGCGACTCATAAAAATTTCCAAAACGAAATAAAAAAATCTTTAAAAAGTTATATTGTGTTGTTCAGCAAGTTTATGTATTATATTCGTTTTATACGTGTATGTGTGTATTTATGATAGCAGTTATTTTTATAATTTTATTGTTTGTTCTTATTTATTTATTTATGGCCAGTTGGAGATTTTGAGGCAAGGTTTCATGGTTCGATGGCTGTCCGAGTTCAAAATGCACACAATTCGTCATCGTCGCAAAAGAATACGATATGAACTGAATTGGTTGAACTCTATTATGTCACTGTTGAAATAATGATTAGTTAAATTCAATGAATACTTAAAATAGTATCAACAGATCGTTAGAGATCAAAACTCAAGAAATCGAATTGACTGCAATTCCTGCTAACGCATCATGCTGTATTGTTAAAAAAACCAGTAATCTCCTTTTAAGATAGTACTTCCAAATTAGGAATGACATTTTAGTTGAAAATCGGAACTGGTTTAAAAACAGTATTCTTAGTAAGAAATTGTCAACATTCCTTATTTTTTTTCATATCAATTTTAGTATCACAGCAGTTTTCAGAGCTACTGTTGCCTAATAAGCGGAATCAAGATATTTTAATAGGTACATTAATAATATTGCATATTTGTTAAAATTATTTATTATAATGCAACCAAACTTTGATAATTTTTTCTTCTTCCATTCCTGGCAAAATTTCAAAACTCGTATAACGTTGTTACGCTGCTGAATACGCCCTGTAAGAAGAGTGTGAAGCCGTAGCAAGTGGTGATACAACGTCTGTACTCTGTACGTCAAGAATTTAAAAAAAATACTATTTTTACCTAATCATGGAGTATTTATTTTCAAGGAAGTGGCAATTCAATCAAGACTGTTTTACGTGTTTGGACTTGGTATAAAAAAAATACACCATGCCTTGGCTAAAAAAAAAACGTAATAGCAGGCAGTCAAAACCACCTATAAATATTTTTTTTCTGTAAATATCGTAAATTTTGGAAGTGTGGCGTCTCACAGGGACCAATTAATGCGTACTTTTCGTATTATACGTTAACTTCATTAAATTTCATCTGTTTCACTTCAATTGGTATGATAGTAAAACCAATTATTTAATAACATTTTATTTTTAATTTAATTGAAATAAAACACAAATAAATGATGTATTATTATTCCATTAAAACGACGACGCAGGGGCATGTTTTGACATACTGTTTTTTTTAATGTTGTTTTGATTTCAACTTCATAAACTCCTTATCACTAATGTAAGAAAATATTTAATTGGCCAGTAAAACATTAATTGCAAACGGTGACGAATTGTAAGACAGCTTCTTTCTGACAAGTTTCGTTGTGTATGGACATAAATGTCAAAGATTTGCGTTATTTTATGATTATTTTTTACATTTTGTGTAGGGATTATGATAAAACAAAATATGTTACGGGTGTTTTTTTTTTTGAATTCGGTGATGTCATTTGACGGTTTATTCAGTTTATTGGGTATATTTACGAGGGAATCCATTGATTATACTTATTTTTTATTGTCGTTATCTCGTTTCGAGGATATTTAAACGTTTTATTTTTTCAATTTATATAAAAATATTTTTTATGATAGACGTTATGTAAATTCAATATATTTTACAATTGCGACTGGATTTTTCGGTTACATGTGCAACTATTTGCGAACAACTCCAGCAAATGCCTAATAACTAATTGTTATTATAGTTTGCATAATTTAACGCTGTTTTGTTACGCCAAGAGATGACAGGAAGGCATACAATTTATTTTATCATCAAAAAATGTAACAAGTGAGAGGGAATATATTTCAATTAAGTAGTTTAAGATGACTGATTAATCTTCATAGAATGAGATACGGAATCGAATAAAACGACTCAATGATAGTTTTCATAAATGGATCTAATAACCTGCAAACTTAGACGTGAACATTAGATAGGGTCATTTCGCCAGTAGTCGGTCAGTTAAGCGACGGGTGTACTTTCAAAAGGGATTTTGAGTCAATGAATGATAAATACATATTTTTTTCGCTGTTATTCCATTAAACAGTTTACATTGTAAATAGTTTATATTGTACCGAACATAAAATAGAAGTTTACAAAAAAAATGCCAATTCTCCCAGTGGTCGGCCCGGAAAATCCAATGGTAGGCCTTTCGTTTCCCAGTGTTCGACCATCACTATGAAACTTCATGAAAATCGGGAAATAATTTACTGATACTGTAGACAGAACACGCCGTGGCGCAGTTGGTAGCGTCGCTGGCTACGATTACGGATGTCTCGGGTTCAATTCCCGGTGCGGACAGTTTTCATAGATTGATCTTTTAATTGATTTATGGATTTCTGTCCGTAGTCTGAGTCCTCTCTCCCACCCATCCCATACTCACGTGGCGTAGCAAGAGCGTTTAGCTAACCACTAGTCCTGTCCTAGCCCTATCCTTCTATCCCTACTCTCTTTGAAAAGAGAGGTTGAGCAACTGAGTAACAAGCAGTTCTCGTAGAAAAATTCTGTTGAGATACCTCCATTAGGAGACCATATGCTCCATATTGGGAGCGGACATGAAGAAAAAAAAAAAAAAAAAAAGTAGACAGAAGAATAAAAACATAATGATGCAAAGCTTTACAATATAAAGAATATTTTGTTAGCGATCCCCATACAACATGAATTTGTCGAAACGAAAAAAGTGCTCTTTTAAATTGCGTATTGCATCATATAGGTCAGTATAGTGCAGATATACATTGGCAAGTGGCAAGACTACCTACACGAAATTTAAAAAATCTGTTTTATTAAATGTATCCACTATTATTTAAGTTTAAAGCTCAAAAGGCCGACCACTGGCGACGGCTGACTTTAGGAAAACTCGCCATATCTTAAATTGCAGCTATAAACGTTCGACAATAATTCGTCAATATGCAAATTGACAGCGGAGAATTTGAACCCAGGATCATATAGCAGCAGTGGTAAAAAAAGTTGAATATTTGCGGTGGATTTATATTCTAAAAATGATTTCTTATAAATACCACTCAAAAGTTATTAACAAGAATATTTAAAAGTATTAAATAAAAAATTCTTACCAAATACTGGACTGTGATCAGCTCTGGTGGTTAATTTACTACTGTAGGGTTCTCCAGATTTCTCCTGTAACAAAAAAAAAAAAATTATAAAAAAATAACATAATTATTGTGAATTACATAATGGGTTCACGATTCAGGGGTAAGTTGATACACATCAGATTGTGGTTTCGACCTATTGGTGGGGGTTGATAGCTACCTCGATATCGAATCAAATCACGTCTCGAATCACGCAGAAGGTCAAGATATACGTCATTAGGACACCCCATCAAACAAATAAAGAAACTCGAAGAAATAAGAGAGATGCGAAGGAAAGCGGACCACTAAGATTTGGGGAAACAAGGACACGAGTATTATTGACCCTTGTGGGAAAACAACGTCAGCGTTGCGTTGCGATTGATTCGATTTAAGGATGGCTTCATTTGATTGTTATTAGGGGGAGTATAATCAAAGTTTTCCGCTAAGCAGCTTGAGGAAAACGGTTACACGAGAAAATAATATCGGTTCGCCCGTTTCATTTCGTCCGTAAAACAATGAAAGGAATGCTTATTGAAATGATATGATCACTATGATATAATTTGAGATATCGAGGTACTCAAAATATGAATCGTCCAAATTTAATCGATGTCTTAAATTGTATTATGTATTGAAGTCCGAACTGAGTTCTGCGTTGAACAGAAATGCCCATAATTCGGCAAGGTTATTTATTTCTAAAGTAAACAATGATTCTAATTCTTACATTAAATAAAGGGTGGGTTTTATTCCATTCTACTGGATGTGCGGAGGGGGGTTAAGACATGAACACTGTTACACCGAATGTACTGAGAGTAGACAGAACAATAAAAAACATAATGATGCAGAGCATGACAATATAAAGTATATTTTGTTAGCAATCCCCATACAACATGAAATTGTCGAAACTTGCGAAATAAAAATGTGCTTTTTAAATTGCATTATATAGGTCAGTATAGTGCAGAAATACATTGGCAAGTGGCAAGACTACCCGCACGAATTTAAAAAAATGTTTTTTAAATGTATCTACTATTATTTAAATTTAAAGCTCAAAAGGCCGACCACAGGCAACGGCTGACTTTAGGAACACTCGCCCTAACATACATATTCGAATGCAACGCTTTGGCAATTGTACTCTGAATCTTTTCCTCAGAAAGGATTCCTAATCAGCACTCATTTCTATTCACTACGTCATTTCTATTCACCAAGTTTTAGTATACATTACATCAGTAAAAACAAATTCTATAATAGAAAAATTATTATTCAAGTTTTAAAGTGATTATAAGTAACTGCTAATTGAATAAAGGAAAAAAAATAACAAAATTGTCATCTCGGGGTCATATAACTATCATATAATTATCCTAATATCATTCCAATTACTATCACAAAACCCGTGCAATGAATTGAATTTAAAAAAAATTATTTCCGAGAACTTATTACACAAGCATAATTTGATAATATATTAAGAAGATTATTAAGCATACACCTGCAATACAACGATGATTGCTTACGAAGGGGTCATTTTTACAACCTGCCACAACCAATTATATTTTTTACCCCGAGGCTAATGGGTTATTCGTTTATCATCGTTTGAAAATATAATATAAAGATTTCACATTAACAGACTTAGCTTCAAACAAATCAAGCGTCATATTCTGCTTCTCCGACAGCTAGAAGTCGGTAAAACAATAATGGCAAATTGAGAATTTTGACATATTTAGTGTATGATAATTTTCGGACAAATCATCGCACTGTTCTCTCGAAGGTAACCAAAGTCATAATTGTTGACGGTATATTCATGTTTTAATATATAAACTAAAGTATCTAATAGATAACTGCATGCTTGTGACTCTTTGACTACGATAATAATCCGGGTAGATTGCGTCGATTAAAATATGTAAGGCTCACCTTCTCTATATTAACCCTTTTCCTCCCAAAGGGATTGAATATCGGCACACCCAATATATGTCAAAACTACCAGAGGTAAAAATTTCGGCCAGACACTTTTGAGTCAAATTTACGATATCTTCTTTAATTTTGTTGGTGAAAAATCAGTATTTTTTTTTAACCATATCCGCTCCCTATTCGGAGAATATGGCCATCACGCGGTTCCTCCAAGCTTCTCTGTCCCCCGCCAGCCTCCTCCCAGGTCATCCCAGGGTCCCATAGCTCCGCTGAATACATCCTATGGATGTTCATCAGCGGCCTTCCAGGGCGACGGAAACTTAAGATGGCTAGAAAACTAAGTATGCAAGGTCTCAATCGTCGAAATTACAATTTGACGTCCAGTAAAAGACACAAGACAAAATATAATTGGGCTGGGCATTGATCTGCACGGAAAGATTCACAAAACCGATTCAAAATTCCTTCTATTATTTTTCTGGTAATCAATCGTACATATCCATTGCATATGACTATATTTATTTTATTTAAAAATAGAAAATCATGCAATGAGGGGATATATAAGTTGCAAAAAGAAATATGGTAAGAAACAAAAAATCGGTAGGTAATACAATTTAGACAGCGTAAAGTGGTCTGCCAGTTTTCAGTCATTCATCTATGATATCGGTATAACGTTGAACTCTTCTTTCACATTTCATTCACATATTAATTCTACTGTTATGCGTGCTAGCAAACTTTTTGGGTTAATAGTAAGGCTAAGTAAATCATTTGAAAAGCATTTTGAGTATATCATACTAATAGATAGTAGATATAATAGAGCTGAAGATACCCACTCTGAGAGAGTGATCTTTCCTAATCATAGTTTAGTAGTTTCTTCTTCAAATATTTTATTATTTTCTTTTATGTACTTAAACGACAGTAATTTAGTTTTCTTAAATGAGGAAATAATTGCAAGTTGAAATTTTTCTTTCATAATGTAGTTCTACCAAGTAAATGCTACTTCAATCAACGAATAGAAATATGTCGACCTCAATTGAAAATCAATTTATCAATTCAATAATGTCAAGTTGAAATTTTTCTGTCATTACAATGTAGTTCTACCAAGAAAATGCTACTTCAATCAACGAATAGAAATATGTCGACCTCAATTGAAAAATCGAAAATCAATCTGGATATTTTTAATAGTGTAATTCGACAACAACTTTTGGGATTATCTTACTCTTAAACAAAACTAAAAGTATAATATCTGCATTTGTTGCAAAAAAATTACTATACAAACAAAATTTGGGGAGAGGAGAATGCTCTCAATTTCCAAATCTTTAGAAATTACAAAAACGAGATAAAGATTTGCTAGCTTATTGTCAACACTTAACAGCTCATCATACTGACCTCTGCCATAGATTTGAAGATATTCTTCACTTGGTTATCCCAGATTGGATTTTAGACACCATTTGCAAGCAGAGCCACAAACTGAGATGAATACACACTAATACAGGAGCAATTTATTGAATTATACACAAATGAGGAGTTGGAACCAATGTTTGTACAAGGATACCACAAATTCTGGTTACAAAAAGAGATACCAACTTTATATTCTGCATTGTGGGGACTGTACAGAGGCTGTTCATTGCTTTCCCGTTTTCCTATTTAGTAGAATGTGAATTTAGTGCAGTTATGAACCTCATGACGAAAAAAAGAAACCGACTGCAAATTAGTGCTCGTGGAGACGTAAGAATGTTACTCACAAATATAGAGCCGAACATAATTAATTTCATATTATCTCATCAGGTTCACCCATCTCATTGAAATAAAATGTGTTTTTGTATTTTTTAAAGCAAAGGCTATAATTTCAATAAATACTACTTAAAATATTAAAATGTTTTATTTGTATTTTATTTTTTACATTCGCCATTCAAGACATCAAAATTATATTTTTTCTATTATGCAGTTATGTAGGGGGGTAAAGATGAGGGGTTTGCTTTAAGAAGGGGTCCATGGGCATAATGAGTTTGGAAATCACTGACCTAGATATACATATTAATATTACTTCATAGTTCATGGAAGATGTAGAAAGATTTACCGGAAGTGAAAAAGCAGCAGAATACAATAAAATACATGGTTAAATGTTATTTTAAACACCGTTTTGAATTAAATTCATACTTTACTTGGATCATAGTACCTATGCCCGCCTCATAAAACTTTCTTTAAAGTGCACTACTAAGAATTAGATGAATTATTTTAAAAATGAAATAACGTATTGTGAAGAAATGCAGTTAATAGAAAGGGGTAAAGGAAGACCAAGTCAGTGTTGGGGATATAATAGTGGAAGTAACAGAAAAAACACACTAAACTATTTTTGTTTTATTGTTTGGGATGGCATTATGGAGTTAGCGTGGTCAAATCGGTCTGAACGGGGACTTAGGGTCGACTGGTCAAATCAAACATCAGATCCATTCATCTTATCTGCGATTCCCAATATTATTTTTGACAAAACTTTTATATGTTGTATGTTTGTGTTAAAAAAGACCATTTATTGATAACGTTAAAATTAACGCGAATATAGATCTTTTTGTGCGAATTGAAAATACACATAAAAAATTACGCTAAAAAATTAATGTCAAACATTTTTTTTTACCACGTTCACTCCGAATGTGGAGCATATATTATGGTAGGCACAGTAGGGATAGAAGGATAGGGCTAGGACAGGACTAATGGTTAGCGAATCGTTCTCGCTGCGCCCCGTTTTTAGGAAAGGATGGGTGGATAATAATTTTATACATCACCAACATTCATGCCTACGATCAGAAATGCATAAATCGATTGGAAAATCAAATTAATGAAACTGTTTGTACCGACGTTGACCACTGCACCACGTAACCGACTCAATATCAAACAATTTGTACATGCAAAGCCCATCTGACTCTCCATATCCACCGCATGAAAAATGAATGAATTGTAATTTACAGCAATGGATTAAAAGAAAATAAAGCCAAATATAATCAAAGTTTACGAATGTCTGTCTTTATCAACAGGTTGATGAAATCGGTGATTGTGAAAGCTTTGCGAGGGCGGGCATGGAGTTGGGTGTGGGGAGACGAAGGAAGGCGGTGGCGTTATCGGATTACGGCAAAGAAAAAGCTCCTTGAAGAAATTCACTAACGCGTGTAACTCGTATTAACGCTAATTGATTGGTTTTCAGTCGTACGAACCTTTTATACTATAGGAAATGAGGGGAAAAACTCGACGGAATTTATCATGGTTTAATTAAAAATAAACCAAAGAATTATCGATGGGACCATGTAAACAGGCCAACGGGACATGGTTCAATACGGTGTAATGAAAATTTTCAATTTTATACCTAGTGACATGTGTATATATATATCTTATATATAAACATGTCGTATAGCCCAGACCGCTTTGTAAACGTTTTATTATTGTCACGCATCAAATGTAGATATGAAATATTCTCATGACGTAAGCGTTCGCGGTGTACATTTAAAGTAAAATGTTATACAATGCACACACAGTTTCGACGTACTAGCTACTTTAGACATTCAGTATTTCAATGTCAATACAGTCATCTATGACGGGTACGAACATACTAGTAATATAATAGGAATTGTTCCAAAAATGCCGCATACATGAAGGACAAGATTGACAAGATAAGATCAGCCAATACATTTTTGGAAACGTCCGCCCACGTATATACATATTTTTTGAGCTTGATATTACCCGTCTTCAACTGAATAAACGGTCGTAGTAATTTATTTTTACCATGTCCGCTCCCAGTATGGAGCAAATGGGCTCCTGATGGAGGTATCTCAAAAGAAGTTTTCTACGACAACTGCTTGTTACTCAGTTGCTCAACCTCTCTCTTTCGGGATAGAAAGATAAGCCTAGAGCAGGACTGGTGTTAGCTAATCGCTCTCGCTATGTCCCGTTTTTAGGATAGGAGGGAATTTTAGACATCAATAACATACATGCCTACGAAAAGAAGTCCACAAATCGATTGAAAATTAATTTATGAAACTGTCCGCATCGGTATTTGAAACCGAGATATCCGTAACCGAAGCCAACGACGCTGACTACTGCACAGCGGACCCGACAATATTGACTATTTTATTACTTATTTTCCAAGAAGACATGGAATGGATTTTTTTATTTTGGACAGAATTAACATTTATCGAAAAACCAAAATGCCGACATGGTTGGTAAGAGCGCGATATTATAAACAACTTTGAGGATTTTATTTATACGGAGAGCGAATATAACTCATATTTTCAAAAGACACTCTCGGCAATTATTTGAAAGGGTTTGTCACAGCTGCGTTACGCGATTTACCCAATAGTGGCTGTAAAAATGTAGATTAGGTTTGGAATATAGAGATTCGGTAGTAAAGACATGTTTAATCCGAAGGAGTAATACACGCGCAAACAAGTGAGGCAACCAGTTTTTAATTTTGTATTGTTGATCCATATTATGAAATTATTATGGCTTCCCGAAAAGCGCGGAGGCGTAAAGGGCAACGGTGCGTGTAACTTATGCGCGCATTCTTTCCACGTGTTTATTGTAACCGTGTTTATTTGACAAAGGTATGAAAGGCGACTGATAAGATGCCCTGAGAGAGCGTAACGAAGTTGACTTAGCTGTCGCAACGACGGGTAAAGACAGAGATGGGTTTAACGACTTCGAGGAATGTTTTGATCAAGTCGGATGTAGTGATCGAGTTAGAAATAATAACGTATCGGTAATCAGTAGTTCCGCTATCTACCGCTGAACTTGAGCATCGCTGCGATGTTTCATTAAGGCAACTAATTCTTTGGTCAGTAAGTAATTCGATAAATGTTATCATTAATTATTCATAATAATTATGAAAACAATTGCCAAATATACGTTGTTTTTTACCATGTCCGCTTCCAGTGTGGGCCATATGGCCTCCTAACGGAGTTATCTCAACAAGAGTTGTCTACGAAAACTACTTGATAATCCATTGCTCAACCTCTAAAGGACAGGACTAGTGGTTAGCTAATCACACTCGCCATGACCCGTATAAAGGATCGAATGAGTGAGAGGGAATTTTAGACATCACAAACATGCATGACTACTATCAGAAATCCATAAACCGATTGAAAATTTAATTTATAAAATGGCTACGTGGTGCGGTGGCTAAAGTTACGGATGTCTCGGGTCAAGTTGATTTGATTGATTTTTCAATCCATTTATGGATTTCTGATTGTAGGCATGAATGTGTATAAATTACTGACCTTTTATTTTTATTAACTTAACGTTTTGATTAATTACTGATCAAGAATTGGAATAGTTACTGACCCAATAAATGCAGGACTTTCATTAATAATACTATTGCTGCTTTTCAGAGACTACTGCAAAAATTAAAAATTTAAACATTGCAAATTAAATTGTTAATTTTTAATTTAGTAAATTACCGACAGTATAATTAATTTATTTAAATATTGGTGAAAAAATGTCAATAATAACTACGACAAAATATGAATGAAAAATTTGAATTGTTGAGATTGAGTACATTTACATTTATTTGGCCATTCGTGTCATGCCTGAAGATGCCGAAAGGCGAAACCCGGGTCGTTAGTGACAAAATACATTGAAATGTACAAAAACTCAAAAATTTGATATTGAAATTCCATCAAGCATACCCAGTCGATGTCTTAAATTAAATGAATGACAAATGAACGAAATGTCTGATTTGACGTGTAATTTTAATAATTATGAAACTAAATTTAATTCTTCAGTAGAAGTCTCCGCATGAAAGGGTTAACGAAAATGCATCCAGATAAAATAAATGGTTCTATGCATATTTATGTAGGAGTGAAGAAGCGCAGTTTAAACATGAAGCCACTTTGAAGCGTCTGCTATGCAAATACAGAATATCACTATCTAGAACTCTCCACTACTACCCCTCTTACGGATGGAGGGCATATCTCCGAAAATCTTAAGTTATGGGGATACTCTTCAAGAGGCGATGAAATTCTAACTTTAAGAACTAACTCTTCAGACAATAACTCAAATGTTAAATACGCATATACCGACGTGAGTTTAATACGCCTGTCGCGGATAGCTACTTTTTAATGTAACTAAATACTGGATACTAGATTAATACATATGAGTATTTAAATATTAGCCACCTCAACCATTGGGTGCTATAGTTAGTAATTTGAATCATTCAAACATTAGAAATTTCCAAAGGTTTGTCACTGACCACACGGGTTTCGCTTTTCGGCATCGTCAGGCATTTAAATATATATATGGCCTGAGCAAACTTTTTGTCTGAAGGGCCACATAAGTCTCTTAAGTTAATATCTGAAAAACAAAAAATTCAGATATTAAAAATTTAATGGATACTCATAGCTGCTCTGCTTTCTCCACTTAAGATGACTGTTTATTATTCGTATTAATTACATACTTAATATTTGATTATTTTTAAATAGTTCACTAATTTTTTTTTATAATTTTCCTGATTCATTATTGTATATTACATTAGTAAAGTCATTAAAAATTTTGTTCAGCTAAATGGACTTTTAATGTAGCTATATTTGTGATTTCAGATTAGTATTTAATGATTTGTAAGAGGTCCATAACATTTTTATTGTAGACTCTTTTATTTGATTTATGTATAATTTGTTTGCTTATCAGTATTTTCTTGTCTGAGTTCATGAACCATCAGTTTTATATACCTTCATTTTTATAAGCCTGTTATGTTTGTATTTTTATCAGTTGATAATGCTCGTAATGAGCGAAACCGGTTCTGATCATTATAAATATGTGGAAGTAGTACAAATGAATTGTGTTTTATTTTTTAATATATAATGTCTTTCCACCAAGAATTGACAGTTAACACCTTAAAAGTGATAAAAAAAATTTGTAATACGCGTCGGGCGGCATGTGGACAGCGGGCCGGGTCGTAGTTTGCTGAGGCCTTAGGCCTTATAAAGAATTATTGAAACTGACAGTCAGAAAACAGTTTGTATCGTTTATATATATAAATATTATTCAAAGTCAGGAACAAAAAGTATTTTCGTCATGGAACTACATAAGTCACTTAGCTCAATATTCATAAATGTATATGTATCGGTAGGTATATGTAAATTATTGACGCACAGTTTTGAAGAGGTTTGTCGATATCTGTGGTCTAGTGGGAAGAGTTTAAACTAGTGATCAGATGCTTCAGAATTCGATTAGTAGGGTTAATAATATATTTAGATTTTTTTTAAGATTTAAAATCTTGGGCATGGCTTTTCGTGAAATATTTTTCCTGAAGTGGCATTAAAATTTCTCATCGCGTTTATCTTTTGTCATTTTTATCTGGCGAATTGACTATAACTATTATAAGCTGTAATGCCAAATATTTTTATGAAATCTTGATAAAGAAAAATACTAAGCGAAACTTACTTACCGCAGTATTTATTCAATGATAATAACGTGAAGATATCAAATAAAAGCAGTCCTATTAAAAAAACCAGCAAAATTCAACAAATATGGAAGTGCGCTCGAAAATTTCTCTGCCGTTATCTTTTATTTATTAGTCCATTAACAATATTCTAATTCAGTTAACTGCGCGGGCGTAAAAACAGTAGTCGGCCTATAAAATCTAATTCATAGTCTCTGTTGGTTTAATATGTCACATTTAGTATGGACTGTCTCAAATTATCACGGGTGGACACGCACGCAGAGATAGTTAGTGGCATAACCCCTCTCCTCACGCACAGGTTAGAGTTCCAGACACTGCCCCAAGGAAAAAGTCAACACGACATTTTGATATCAAAACGGGGAGGCTATAATTTAAAGTAGCTGTGTTAAGGCAAGCGTGAATTTCAGGTGTGAATAGTAACATAATTTGAGAAATTGAATAGATATTTGGTAATTGAGGAATATATATTATTACGCAATAAAAGAGACAAGGGGAAGTAAGGAATATAAATATATATGTTTTGAAAGGTACGGATTTTATATTGTCGGTTTAATAATATAAGATTGTTAAGAACAAATCTCGTTAGGGTAGTGTTAATCAGACGCGTCAAAGTGACAGTACTTTTATAATTATTAAAACAAACAGCGAGTGCATTTATGAATCAAATTCCGTCGCAACTGTCAAAACGCATATTAAAGAAAAATACCTATCAGGGAATTATTTGACAAAAAATAATGGCAAACAATTATCATAATAATTCGAGAAAGATCGTCTATGGAACCTAGTTTTCAATATAATATAAACTAATGAAAACATAATACATCTCAGAAAAAAACCATATACCTATCGATACTAGAAAGCAACAGTGATATAAATAAAAATATACCAGTTTCGAGATAATTGAACATGAAGGTTTGTTTTATACTTTTAAAATAGTTAATTAAAGTTGTATTTAGTTTTTATTGCGGCTTATGAAAGAGGGTAATAGTAAGAGTTTGTGGATATCGTCGGCTTAACTAGCAAGTAGCGTATCTATATTTCAACTAACTGTTCATGAGTTTTAAAACTCAATAAATTTCAGACATCGACTGAGGGTGCTTGATAGAATTTCAATATCAAATTTGGTTTATTGAGATTTTAAGATTGAGATAAATACATGGAAGTGTACAAAATCTCAATAATCCAAATTCAATAAATTTGGTTTAAACCAATGTTATTTTTGATTTAACATTAATATTATGTAAAACTCATAGAATACCATTGATAAAACTGAATTTATTAATTTTTAAAAATCTTTTTTCATTTTTCAAACATTTTTCTGAATTGTAGAAGTTAAGGCGATGATATTATTATTTGCATCTAGTTATTCCAGTTATCCCACTGATACTTAAAGTTATATTGAGATTCTGCTTTTAATATGGGCATTATTTTTTTTTAATGTAGATTTGGATTTCAGCAATCGATTTTTATACTTGTCGCAAAATGTTGCTTTCAGGCAGCGATATTTGCAACAAATTGAAATATAATATTTAAGAAATGGTGATATTTTGTACGACGGAATTACCGCAGTTCAATCAAGATTGGGAGACTGCTCATTTGTACAGTAGTGCTGAAATAGCGTAAACGGTAATGTCCAACGAACCGGTAGGGCGTAGGAGTAAGGCGAAGAATTCGCCAACTAGATGTAGTTGTTGATAACTGCCGAACTGAGTAAATGAAGAGTTGTTGGAATGGAAGCCAAGACTCACTCAATTTGTCGCAGCCATGGTGATAATGACACTGTGTTGTAATATTTATTTAGTGTGTATTTTGAGACATGATTCAAAATTGCAATTCACCCAAATGAATGTACTTCCTGTTTTGCTTTCAAACCATTTTAAATACGTTTATAGAGATTTTATAAAATACCGTAATGTAGTATTTTTAGTTTAATCAGGCATGCTTTGTGTTCAAAATATCGTCAGTACAAGACGATTCACTCGATAAGTAAATACCGTTTACGGTTGACTTGCATTTGTTGAACAATGCTGCCGCATTTCCGATGAAGGCAGAAATCAAATTATTACATAACTAGCACTTTATGACAATCTACTCTTACAGGAAGCTGACGAGTGACATGCGCAGTTGAAAGTTCAGATAATAAAACAATGTTTGATGCTATTAACCAAATTACAAAGATAAACAATTCCACATGCATAATTTATTAACTAATTTAAGCCGCCGACTTATTAATTATAATTGTGCAGAAAAGCTACTAGGATACACTAAACGTAAAGTCATTTTACAAATATTGACTAGACGACAAGAGCGGAAGAGACAAAAACCAATATAAAGTGAGAAACCCTTTTAAATTCATCATTTAAATGTAAATAATAAAGCTGTTCAATGTGAAGCGAGTAGACCGATTCACTTGACTACGTTTTTGTGACAATGTTTAATCTTTGATACCTATCAACTCTTTAACAACGATTTTTTAATATTAGAGATGAGACATATTTGGATTTTTTTTATTAATAAAGCATACCTACATGTTTACATTTTAATAATATTGAATTAGAGCTCTGTGAACGTAGCAATTATAATTTAAATATATGGATATATTTATGAAAGCGACTGAGGGTGCTTGAAGAAATTTCAATCACATTTGAATTGTTCAAATTTAATACGTAAATGTACAACGATTCAAATTTGATGTAGACATATGGCAGTGCAAACACATAAGTCAATACTGCAAGGTTTTTTTAGGAGATAGTTTTTTTTTAGTGGTATGTTTTATTTTATTTTGAACACAAAATTTAAAAATAAAAACGTCAAATAAATCGCAAAACATTGCTAGAATATGTAGAGTATCTGATCAAGTCTAAATTATGTGGTTATTACTCCTGTATTTATGAACAATGACATTTACTACAAATTTGTACATATTTGAGTATTGTATTTATGTGTAGGTAAAAAGTGGAAGAATTTGACTTATGCGATTGGAAGTCCCAGACAAGAATATAATAATGAAAAAAATATTTCAAAAAGCATTCTGCGTAGAATAGAGCTGCCCATTATTTGGAGCGGATTCTCCAAGGGCGTGGTAGAGCAGTTAAGTTTTATTGGTTAGTCTGAATGACATCGTAAATAAATTGGATTCAGTTTCAAGAGAAAATAAAAACAAAAAATATAAATCCCAGGTTTGCCTGTCAATAATAAATCACGCAATAAAAATGGAAATGATTCGGCATAGTATAAATAATAAAGTAATCAAAGTAATAAAAGAGTATGCCGAAATTCATCAGTTGATACTATAAATCATAATTTTCAAACAATCTTCAATGATCGAAGATCAAACTCTTTCATGGTTATAGCATAACCGACATCAGTCGATTAGATTCATTCAATTTTAATATGGATATATCTTCTATAAAACGTGTCTAAGAAATAGAAAATTTGAATATCCAAATCATTATGTGTATAACTTTTCCATGGAAGTTAACATAACATGCGAAATAGCAAAATTCTTATTATTATGCTTATATTATTTAAACAAAACAAATAGTTTTATATTTAAAACACGATACCTTTCCAACAAGAATTGACACCACAATTGTAACCACCTTAAAAGTGATTATTAAGTCGTTAAAAAGTGATAAATTCTATCTGCAGAACTTCAGGACAGACTGACAATTTAAATGTGTTATTAAATTCATGTAATTATTGTAAACATTACTTTATACTATGAAAAACTATCAAAGTATTCAGTTCTACAATTAGTTAGGTCATATAAAATTTACTTTGAAAATCCTATCAAGTAAATGTCAATCATCTTATCTAGTTATATCTCTACAATAACAGAAACAGATTTTGTCGGCGTCCGTGGCGCAGTTGGCAGCGTCGTGAGTTACGGCTACGAATGTCTCGGGTTCAATTCCCGGGGTGGAAAGTTTTCACAAATTGATATTTCAATCGATTTATGGATATCTGTTCGTAGTCTGAGTGTTTGTGTTGTCTGAAACTCCGTCCTCACCCACTCATCCCATCCTCTCGGGGTGTATCGAGAGCGATTAGCTAACCATTAGTCCTAACCCTATCCTTCTATCCCTACTCTCTTCGATAAAGAGAAGTTCAGCAACTGAGTAACAGTTTTCATAGAAAAAAAATCTGTTGAGATACCTCCATTAGGAGACCATATGCTCCAAATTGGGAGCGGACATGGAAAAAAAAATAACAGAAAAACATGAATAAATCTGTCCGTCACAAGAATTGCTCCCAAAAGATGTACAGTAAGAGACGTGAAATTTGCACATGCCATTATTTCTAAGTCAACTGAGCTGTTTTAACTTTCAATTTCCAACATTAATATTAGTTTGGATTATTGAGATTTTGTACACTTCCATGTATTTTGTCAAATGTATTTTGTTAAATTATATTAATATTAGTATTTGATGGACTGTATTTTGTGGGAGAGGTACGGTCCACTGTGATATGTTCCATTGTCAACACGAGCTTGCACCAAAATAACGCCAATGTCTAAAAGGTAGTGACCCTCTAACCCAGGCGAAGCTGGGTAATAAATACAGTATAAATACATATTAGGTATACTGTCATTCAAATCCCCTTTAGGTAATTGCGAATTATTACGAAATAGTGATTGGAATATGTGACGTCTCAATCAGTCCATTTGTGACTGTCTTATTTAATAGATTAAACTTTATTGATCAAGTAACATCGTAGCTTTTAAGTTCTTTACCCTTGGAAGCCTACGTAGATAGGGTGTTGGACCTACGTCTGTATGTTCCGTCAACATATTACAGATCAATCTGCACGATAAAAGCTCGAAACTATGCATGTTTGGCTAAGCATAGCTCTGCATTAAGATTTCGTTATGAATTTATAATATTATTTCTGTTTGCATCATAACTATAACAGATAGAATATAACAATAATTATACGCTATGTCTGCGAAACGCCCTCCAAAGTAGACTGAAGAGGAAGTGGCCGCATTGTTTGCAAAAAACCTGACAGAGGTTTCACTAATCTAATTCTAGGAAGGCTCGCCGAAAAACAGTCCCGCCTACCTGACTCTGACAGACCAGAATACGATTTATTGCTATTAAACATACTAAAAAAAGAAAAGAAAAATACCATGTACCAATCGATTTCGTGGTCCGGACTAAACCAACAAACCGCGAATATCACTTTATTTCTTCCGGTAATATAAAAATCAAATCTTTACAAGTGGATGAACTTATTACGTTCAGGGAGTGCTATAAATGAATATAATCGCATTGTCGGTATAATACGTAATCGGAATTTCGAACAGGACATCAAAAATTGGTTACTTCATAATATATAAAATACCTTTCGTTTGAGTGTGTTGAGGCACTATGCATGAGTTACTTGTAGGGAGTTACTAAATTGTCAAGATGAACTACATAATGTGAGAAAAAGATATATTATTACATATCCATCATTAAAATTGCAAAATGCATAATTGTCCAGAAATGAATGTCTAAATGATAAACAGGTAAACGTGCTCACTGCTGAGAATTATTGTATTATTCTTTACCATAAGAATCTGCGAATTAACGAATACCGGTATTTAAACATATTGTTTACTTTGCAAAAAAAAATTCACGATGTATTATTTCTGATTAATAGTGGACATAAAAATAATATTGATAGCTATACCAAAACGTTCGGAAGAACACACTTATTTTTATAAATTATTCGTTACAAAACTAAATGAAAAAGGTATAGAATTCAAATATATGACAAAATTCAAAGATCAATTACTCAAAACTAGTATTTTTCAGTGAGGGTCTTCTTCCAGAACAACGAAGATATTTAGTTTGGGATTCTTTATTTTGGTATAAAACCGGTTGAATATAAAGCAAATATTAATTAAACAATTTGGTTATTCTCTTCTAGGTATATAAAATGCTTCTAATAAAAAATGGGAATACATTTTTTTTCAATACCGGTATTGTTTTTCTCGTTATACCGATAAGCGGATCCCTGATTATATGGTATAAAGAGTGGAGAATGGATGTAATAAAATATACAGCATTAAATTTATAACAAGACATAGTCGCTGTTTTCTAGTACCAAAACAGTGGCCGGATGAAAAATGTTTTTTAGCTGTCTCAAAAGTAAAAAAAAAAGTTTTCTCCGGATTGCGAGTGAAAGAGACACCCCACGATATTTTTTTGTTCAACACTAGTTGGTATCAAGCAGGGCTGCATTGTGGCACCACCGTACATCGGCGATAATTCGGCTTGCGTGGTCCAGGCGGGGCTGTTAATCTGATTCCGAGAAGTTCTCATCTCGTTTGGTGATAAACAAGGCGACCCAACACTTGCGGTCTAATCCAATAACAGGTAAATGAAATGTCGTAGTCATCTCACAAATAAAAAAATATGTTGAATTCATTCTTTATTATTATATTCATGATTTTACAAATTCGATTTATTTTTAATCTGGTCTGTTCAATTTGTAGTGTTTTGACTTCAAATTAATGTTATGTTCAGTTTGGAGTTTTATTAATGATCGAAGGCGGAGACACATTGTCAACACCCAACGCCACGTCAGCTTGTTGTACCGTGTTGAGTAAGATCACAGTTGATATTTTAACATGGAATAACACGTCGAGTGGCGTGGCGTGTTACCAATATGTCATACCCTTTAGTGTGATTCAATCGTCCAGTCTATCCTTTTAATTATATGAAATAACGATAGATTCATTGGCTATCAATCAGGTGCTTTACGCTCAGTTTTACATCAGGTAGATAACGCATATTTTTTTAACTGAATTCGTTATTTTTTTTTTTCATTTGAAATACAATATGTTATATATAAATATATATTGGTGTATAAAAAGGGTGAACATGTCTATAAAGCCCACCGTGAACGTACCAATTTCTAATTGTAAAATACAATACTATCCCAATTTAAAATATCTGTACAATACAGTGTTGTATCGATAAACATATCATAAATATTAATTTATTTGCCTCATACCTATATTTACATACATGAGTAGTGGACCTTTAATAAAAATGATATATGTATGGTGAATCTTCGATTTCGTATTTCTTGTTGTATCGCGTGAAATGATAGTTCAAAAATGAAACACGATTTATAAAATATTATTTTGAAAGTTGTCGCAAAAAAAAAATATTAAAAATAAAAGTAGAGACGCTTTGTCACTTACCAGTTTTAAAATTATAACGAGTGACCGCCGTGGTAGTTTTATTTAATATATTCTACGAAGAGCATATAATTAAATTTCTAATAATGTATGATCGATACGTGGATATCTGTAATGTAATTTCTGGGCCACGGTGTTGACATGGTAACCGCACCACGGACATGTACTCTCAGCCGAGTCGAGTCACAAAACCAACAAGCGACTCGCAACCTGCAATTTGGGAGTCGCCCGGGGCGCTTCGTCGTTAGCGCGGCGGTTCCTCGGCTTCACAGCTAGGCTTCTCCGCCGGCTCGCGGCTCGGTGTGCCCCGTGCGCCTCCCTGCCCTGCCGACGTGCTCTTCGAACCCCGCGAACTGCGACTGAGAGAGCGGTTTTGGTTTCACTAAATGGGTGTTACGAATCGAATTCCGACGAATTCGATGACGTCATACCATTTATTATGATGCTCTTGTTCAAACAAGGCGAAAATTTAGAATTATTTGCCTGACACATACTTTCGAAATATAAACATTCCTAACACGATAAAAAAATACATGCATAGCTATTAATAACAGTTGTATTTCAATAATTATTCTTGATTTATCTTCGAAGCAATGTCACGATGCAGCCATTGATTGAGAATATTTAATCTTCTGTATAAAACACGAAACTATTTTTGCATCATACTGCAAAAGAGTAACAACCTATTGCTGATCAAAAAATATTAAAAAAAAACTTTTATATCAATTTATATTTATATATCAGGCGCGTGTGGTGGCTTTACCTCTTTCTCGCTCAATCACATGAAAAGTAAAGGTGCAAGCGAGATGCAAGGGCATGCGGCGCATGCTCTTGTATCCTTCTCGCTCATACTCAAATTAGTTTGTGCGATAGAGATAGTCATAAGTCCACCGCACGCCGATGATATATATATATATATAACCTATAGTAAAAATTAAATTTAGTTGAAATTTACGAGAGAACGATTCTATTTTCACACTGCCGATAAATTTGTGGGATATGTTGGCAGATTTAATTGATAGAACACCATTTATAATCAACATTTATATTAGAAACAAATATTTACCTAGTTTACGTTATTATTTTGCTGTAATAACCAGAGACCCGAACCGGAAAAACCGTTATTTTTGCCGGAACGAAAACCGGAACTGAACCGATATTTACTTCGGTTTTTTTTTTCAAATTAAGAGAATATTTTCCGCTGATAAGTCATATTTAATTAACAAATCGTGCCCAACAGTTTTAATTTGATTACTAAATTGTATTTTTATCAATGCTCGCGATGAATGATAAACTGATCATAAACATGTGGAAGCAGTGCAAACAAATTGTGTTTTATTTTTAAAATATAATGTCTTTCCACAAGGATTGACAGTTAACACCTTACAAGTTATTTAAACCGAAAACCGGACTGAACCGATATAATTTTTTCACCGAACAGTAACAAAAAAATAACGGTTTGGGTCCCTGGTAAATAAAACTCAACGAAAAGCATTTGTAAGTCTGTCTGAGGATGCTCGTCAACTGATACCACGTTAACTTTTTAGGTTTTTCTACATATTTCAAAGTGCAACTAAAAATGCTGATGAGCTAATAATATCGAATAGATTTTTGATTAATTAAGTAAAAAAAATATAGAGAACATACCTTTATAAGAATTGTATCAAAGCTCTGTAGATCTTCTACTAGGAAGAAGACGTGAATGAATGTGCTTGAATTAACTCAAAATATCTTTAATTTATTCAGCTCTGTGTGTGTGGAATATTAGTGTGCCCAATTTCCTAGAATTGATTTCATCCGTGAGCAGAAATTTGTGAATGATTTCCTTACAGTATAACGTAATTGGGTAACTTAAACGAGAAATTGAAACGGAATACAATAAGGGAATCAAGAAGCAAACAACGTCGCTACCCTGAACATTTTCTGCCGCTAAAAGTACAATTATTTAAAACTCACACCATGCGCGAATTTCAAACAATTAAATGAAGAATTACGACTGCTACAGTCTGCCCGAGCGACGGAGACGCGAGTGCACTTGAAAAACGCGGGAAACTCAACATTGCAAAATGGCAGCAACATGGCGGGGAAAATGCTAAGCCCAGGAGCGTGGCGTAATTGCTGTGTCCATTAGTGTTGCAATTACCGTACTGCTTTGCGAAAAGATTTTTATAGAAAAGTAAATCGGGTGGTATAGGATTTTGTATGAGTAATCTATACCCATCGCTCTTTGCTCACATTAACAACATGTGGCGTGCTGCTGATATTCCCTTTTAATTTCAAAAAACGGAGGTACAAGAGGTTGCTCTTTCACACGGAAGAAAAATATCAACCGGTCATAAATATCATGTTTTTATTAAATTTATGTTTAACGCAAGAACACTCAACCTTTTTGATTTCAGCGAATATTTCCTTTATTTTACGGCGCCGTGGTAGCGTCGTTGACTACCGTTACGGATGTCTCTGGTTCAAGTTTTAATGAATTGGTCTTTCAAACGATTTATGGATTTCTGTTCGTAGTCATGAATGTTTGTGATGTCTAAAACTACCTCCCACCCATCCGATCCTCAAAAACGGGGCGTAGCGAGAGTGATTACCTAACCAATAGTCCTGTCCTAGCCCTATCCTTCTATCCCTACTCTATTCGAAAAAAGACAGGTTGAACAACTAATAAGCAGTTCCCGTAGAAAACTTCTGTTAAGATACCTCCATTAGGGGGCCATATGCTCTACTTTGGGAGCGGAACGTGGTAAAAGTAGGATGTTATAGTAAGAATAGAGTATATATGATGACAATAATATAAAAAGGTTTACAATAAAAATGCAGAAGAAAACTCAGAAAATAAGGCAAAGAGTTTTGAAACGCTGGAAGAAGCTTTGTTCGTCGTCAATGATATAAATAGTTTTAATTGTGTACATAATATAATAAACTTATTATAGTATGCAGAGAGGCTGTTTTGGCAGTTTGAAATTTGAGTGTTGTAACAGCTAAAACATGATTGTGGCTGAACAAAAATAACATACAAAAAAAGTAATGTGTCTTGGCGCCACAATACCAAATTAACGCCCGTCGTAATTTAGCCAAGCGATTTGCTTATTATAGGGTGAAGCAAACATATTGTTATTTATTGAACCTCTAGACACGCGAAGATTAAACAAATCTTTTTCAATTTTCATTTGAGCCTATATGCAGTAGGATTCTCATTGACTATAAATGGTCATAAATCTAACGAATTGATTAGAAATAGAGCCATTTAATTTTCGGTTCTCTTCCTTAAAACAGGGAAATATTATTTGTATATGAATTGTAGCATAAAATATGGACCGATGACAAATGAAGTGGGCCAGTTGATATTTTCGAAAAATATGAGTTAGGTGCATTTTGGTATTCTAAAAGTATCATAAAAGTGAAGTGAGTGAAGTAAATACAGACTGCAACAGTATTTAATTACGTGATAATTAAAATTAATGTTAGAAAACTTTCAATCAACAAGTTTCACGATTTAGTCACTTAGTCCACCACTTCATCGCTCGTGGGATCATATATGTTTTAATAACCACAACCAGTCTGTTTAAAGTAATTTAGCGAAAAAATGTCGTCAATCGATGAAATAACCATACCGGAAGGGGTTGACATAAATACTACATATAGAGCTGCTAGGTGTAAGGAAGTCAATAATCCCGGTTTTAGATAAAATCGCATTGGTCAGAAATATTCAGTTTCCCGCAGATACGAAATTGAAAAAAATGCAAAAATAAAACAAAACTTGTGCAATAAAAGAGTCTCAACGGTCACTTAAAAACGCAGGAACAATTTTCTTTTACTTCCTACAAATGACTTGGTATAATACGGAATATACTGCAAGAATACTATTTAATGTAACGAAGGAATTTAAATTTAATTCGTATAAGTGTACTCTTCATCATAATATTTGTACCTTCCTTAATTCTTGTTTTCTTTATATCTCTTAATTTATTATTATTTATTTTATCACTAAATCAGCGACTAAAAGTAATTTGTAAAATTTAAATAATCTATGTAAAATAAGAAGTAAATAAAGAGTAAAAATAGTCCAGCAGGCAAATCATCAAATACAATTTCGGATGGTATATGGGGGTTCAATTTAAATTAGATGTCCCGGTTTGAATGTCAATAATTCTGACAGTTGTTTAGGTACATGAGAGATAATATAAGGTCTGGAAAAAATAGCAAGTTTTATCAAGAATGTACTAATGGTGATTATATGATTCATTAATATGTAATTTAAAATATAGACGGAGGGTGCTTGATGGAATTTTAATAACAACTTTATATTGTTGAGATTTTATACATTTCCACCGACAGTTCGAGTTCATTTCGAGTGACGATACATAGAAATGTACAAAATCTCATCATTTCAATTTTATTGATATGTATTGAATAAATTTTTCAGTTTATACAAGTATTCGCAATAATATTGCCGCTAGCTTCATAATAATAATCACTGTCGGTGTAACATAAAGGCTAGAATACTAATTAACTTTTAAATAATACATTGTATATTCAAATCTAAGTTTAGCAAGACAGGAGGAGATTCTAGAACCAGTAAACTAATTTATATGGTAAAACAGTAGCAAGGTATTTTTGCTTTTTGAAGTATTATCAAATACTTCTAGGCATCCAACGTATTAAAATGGAGTAATACCAAATAAAAGATAATTCAATCAAAAAGGATAACTTAATAATAACGTTCTTAGAATGAAGCTTAATTTAAATCATGTTGGATTTTTTGTATAAACAGTTCAGTAAGAGTTCATTCGTGTGGTCGAATGCCTGAAGATGCCGAAAGGTGAAACCCGAGTCGTTAGTGACGAAATACATGGAGATGTACAAAATCTTAACAGTTCAAATTTGATATTGAAATTCCATCAAGAAATTTAAAAAAAAATATATCTATTTGTAAATATGACAAGCTTATCTTAAATTAAATAATATCCAATGTAATACGATATTTTTTTGTAAACATTGTGTAGGTACATTATTATTTTATTATGCGAGAATTCCAATACATTGAAGTGCAAGAGTCGTGCATAAGCAATTTGCAAGCTTTCGCGTGATGAGACTACTTACTTCACTTGTAAGCTTTTTATCACACGAGATTAAACTTGACGCCAGTTATTAGTCGATGATAAACAAACATATTTTAATTAATATTAAATTCAATGAAAAATGACACAAAAAAAAATATTACTTTAAAAATCAATGAACACAATAATTATGGTGCAGTCAGCAAAATTGTTATTTCGAATGTAGTTTTTGATGAGAATGAAAAAGGTTAAGCTTGTCTTCTTCAAGAATAGTGTTCACCATCAAATCACAACGAAACCGGGTTTAAAATATTTAATTTCAATTACTTAGCAGTCTTGATCTAGAAGAGATGGTAAAACTAAAAGAATTAATTTGGTCGAACATTTTTTTGGCGAGCTGCTCTACGCTCCGTTTAAAGTTGGAGAGTTGTAAGAGTTTGGAACAAACCTGGCCAAACTACGGCCCGACACGCATTTTCGTGCGATCCACTAAGCCACGCCGTCCCCCGCCCCAAGTTAATATTTAGCTATCAAAAGCTTTAGTTGGCATTATAAATATTACATAAATACACCTGCATTCTACAACGCCTCGAAGAAGACAAAATTCGTCGTCTTCTTCTTCTTCTTCTTCTTCAAAAGTTCTTTCAAAACAAATATGTGTACCTATATGTAATAGGAAAAAGTAGATAAATAATTACTTGTAGCTTTCCTGGAACATTTTGCGCAAGATATGTCCAGTTGTTTTAATGAACTGAGCGGAAGCCCAACTCAGCCAAGTAGATCTGCATGTATGTATGTACAAGGTATTTAAATAAATTAATTGTTATGGCCCTATTATATCTGCAGTAATTCTTGACAAATAATCACATTTGAGCCAGACCTAGATGAGCAGGCTCATCGCACGACGGGTGCAGTGGTTGTGTCGAAGTTGTCAAGAACAGAGGGGTACCAACGCGGAGTGCATAATTACTGCATTTGTACAACTCGGCAGCCGGCACTTGCCACACTTGCTGCGTCCTTCCACTTGCGAAATAATTCCGCAGATGCACTTGTCCATTTGTGAATGCATTTCGCGTTTTATGACACCCCTACCCCTCTCACGGGCAGAATTATACGCAGATATAATATAATGAACGCGACAAGCGCACATCCCGGAGAGCAGCACTGATGCTGCCTATGTAAAACTCTTTACGGTAGCGCGTTTTATTATAATAACATGGCAAAATCATTTAGTTTTTAGTTACGGATAAGCCGAAGTTCAATAGCTGCATTTTAATGACATACAATAATTAAACGGTACTTCGCTGTTTTGCGCCAGGCAGTAAAAGGGAAACCATTGCTGGAACTCTTCATCCATATTGGCCGTCACTTGACAGATTTAAAAATAGAAACAAAAATTCATAACTATCCATAAACATACGTACTCAAACAACCAGACCAAGCCTTCAGTTAAGCGATATTTGTACAGTCTTACCATGTATAACTTTTTAAGCGTGACTAACGCGCTATTATGCAAATCGGAGACGATATGCACAATGCTAAATAACACAAAGATGATAGTATGTAATGGAAAAATGTCCAGAAGTGTACGTATTTAGAAAACGGATACACGTAACTTTTAAAACGACATTATAATGTTATTATGTAGTTAAAATGCGGCGAACATTTTCCTGTCGGAAGCCCGATTCATTTTTCTTAAAACTAAATACGGGAGCTTCAAGAAACATTTTTTGTTAATTTGTAAACGAAGGAAAACAATTAAAAATATTTAATATTCATGCCGCAGGTTCATCACCTCTGCCAAAAACCAATATTGATAACTTTTTTTAAATATCACAAAATTCTAAAATGTTTAACAATGCAATTAAAACAGCAGTGTGAAGGTGCTTAATAATTTATATAAGCGTGTCTTATTTTAATCTAGCACAATAATTAACAATACGAGTTATTATTGGCCGAGCAATAAAAAAACGAATTACCAAAAACAGATGTACGTATATTAGAGGTCTGCACGGGCCCGGCCTTGGCCCGTGGGCCTCTACCGGCTCCGGCCAGGCCCGTGGGTCGGGTTCGGGCGGGTAAAGACAATTGATATTCGGGCTCGGGCCGGGCCCGGGTAAGGGATTTGTTCTTCAGAAAAATATTTCGGATTATGTTCGGATTATGAGTACTCTTGATAACTGAATATTGCTGATAACAAAAAGCAATAAATAAAATAATTTATTACGTTTCGAATAGCATTTAACACAATAGTCTTTTATTTGATAAGTGTGAAAGCATCATTTTATATTTTGGTAACCTGAACCCGAGCTCATAAAATTGTTATTGATCCGTGAAACAATGCTTTGCTCATTTAATCATCACCGATAGTAAGTTTAAATGGTTCGTAAATGAATAAAGGGTGTTATTATTCAGTATCTGCATCAAAATCGTTTTAGATAGTAGACTGTTCCTTGTGCCGAAAAATTCATTATAAAAAAATACAAAAGATTCGTTAAAAATGAGTTACATAAGATATAAAGAAAATGTTGAAAAGTGGTGACTGTGGTGATTGTGTGGAAATCATTCCGTGAAATAATAGATTTTTCTACATGTGAAAAAGTTGGGTAGGTATGTTAATCAATTTTATGTTACTGTATTTTTTTTTAAATCGAGTTCTTTTCGGGCCGAGATATATAAATTTACGGTTCGGGGCGGGTCGGGCCTGAGATGAACAGGCTCGGACCGGATAATTTCATCAAATTTCGGCCCGTGCAGACCTCCAATGTATATGATAGCTATGTATATGCATGTCAAACGGTTTATTAACAAGGTTGTCAAACCTTTTTTTCCATTGGACTAATAAATTATATATTTTAGTTTATCAACGTCCGTAATTTTAGTCAGATTATCTGGTGTGCAGTAAAAAGATCTACTACATAAAACTTTATAATAAACTGATAGATCGACAGGTTTAGAAGCCCTGTTATGTTAACATAATTAATTAACGTTTGTTGATCATACCTATTAGAAAAATGTCGAGAGAATATTGATATAACAAGATACATCGCTTTCGGTTCGCCATTAAGCAAAATGCTATAGCTCGTTAAAATTGCGCAATTTCAATCGAATTGTTAATTTATCACAGCGTCATAGAAATAAATCTCTTGTTAATTCGCATTTTTCGGTCGCAGATGACGTAAAAGTGGAGAAAAAAACTTATTCATACATGATTATTCAAAGTAAACAAAATTGTATGGTTTTGTAGGATATATCATTATCGCCAGCAATCAAGGCGTGGCGAGTAATTTGTACCTCGAGACCGAATGGACACAACATTTTTGAGTGGTTCAGTTTCAAAACCAACATATTCAAATCAATCAAATTTATATTGCTAACGGATGACCAAATTATTTTTCGATACAAAAATTGTTTGAAACAAGGTTTCGCATCTTTGAGAAGCATCTAAAAACTAAAATTATTAAATTTGGATTATTGAGATTTTGTACACTTCCATGTATTTTGTCACTAACGACCCGGGTTTCGCCTTTCGGCATCTTCAGGCATTCGAGCACACGAATGGACTCGAACTGACAGTTCGATTTGTCAGTTCGCTTGTCAACGCTGAGCGTTGATAATGCTCGTGATTAGCGAAACCGGTCCTGATCATTATAAATATGTGGAAGTGGTACAAATGAATTGTTTTATTTTTTTAAATATAATGTCTTTCCACCAAGAATTGACAGTCAACACCTTAAAAGTGATTATTTAACTCGATTAATGGAGAATATTTTACTAATTATGTGTCATTTAAAACATCGACTGAGGGTGCTTGATGGAATTTCAATATCAAATTAGAATTATTGAGATGTTGTACACTTCCATGTATTTTGTCACTGACGACCCGGGTTTCGTCAGTTCGCGTCCATTCGTATACTTGAATGCTTGAAGATACCGAAAGGCGATACCCGGGTCGTTAGTGATAAAATACATGGAAATGTACAAAATCTCAATAATTCAAATTTGATATATATATATTTAATATGTTAATTCCTTTACTTAATAATGTTTAGATTGTATTAATTATAGCTTTTCGGAATTAATTATGGAGTACTTTTTGTTACAAAACAAACGTAATCCTTCACCATCCGTAGTCGGCTTACGTAACAATTGATTTTACTTGATTCCATAAGCAATTACTTGTAAAAACTCCGTAACAGTAATTTCGACCTATTGTTGGAAATAAGTATGAACATTATCATAACATCACTTTAAATATATATTGTCCACGAAGAGAACGTGAAATGCAGAATAAAGGATTATAAATGTCAGGTTTCGAATCCTGAATCCTCGTGTTTCAAGGTACGCGCATCAGTTACTTACCCCAAAACCGCAGTTATCTTTTCTCAGCACGACCGCAATATAATATTATAAAATACGTATACACAAAAAAAAAATAGAATACAAAAAACCAACAATGTTGTGTTTCATAAAATAGAAATCATTGAAGCGGTAAATAAAATAATATTGCTAACAAAAAAATCTATTTTGAAAGTAACTAAAAGTTCCAGGAATCCGGAATAAATCCAGAAATGTAAAATCTATAGGAGCGTTTGAGTTAGAAGAACTGATACTATTTTTGTAATATTCTCGCGAGTGTTACGTACTTCATGCTCTTATAATTTCAAGCTTCATTCACAAAAAAAAAAATATTAAAGGACGTGAGACAAAAAAAAAACAAAACATTTCAATCTTAGCTATCCGAATTATTAGTATATTATACAGAGGGTGTAGATTTACGCCCTTCTACGATATCAATTGTGGCATTTTGAATGAATCAGTTTTATCCCTTAAATAATCAAAGGTAAGATTCTGTAATGCCACCTAATTATATTACAGAGAAATGCATTCAGTCTTTCGACATGAAAAATTTCCCAACCTCAAATATTTAATACGAGGGCTTTAAATAGATATGTGATATAAAGTTTGCCGGTTAAAATGTTGCTGAATACCAGTTTGCCAGTGACAAAAAATAATGCGCTGAATAGGCGGAATGAAAAAATATATAGTTTACTAAAACAAACTCGTTTTTCTCATGCGTTCGTTTTTGTATGAGATTAAAAAAAAAACGACCTCTGCCAGACGTGATTTTGGGCAGTAGGTCCTCGCGTTGTGGGACAGGTTGCCCAGTGGAGCAGTGTCAGAATGAATAGCCCTCATTAATTCATAAAATAATGCTAGGAAATATTTTTTAAAAAATCGGCAACATAAAATTATGTCTGATAAATTTTACATACCTGCTATTGAATACCTCAAAGATTTTTTTCTTAATCAATTATCAAAGATTCAAAATTTGCGAGAAATAATTTATTTTTAAACACGGAAATATATTCATTGAGAGACATAACATAATAGATCACAGCATCAAAACTATATCTTTCGGTTTCCAACTATTAAAGATAAAAAATAATTAATTAACTACGGACAGTTAAATGTAAATGAAATCAATAACAAGTTCTGTGTGTGTAATTTATAGGTTAACTTGCAGGTGATTATCAATTTAGTTGATCAAATGCCAAAAACCAAAATCAATGCATTGCACCTACACTGGAGCACTGTATTTAAAAGATAATTTTAGAAAGAATGTTAAAATACAAATATTTTATTTTATAATAGATACCTACCCAACGGATTCGCGAAAAAAAATGTATTATGAATAAACGCAAATATAAAATTACACCAAGTAACCAATTTAATATGTATTTGTCGATCTTCCAGTTCATTAATCGGACTTCTCCAAATAACCCATATTGAGATAATGGGAAAAACAATACTCAAATGGTCACCATAAATCAAATATTATTGATTTCTACCTGAGCTTCATAGATTTTAAAAGCGGGTGTTAACAATTAGGTACTTATTATTAGGAAGGATATTTAGAAATACCCATTTACATACCCAGAAATATCAACATTTTGTTTAATTCTCAAGAAGCATATCTGCCTTGGTTTGATGACATTTATTTGAGTACTGAATCAGATCGAGCGAAAATTTTACATATATTTCATAGGTATGTAACTCAAATTTCATTTTTTTATGACTAATGAACAGGACAATCGATATATAGGTATAAACATATACATTTGGATTATTGATCAATAATCCAAATTTAATATTGAAATTCCATCAAGCACCCTCAGTCGATGTCTTAAATTAAATTATAAACATATACATAAAAAATGTTCATGTACAAAATTTTGCAGAAAATATACAATTTTATTCGAGTGTAATATATTGTCAATATAAATTAAAAGAAAGCACACAAAATCAAATAAAGTGACCATAGTAAATATAAATAGTTCAGCTGTATGACTTGCGTAAAATATAAAATATAAAAAGGATTCGTTAGTATTGAATTATACGTACGGTACGGTAACTAATCCCGAATATACCAGTAGGTGTAAAGAAGGTTTCAAAAAGATTAAAATCAAAAAAATACCTCGTTTTAAATATAGATAATTATGAATTATTATTTTGAATTGGTTAATGCTGATGTGAAGCAATTAGTTGGTATTCGAAATCGCAGACATGTAATTAAGTCGACTCTTTCACAAGGCGTGAAGATGTTGAAAGGGGAGAGGGTCTCGCGAGACGCGAAGAGCCAACGCATTCATCTTATAACGAGGCCCTAATAACGCGGTCGCCCTACCTGCGAGAAAACGATGCTACACTAACCAGACCTTTACAATTTGACGTTGAGGTAAATAAATTTTCAGAAAAATAAAATTCAATCGTATATATAAAAAATAATGATAAATAGAAACTATACATTTTTTTAAAACCATATTCGCTTCCAATGAGGTGCATATGGCATTCTATTTTTTAACTAAGTTTTTATGCGATAACTGCTAGTTACTCAATTGCTAAACCTCTCTTTATCGAAGAAAGTAGGGATATATTTTACGGCTAAGACAGGAGTAGTGGTTAGCTAATCACTTTTGCTAGACCCTGTTTTTTGAGATCGAAATCGAAGGGATGGGAGGTAATTTTAGACATCAGACATGCATGTCTGTAAACATAAATAGATTGAAAAAAAAATTAGAAACTGTCCGTACTGGAATTCGAACCAGCGAGATTCGTACCGACCACAACGACGTTGACCACTGCACCATACCATGTACCGGAAAATATATAGAATATGAGTAATTATAAATTATGTATTTAGTAAAAAAGCTGCGTAGGAGTCGAGATTCTGTGACGTCACCTGGAAATGGATGATGGCTGCCTACAGCTCTCCATAGCCAAGCATCTTCAGCCTATCTATCCATCAGTCATAAAAATATTATTGAATTTTGGTGTTAGACAAATAATCTAAGATAATAAATGACATAGAAACATTTTCATACAAGTGTTTGTAATGGCACAATTTGGATTGGCTGATATGAAATTGTATTGTTCTTATTATAGTTATGGTTTTGTCAGTAAATATTACAAAAATTTACGTGATAAAAACATAAAATTGAGAATGTTTCAATTGTTCAAATAGTGTACATTTCCATAAGTTGTTCCTATCAACCCGGGTCCCGCGTTTCAGCATCTTCAGGCATTGAGTACACGGATAAACCGATTTGACAGTAAATAGTTTATATATAAGACAAATTAGGAAAAAACATTGTCACTACGTCTATAAACTAAATTGATATCTGAATAAATTGCTTTTAATTACAAATACACTTAGGCCTCGTATAACCCGGATTTATACTACACGGTTGACGGACTGTCACATTTTTTTGTACAACACGGCTTCATCATTTTTTTATAGAAAATGACCCTATAATAGAAAAAAGTTTGAAATTCAAGATGGAATTACAACAGATCTTGGCCCCTTATCACGAAATACGTAAAGAATTATAAGCTAAAGGCAAACAATCGCTTATTACAGATTTTTAAAGCATAAATCCAAAAATATTCTTGAGTTCTCCGATAATGAAAACTCACAACCGATCTCGAAAAAGAGTCGAACATAGCGATAGCGATGAACATTGATAGCGATGACGAATGCATGATCTATTATATGTCATCAAAGTTTTTTTCAGTACGAAAATGTATTTTTATCAAAAAAAATAAAGGATATTAACAAACGTCGATATTTTTTTAGAATCCCTATCCTAATTTTGTATGAACTTCATATCTCGTATAACACGGATTTGTATTACAAGACGTTTTTGTGGAGCCATATGACCGTGTTATACGAGGCCAAAGTGTAGTCGCATAAACAATTACCAACTCGTAAGATTTTGCAATTGCAGGTGGTTGAATACTCAAAAATCTCATTAGAGCCTTCTCTTTTTTACCGTTGTTCATTATTCAGATAATTTAAATCAATAACCTGAATACAGTAAACAGGGATAAAAAATTTATAATTAAAGAAGTTAGAAGATGCTTATCCAAAGAAACTGGTATAAAATATAAATATGAAAGCTTGACGATACTGCTTCTAGCATAGGATATAATTAATTAATAAAATAATAATAAACCTTTTGCACTCTGCATGGTGGCGAAGATGACATTGCAAGAAAAAAGACAAAAAATTGACGCCACTATTTTTGAAAACTTTAACGCTATGGGAACATTCTTAGCCCACATCATGACTTAACGTTTTACTACCAAATGCTTCCTAGTACCATTTCGCCACAAGGGCGTTAAATGAACCAATTTAACCAACAAGACAGGTAGAAACGAAAATATTCCAAAATTAAATTTACTGTTTGATTTTGTTCCTTTTGGGATATCGATCGAAAATGGGAAAGCTAACCATTTTAACAGAATTTTGTGTAATACCCACTTCAAAGATTTGGATTTTTTAGGCGGAAATCAAATGTGAAAACATTAATACCAAACATAATTTAAAAAATGAAACTCAAAGAAAAATAACGTTGCATCACATCGCCACTGAAATTCTGAATTCTAGTCATGATTTAGATCACAAATCATTTATCTCGTGTGTTATTGACAATTGTTAATATAGTATTACTTATTAATTTACACTGCATGCATGCGTATTGTGAAATGGTAACGAGGATATCTTGTATGGCACGATCGACAAGTAGTCTCAATTCTCTCCCACTTGGATAAACGAATGAATCTTCGCTCTATTATAACGGAAAGAAAATTCTATCGTTCTTCGATAGAACTGATACGTAATTTGGAGATCCTACAGACTACATATAGACTGGTTTTAAAACGGCGATTTAATATTTATTGCTCATCTTTTCAAAGCAAATATATTGACAATTATTCCGACTTGCAACTAAAATGCACCATATAAAGAAAACTACGACTGGGAACTGAAAAGATTTTTCCGCATTTATCGTTTTATTTCAAGGATTCCTTGAAAAACAAAGAATCGAGGTTCCATCGTATTAACTATTTTATAAGGCTCTATTTTTTAACAGCTTACATATTTCATAATATTGACGGTGTTTTGGCCAATCGATGTAACCTTCAAAATTGAAATTGTTCAGGGGAGAAGTAAAAACTGTTTTTATCGAAAACATTATATGGTGAGTTTCGCTATGAATCTTTGAAATGCACTCCTGTAAATTCTCATGTTTCCAGCAACGGGATTATTCGTAGGGAGTGTCAATATAATAGTGGCTTACATCTAGTGGCCGGGTCAGAATTTTTAAACCTAAAGCCAGCGTAAAATTATGTTTCCTTTCCAAAAAATGGTCAATTTATTTTTCTAATTTACATCATTTGGCCGAGACCTGCTCTGTCGTCTTTAAAATTAGATCCAATCATTAACTCATTTTCGTATTTTTTAAGGTTACATCAATTGGCCAAAACATCGTCGATAATATGTACATATTATGATTTCAACAAATTCCCGAATACATTTCATTGGTAAGTTCTTGATGTTTAATTATGAATAGCAGTTATTTTGTACAAAAGCAAACTCTCCATCTCTCCTCCTAGTCGTAGCTCAATGGTTATAATAATTCGAAGAGTAATTCGTCTTACCAGTCATTCGTTTCCAAATCTAATCGTGGCGCGTTAGATATAGATCGTGTCACATTACCATACACCGGTTTCAGCATACTTGTGTGATCATCATCACCACGCCGGGCGAGAGCCGTGCGCTCGAAATGTTCTGGTTAATATCGAAGACCCGCCTCGGGCACCTCGTTCATTTTCGAGCCGTGACCGGAATATTTAAAGGTTCTCAAACATGTACTTTTAAAAACAAATCTACCACACTTAATTTACTCTAACCGAGAAATCAATACTAGATATCGAAGTTACACTGACAGAAGGTATAAGTCAAAAAAACATGTTCTGAGATAATAGCATTTATATTTTATTTCAACGTCCTCTCTCTCTAACAAGTACACTTGTATATTTTTTAAACGATTATTTGTGCATCATAAAGAACAATCTTCTTGATTTGACAAATTATAACTTCTGTTATCGATGAGTAAAAGTTATATCATGCTTTTTGCCAGAATAAAAAAAACCAACAATATTACTTAATACTGCTATTATATCCTATGACTTCATGCTTACATTTTTAAATTTCGAACAAAAAAATGATCAGGAACATAAAGTTTGACATTCTTAAGAATGACGAAGTTCTCATTTTGGCCTCGTATAAGTTGAAAGAAATATGCGGCCAGGTACATTTCTTTTACCAAACGTTCAAATTATAAATGTCTAATAAGGATGTATTGAGTACTGCGCTGAAGGTCTTTTCAAGGCAAAACAGTTTAGAGAAACTCTATTCGAATACAGTCATATGGTTCAATACAAGACGCAACTCATAGTGAGGATTGTTCGACGGGTGTGTCGTAAGTTGAAGAGCTTATTACCTTTTAGAGTTGGTCCAGTCAGTCTACTTTATATAAAAGGGGAATGCATCGTAATCATGTATAAGTCCATAAAGGTGTTCAGAGGAATATTGATATCTATATGGTTGACAATTTTTTTTTGGCTACATACAACCGATTGAGAATCTTAGTTGAGGGCATCTCAAAAATAGACATATTTATGTTTAAAAAAGTGAGAAACAACATGTTACCCGGTGCGCATGCTCGCACGAGCGTGGACTTGTGTGCGTTCGTGTAAACATGTAAAATTGTACAGGGGCTGCGTCGGTGTGCGTGCGAGTTGTGTGAAAGAGAGGCGGGTCCCGTGCTGCTTTTTTGATTTATAATGTTAATAATCAATTTCGATAAAAAGGACTCGGGGCTGGTCGTCACTCTCTTAACACGTTTGCATTTCGGGTTTGTATGTGCGAGGATAACATTTGGTGGAAATCATGTGTTAAAAAGCCATTCTAGAGATTTAGCAGCTGTTTTTGTGTTGCTCAGCAGTAGAATTTCGAAAGGTATTCTAAATATGAAATGAAATTCATATAGACACATCATAATAAATCTCTATTGGTAGTTTATGTATTATCTGAAGCTTCCAGGGGCGATTGGCTGTTATGTGAGCTTTAAATCGTTTTAAAACACACAAACCTCACAATCGCGCGTGGAAGCACCTCTGTATAAAGCAGAATTGGTGGAAGCAAAGTCGTGATTGCGCGAATAATGTTGTCTTATTCGCTTTCGCACCGTTATTTAAAATTACTCTTGAATTGTATATCTACTGCTATTTAAGCATACTTAAGTCACCTTACAGCATAATTAGTCTTTGATAATTGCTCGAGACTCTCAATAATAACAACACAATGCATTCTCTTTTTACCTTGGGATACGTCCATGCAGAAGAAGAAACAGTGAACATGGTAAAATGAAAGAAGAATTCTATTATGCTGGACCGTGCTATTATGGAACCGCGTAAATAATCCGTGCAGAAATAGAAAGGGGTGTTACAACACATTTTTGCACTTACCAGATGCAGTTTGCGGTGAGTATATATGGATGTTATAATTGCTTCTATTGTCTTACCTGTAACAAAAAGAATTCATTTGTAAAAACAAATAAGTAAATTTATAATATTATAAAACATATCAGTTAATTAATTAAAAGAATTTTACTACAATAAAACGATCAGCATGTGTCTTGAAAGTGTTAAAAAAGAAGAGAGGTGTGGCTAATCTAACAATAATGCCTATGAGATATTTAATATTTATTCAACAATCCCATTGTGGCATGTATAAATTATAGAATACAGTCAGAAAATTCTAGACATTGAGCTGTCTGGTTGATCTTGAAAATAGACGTAACACTGCTAAATAATCATATAATATTTATTACATGCTATAAAACCAAATGAAGAAATAACGTCATTATGAAGATACGCAAAAACGTATAAAAACCATTTTTTTAGAGAAGACACGAAAAATTTGCTATTGTATCCACGTTATAAATATTTTACGATAGAGTTAGTATCAAGATGCTTCTCAAAATGGCGAAACATGTCACGGCTAATAACACAACCAGTGTAATAACAGTAATATCAGTAATAACAGTAATTTTACATTAAAAATTAATTCCGAAAAGGTTAACGCCGAATCCATCAAAAATACAATATTGAAAGTTTAGTCTAGAACAGGGGATTCCAATCAGTGAGGAATTCTCTACCAGGGGTGATTAGAATTCATATGGGGGAATTGGTTTTGTTTATTAAAGATTGTTTATTAAAGATTCGAGAACTTGTTTTCGAAAAGAGAAATGTTCACTACGCCAAAACAGCGCGCTTTATTTATTTAAATCATGTACAAAAAAATTGTTTCATAAATTATAAGTCATTTAAATAAAAACATGCACCGCGTAATTGCTCATTTAAAAAGTCCAAATTAACATACAATGACAGATGTTCCTCTTGCATTAAAAAACCTATCAATTTTCCTGTAAATTATTTATTAGATTCCTATGTAAGCAAAATAATAACCATTTGATAATCACGGAGAGTATGGAACTGTGTTTTGATATACATACACGCGGTTATAATTAAAAATTGATAACTCATATTATCATTTGCAATTGAAACGAATAATTCAGCGAGTGCGCGTGGACGATTTGGAGCATATCATCGCAGTTTGTCGACATCTTATCTTGCTCGCGTCGTGATAACGAAGTCGTTATGGCAGGGTATTGACGCAATCGCCGGCTGACTCTGTGTGTTTGTGATGTTGCATTTTTGTGTGCACTTGTAAGGTTATTAAACATGCGATAGGGATCGGAATAAAATACTCTCGATAAATTATTTCTTCGCACGACCTGCAACGATTTTTGAAATTCTTTCAAACGTGGAATACAGTTTGACAAACATATGTCACCGGTAATGTTTGTATTTACCTCCACCCCTCCTGTCAACATTAGTGATTCTTGAAGTCCCGGGAACCGAGACCACGTTACCGAGGTACAATCTCCAGCCTAACTGTGTGCAAATCTTTCATTACGTTGCTTTTACTCATTTACAAAATAATATACCTACATACATTTTCAAATATATCCAGTATAGTTTTATGAATTTGGCCTACCGAAATGAAAAAGTCTTCCACCCTGTCATTGTAACTCTTTTCATTCAATTCGGAAAGTCTCTAGTCTTGGGAATCGAGACAAGATTTCCCGATATATATTTCTATATTTTGAATAAATAACACAAAAATTTTACTCCATATTTTGTAGGTGTAATTATTTTGCATGTGTTTTAAATGTCATTTCATGATTCTCCTTTTTCATTGGATGATAGATCATACTAATACAAGCCCAATAATGTATATGTATTCTCATATTGCGATTAAGAATGTGCACGCAGCAGCGTGAACAGAAATAGTACCTCCAAACGGAAATGCCTTCTTCTTTTGCGCGGGCCTTACAATTATTCGTGATCAGACAACCGAAGATTTAAACTGATGTTTTTATGAATTACAATATTATACAAAATTGAATTCGTCGTTATCATTCATAAGTTGAGCAGTATATTTAATTAGGACGAGAGGCTGCCCACCGCTATTAAAACCTAGTTTTCATGAGATTTACCAGTACATGTCATTAATATCGTAATTAGTACGGCTATTGTTTGTGTCTAGCCCCTTCACGCGTTCAGTATAAGGAAAAAAAATACCACCTTTCACTTCGTAATTTATAAGTAGGGCTGCAGAGTCGGAGTCGCGCTGTTTTATCCGGAGTCGGAGTTGTATAAAACGAGCGACTGGGACTACTTTTTCTATAAAATGCATTTCTGCGTGTATTTATTTAATTGTTTCATTTTAATTCATGCCTATAACATCTTCTTGCCCTGCAATATATTTTATGAAAAATTTGGGTATTTGCCGGATTGGTTGGTCTTTAACTTGACGACCAATTACACATAATTAAGAAAGGCAGGGAAAAACCTGACTTTTTAGTCGTAATCTGGTTGTTGGTCAATGTTGGAATTGGTGTCGGAGTCGCGCTTTTTTTAACTACTCCACACCCCTATTTATAAGTTAAGAATCAATGTCTTCGTTATAACTCAAGTTATCCACTGAGTGTGCTTGATGGAATTTCAATACCAAAACTGAATTGTTGAAATTTTGTACATTTCTATGTATTTCGTCACTAACGACCCGGGTTTCGCCTTTCGGCATCTTCAAGCATTCAAGGGCACACGAATGATAAATACAATACGAAATACATGGAAATTTACAAAATTTTAACAATTCAAATTTTCTACACCATAAGTTAAAATCTTTTATAAGATTCTTTCCAAATAGCCGAAACACGTGTCACAAATAGTAACTAGCACAGGTGAAATAAAAAATATTAATTTAAATTTTGCATTATATTGAACTGATTTATATGGAGTTAACTAGTGATCAGTAAACCGATTATTCTAGCCATAGCTGTTGTGACAGTGAGAGTATGCCACACGGAGGTGTTGGAGCAAACAACACAAAAAATACTTGAATATGGTGTATTATTGACTCAACAGCAGCTAGTCAAATGGATGAGTGAGTTAGGAAGGTCTAGGAAAGAAAAGGAATGCGGTTCGACAACAAAATATCCTAATATGTAAATGTCATACACTAGAAATGGAAGGCGGAGGCGTTGTACTGGAGCAAATATTTGTACAGGCATCGAGATCTGTGCTGTACTCACTCACCTGTCTCACAGAAAGCATGCAGACTAGGGATTCCAATTTGAATATTCAATATCCGAATATATTCGGCCCTTTTTTAACTATTTGTTATTCGACTAGTATTGGTAATAATTTTTAATGAAATAATTTACCAAATCGACGAGAGATCACATCGCAATTTATCCAGATTCCAAGAACAATAACGGTTGTGGTTATTTTTGCCTTCATACAACTCGGGGGCTTTCAATATCTTATCATATGACACACCCTGGCTTTTTTTTTGCTAAGCTTAAGTTTTAAAAGGATCCAGAACTGACAGCGAATAGCTTTAATGACAATGATTCGTGGTAACTAATTATTTAGCAGAACCGATTTATGGCCGTTAAAAATCAATCAGCTGCTAACCGACCGATGGGCTTAAGCTGACATTAGAAAGCAGGCGCTTCTTGATAGACTCGTCCGCTTGACGACAATGATTGACAAAAGGGATGAGCATACATTATTTGAAGTTTTAATTTTGGCAGTCAGTCTTTTTACGGAGGTCTCGGCCGATGGGTGAGCTGGTCGAGGCCTCCCCCGCATCGCAGTCATTATAAATTGTTTTTGTTTGTTTTGAAATTGGATTTAATTTAAATTTAAAATCGTTCGTTGTGTCAATTGTATTATAACTTAAAGGTAACATTAACAAAAACAGGGCGAGTCTGCAATAATAGTTAGAATATTATTATTTACCAGGAAAATACAACTGTTAATAGTTTCATTGATTTATGAAAATTAAGGGAATGCATTTATTCGTATTATCAAATAATTAAAACTACTGGTGTTGTCTGGCCAAAGTATTTCGATGAACAATCTTCGCAAGACAGATATAAACTTCACTAATATTTAATGACTGCGTCATTTAATACTATCTTATCTAGATTGAGGGAGGGATAAAAAAATTGCCAAATCGAATGTTACGAATGTTTTGCCGACTTTTACTCAAATTTGATGGAAAAATGCTCGCACAGGATGTGATGTAAACTATTTTAGGCCGCATTGCCCGCTTATGTAATATAGTATTAAATTGCTTTGATATTAGTGTAAATATGTTAACATTAATTATGTACATAAAACCTAACTGATTCACACTGCTTGTTTTGTTATGTTATTTTTGGATGAATTCTGTCATATGGATATGAGATGGATAAATCACTCATGATTTATTTAATCTAAACATAAAAAAGCGATAAGATATCAGTGATATTAGTAAGACGGGAGATGTGCGCGGGGGTATTAAATATGTTTCCTATAATTTTTACTCGTACAAGAATTATTGTAAGTCAATGAAATTGTTATTTTTTTCTGCCAAGATAACACCAATTCAATTAGTATCTACTTTGTTTATTTTGTTTCGAAATACTAAAAATCAGTGGTTCCCAACCAGTGGGGAATTTTTGGAGTTCCAGGGAGCGAATTGCTGCAGTATATTTACGATATTCAATATTTATCAATATTACATATACTTATGCATAATTGAAAAGCACCTTTTGAGTTACAGTTAGATTATTTTGGTCAAGGGGGAATTACATTGTGAACATTGGTGAAAGGGGGAATGGAAATAAAAAGATTGGGAGCCCCTGACATAAATCATATTATGGCAGATTATATTATCAATCTGTAATCAGTGTTTGACCCACTGCTAGAAGTCTTTTTTATATACGCATTTAAAAAATATGGATTAAAGATAGCACCCCAGATGATCCGTAACAAAACAATTTAAAGGCCGGTATTCATCTGAGCATTTTGTGCGCGCACAGCAACGCCGTGAGACAAAATTTGCTCATATGAATACCGACCAATAGTGTTGTCATCCGATACCCGCTGCAATGCTTTCAAGATTCGGAAACATTTAATAAAAGATATTTAAAAAATATATACATATCGAAATAACCCGAGCAGAAGGTTGCATTGTTTGATAAGAGCTGACAAAAATGGATGAGGACCGCAATATGATGCGGTATCAGCTGGCAATGTGTGGACAAGCCGATGGCAGAAGTTGGCGGGACTCGAGACGGAGGTACTCGATCACACTTGGCGAGAAACACGTCAAACTACATCGTACAATGAATGCTACACGGTAAACCACGAGAGCACGCCGCTATTTCAATTCCCTCCACAGTAACAAGTACAGAATAAAATGAATAAAAAGTCACAAAAGATAAACTATTTTCTATTCTTTCTATCTTTAGAGTCGAGGAAAAAATTAATATGATACAAAAATGCTTACGAAATCTGTATCCAAAAATATTATGTGACATTTATATTATACTGTTTAATATAATTTAAGACATCGACTGACATCCCGTATCTCCAAACATGAAAATTTACGGGAGTACATTTCTTGATGGAATTTCAATATCAAATTTGATTATTGATTTTGTACACTTCCATGTATTTTGTCACTAACGACCCGGGTTTCGCCTTTCGGCATCTTCAGGCATTCGAGCACACGAATGGACTCGAACTAACAGACAGTAAACAGTGTCTAACGTTTATATTCTGAAGGTGTTGCTGTACGGTTGCACATTTGTAATGGCACCTCACTAAAGCACATGGTAACCGTATACTGTGCTTCGAAAACAGATGCTTGCGGCGAATATTAGGGGTACGGTGGTGACTTTATCAGACACTAGGCAGTGAGAGTGGACGGACCAGCCGCCTATTACATTCAACATTAAAAAGCGACGATGGACCTGACTTAGATATGTGCTGCGGATGCCCCAGGGGAACATGAATCCTGCCTGTCTCTTCTGCCAACCGGGTGGATTCCGCAGCCCTGGGAGGCCGCTGTTTGGGAGAAAGTGTGGTGGCCGTATGGTCTAAGTAGTTGACCATCCATAGGATGTACTCGGCAAAGCTACGGGACGCTAGGGGGAAGCAAGAAGACTGGCGGGGAATAGAGAATCTTGGAGGAAGCGTGAGATGAACATATGCTCGAATACGGAGCGGATATGGTTTAAAAAATGTCAAAGAACGACAATTCAAGTACAGGTGCGTTGTTAGGATATTCCTGATTGAGTAAGTTAAAGGCACTTAAAGGCATATGCACTGAATTAAGGCTACAACTAATACAAAAGCTGTCCTTTGTGGTTTTGTGAATTAGCATCCAGTCATCTGACAGTGATTAACAAGAAAATCGTTGGGAGATAGATCATAAAAACGGAATGTTGTTTAATGTATGTTTCATGTTTCCAATGTTGACTTGTCAAGAATTGATACTCAGTTTCTCTATACCAAGATCTAACGTGGCTCTTATATCAGCGTTCACCTCACGTTATCCTCTATGAATGTACCTTTGTCGTTATCGGAAGGAAGATAGCGATGGTCTCTGCGGTTCCGCGATAATAATGCGAGCATAACGATAAATATCTACTCTATAATAAACAATAATAATTCATATATTACTAAATAACAACCAGGATGTCAGTATCCAGTTCTATGAGGGGGGGATGTGGGATAAATGGATACACAATGTTAGGGTTTTGTTGAATTTATAAATACAGACAAAAATAATCGATGGTATAAACCATGTGTTTCCAAACTTTTTAGCCCAAGGGCTACACTGACTCCTCCACTAAGTTCCAAGGGTCAAGACCTAGCAACCTCATCATACCAACATACTGCAGTTTTAAATTACGTGTAAATTCCGTATTCGGAGAAGTCGGCGAGTGAGATATCTATGGCGCGGAGCGCGTGCCTGAACTACGCTCCGTTTGCACTTTCGGTTGGTGCAAGTATTAGGAAATTTCATTGCGGCGGAGATAGCCGATGCGCGTGCTGTGTTCGGTATTGTTACGGAAACTTCCGACCGAGGGCCGGATTGGTGTTGCTCGCCGGTTGTAGTTTGGAGACATGATAAATATTTAGATATATTTTTACAATTGTCTTAACAAGTTCATTAGTGCGCTATTTTATTTTATTAAATTAAGATTTTCCGTATATTTTAATTGTTTTTACGATCACACAAATATCAAGAATGGGAAGATGGCAAGAATATCATTTATAATTTAGTAAATCTTTTTTCGGTTTGAATCGCTTATTTAAAAACGTAAATGAAATAATTCATTTATTACTTTCATTATTACTATTCATATAGGGCTATTTCATGGCAGACGTAATGGCACACACCAATAGGTGATTATTACTACTATGAACAAAACTACTGTTCATATCGAACTTCTTTTATATTTACGCATCAAGGCCCGATGGAGGAACAAATGTCGTCCTCAATCGAAGGGAATGATTTTATGGAGAAGACAGAGAAAATGACCATAAACAACGGTGTAATATTCCAATAATAAAAGTATAAAGAGCACAGCATAGTAAGCCAGAAGTTTATATTGCTAATTAAAAGTAGCGGGTAATATTTACATTTTATACCTAGCCACATTAAACTTTAAAGTGACCTGTGACATAAAGCATAGTAATGCAATCAATGATTTTCTTACCGTTACTTTATGGCGAGTTAACGCTAATGCAAGGATTGGTCTTAATAGCATAAAATAAGTACCCTATTTAGTTTTACCCTATTTATAGTATTTAGTTCTACAAGAATTATAGGATTTAGTTGGTAGTTATTTCGGCTTCATGTCATTGTCAGAATTAGGATATAACAGAAGAATTTCGTGTTAGAGAAGCATAAATATCCTGACGTAAATCTTTCTTTCAATAAGAATTTGTCACCTATTAAAGAATGATATACAATAAAAAAATGCCGAAGTTTATCAAGCTAATCTTCGGGTAATTGTTATTAAATCTGTTTTACATTTGGTATAACAAAATTATGAGAAAGGAATATGCAAGGGATTGACTTACAACCAACTATGATAAAAGTAAATCATTGAATTATCATTTATTCAGTGGGTGTAAGATGATTAATCTGTGAAAATAATTTTTCAATATAATTTGAGAACTCTGTTATTCCACTTGTCGTGGCCTCTTTGACAAGTATCTTCGAACTCTGACGATGCTTCTCAAAGAGGTGAAACACGTTATACGTCGAGTGATAGAACAAAGACTTCAATGTTAACTTTATTCCGAGTAATATTATATTATTTATTTATACCATTAACTTTGTAACGTTAAATAAAATTGAAAAGATTCGGATCAATAACAACGTTATAAATGTATTTCGTAACGACAGAATGGTTTGGGGTCTCAACCGGGGTCAGACAGGGCTGTGTTCCGGCACCGTTCCTCTTCATAATAATCTTCGACGTCATCCTGAGGAAGTCAATTCCACCCGACCGAGGTTTAACCGTTGCCCCCAATCTGAGGCTATGTAACCTCGAGTATGCTGACGACGCTGTCATATTTGACAAATCTGTCGAGGGTATTCAGGAAACAATGGTCAGGCTGCAGAGCAACTCGTATCGCACTGGCCTCAAAGTCAATGTGCTCTGCAACAGTTTCTGTCCAGACCCAGACTACCCTCTGGTGAGCGCGCGGCAAGACATCGAGAGAGTCGAGGGCTTTAGGTACTTTGGGGTACACATCACGGGAGATGGCAATCCGCGTAAAGAGCTCGCAATCCGATTAGGGATAGCTGGAGCAACTATTGACTCAATGCGGAAAGTCTGGGACTCACGGTTGTACTCGGTCAGAACCAAGTGCCACTTATTCAATGCATGCATCCTGACGGTGTTGCTTTACGGTTGCGAGTCATGGCACATCACCAAGGCACAGAGTAACCATATACTGTGCTTTGAAAACAGGTGTTTGCGGCGAATACTAGGGATACGGTGGTTTGATTTTGTCAGGAACTCGGAAGTAAGAGAGCGGACGGACTAGCCTCTTATTACGTCCAAAATAAAAAAAAAAGCGACGATGGACCCGGCTTGGACACGTGCTGCGGATGCCCCAGGGGAGCCTGAATCCTGCCTGTCTCTTCTACCAACCAGATGGATTCCGTCGCCCTGGAAGGCCGCTGATGACCATCCACAGGATGTATTTAGCGGAGCTACGGGACGCTGGGATGACCTGGGCGGAGGCTGGCGGAGGACAGAGAAGCTTGGAGGAACCGCGTGATGGCCATATGCTCCGAATAGGGAGCGGATATGGTTTTAAAAAAATGTATTTAAAATGCAACTAGTCTGAGATTAAATCCCATATATGATTCGGTTAAGTTAATAAGTAATTACTGGTATGTTAAATCGATAATATTGAAGAGTGTGCCTTGTCCATAAAGGGAATAAAGCACGTTTCTTTTTAATATTATTTGTTAAGCGAAAATAAATTTATTGTGAAACGAAAACGTCTATCAAATTCTTATTACGCTATTCCAGCTTGGATTTAATAAGAGTTCATTATCAAGTAACAGTGTATTTATCACCGTCTGTCTAAACGTAGAAATCCAAGGTTAAAGTCATCGCCGAAGCCAATTTTGCAATGGTGCATTGGCGAAATGACGTCAGTCTCCATGATACGTGCGACAGCTGATAGACAATGTAAAGTAATGCACACAAACACAATAAACGCACTCTCGCTCTTGCTTAAAGTGCATCGCGAACTGGTTTCCTAATTGCATCAAGTTTCGAAACAGTGATCCGAGGACAAGGTGCATTTACGTACAATAAGCAGACATGCAAGTTTTGTATGCGCTTCAGCTAGAAGATAGTAACCACGGTCCAACGCCGGTCTTTCTTGTCCCGAAATTCCGGCAAGCTGAAAATTCCGGGATTTTCAAGAATTCAGCATAGCAGATGAGCAAGTTTTGGTACTTCGTGTGCCAGGCAGGAAAACACGAAGTCATCCATGATATGCCATATGACGTCACATAACTGACGAAAAATATGGCTGCAGCCACTTGCGGAATTACACTCTTAAATCTTACTGCAATTTCTTTATCGCGCATCTCTTCGAATATATTTATTAGTTATAGAAACTTTAGACTAAGATAAATATCGCTTAAATAAAAAGACTTCAAATGGTAGTTCGAGTACCAATGAATATGGGTAAGTATGAATGTTTTGTTTCTATTTTTTAATCAGTGACTAAGCAATGACCGTTTCCCGTTTTACTGCCTGGCGCAAAACAGCGAAGTACCCAAGTTTTACTATTCTTACCGAGGCGAAAATACATGCCATATCTAGTTATACAACCAGTGGAATAATAAATCGTTAATTTAAATTGTATATTTAAATTGAACCTTCGGGTGAAGGTGTCGAAAATGAAAGCACCCGAAATTACAACTGAAAAATACTGGTGTAAAAATACAATGAAATTGTGTGTATCTCACGTGGATCGACAATAATTGAGAGATTACTTTTTATTCTGCGTTCAAATGCCTTATTTATTCTATGACATTTAAAAAAAGTTTCACACAATATTTACAAAATTACTGCACCTTAACTCGTGGAAAATAATCCATAGAGTAAGTTAGAAGGCGCTAACAAGTCAAAAAACGAATATAATAGTAATGTGCAGGTAAAAATACTTGGAGACTATTTACGAGACAAACGCCGAAGGGTTTTAAGCTGATCAATAGAACAAGAAGTAAGGATGTTTGTATTATATGTCAAACATGTATACAACAACCATTTAATAACATAGGTACCGAACAAATTCTCAAAAATGTTTCCAGAATCACCACTACACGCCAAGTAAAAACTGCGGTTGGAATATTAATTATATTTTGGGGTGATAACGATGTTATCTTTTCAGAGAAATGGTGACAAAATGACAATACTGAATAAACAATCGGAAATTTAACACGTAACAATGCAGTCATTGCAGTAACGAAGCATTGTATTCCCAGACGAAAGAATACTGTCAGAAAATCAGAATATGTATATTATTAATAACTGCAAGAATGTTAGAATATTTAAAAAAATAAAACACAATTCATTTGTACTACTTCCACATATTTATAATGATCAGGACCGGTTTCGCTCATCACGAGCATTATCAACTGATAAAATACAAACATAACAGGCTTATTTATATAAAATTGAGTGTAAAAATGAAGGTATATAAAACTGATGGTTCATGAACTAAGACAAGAAAATACTGATTAGCAAACAAATTATACATAAATCAAATAAAAGAGTCTACAATTAAAATGTTATGGACCTCTTACAAATCAATAAATACTAATCTAAAATCACAAATATAGCTACGTTAAAAGTCCATTAGCTGAGCAAAATTTTTTAATCACATTACTAATGCAATAAGCAATAATGAATCAGTAAAATTATAAGAAAAAATTAGTGAACCTGATCATTATAAATATGTGGAAGTAGTACAAATGAATTTTGTTTTATTTTTTAAAGATAATGTCTTTCCACCAAGAATTGACAGCTAACACCTTAAAAATGAAAAAAAAATATTAGAATGTTATCTCAGAATATTTTTTTATGTGGCCATGTTCCAATGTGGTTATATAATAATGGTGGTTATTAGAGCAGGGGTTATTCTATGTGCTGGTTACTCAGTCGCTCAGAATATATTTTTCGGAGAGAAAGCACACAAGGATATGGCTTGGACCTTATCGCTTTTGTTACCATTTTTAGTATAAAATGGGTGGTGGGGGTAATTTAGACATCCATGCTCCCCTAGGGCATCTGCAGCACATGTATTTTGTATTGTCTTTAATAACTAATTTAAGTTCGTCTCCATGCAAAACTTATGACGCGATGATAGTCAAATTTCTACTTTAAAGAAATCTATCATTTATTTATAAAGACTAGTATTGGATTAAGACTCCCCTGGGTCATCCGCAGCACATGTCCAAGCCAGGTTCATCGTCGCCTTTTTATTCTGGACGTAAATATGGGCTGGTCGTTTTTCTCTTTTACCTCCGAGTTCCTGACAAAGTCAAACCACCTGACATACCTAAACTGCTTTCCGGCGTTTGGTGACATTATTGGACAAATTATAATGAGTTTCAATCGAGGAAAACTGTTTTCTATTCTAGTTCGAGAATTAGACTTTTCAAAATTTCAGTTTACGTAGCATTATTTAATGAAGATGTAAGTTATTTTCTGGCGGCTCTGCTGATCGTAGATGTTCAAAAAAAGGACACTTGATTCACGTTGTTAATTATCAAAACAGGTATCATATGGATATCACTGGTTATATTTGAAAATAAATTGACGTGTTTTAAATTGAAATACATCTACCTTTGAATAAAAAAAATATATTATATTGATAATATCGACTCTTGTGAATTAGTGAATACTTTCAACATTGCGGGATAGCGGAACAAATACAACAAAAAAACCTAGCTTGACCCTCGAGCCACAGATGAAAAAAAAAATGTCCCGAAGGAGCATTGAATAGACAGGGCGGACGGACGTCCCGTACCGAGAAACACGTCTGACTACTACCGTCAACAATAGGGGACTTGGATCACAATGCTATGTTGTGAGAAGGTATGAGGTTCCATGAAATGGGTCACAATGAGATTGCCATCCACCGCACAGCCATGCCTGAAACACCACCGATGTGAATGACTTGGGAAGGTGGATTATTATTGTTATGCCGGGAACGATCTCAAAGTCTAGCAGATTTCGAATGTTCAAATATGTAGTAATAAACATGTTACGTTAACTTATAAAAAGTTAATAATTGAATTAAAATTGACGCCATTGGAGCTTATAATCTATTAGAAAATGGGCATTAGTCCCATTAGGGTGTAAATTTTTAAGCTTCAAAACAAAATGTTATGATGAAGAAAAATCATCAATCTAGTTAGTGCAAGACTAATTAAAATTGGTAAATTTGTTATTCCACTGGCTTTGTCACTAAATAATATGACGCGTTTCGCCTCTTTAAGAAGCATCTTCAAAATAACGATTTTAATTCTATATTAAAAATGAATTTCAACAAAGTTACCGCCGATTCCATAGAAAATATTAGTGCAAGACTACATAATATAGGTAAAAAGTATTTAAATTTTGGATATTTAAAATTTTTATATTCGATGTACTAGTATATAGTGGCACTGTTTTAATTTTTAAAATTATCGTCGGCTCCGTGGTGCAGTGGTCAACGTCGTTAGCTACGGTTACAGATGCCTCGGGTTCAACTGCCATGCAAATATGTAAAACTTGTTTTAAAAATGTATGACTCATTTAGACTCAGTACTTATTTTATGTTTAAAATAACTATAATTTAACAGCAATTGGCAGCCAAAACATAGTTCCTACTCAAAAACATAAATCGTAACAATATTTTAAGAAAAAATTAAACGTCAAAATGATTAACAGCTCTTTAGTTTCTTCAGCAAAACTTTATTTACCATATCTAAGTACCACGCCTCCAGAGAGCCATTCAAGAAATGGCAATTAATCATAACCAATCCACTTTAACAACAGTGATATCGGATAGATTAAAACAACTTGCGGCCATTAAAAAAACGAAAGATATCTGAAAAATCCCAAGAAATACCGGAGACGCATTTCGAGACCCGTTCCAAATCGTGCAGAAATGTGACTCAAACTCGACAGAAATAATATAACTAAAAAAAATATACAAATGGGATACTTTCGCAGATGAGTGCTTCACAAACATTCAGGTTAAATTCCGCACAAAATTCACACTAAAAATTAATTATGGGAAATTTTGATATTATTATAACTAGGATTCTATCGATAAATAAGTGCACTATTTCTTTCTATGGATAGTAATTTTGAACAGTATTTTAATTGTATGTAGTCAATAGATCAATAATTGATACACAATATATGTACATGGTACCAAAAACAACATAGGGTCATTTTACCAGTGGTCGGCCAATTAAGCGATATGTGTACTTTCAAAAGGTATTTTGAATCAATGAATTATAAATACATATTTTTTGTCGCTGTTATTCCATTCAACAGGGATTAGGTAATGTAAACAACTAAAAATAAAATAGTTAATACTGTACCAAGCATATAATAATTCAATGGTCGGCCTTTCATTGCCCAGTGTTTGGCCATCACTATGAAACTTCATAAATATCGCGAACGAATTTACTGAGGGTAGACAGAACAATTTAAAAAAACATAATTATGCAAAGCATGACAATATAAAGAATATTTTGTTAGCGATCCCCATACAAGATGAATTTGTCGAAACTTGTGAAGTAAAAATGGGCTTTTTTTTAATTGCGTATTGCTTCATATAGGTCAGTATTGTGCAGATATATATTGGCAAGTGGCAAAACTACCTACACGAATTTTAAAAAATCTGTTTTTTTATATGTATCCACTATTGTTTAAGTTTTAAACTCAAAAGGCCGACTACTGGCAACGGCTGACTTTAGGAAAACTCGCCCTATGTAGGTACTTGTGAATATTTGGTAGATTTATATTAACTGTGTGTCGTTGTTGCTAGAGCCATGTCTCATAGTGCAGTTAAAGCAATCCGATGAGTAAAAACTAGATATTAAATCGCATTTTTTATACTTTAAGCCACTAATTTTTACGTTATTCTATTTACGTAGGTGTTTATGAAATGGTACATTCTGTACGCAAAAAAGAATCACCAGAGGCCGCACTGGATTAAAGTCGATCACAGATGGATTTTTTTCGCTTGCGTTATTTTTTTGAATGAGAAAATACATTGCTAGTCTAGTTAAATAATTTATAATTTTCATCAGCGGTCATAATTACGTTTGTATTTATAAAAATAACTAAAATTTGGAAACCTGTGTTAGAAGCAAAATGAATAAGCTTAAAAATAGCAGCATGCTGTCGAATGTGGAGCCGGCCAAATAATAATGACATGGGACATTTTGCCGCTTATGTTTTTCATTATTATTATTAGTATGAGAAAACAATGTGTTTCAAGATTTAGAAAAATTGCGATCATTAGGGAAACTGAGATGCCAAGAAGATAAGAATGTAGGTAATATTATTTAGCAAGCTTGATTGGATGAAATACATAAAATGATTAAGTTATTGTAACGTTATACATAACCTATCTTTGTACCTACGTAAAAACGTTAAGTTAGTGCGTTTTAATTATAACGTCATCTCCGACGTCACTAGATTGGTTATGACATTGTGTAAGAAATAATGTTTAAAAGAGTCAGCGAATTAATGGGAAGATATTCAGCAAGTCGGTCGCCTCACCTCCGACTGGAATGTGTATGCAACCGCTCTTTCACAGCCGCCTTCCATAAAGCAATAACAATCAAGAAAATAAACGAATTCATTCATCATATTCTTGGCCCGATGTAGAGCTGCACGGGACCGACGAAGATAGAAAGGAAAAAAAAAAAGAAAATGTGACTTGCTCAGTCACTTAGTTTAAGCGATAAAGTATCCTGTATACTGAGAGTCCACTGTAACGCTAGAGTTTAATCTACTCAGGCTGAACTCTAAAGAGGAATCGAAAATATTCCGCTAACCATATGATGTTGCAAAATTATCGAATGCCCCAAAGTTGGTCTTGGTTGAGATCAAGTCAACGTTACCTATTTTGCCCGTATGAGGACGTACCACAGCAAACAGCTCTGCTCGTTCGGCATTCATCTCGGGGTAGTCCCACAGAACGTGATTAGCGTCCCGATGGTTGTGTCCACAAGTGCAATCCGGCCTTTCTAGCAAGTGTAGAGTGGTGATAAGTTTTCCAAATGTCCCGGATTAGCCAAGATCGTACCTTAATCGAAACCTCTTCACGTGATCGCGGATATCTGACATCAAAATGTCCGGGAATTTCACTGGGCGACCGATCAAAATCATCTCACTCCTGAAAAGAATTATTTCTATAGATGGTATCGAATGCAATCGAATTATAAAAATAGCAAATTTTTACCTGTTATATCAGATGAGAAAAATTGGCATTGTTATCGACGGTGTTTTGTCTAATTGATGTAATTTGGCCGAGACCTGCTCTATCTTCTAAGATGAGACAGAATCATTAACGTATTTCTTGACGGTTACATCAATTGGCCAAAACACAGTCGATATAATAATATACGTAAGAATTCATTTCTTTATATCATGTTTCTTTTAAGTGGGTAGTTACACACAGTAAATGTACATTTCTAAGTTCCAGACTTACAAAAAAAAGCATTAACAAAGGAGTTTCGCCGTACCTACAAAGTTGACAAGGACAACTAAGGGCAGAAGGCTTCATTGTTAAAGTAGTTTTAAGAGAACATGCGTAATATTTGCTAGGCATAGTAATTAAATAGTGAAGGTAAACAAATAAAGGCAACGAGAAATGCACTAATACGGCTAAATTGAAAGAAAAAGAAAAATTACTCTATCAGTCGCTGCAAATTAAATAACCAATTACCACCATTGAATTAAAATGTTTTAAAAATAATGTTTGTTAGTCAATTATTGACTGGCCCGTTATCAAATGTAACGAAAACTACGCTGCAACGATTTAATAAAAAGAGTTTTGTTGTTAGCGAATCACTCAACACCATGTTTTAAAAAACGCTATGATGAAAGTTTTAGTCGCCTAATGATAAGTAAAACAACTATATGTACAGCAATTTATTTAAAAAAATCAATGAGGACCGGTTGTTTGTCAAAAACTCGACGCCACATATCTACCAGTGGCGTGCGGTGACTTATGATGGAAGGTATGCTTGTGAAGGAGGAAAATATGCAAAATTTATCTTGTTTTTGAAATTCCATTTTATTCTTCTCACGAGTTTTACACTTTAATTTAAAATCCTCTACAGTCTGTAATATTCCGCTCATGTATTATTAAATCCTCTATTTTTTCTTTGATGTTAATCCATGTTGAGGGTAGCGACAAATTAAACACGATTTATCTGACAGTCCGAATAACAATACTAACACTAAGATGGTAAAATCCAAGCGCATGCATTCGCATCTAACTCATATGCGATCCATAGCGCTAATCGGATTATTCATTACTGCGCATGCGCGTGTAAAGCAACCTTCTTAGCGCATGCATGCGAAATTTCGACCAAATTTCGTCAGAGATTGTACGTTTATCGAGCGGTCACGACTGAATAGAACGCAGATAAATGCCAATCAGGACGAGCACACTTTCTGAATTTAGTGTGTAAACTTGGAACTTTAAAGCAGTTTTGTTTGATAATTACTTAAAATTATAATTGAATAGTTTTACAAAAATGAGAAAAAAAAACCTTTTCATTTTCGAATTTTAATGCATATGGAGCATCTATCGCATGTATGGACGGCACGCCACTGATATCTACATAGTTTTCGGGCTCCGCATATATTTTTTTCTGTTTGCATAACATAGCCTTCAATTATTGCAGCGTCTATTTTGGAGTTCAATTGTTGCATTTCGCAATAAAAAAATGTTTTCACCCCCGACGGTTATTTCGGGGTTATACAATACAATTGTGAAATACAAATAAATATCATTTGACAGTTGTATTGGTGGGATTAAAGAAGGGTTGAAAATACAATTTTGACTGGTCATTGTAAGTGACCATAACGACATGAAGCATGTCAAAAGTTATTGTGTATTGTTTATGTTGACGAACAATATTTTAAACGTCCTTTTGAAAATAGACTTGTTTGCTAGAACCGTGTCTTTCCGATTATCACAATCCAGCCACTGGTTCAATGCAGGCGAAGGTGTTAAAAAAATATGCCTTCGGAGTTTGTCTTATTGCTGACTGGTTTAACTCTCAACCAACTAATTTTCTCGTACGTTCAATAATTGAGGGATCGTAATATTTTTTCGAAACCCAAATCCGCTCCCTACTTGGAGCATATGGCGACTACACTTCCTCCCAGGTTATCCCAGCGTCTCTCCGAGTATCAGCCAACAGCGGTAGAATCCACCTGGTTAGTAGAAACAAGCAGGATTCCGGCTCCTCTGGGACATCCGCAGCACATATATAAGCGAGGTTCATCGTCGCTTTTTTTTATTTTAGACGTAATGAGAGGCTGACTCCACTCTTTTAGTCAGAATTCTTGACAAATACAAACCACCGTACCACTACTATTCGCCACATACATCTGTTTTCGTTGTTACAATATACGTTTAACCTGTAATTTCGTTAAGTGCCAATATAATTCTACGCAGTGTCGTAATATAAATGAGTGAAATAAAAGAGATTTAAGAGTGGATTAATAAACTTCAGATGCAATTGAGGACAATGAATCTACATAAGCAGACGGTGGATGCAAAAATAACACAAAGAAAATTTATTCGTATGTTTCATGTGTAGTGTAAATTACAGTTTATTCTTAGTAATATCCAAGTTTTCCAAATAAACACAGACGTTGATGTTTTATTTTCTAAGTTATACAGATATGCGTTCAGATCCGTTTACATGTATTAAAAAGTGTTTGAAAAATAAGATATGTAGGTACACAAGAAATACAAATTTCTCACAAAATCTTCCTGTTTTTCATGGAGCCGTTGAAATTTTTTTAAGGGCAGCAGGCCAAATTAGTTTGGGAATATAAGGTTAAAGAAAAGGTTGAAAACAAGTATTGGTAAACGCGGGCTAAACATTAGAAGTGGTGATGTCTTTAAACTTACTAACTCCCCTGCATGTAATAGAGTGAACACGTTGTCATGTTGTAATAATCGATAGCTATTCAGAGATTAATACTCCATCATCATTCAGGGTTGTAATTATAACCATAAACTCCCCGACTATAATTAATAAATGAAGGTGACACTTTTTAACTATTCGATGAGCAATCATTATATTTGCAATCGATCCGCTTTAATGTAACAAACTGATAAAAATTAATAATTAAATTAATTCACCGATTCCATGGCTTTTTTAATTAAATTCTGTGTTCTGTAATAATAATCACTGCCGCATTAAGTGGAATGAAATTAGATTAAATAAAAAGCAATTAACGGAGCGGCGATAATCGAAAGTAAAAATTCCGAATTGATAGTAATTGTTCGCGCAGACGTGCCTAATCGAAGCCCATTGATTAATTCAATGCATAAAATCGGCAAATCTCTTCTTATTCAAAAATACATTATGGAGTATTAGAATTTTTATCTCGGCAAAGCAGTGCCGTGGATAAACAATTAATTATAATATTTACAATGCATATTTTTCGTTAATATTCAGATTTTAAAAATTTTTTGTTTAATAAGGTTTACATATTCTTCTTAAAATCACTCTACAATTTACATATCGGCTGTGGAAAGGGAAAAGGACGTAACCCACACAACAAATACTGTGTATAGCCCAAACAAACCGTGTATTCAATTGTATACATTGTGATTACCGAAAAAAAAATATTTTGAATAGACAGAGGGATAAGTCCTTCTACCTTTCTACGTCGATATATTTATACATAAATATTGTGTATTAACACGTTTTATGTGAGCTTTACATTTTTGGTGTGGGTTGCGTCCTTGTCCCTTTCCACAGTCGATATGTTTGGTCATATTGAAGACACACATTGTCTTTATTCTTTCTTTTAACAAATGGTCTGAAATCTGGTTCATGTGGTTCCAAATCCGAATACCTGGCGAATTGGAAAATTGCTGTGATACATGCCAAAATCAATATAATAAAATTCTCAAATAATTTCTGAATACAGATCGTTAATTTTCATAAATACAGTAACTTAATTCAGTGCGTAGTATAGTATAGGTTTTATGAAAAATTCTGTTAAATATTAATAACGAGAAATTATTAGTTGCCAGTACCACCTGTCAGCATGGTTGAATATGCTCAATACTGCGTGCGTTAAAAATTCACTCACCATTAATAAATTGGTAAAAATATTACGATCACACATACACAAACACACACTTTCTACGTATGAGCTGAAGGAGTGTGTGTGAGTGTGTGCTGCGGTATACAGATAAATCAAGTAGCATATTGTATACTAGTATAACCGTACCCGTCTACTAAATGTCCAAAGTAGCTAGTACGTCGGAACTGTGTGTGCATTGCATAACATTTTATTTTATATACACCGCGAGTCATGAGAAAATTTCATACGTACATGTGTGTGATAATAATAAAACGTCTACAGAGCGGTCTGGGTTATTATATATAAGATAATATACTGTAATTCAAATTTACTATAAGTCTCAGTTTTCGCTACCCGATCCGCCCTTGGCGAGTAAATGCGAGATAACGTATTATCAGACCGAAAAGAGGAAACACATGCTACAGGATATTCGACACAATAGTTAATTGCGAAGGCGAATCCGGCTACATCAAATGAACCAATGAGTAAGACAAGTGCGTTGGTTTAAAAGCTTTAAATATCCAACATCTTCAAACTTGAATATAAACGTATTTAAAAAATTATATTGGGTTTTCAAAAAGGAATATGTAACGCCGTTTGGCGAGCAAAAGCATTTAATTTGCGAGTGTCATGGAACGGTGGTCATAAAAGCCATTATTATTATTGTAGCGGAGCGTGTTTGGAAAAATCAAGAAAAAATGATATAAATAGACGCCGTGTCCGAATCGATTACTCGGCATTTCAAAAATATATTACTCCAACCCGCTGATGACTACCGATACACCAAAAACCCCCAGAGTGTTGTATTGCATGCAATGAATCAAAAAACCTGGTATTAAACTAGGTATTAAAACACGAATGGCAGAGTTAATTTGAGGTAAGATTGTTTTAAAACGAAAGCAACTAAAGTCGCATCCGCATACGCACAATATTCAGAATCAACTATTGGCATCGGCAATACTTTCAGAACTCTCGATGTTGAATGTCTAATTGTCATTGGAAATCGATTGCATTTACTTTCTTACGCGTTATTTGAACAATGCATCTCACTTTTTGCGTGACTCAATGATTGTACATCATACAGTCAGTGTAAATCAACTACTTCTACTCATGAGTTAAGAAACAATTAACGACAAACAGCATATACTGAGCAATGAAAGATGAATTTCAATTTAAAACATAAAACACATTTTTTGTGCCGATTCCACATTTTTTATAAAGATAATAACTGTGAGGAACAATGTCGTTGTCATAAGTAAGATGACGGCTCATCGCATAAATACATTTTCTATGCATAAACTGTAATTACTTCCATCAAAATAGTTGGGCATAGCAATAAATAAAATTTACGTAAACGCCGCGTCGTCAACAAAACTACTGTGAACAAACATATGTATCAAACATATTATTTCGACCTAAGCAATATGAAGAAAACCAAGCATAATTTACAGCAGTCACTCTGGGGTTAGGCGATTCAAGTACATGCACATAAAAATCTGTCAAAAGCGTAGTAAGATGCGAGTCGATCACGTTTTACTTTGTATCACAGAATAGTCCATCTCCGCAATATATCTCGCGCCAGGAAGAGGAACACAATAGGATCGTAGATCAATTGCTTTTGTCATTCTGATTGACAAAAGAGCACCGATGGAGGGACAATAATTATAATTCTTACCTAAAATTAGCACACGAAACAAACTAGATATTGTTATACGTATGGCTAATAACATGTTAACTGACGTGTAAGAGATGAGAAAAAACCTAGTAGGTATGAATGAGAATTTTTTCAAACGAACAGAAGATGGTATCAACATTTATCCGAGTCAAAAAAAACGTATTATCAAAAACGATCAAATTAATATATCTCCGAAAAATATTTATTTGCTATTTCTGTTAATGAATATTCATGCATTTTTTTCAAACTAATTATATTTTTCTCACATAATTGATTTTTAATGTGTTTTAATTTTTGATTGCAGATATGTAGTTATTGGTTTGTAAGAGGTCGCATTTTAATCGTAACTATTTTTTAAGAAATTAAAAAAATTATTGGCTTTACAGCTGACACAGCCAATGCGTCAAATATTTTGAATATTGTAAAATCATACAAGATACACGCATGTCCAAAAAAAACACATTTTTAAATAGAAAAAAATTCAATTTGTTAATTTCCATGCTAGGATTTGAATCATGACCCACCTGATCGCTAGGGCAGGGCTACCGACAATTTAATTTCGTTTTGATGTAATTTGTTTGATTATCATTAAATTCTTATCATGACCTTGAACCAATTGTTTTAACCTTGTAATTTTTAACACCACTGAATATCATATAAATAGCCTTGTTAATATTTATATTATATCAGTTGATAATTACCCACCATGAGCGAAACCGGTACTGGTCATTATAGTAATGTCGAAGTGGTACAAAATAAATTCTGTACTACTCCGTTTGATGCAAAAAAACCTTGAAGTTTTCAAATATTATGTGCGAGATATTTAATGATTCCACAGAAATTCTAGATAAGCATTAGAGTTCACAATATTTTAACCCAAAATAAACCTTCTACAAATTCCGTGATAAAAAGACAATGAGTAAAAGATAGCCTTTTAAACGAGATTCGCTTAGGTGATGTAATACTCTTAACCCTTTTAAAAACCTATTATTATGAATGTGAGCGAGCGTCAGTAAAAAAGTGGTTTTAGAAATAAAATATATAAAAAAAGTAAAATGGCGTGAAATCATCGAGTCTGGCCGTAAGGCGATAAATCATTTGAGCAAAACGGTTCAAAAGAAGTCATCGCTTTCCCATCAGCCATCACAGTGACCAGTGATCAGCGGAGATCAAACCGTAATGGAAAGAAATGAGGGGTAAACCCATTACGCAGTGGTTTCCAAAGACGGAAACGCGAAATCAAGCCATTGGAAAATATTATGGATAGCATAAAACATACAAGTAGAGGGCTCGCACTGGAAAACTATAATTTTAGATGGATTCACAGTTGACGTTAGCGTTACATCTTGTTACACAAGCAGTGAAATAAAATATGTGATCAATAATAATTTTATATGAACCAATTATTTAAAATCTGGTGGTCCGTGGTGCAGTTGTCAACGTCGTTGGGTACGGATGTCTCGGTACAGACAGTTTCAAAAACTTATTTTTCAATCGATTATATGTATTTTTTTAAATATAATTTAAGACATAGACTGATGGTGCTTATGGAATTTCGATAGCGAAAGCGATTAGCTAACCACTAGTCCTTTCCTAGACCTATCCCTCTATCCCTATTCTCTTCGAAAAAAGAGAGGTTGAGCAATTGAGTAGACAACTAATGCTGAGATACCTCCGTTAGGAGGCCATATATATGCTCCACATTGGGAGCGGACATGGTAAAAAAATATTTATTGGAAAAGCTACAGAACAAAATAAATATTAATTGAAAATAACATTATAAATTGATTAGATATAGCATTATAAAGCATACATTGGCGGTATATAATCACAGCAGCCTTACATTAATATTAAATGATTGAATTGAAATTTTCTTTGGAGAACTCTAATTTAATAAGGTAAAAATAACACTACTTACTACAAGAATTATCAACTATATTTTTTTAAATTCTTGTGGAACTTAATTATTTGCTAATTTAAAAATATTTTTAATATATTAAAAATTTAGGCAGAGACGTCTTGGAATAGGACCCCATCAAGTCCGCAGGCGCTAGTATGAGCGCGCCGTTCCGGCTGCGGCTGCTACCTGTCCCCCGCACTCAGCCAAATGCATCAGCATCAAAACATCGTCTAACATCCGAATCAAAACAAGACAATATAACGAGGGAAAAGCTTTGACTGAAAAGGCGGGGGGGCAACGTTGACGGAACCACACAAAAGGCTAGCAGACCACCTACGCGGGAGAAAATTGTTTGGATACTTACACGAATCGGTTATGGAGACCGGCTACTGAAAGTAGACGTAACGGAATAATGTTAAAATACATTAAAATGTATCCGGAGGTTTGTATCGTTATTTTTCCGTTTATAAAATTAAAAATAATTTTCACAATATGTACGTTTCGAAACGTCGGCTGAATCATCAGAGCCAATCAAAAGAGTATACCTTCCCAAAGCATGTCGTACTAAAACCGTGAAAGATATTTTAATTTTGACGTATTTATTTAGCTCTGTTTAGAAGCATCTTCAGGTTAACTTAATCGTAACAATTATCTGTTGTACGGTTGCAAAGCAGATATTAATGATAGAAAATTACCCGAATAAAAATTACGTATGTGGGGAAATTGTAATGTACACACTACAAGAATGATATCCATTATTATGTGTATAAAATTATCAAGAGGTTTTAAAAAATTGTCATTTTAGCAAATCTAATACATACTTAAATAACAAAGGTGACAAAATTTAATTCCGATAAAATTTGCGACAATATGAACGATTACTATTTTTTATTTCAAATATCTGCATTAAGCAGGAAATAATTATTGTTAAATGCGTTGCCCACCTGTGACTTGGACCAGTGATGAGCAACACACGGGTTATTTACGTGCAGTAGCTCATCGTAACTACGTAGAAGGCATTCACTTCAAAATTTTAGACGATCTTTTTCAATGTTGATAGATTGAAAAAATGCGTTTTATAAATAAGTGGTTTTGTTTGAATTCTATTATTATTCTTTACTTATTAGATAAAGTCCATACAAAAATTGTTTGTATGATATAAGTAGTTTTCAAACGGTCAATAGGTATAATAATAATTGCTAAAGAATGGTGCCGGAATTCTCTAGACTTCTCTTCACTGAGAGTATATTTTATGACAGTTTTGCACGGGTTTACGGTATTTATATATTCCATATTATATATAATATAGTATGTGCCAGCGATGTCCAATCAGGTGTCAAAAGTGGAAAAGGAACGTCACCTTAAATCTCATTAACGTGACCACCAATATAAATAATAGCATAATAACACCTCACTGCTGTTTTTGACGCGAGCCTATCCGATGTTGTCATACCCACTATGCAATAGTGCGTCCAGTGGTATACTCAATTTAAATGGGGTGGGGTTAGGTCATTGTGTAAGAGGTATAGGTAAGCTGGATCGTTGCTTATGTCACTGTCAAACCAAACTTTTATTTTCACCACAAATAGTTCAATGTAATTCAATAAACACGCGATGAAGTTAACAATTTCAAAAAAACGGCTTGTTTTGACGAGCTCACCTACACCATGGGATTGGGAAGCTCGAAAAAATAGATAGAACAAAGAATATTCTTGAACCAAAGGAAGAATATCGTCGTGTATGTGCATCTGACAACGGTTGATGTTTCTTCGTGGCTCATTTGATTCAACACAACTTACTTGCGAGTCATTTTCTGTAATTAAATTGACGCGGCAAATAAAAAATGTTCATCATTTAACAAAGAAAAAGCACGCTCTTATTTATGTTTTCAATATTTTTTGGAAACTATTGAAAACATAAAATAGACGACGGCCGGGACAAAATTCTTGCGTGATATAAAATGCATATTATGAATTTTTTTCTTTTCACATATCTAAACTACAACATTTTTCCAATACTAGTATATAAACAATTATAGCATATTACACTACATTCAATTACAATGTAGATTCCATTGTGAATGAGATTAATATGAACTAACCAGATATCTAGTAATACGACACCAAGTATTGAACTTTTAGAAAATAGTGAAGCAGCAAAAATTACTAAAGCTAAAGTAAGACATTTCAGAATATGAATATGAAAAGTTTTTGAGTTTAAAACTTAAATAATAGTGAATACATATGAAAAAAAAAAGATTTTTTTTTAAATTAGTGTAGGTAGTCTTGCCACTTGCTAATGTATATCCACACTATACTGACCTATATGATGCAATACGCAATTATAAAAAGCACATTATTACTTCGCAAATTTCGACAAATTCATCTTGTATGGGGATCGCTAACAAAATATACTTTACATCGACATGCTTTGCATCATTATGTTTTTTTTTGTTCTGTTTACTATCAGTTAATTTCTAGTTTCGCGATATTCATGAAGTTTCATAGTGATTGATGGTCGAGCACTGTGCAACGAACGGCCGACCACTGGGAGAATTGGCATTTTTTTGTAAACTTCTATGATTTTATGCTTGGTACAATATTAACCATTTATTTTCTAGTTCGTTACATTATTTAATCCCTGTTTAATGGAATAACAACGAAAAGAATATGTATTTATCATTCATGGATTCAAAATCCCATTTTAAAAGTACACCTGTCACTTAACTGGACGACCACTTTCGAAATGACCCTATTAAGTGAAATCGTTCCTGGATTGTCATGTGGCGCGTGATCGGGGAGTAAGAAATGAACTCTGGGAGGAATTTGTGAGTACTAAATTGAATCTTTACATTGCTGGTTCATTGGTTATGAACTGATAAAAAAATTGTCTAGTGGCAAAGTTGCAAAGTGCGCCACTGTCTCAAAATACTCACTTGGCCATAATAGTTGTCAGGTCGTAAAGAATTATGCAAATGGCGCAGGAAGACATTTCGCCGTTGATATAATGTCAGCTTATCGAAAAGTGTCGTTTATTATTGATCGTTTGAACATTGTTTATTTCCACTGAATACTGCAACAATAAAGAAAAATGTTCTCAACTGTTGTGTCTGGTTTTACTTTCAAAGAATAACTACTCTATTATAAAAGCTATATGATATGACACCACACACTACATACATGGAAGAATGGATCCATCTTTTCTTACTAGAATAAAATGTCCGAACTGAGGCACGTTCTGAACGGACAGCTGAAATGATCGTTTGGGAGAACATTTATAATTAATTTATTGAATAGTATTAAAGTTTGATTAAGATAAAATAAATGAACACCAGTATAATTTAAATTATCGGCGTTTTTAAAGATGCCAGTAAGAAGGCACATTTCGTCAACTTAGTAGTGAACTAACCTATGCCACATAAATTTCAAAAACGTTTTTATTTGATCAAAATAAATTGTATGGTAATGAAAATAAACAAAGGATACTTTTAATGCAAAAGCAGTTTTTTTATATATTTGGCTAAATGATCTAATACGTTTGTTAATGGATACTTATAGTTTATAACTATTCATTTGCTTTCAATTAGTAAGTGCTGTTCAAACTGAGCGATTGAGAAATGAAGTGAGCCAACTGATATTTTCGAAAAAAGGATGAATTAGGTGCGTTTTGGTATTCTACGTGTCATTAAAGTTAAGTAAGCTAAGTAAATACACGCCGCGAAAGCATTTTATTCTGTAAGATGTTAAATTACGTGTAAATAAGTGTAATATGTTCATTAAAACAAAACTATCTATAAACAAGTTTCACCATTTTATCACTTGGTCCACTTCACCTCTCGAGGGCTAAAGTATAGACAGTCGTGAACTAACTTATATCGTGCAACGCACCTGTGTAAAGTAAGGCTTAAAATTTTAAAATGCCCATATATACCAGCAAATTTACAATGTGTTCCTACATATCAAAACAATGAGTGGCTAGAGAGCTATTATTAGCATTATCTGTAGGTGACGTATGAAATCGTCACTTATACATATCGTCATTAAAATTCAAAATAATCCCGACTAGATAATGAAAAATGTTTCAGGTGTTAAATGATCATCGGCGCTTACAGTTCTAATCCACCGCTAAGAAAAAAAATAAGCACCGTTAAGTCGGAAGCCGTGAGCTTAATTTTAAGCTTCTCATCCAACTTAAGCCGGACTTAGGTCGTTATCCCTACGCAATGTTTTACGACTGTAGAAATTAGAATTCAACGATAGAAAAATCGGTACTCCCAGACGGATTCATTATTCAACCATCTAAATATAATCGTTCGCTTACTTGAGTAAACTTAAAGAAATTTGATATTTTTGTTTAAGTATTTGGAAGAGTGATGTTACTTCCATGATGTTTACCCATCCAGTGTTTTACCAAAGTAATTTCATAATTACATCGTCAGTCAGTATGTTAAACAAACTATGAGATCTGTTGCGAAAAGTATTTATATTGTATTTCTTTTTTTTAAACATACATATGCGCTCCCTATTTGGAACGTATGGCCGACAGACGATGTCTTCAAGCTTCACTATCACCCACCAGTCTGCTTGCTTCCTCACAAGTCATCCCAGCGTCAGCGGCCTTCCATGGCAACGGAATCCATCCGGTTGGTAGAATAGACAGGCAGGATTCAGGATCCCCTGGGGCATCCGCAGCACATATTTTATATTGTATTGTCTTTAATAACTTTAAAAACAAGACTTCAAGAAATCAATAATTCGAAGACAATATTTATCCTCATCTTTCAAAGTATGGCGTGATTTCTGTTTTTGAGCGATAACGGTCTTGATTATTTGGTAAAATTGTGGAATTTGTACAAAAAAATATAATGCCAACGATTCACAGTTAACATTACAAAAATAATACTTACAATCATTTAAACAAAAAATTATATTAACGATACCATTGTGAGCTATGCCGACCCATTATTCGAATGCAAGCGCAAGTTCAACAACTCTGACGCTAGAACATTGTGCTGCGTGTTTCAAGTAAAAAAAATAACATAAAGGAAATTAAATGTGCTATTATATTAATCTTGAAGTATTATCTTTTTTCAATAACACGTTCCCAACAAAATGTCACGTCGTTTACCGATGAAAAAAGACCGGGACATTAGCTTCCTGTCAGTAATAAATTCACACTTTTTGGGCGCCGATGTCAACTAGTAAGCATTCTATCCGTTATGCGATATGCCAAATCAACTCGCGAAGACATAAATGAATGCAGCAAACTAACTACGATGCGGATAATTGAATGATTTCTTATTATACACACAAAAAGCAGGTTTAAAACAATGGGACATGGGAGCGGTGGCCTACCGGATGATGATGCGGTGTTTTTTTATTCGCCGGCCATAAATAAAAATCACTAATCGACCCGACGCAGCGCTCGCCAACGGCAAAAAGTAGCTTTGAATTAATTCACGAGACGTGCGCGGGTCACGCCTGATTAACGCGAGAAATTTTAGACGTTTTGTTTTCATTGCAGAGGTTTTTAAGCGGGTCCGAGGCGTTGGTAAAACAAAGCAGTTAGTTAATCAAACAACTCGAGGCCGTTGAGGTAATCGTCGCGATTTTTTAAAAACCATTTACCTTATCATCACAGAACCATTAACGTTGAACAAGGTAATATAATAAGTTTGAATTTGATTTCAGGAATCGATTTATTCATCCATAATTCTTTTGATATCGAAACATTCTCAGTAATATCTGTCATTCATATGGAATATAGAACTCATGTTATGCCCAAATATAATGTTCATATTCTATATATAATGTATCATGTAATATGATCAATCTGAGATCCCGCAGTGGCACCGGTTTCGTTTCTACTATCCCATTTAAATTTTGAGTCGTGTTTAGCGGATAATATTGTCGCCGTGCTTGTTGGTAGTGAAGACCAGCCGCTTTATACAAAGTTGTGTAGCTATTTTCGTGAGAAGACGTCTATGAACGTTTTTTTAAATATTCAATAAACTAAGGCCTTACCTCACAACAAGGGAGAGCAACGCGATTTCAAATTATTTTGTATTATTTCAGCAATTACTCAGAAATTTGAAGTAAAATTAATAATTATTCCAATAAATTAGAAATAAATTTGAATTTGCCCACACTTGCCTTATAAACAACCATTCTCTGGGTCTCGAAAAACAAATGAATTGACATCAGCGCATCATTTAAAATTGGACTTGGTAGGGGACATATGAAACCAAGGCTTTTTCCCTACTTAAATATTAGAGATGACAGTACATATTGATACAAAATCTAAAAATGCTATTTTTCTTTAATGGTGAAAAAATTTACAATGAAAAATTAGAAAACATATTGTACAAAGGTCTAGCCTCGGTACTTCATAGGATGAGACGGTACTTTTACCATAAATACTGGTCAATATTTACCCGAATATCAAAAAAGCTAGTAGAAACCATGGGAACAAAAAGCTTAAACATTAAATTATGATTGGATACATTCCTCAACTAAACAAACAGTTTTATCAACTTCCCTATAGTCTGACTAGTCAAGTGTAGCGGCTGTTATTCGACGAAAGTAAACACGCCTAATAAGTTAAAGTTAACACTTCGATTAAATAGTAAAAACTAATTATAATTTTATTATTTAAAAAAAAAATGGAGCTGCAGCTTCGATCAGCGAAGTAAACTATACAAGGTACTCGAAAAGAGTACTAAACGCAAGAAACACCGGACAATAAGAGGATTTTAATAGTTTCACAACAATGTCAGATATTAGGGTGCACATGATTGATAATAGCTAATATAAAAAGCATTTTTTGTTTAAAGGCAAATAACTTATATATCATATTATACTGAAAGACATCTTTGGGACCACATCTATAGTGTGACTTTTATAAGCTGGCCGATGTGTCACTGTGCCAATTTAGGTAAGTAAACTTTACTTACACTCCTTTACAGCACATTTTCTCATCGTGATAGCAGTGTGTGATCGATATTACGATAAGTGTTTACTCATTTAAGGTCTGCGAATAAGCTGTGGAGGAGTGAAGGGAAAGTTTAGTTCCCTCAACGGCCACAATGACGCATCGGCCAGCTTATATAATTCACAATATAGTTACACAAAACAATAATATATTTAATGAAATAATTACTATGCACGGTATGTAGAGATAAGCCGCACCTTACAATAAATGATATTGATGATATGTGATGTACAGTGAAAACCAGTTGTAACTACATTCAAAACACTAAAAAGTGGCTTTCAGGATATCTTTTTGACTGCACAGGCGCGACATCGTGCATGTCCAAAAACTTTGCAAATCTATAATGTAATCCGGATATAACAAAATAAATTAGTACACGAAAAATTATTTTATTTAAATATTATCGTGGTTCATATTAAAAAAATAATCAAACGTGATCGACAATTTTAACAAGATTTAGATATATAATTTTCATGACAATACAATAACTAACATATAAATGTGAAATCTTTATACTATAATATGGTCGTTGTTCTGGAAGAAGACACTAACTGAAAAAATACTAGTTTTGAGTAATTGGGCTTTGAAGTTTGTCAAATGTTTGAAATGTTGTACCTTTATCATTTTGTGTATTTGTACAAAACTGTTTTTCAGTAAAAGGATAATTTATAAAAATAATTGTGTTCTTGCATACGGTAGAGTTTGAAATAAAGAACGTTTTGGTATAACTAACTCAATGTCATTTTTTCGATTTAGTGTTTTCTTCCAGAACAGCGACGATATTGTTTTACTGTTCCAAGTTTTGAGAAGTGTGTAAGGTGAAGATATTCGACATTATTGTAAAATTAGATCTTTTTGATATTGATAACTTATTATATGATTTAGTAGACGTGTGGTCACCCCACGTGCGGGTACCCTATTACTGAATAAGATCACACCTGCAATGATTGCACACAGTGATTATGTCGACCGGCGACAGATGGAAATAATCGATACGATTAGTGGTACGATGTAATTCCATTGTGGCCGAGTTAGCCCGACCATTTCGAGCTTAACGAAGTTCGTCAACCAAATCAATTGAATGTGAGTTATGGATCAGTTATGAACAACAATTGGCGATGGTCGCCGAGAAGAAATTCAATACGAAAATTTACAAACATTGCGTTTGTACTGCCACTACCTACCTGGCATGCATGTGAAACATGAAAGTTGCAATCACCGGCGTAGCAGCGGGGGCAGCACGTTTAAATATATTTTTTATATTTACATAATCAATGCAAGTTATGTTTCATTCATCATGTTTTCTTGTGTCTAATTTGTGATTCGCTGACAAAATATGCTTTTCTAGGGGGCGGCCTTTTTGAAAAACGAGTAGAAAAATTGTCGTGAATATTGAAATGCTTTTAATTAATTCCTTCGTGATTTTGCTACTAGCTGTGACAGAAGTGTTTCGAAAATGAAATTAATAAAAAAAAAATTTAATATAAACAGTGAACAACAATTTGCGATTAGAAGATACTTTTAATAGCACACTAACTGGCAGATAAAATAGATTTTGATAACTTTACTGACGATTTTGCTAAGAACAAAGCGAGGAAAAATAAATTTGTTACAATTTTTTAAAATGTTATTTGAGTAAAATTTACTGAATATCTTGTTTTAAATCGATTCACGATTTGTAATTCATTTTTATGTAGAATATATACCTATTACTGTATTGGATGTATTATTTAATGTATTTGTTGAATTCAAACTTCAATCACTTAGTACGATTTATAGAGCTGCACGGGAATAAAAAAAATACTATCTAAGAACACAACAAAGAGACTGACCATATTTATGTTTTCTGACTAGTGTTGTGTTGTAGGAATTTACTATTAAAAATGATACGTTTCATTGTATTTTCAACGTATTGATTCCAGATGCACATATAAATATGCGTATCCCACCAGGTTTAACTACATACATAAAAAAGGAACGTTTCCATAAATATTTTGTGTTGGCTTCGCGTATACATAGATGTCAAAGGTGACTCGATATTGAAGTTCCTTACTTCCATCCATATCATCGAACTATTGACTTACCGTAACCAACAATTTGTGGATACAATGTTGGCATACGTAAAAAATGTCACGGTTTTAAAATAAGTGTTACAAAATGCTACAAATGATATACAGTTATCATTAACGTTACAATTGTTTTTACACATTTTTTCCCAATTTTCCCATGTGAGTTTTAGCCGAGTAAAATCAGGTTTTTTTCACGGCCTCGCATCACTAGTTCTGACACTTTTAATGTGACATTAAAAGATCTTGTATATTGTGATATTTTTTCAAATGAATATATTCCTTACATCACATGGTTGCAAATCGACAATATGCATAAGTATGATACTAATCCAGTGCTGAAATGCATGGGAATGCTTATTCAGTATATAATAGCAAAAACCGGCCTGTAGGCGTTTTATCATAATCACATATCACACGTAGGTATGTTATGCAATGCATACACACTACAATACATTTATTTATTACTAGCTACTTTCGACATGCAGTATTTTAATTTCAATGCCGTCATCTATGACGGGCGTCCCACTAGTAATATCTATATATATCTTTCGCTACAGAAAATCTGAATAGTAATGTTTCATTTTCGTTATGATTTTCTATAATTATATATTTGCATAATTTCTTAAATTACTCAACAAACCTTTACATACAGTGATGCTTCTTAGGTGAGCCGTCGTCGAGCCGACAAGTGAGCCATGTGATAAAATGGTGAAATGGTTTTTATTCTCACATTAATTTACAAGTTATTTAATTTAGCATCTTACGGAAAACATCACTTTTGCAGCCTGTTATTACTTAGCTAACTTCACTTTTATAACACGTAAAATAACCAAAACGCACCTAATTCATTTTTTTCGAAAATATCATTTTTCTCACTTTACTTCCATAATCTTTGGGTAAATCGATTTCGGCGTGTCAAATCACCGTGAGAAAAATGTCTTCGCTTAAGAAAGAGTAATCCCTAAAAGAGAACACGTTAAGATCTTTTCGACTAAACCATAATAAAACCATATCGACTAGGTTAGAAAAGGAAAAGGGCGTAACACACATCAAACAATATCGTGTATAACTCACACAAAACATGTCAATACACTATATTTATGTATAAATGTATAGTCTTATTGAAGGGCATAAGGATTTATCCATCGGTCTTTTCAAAATAATTTTTTCGATAATCACAAAGTATACAATTTAATACACGCTTTGTTTGGGCTATACACAATATTTCTTGTGTGTGGATTACGTCTTTTTTCCTTTCCAAGGTCGATATCATAATAAATATACAGATAAGTATGAAGTTTTATCATGTTATTTCACTTAAACAACAACTAACAGAAATTAAATTCCCATCATTTTTTAGTTTCAAAAAATCATAACAATCGATTTAATAGTCTGTGTACTTGGGCAACAACTGATCTCTTTCAACATCCATATTACATAATTATTTTTATATAACAATTATAATATCGATAATCAGACAAGCTCTAATTTTTCATTTTGGTTGTTAAAAAAAAGGTTAGTTTAACCCCAATCTCCGCAGTTTAGACGAGCGACAAAAGGATCCGTTAAATTTCCTGAATAAATTTGGTGGTTAATTTTCAGGAATTCGTATAAAATCACTACTCGATTGACAACAGTAAACTTGCATCACTATTTGAATAGTGCGCGAAGAGCTGCAAGTGTCGACACTTTAGACCGTGCGTTTAAATTAAGTGTCTGATTCAGGCTGTAATAGGTTCACAATTTCAAATTAGGTGAAATTCACGACTTTTTTGTTGGAACATGCCGTATAAAAACTCGGAATAGTTTGTAACACAATCAGCCATTGAAAAATAGTGGGAACAAGATACGTGCAACGAAAAGTTAAACGGAACACACAATTGAACTTCGATAGCAAAAAAAATAGTTAATAATACAATAATTATATTATTTAAGTAAGCGACCCAATAAATAAATAATGAATGAGCTACATTTACCAGTGAAAGTATAAATTATAAGAAATTTGTCACGAAGCAATTTTTGTTTTCAAAAAATAAAATATCATTTTAAATTATATTTCAAATTGTCGTTTATCGAGTAAATAGATACTTTAAATGGTCAAAATCCACAAAAATAAATCTAAAGCACGCACAGCTGGAGGGATCAAATTAATCATAAAAAGCGTTTTAATGCCAGATTAATTCACTATAAAGCTTGGGCAGTCAGACGCAACTGCAGATAATGGAAAATGATAAAAAAATACATCATATAAATTGATCGTTTTTCGATGACACGAAAAAAACTATGGTATCTCGAAATTGTCTTACAGAAATCAAAAATTCACTTGAATGTTAAGTAAGGTAGTAAAAAAAGGTATATTTATATATATTATCGGGAAAGTGGATAAGTGCAAACATCTGAAAGAAACAGTTATTTTTAATTGATAAATTAATTGAAGTACAATATTATTTTTTATCAAATATAAATTTGAAGACTCATTCTCATCTTAAAAAAAGTTATAAGATCCAAAAGTACACTTACGGATTCAGTCTTTGGTCAGTTATAAAGCTCTTAATGATGTATTTAAAATAATATTATACAAGGGAAAACATGATTACAAGAATCAGTTCTGTAATAGTCACCCTTAAAATCTTATAAAAGATTACAGTTAAAGTCTCAAGACTTTTAAGTAATTTATGAAGAAGCTGAATAAAAGTTGAGCTGCATTGGATTTTCATAACATACATTTTTCGTATATAATGCCTAAATTCGGAGGTGATATCGAAATGACAGCGGGCGGTCGAAGCTGTGAAAGACTCCGTGCCGAGTTGGATAAATTGGAGAGCGTGCGTGTCTTTCTAGAAAACGGATTTGAGATCATTTCCCGTGTATCTACTTAAAAAATATGATAAATTAATTGAGTATGGTGTAATGTAGTTTGGACCCAGTTCGTTCACAGGGTATGGATTCAATAATTGATTAAACTTATTCCGTAGTAAGTGTTTTTAAGAACATTATTACACATAAATCAGGTTTATTGCACGATTCTCTCATGTAGAGAATTAACCATAACGGATATTATTCATTATTAAAGAACACGAAGGATTCAATATCCTGCTCTGAGAAATAAATACAAATTATATACAAGAAATCTGGAAACCCCTATACAAGAACAAAATTAAGATACGTTAAAAAATATCACAAAAATAATCAAAAAAAAAATGAAATAAGTTCAAGATACGTACTTCACTCATTCAGTTGAAATAACATTTTCAACATAAGTCATGGGAAGACTGACGAATTTAAATATTAAGAAGAGAACTATGTACTACGAAAAAATTAAGTTCTGATTTGAAAATTATCAAAAATTGCTATGGTTTGGTAAAAGAGAAAAAAAATATTGATAAGGTCACGGGATTGTGGTACTCAAGTAAATAAGAAAGATCCACAGCATTTAAAATTCAATATGCCAGCTTACTGACCCAATGATTTGATTTCGTGATGTAATCAAATCATTAGCTGAAAAAAAATACGAAGAATGGCTACAAACCAAATTACAACAGAAGACTAAATTCCACATACCTGAAGATATCGAAATGAGGCGAACGCTGCTAACACATTCTGTAAAAAAGAAAGAAATATTACATTATTTTTTTTAAGTTGTAATATACTCGATGGATACATATTTATAATATCGACTATCTGCTTATCATAGAACTTATTAATCATAAGATAAATTGTACGTTCTATGTTAGACAAATAAAACACAAGGAAATGTGTGCACCAATGTGTGTACTATCATAATTGAAAATTGTTTAAAACACACACATTTTAGTCATACAAATTATACAATGTCCTGAACAAAATTAGGAAAACCTTTCAATATTAATTATAATACAATGAATACACTATTGTTACGGAAAAACTAATATTTTATACCGCCTTGACTGTTACGTGATTATTAATTATAAAGTTGTAATAGAATCTTTTATTTAATATAGAAACTACAAAACGGTGAAAGTTATATAAATTAAATTGTTTGACGCCGTAGAGGAATGTGAATCATAATTTCACATGTATTTAACGAACACTGAATGTGACTTGACACTCATGGTTTATATTATTTATATTGCTTGAGAGTCTTCAGTAAACACATAAAGAAAACAGAGTAATTATACAATTAAGTATAACGATACTTAACGTAAGTTTTAAAATAAATCATTTCATGTTTGTTTGTACTGATAAGACTCATCGAATGTTATATTATGAAAATAATATGCGTTTCATATTTGGTATTTATGATTTCTTTACACACATAATTTACTTAAAGCATAAGTAAGCTTACATCTGATATAACGATCAATGTATATGAATACGAACTCGACTAATCCGCTCAGCTTAGCTTACCACTACATATGTTTATATGTAACAACTAAAGTTTATATTGGGTAAGAATTAAATTCAGTTTCCATACAAGGCACAACTTTGGTTTAGCGCCGAGCTTTGATCCCATTTACACGCAGAGTTCTGGCGTCATAATATTATTAGTTACATAAGTAATTTCAGTAGTTATTATAATAAACTTATTACATTAATGAGCTGTCTAGATTGATATGTCACGATCACGTAAATGGAGAGATTTTCGGAGCATGTATTTTTTAATGTTTAACGTTATACGTGCTCTTTGAAAAAACTGTACATGTTATCTATCGTATTAATAATTAAGATGATATCGATAATGATTAATCTATAGGGATTAAAAGAATTACAAATTGACCAGGAAGTATTTAGATTTTTACTACTTATATTATTACCACGAGTTACGATTGCCACGCAACGGTTTTTACATACCGATACAAATTTAAGTTAGAACGCTGTTTGTATCAGTACGGTTATAGCAAAAATTGTATCCACAAATATAACTTGTGAAGAGACAGAAAGCATTAAATCTGAGATTCAACACTTTTATTGCATAATAAATAGGCAGGTAATTCATTTGCGCGGATTCAAAATCTTTCACGTGTATAAGGAAATTTTAGACACGCCGAACTAAATCGGCATCAATAGTATGATATGAAGTAAATGTAAAACGAAAGTTACTAGCTGAACGCGTGGCTACTATGAATGGACAACCTGAGCATTTCTGCGCGCACATCTCGCTGTGCATCTCTTAATTTGCTTAGGTCAATTGGTACTGATCGTACAGCTAGAACTAACTGAAACGTTTTACAAATTTAATAAATGCTACGCTTGTAGCCGAGTGGTCAACGTCGTTGGTTCCATTCCCAGTACAGACAGCTTGATAAATTGATTTTTCAATCGTTTAATTAGACTCTCTGTGATGCATAAATTCTTTCCCAATTACTTCCGATCGGTAAAACGAGGCGTAGCGAGAGCGATTAGCTGACAATTAGTCTTGTCTTAGCCCTGACATTATATCCTTACTCTCTCCAAAAAAAAGGAGGTTGAGCGACTGAGTAACAAGCAGTTCTTGGAGAACAATTTGTCAAAATAAGCTCTATTATGAGTACATATTATGTTCTACAATCAGAAGAGACATAGTAACAAAAATAAAATATACGACACTATCAATTTTGATACAATCAAATTAAATTGTACTTTTCATGCACCAATACATCAATACAAATCTTTACTTTCTATAATAATACAACCTCAAGTTGTAGCTAGTATTTACGCTTCCTTATATATAATAACTTTAGTCGTAATATTAATCGTCTCGGAGAGTATAAACAGAAACCCGATGTTTTCGCAAATCCTGTATCTGACAAATAATTAATTGTCAAGTTCCAATACTACGACAGCCCGCCAACCATTGTCCGAAGAGCCCTGAAGCCACAGTCCCGTAATGAAAATCGCACAGTGGCGTACATAAGTCGGGGGGACAGCCAACCACCCCGCATCCCCCCGCCGTCAATGGAAACGTTCCCGGGTATATATTTATTTATGGGGATCGGGCCGCATGCATAATCCCGAGCCCGAGATGAGGGTCGGACTGGTTGAGGGAGGAATGAATTTTATGGGGGCTAAGGAGGCTGAACTCAGGGTTCGTAAACTATCTTAAAATAATGGCTTTATTACATTTGTTTTATGTGAAAAAGTTTTACTCCGTAAAATCCGATTCAGAACTACGACGTTGCTGTTAAATATTGTAAATTTATAATATTCAGTGATAGAAATCTTTCCAATGAAAAATTATATTCACATAAAAACAACTGACGATAAGTATGAAAATGTTTCACAGTGGAATGAAATGCCTCATTTTATAATTATACTAGGCTTTACAAGAATAAAAGTAAAACAAAGAAAAATTTCAATTATAAGCCGTTTATCCTTCAGAAAAGATTAAGAATACTAACTTAATTATTACTTATCGCTTCACTGTTTATGTATGGTTTTACTATTTCCGGCTGTCTGACTTTTGTTTTAAATCTAGTTGCTCCATTTATCAGAACGTAACTATGGCATGACGACGTTCATTCGTGGAAGAATGAAAAAGTTTCATTGTGAAAACACTTCTAAAAAGTTAACGACCTCTGTCCGACGAGAGGGATGCTGTGTTCCTCCCAGATCCTTCCACCTTCTCAATAAGGGTAGGAGCGCAGCGTACGAAGCCGAGGGGTGGCGGTTCGACGCGAAAGTGCGGGGGCGTTTCGCAAAATGGCGGCACGGGGGCGGCGCATTGGTCCGACAGACGCCAGGGCGGGATGGGCGGATAGGCGCAGTCGGTGAAGGAGCAATCTCCACTACTTACATTACACGAAAAATCGCCATTCGGTTATCCAAGAAACAAAATGATCAAACTAACAACTTCATTATCTCAATTTCTTGTCAAAATTCTATATTTACAGTCATCTAATAATGTGAAGAAAATAGTGAGATCGAAAAATGTAGGAAAGGATAAATAAGGTTACAACATTTTTATATTCTTAAATTTATGTTTTCTTTTCGTGAATTTGGATAAATTTGTTGTCACAAGGATAAATACTAAAGAAATTAGATTGGACAGGACATTTGTTTGCAACACAATGATCCAAGAGTAAAGATGGTATTTTACGACTGTTAAACGAAACAACCGTAGCAGTTGAGCCTATTTAAGCAGAATAAAAAAAAAAATTCATTGAAAGATCACTTTGTTTTTTCCACAGAAATAATACAGAAAGTAAAAGCAAGCATTAATACATAGTACTAAGCATCTTTCGTAAGAGGGTTGAAGACTTATGCCACATCTTACGTATAAGCAAAAGAGTAACATCTATGTTTTGAAAAGAGATTATTTTCTTCACTGAATTCATTATTTTATTACAAAACAAATACATTTGTTTGCTTTCGAAAAAGAGGTATCATATTATGAAGTTAGCGATTGCTATTACCCAAGATACCTAACAGAAAAAATTGATGCTAGATTCATCTTTATTCATTTAATAGCAACATTAAATTATCTCCGTGTTCTTTTTTATTGTGAACGCGATAAAGAATTTCTTGGTTTAGAAATGTCCAAGTATAAAATCTGGCACACAAACAACGTCAATTACTGTATTTAAAAAAATATTCCACGAATTAAAATTAAGTTGGACAGCAATGGTTTGTTACAATTTATAAATGTTTTAAATAGAGAACCGGACATGCTAGTTACAAGTTTTTTTAAATATAAATTTTAGATTGACGCCAGCCACGGCTATCGATTTTAGACATTTATTTCGTGTAACGAGAAAAAACTGTACGAAACAAACAGATTCCGAATAGTAAATTTTATAAAAAAAAAAAAAAAAGAAAAAATGTAAGAATATTTCATTCAATACACTGTTTTTTTTAATTTTTCGGAATTCGTTGGTATCACCAATGTCACTATTAGCCAATTTATGTTGAAAATACAAAATTATGGTACGCCAAATGTACGGTATGAAAAAATAAATACTTATTTTTTTATATTTTCGATGGATTTGGCGGTCATTTATATGAAAATTCATTTATAATATTAAATTAAAATTTCACTGGCTATGATTAAAATTTTGAATAGGACGAGTGGATCACCTTTATTTTTAAATCAGTTCCCTTGGGATCTCACCTTCAAATACTTCAGTTATTTTAGTTAATAACTTCAGTTATAAGTTAATTAAATCGTAATTAGTGGTGTTATAATAATTAGTACTATCATTTTTTGTGTCTTACCCGCTTCCCACGTTCACTAGAAGGAAACAAACCCACCCTTCATTTTAAAAGTATAAGAATCATTGTTTACCTTAAAAATAAATAACATTGCAAATTTGGATTATTGAGATTTTGTACACTTCCATGTATTTTGTCACAAACGACCCGGGTTTCGCCTTTCGGCATTTTCAGGCATTCGAGCACACGAATGCCTGAAAATGCCGAAAGACGAAACCCGGGTCGTTAGAGACAAAATACATGGAAGTGTACAAAATCTCAATAATCCAAATTTGATATTGAAATTCCATCAAGCACCCTCAGTCGATGTCTTAAATTATAAATAACATTGCGATAAATAAGTCTAAAGATGCTTCTAAACGAAGTGAAACGCGTTACATTAGTAACACAGCTAGTTGAATAACTAAGTAATCAATTTTAATTTTATATTAATTATTTTTTTTACAAATTAAAAGTAGTTGAACAAAATATCAGTAGATTCTAGATTAAAATCCTAGTAAAGTCAATTTAAAATTAGACACTTACCAACTAAATATTTCTTACTAAAAACTTTTGGTTAAATTTCGAAGTTTTTGTATTTAAAATACTATAAAAATAAATTTATTCCATAAATTCAGTTCAAATCCATTATAAAGTAAACAGATTTGCATAAATAAAAAAATGCACGCTTTTCAAAAAAATGGTAGTTGTAACAGATGACTCTGGCTTGTAAATTATGGTGGCGAGGGGTTGGGTGGGATAAGCGGGGCGCGGGCGAGGGTTTTTGATTAAAATTGTGACGATTAAGATTGCCGGGATCGACGAGGGGAAAGGGGAGTAAAGGGGTGTACGCCTGAAAGGGAACGGGAGAACAATGGATTTTTTTCATTTGCTGAATACTGTTTTGTTGGGTTGTTTATATTTTATTTTATTTTTAAACAATTTGTATGAAAGACGTTAACACACCAGTGTAAAAACAGTCATTTTATTTTGTTCCCTTGTAAATTGCTTCCGGATGTAGAATGCCAAGCAACGAAATTAAACGGTTTTATTATGTTCTACAAATGTGGTTATAAGACCAAAGGAGATATGATTGTGCGCGATTGCAGTAGGTATGAAATAAATTATTTCGGGTATCATTTAGTTATATATATATATAAAAATGAATGTCTGGTTGTTGGTTTGTTGGTTTGTCCGGATCTTATAGGCTCCTAAACTACTCAACTGATCGCGACGAAACTTTCAGGAAGGACTTATTGTGATCATGCCGGGAAATATTATATAAAATAAATGTTTGTTTGTCCTTTACGCGTTCCTTTACCATTCATACGATTTCGATGAAACTTCGGTGAGTTGTTGTGCACATACCCGTGAAGGGTTCTGAAGAAAAAAAAATTGAAAATCTAAAATTGAAAAAAAGAATCAAATACGTACATACAGCGACATCTAGGAAAAACCTTCTGATTTATTCGTGTACGCACCAGACGAAAAACAAAAATATTGCGTTATAACAATTGTGATATTGAAACTCGTGTTCGGGTCGGGCCAGACCTGAAGATGGTGGGCTCGAACCGGGTAAGGCTATGAAATTTCGGCCTGTGCAGACCTCTAATCCAACAGCAGTTCAATAAACAGAATTAAAACACAAACCCTTTCTTTCTTTGAGTGGCATTGCAACGCATGCCGGGTACTCACTAGCTATTAATAAAATTCCCCTACCACCCATCCGATCCTAAAAAGGGGCATAGCGAGCATACCCTCGATATGTTCACAGACAGCTTCTAAGTGCCAAGACCGTAGTGATTGATGCGTTGACAATATCATATTCCATATGACTAAAACCCTGGTGATAGATACTGGCATCATCAAAACTGGTGTGAGGCTCAAACCATGTTGCCTTTAAGACTAAGATAGATTCTCTGTGCACAAAATCCATTGGTTGAGCAGGCCAAGCCAACAAATACGCGGGATATTTTTAACATTTTTACAAACAACAGTACATTATGTTTTTTTCCATCCTATAAAACGAGGTATACCGAGAGCGATTAACTAACCACTAGTCCTGTCCTATCAATATTCTTATAACCTTGCTCTATTCAAAAAGGAAAGGCTTAGCAACTGAGTAACGAGCAGTTCCCGTAGAAAAACGTCTGATGAGATACCTCCATTAGGATATGCTTTACATTGGGCGCGAAAATCATAAAAAAATGTACTTGATAATAACTTGTCATCGAGTGATCAACGTCCGTCATATAATGGAGTCTTTCAAAATTAAAATGAATATCTTTTAATTTATAATACCCGCATTGCCATTATGTTATGCAAATGATAATACTGCATAATCAAAAAGAAATCGCAACGCCAGGTTTGGGAATCAGTGTTTTAGTGCGTTTCTAACTACGACGGTCGAAGAATTTCGGATAAGTATTTCATAGCAAAATTATTATTCCACACAGAAGACTCGTATGTGCTGCGGAAATTCACAAAAAAACAATGAATAAAAATAAATAAATAATAGATACTAAAAATGAAAGTGATTGACAATATAATAGGTGGATATAGAATAATTCGACAGCGTGCCTTACATTTGAAAATCTATTCAAAGAATCTATTATTTGGTTATGTATTCCTAAATAACGTAGAAAATTCAGCTCATGTACGAAGGTGTAAATGAAATACACCGGATCTGAAAATAAATAAAACATTAAGAAAGTGGAAATAACAGTGATAGTGTATTGATTTGTTTTATCTAAATTTGGTTGAACAAAGTATAGTACAATATGTTGATTTTTTGAGATAAAAAGAGTTTCATATTGAGGTTTTACTGACAGAAGGCATTGGGTCATGAAAACAAGTTCTGAGATAATCGCATTTAAAGCATTATTTTTGTTTCAAATTATTCTCTCGCCCAAGTACAGTTGTTTGTTTTAAAAAAAGATTTTTTTTGACATACTAATCATTATTTAAGATAACGACTGAGGGTGCTTGATGGAATTTCAATATCAAATTTGAATTGTTGAGATTTTGTACATTACATGTATTTCGTCACTAACGACCCGGGTTTCGCCTTCCAGCATCTTTAGCCATTCGTGTGCTCGACACAATTCAAAAAAATACTAATCATAAAATTTGGAATTGATGTATCATACATTTTGCCAGAATAAAAAAATAACACTACGACTTCATATTATATTATTCTATGACTGCTTACGTTCTAATAGTAAGCAGAGCGTTAAATTACATTAATATTTAAAACAGAAAATTATCAAAAACTGACTTAATGCGTTGTCAGTATAACTTCGATATATTTGATATTTAATTCTGAGTAAAACCGTTTTTAATTTGATAAATGCTAGATAAATGAATCGATAAAAAAATGATAATGGTGTAATAACATTATATATATGTATGTATTATATTCATCAATTGAACAACCTGTAAACATAAAAGTTCAATTGCAGATTATTTAATATTATTTTGATAGTATACATAGTGAATGCTGCTGAGAGAATCCGTGTTCTTAAAAGCATACACAAACAGGAAGTAAAAGATAAAATACATAGAGAAAAGTTTTAACGATTCAAGTGCTAAAATTAATCCCACTTCCTAAGATGAAAGGATAAATTATTTATTATCATTAAGAGCTATAAAGGTGATGGGAATATTATCCGAGAATATAGTGTAGTCCATTTATTAGTTGGGTATTTTTGTCAGTCAACGATAGACATTTTATTGTTCGTATATTAATATTTTTGAAAAAGTTCATTTATCAGTTTGTGTTTGAAGACAATCATTAAAAGTGTAATAAAACATAACTTTTAAATACCGTTATTGAAAAAGTTATCAAACTAAGTTTGAGAATGATTGATTCGTGGGTAAGGTTGGTAGGATAGGTGTTCAATCCAATTCACTCTTTGAATGTAGATAAACAGTAGGGTCAGGTGTGTGTGCCCTATAGATTCTCGCCCTTTGTTTGCTATGTTCAGCACTATTTGGGCCATGAGGTAGCAGGTAAAAAGATCGACCCCAGCTTGGCTACATGACTACATACATGGCACTGTATGCTACTTATAGGAACACTGTTGTCAATGCATACGAGACTTATTGAAGTCGTTTTAATTAACTTTGTAAATTATATTAAACTTATTCCTTGTCTCTTAAACTTATACGCAAGTTTAGCTTATCAGTCACTGATATTATAATGAATTGCCAATGAGCCACCTTAAAAAATATAGAATTGTTTTTTTTTTACCATGTTCGCAACAAATGTGGAGAATATGGGTTTTATTTTACGATAAAAATAATTGCAACAATTTTCAGCTAATTTTAGACACAGAACTCAACAGTAAGAAGAACATAATATATCAATGTCACAAAATTATTACATAGTTAGATCTTTTGTTCACCTTTACTAAGCAACATACAATTGAACCCAAATTGGATAGGCTATATAGTACATACTTTAAAATGCATAAATACCTTTGAATTGACGATGCACAAGTTTTGTTTATTGTGATAACCAAACGGACTGTGAAAATGTATTATACTACGATATACGGAAATTCCACATCAATGTTAACAATCTTGCACCCTAGAATTACAATTGAAGAAAAACGAAAAAAACATCATTACTAGTGTAAATAAATTCAATTAATATTTCCGTGGAAGGATCTTTTAGGATTAAAAATAATTATTTATTTTGGTGTTAAAACAAATGTCACCTCCAAAAAAGTAGTCAAAGAAATGTATAGCATATGGAATTGTCATGTTTTGTTGCCGTTTAATCTCCCAGGTCGAATTAAAAAAATTAATTATTATTAATTTTAAATAAATTAAGGTTTTGTGGTTAATGTAAAGTAGATGTTAACAATGTTCATTCTAAAGCCCCCCCCCCCTTCAGGCACTCTCATTCCTGTTTTGCGCGCACTGCAATTAAAATTTAACTTCTAAAGAAAATTCAAATATAATCAGTAAATAATCTATAGATTCAAAGATAGGTATACAAATATACAAAGTAGAATTAAAATCAATTTAAACATCTTTTGTGTTTGTAATATACCTATATAATATATAGAGTATAAATTATAAATAAACAAAAATAATAATTTTTATTATCTAAATTAACACACCAAAAATACTAATTTTCAGAACAAATATTCAAATATGAAATACTGATGTTAGCAAAAAGGTTAAAACTATGTCGCGCATTCGTTGGTTTGGCCTACTCAGCTTTAGGATTTTCACACAGAGATCCTCTCGTCTTAAATACTTAAACATTGGATGTAAGTGTTTTTATACTGTCTTGATTTGTATGGGTTTTTTGAATTTCAATTTATTGGATGAAATTTGATAACATGTTGAAGATATTTTAATAAAGCGTGAGTTATTGTTATAATAACTGATATTGTAATGATAAACTGATATGGCAATGGGTAGTTTTTGCTCACATCAGATAATCACTGCTAGAATTCCAGTACTATCCTAGAGACATAATCATACCAGATTGAAAGTAACCAAATGACCTAACGAAGTTATAAAAAGCCTTCACTTAAAATCTAAGAAAATTTGGTAGTGGAAAATTATTATTATGAGAAACAATTTTCTGATCAGTTGGTAAGAATTTATCTAATCTGACACCGGAATCAAAATGGTTCACGACCGCTTTTTGACGAGGTGATCATTTAAATAGAATTCTGGCATGATGCACAAGAAAGCATGTTTTCAAAATAGAACGACTTAAACCTGTTATCCGTAAAAATGCACTGATTTTAATAATAATAAAAAAAAATGACATTTTGTATTACGAACGGATGAATGAAGTAAAAATAAATTCCGTGACTTCATTTTTGGACGCAGCTGGTGGTCGGATATATATTATAGTATAAAAGATTTTCGGTTTTTCCAATAAATCCCGCTACTTCTGAAATTTGAAAAATATTACTTATTTATACTTTACTAACATAATTGATCTTTAGCTATAATTTAGGTCGTAGATACCTATAACCTCATGTAATAGGTAAATAATATTTTTTTTTATTATGTTCGCTCCTAATGAAGGTATCTCAATACAAAGTTTTCTACGAGAACTGCTTGCTACTCAGTTGCTCAGCCTCTCTTTTCTCCTCGAGAGAGTAGGTTATAGAAGGATATTGCTAGGTCATGACTACTGGTTAGTTAATCGCTTTCGCTACCCCACGATTTTAGGATAGGATGGGCTGGAGGGAATTCTAGACATCACAAACATCTTGCCTGATGAAATCTGAAAATCAAACTGTCCATACCGAGATTTTAACACGAGAGATCGAACACTGCATCACGGACCCACCGGATTTTTTAAAAAATAATAATGCATTTCGACCAAGATTTATCACAGTTAGGCATCTTAAAGTGGTCACAAATTTAATAGCAACAAAAATTGATATCCAGATAAGGTTTCTAATAGGTTTCTATAATGTTATCGTGTCGGCGTCCGTGACGCAGTTGGTAGCGTCGTGGGCTACCGCTACGGATGTCTCGGGTTCAATTCCCGGTGCGGACAGTTTTCATAAATTGATATTTAAATCGATTATTTATGTATTTTTGTTCGTAGTCTGAGTGTTCGTGTTGTCTAAAAACTCCCTCCTATCCCACCCATCCCATCCTCACGGGGCGTAGCGAGAGCGATTAGTTAACCACTAGTCCTGTCCTAGTCCTGTCCTAGTCCTATCCTTATATCCCTACTCTCTTCGATAAAGAGAGGTTGAGCAACTGAGTAACAAACAGTTGTCATAGAATTCTGTTGAGATACCTCCATTAGGAGACCATATGCTCCACATTGGGAGCGGACATGGAAAAAAATGTTATCGTGAATTTATCGCATATTTTATTATCGGTACTATAATATTAGCTCAACATAAAGATTCATTGTTCTAAAAAAAGCAGTGACGATTTCAATTATTTCAATGCATAAAATATTTTTTAGGAGAAATAACAATGAAAAATATTATTCAGAATGGTGCTCGCAATAAAAAGACGTCAACTGCAGTCATATTTCTTGTACTGTGAGCTATTTCTTGTCGATAATGTACTTTTGTACACGGCGATACTACAGTTGAAACGGTCAAACGGTCAATCGCTCCACTCTTTTAATTAACTCTACATATTCAAGAAAGGATTTCGTTTTCGGGTATAATGGCCGGTTAACCAGAAAACCGTAAAAATCGAAATAACGTTTCATGAATAAGTTGGAGTAAGGAAAGAATCCCAAAAGTCATATTACCAATCGCTTTCGATTAATACTATCTCTTGAATTTTATATATAAAGTAAATGCGAAAAGAAATAAATGAAGGAAATTATATTTATGTGGCATTGAACGCAAGGGGTTACGGTATTGTGACTGGGTTTTGTTGGTTTATTACTGAATTACATATAGTTATTTTAAGATATGCTGCATCGTAAATCCATTTATGATTATGGTATCGTCTTGCTATGAAACAAGACGCAATAAATTTCTCACTGTATTAAACCAATGGTTATTAAGAACTTATGTATAATTTATAATTAATTTACTATTCATAAATTTTTATGAATCCATAATCGTTATAAAGACATGCCATTGCAGTCATTATGTTCGTTTATACAAGTAACTGTTTTGAATTAAAAGTATGATTTATAAAAATAAGTTTGTTCTTCTGTACGATAGTTTGAAATAGGAAACTTTTGAAATAACTAACTCAACGTCATTTTTTCAATTTAGTGTTTTCTTCCATAAAAACGACGACATTGGCGTTTCTGTGCTAATATAGTAAAATTTATCTGCAAAAACTAAATTTTTCATGGGAGTATAAAAATATTTTAAAAAACAAATTAATCGGATTGAAACAATAATAAAAAAAAATTAAATATATATATATATTTTTAAAAAATGATCAGGACCAGTTAATAATCATCGTGATGAGAGAAACCGGTCCCGATCATTCATTATAAACACGTGGTAGTATTACATATAAATAGTGTTTTATTTTTAAAATTTAATGACTTTCCACCAAGAATTAACTGTTAACACCTTAAAAGTGATATATATAAAAACTATAACATAATTTTTGTCGGTCTTTTTTACCATTTCCGCTCCCAATGTGGACCAAAAGGACTCTTAATTTTCAAAAAGAGTAGGGATGGAAGGAAAGGACTAGAGGTTATGTAATCGCTCTCGCTTTGCACCGTTTTTGGTAACGGATGGGTGTTTTGGAGTATTAATAATAAAAAAAGTCGAAAACGCATATATTTACAATTTTGCAATGGTAATAACGATATATTATAACTAAGTAATTGTTATTTGAATAGGTAAATACTGTTTTATTAATCACATTTTTTATATTATTATTCAGTTGGTTTACGGTTATAATTAATAATCTACTGATAGTAAGTATTTAGTCCACTATTCATCAAAAACGCAATATTCAACTGACTTTCCCGATTTTTTCCATGTACCCCCCGCTTCATTTGCATTTTTAGTAGAAGGACAATTTTTACGACTCTCTCTCTACCTGTAATAAATTACCTTGAGTTAATGGCATCCCAAGAAAAGATGTGACAAAAGGCTCGTTTGGGATTAAATTCTGAAACTCCAACACAGTTTCCATTCTTTTTGAACGTTACACTTAAATATGTACCGTTTTTAGTTTACTTGTCGGCAATTAGTGATAATTGCAAAATTTCTATATATAAAAAACCCAGGCATAATTAGAGTTTCGCTTTCTAATAAGCAAAGCATGGGCACCACATAATAAACATCGAAATGAAAGAATTTCTTTATGGCTTAATGGATTGTATGGAATGTATTCTTCATAATGAATGTTATCATTTCTAAGTGTTTCGTAATTATCTCTACATTAAGTAAAAAATAAATTTATTTATACATAAGTCCAACAATAAAACAATAATTTAAGCATGACTGGAGTGATACTGAGCTTCGAAACAATGACATACCAACTCATTTCTTCTAAAAGACGATTAAAAAACTTTAATATCATTCGTTCGATACAAAAAAAATATTTCACAAATTAAATGTCTACATAAAACATAACCGACATGGTTTCATTCATTTCATAAAATCAATTTACATTCTGTAACCTTTTTCGTTTCATTATTGTCAGATATCAAATGCCATATTTGTGCGATACAGATTTTAATTTTTATAATTACCAGGACCGGTTTCGCTTATCACGAGAATTATCAACTGATGATCCTCGACTGATCGACAGCTCGTGATGATCGAAACAGGTTCTAATCGTTATAAAAATTTGTCAGTAGTACAAAACAAAATGTGTTTTTTTTTAAATATAACACATTTCCAACAAGAATTGACAGTTAACACCTTAAAAGTGACATAGACTTAAGTTTTATATACCTATGTACGTATAGATTTCTTAAAATAGTTTCGGAAAACTTTGACAGATATAAAATAAAATATACAGTATGCCAAACTTATTCCAGCTTAGTAGTGTATCTTAAAGAAGTAATCAGTATGCCGAATAGTTCAATAGTTTCTCAACAAAGTTTAAATTTAATGTGAACATTATATTCTGCTTGATTAATTCATACATGGTAACATTTATGATTATTTTTTATGTAGTCAAATAACATGAAAAAATTACTCAATTCCTTGAACCTGCTTACAAAACGAAATCTAAAGTCATCTTGCGTGAAACCCTTACTTTAAATGGACATTCATGGGGCCTTACAATAATAACATCATTTGACTCTATTTTCGTTGGCAAACCGTATTTCTGAGAAGTCTATCCTTACACGGGTTAGAATCTTGCGAAGTCGGACACAGCGGGTCACCACATTTTCTTCCCTTCTATATACCCAAAGTGAATTATTGCGACACTGCCACCAAGCATGCGGGTCTGCAACAGTGGCGTTACTCATACTGGATGAGCGCCATCTTAAAGGAGTAACGAATCTATCGATTCTGATCATTTATTAATAAATCAATGAAAAAAGCATACGTTATTATTCCATACATAGCTAGTCATAGAAAGAAAATTCGGTGTGCACCATCAATAAAACATTAATTACCGCGTTATTCTATCTATACTTTAAGTGTCACGTTTACACTTTTAAATACGCTATCAATAATAAACAAACCACATGCAAGCTTACATATTAAAAACGATAGATTTTAGTGATTAAAAATATTATATTACGTTTATTCGACCCGGTGTGGTAAAGATAGATCGCTAATTTTTTAAACAAATTTATTTTTAAACCCTTTTCTGGAAGAACTGATTGAAATTGATTGTCAATGTTGTTTTATGTAACAAATTTATTACAGTATACACTTATTGATACAACTGGATTATACTTTAAACGACCAGTGCTCCGCGGATTTTTGCCGCCTATGGTTCCCTGGGGGGCTAGCAAGTATTGTAAATTTCGCGATGGGATTATATTGATTTACAATAACCGTATACAAAATATAGATTTCATAACTAATGACTTCGAGACGTGGCGAATCATAATTTTGCTATTTTTAGTTAAGTGAACACGCTGATAAAGGATGTTCTACTAAGTTTAGATCAATAAAATAATATTCCATTGAAATGTATTTCAATTATAGTTCAAATGCAGATGGAATATTAAAAATTCCACGAAGCACTCTCGGTTGATATTTTAAATTATTTATTACATTACATTTTTAGGTTAGTTTGGGATATTATGAGACTTCAACGCAATATTCATGTTATGTTTAAAATTTCAATAAAAAAAACTATTGGATTCATAACAAGCCGATGGTTACAATACGCCTTCATATTACAGATGTTGCAATTAATATCTATGCGAATTATAATTTGATGGGCCGCCACTGGCCTTTAAATTATTGCCAGTTACAAAAAAATAAGCCATAGAAGGAACACAAAAACACGAAGTCGTTTCAGTTTTGGTTGAGAAAGGTTATTTTCTTGGTTTCTTCGTTCTAAATGCGGTCGAAGTGGTCAGGAATCGAAGGATGGATGCAGTTTTTGCCGCGGATGACGGTGTGGGACAGAATTGTGGTGGCCACAAAATTGAATAATATTCGCATGGTATATTTAGAATCGTGCGATCCATCTTCATGTCCAGCTCTTGTATATTTGTTTCCGGAAGAATGAAATCAGTTTCTCTTAACTATTTTGTGCGTCCCGTATATATGCATATTCAGGTGTCAGGCAGTTCTCACTTCTCACCCATCCGTATGATATATACTATGCACCTATCTATGCAGCGTTAACGAAATACAACGTAATAATTACGTGTTCCCAAGTGTTCTGACGATTCTGAAAGACTTAAAAGAACAAATTTGGAATGAAAAAAATACCATGAGAGAATGAATGGTTTGAATGAAACCATTCGTTGATCTCTGTGGTCTAGTGGTAAGTGTGTGCCCTAGCGATCAGGTGGGTCCTAGCTCAATTCCCAGCAAGGTCAATATCAAATTTAGATTTTTTCAATTTAAATTTGTAATCTTGAACATAATGATTTCTAAAAATTCTCATTGAGTTTATCCCGTATGATGTTATAATTTTCAAACTATTTGGCGCATTGGCCGTCAGCTGTAATTTAAACCGGGGTATAAATCGCATCCACGTGATATTTCCACAAAGTAATATTTTGGAGAAATTTTCGGGACATAGAAAAATAGAATTTAACAATCACACTTTTTTTTACTTAAACCATATTCGCTTCCTACTCAAGAATATGGCCACCACACGGTGCCTCCAAAATTCTCTGTACCTCGCCAGTCTTCTTTACTTTATGTCATGAACAATTGACCTCCATACCATTTGGTGTTACAATTAATGCAGCCTATTCAACGCGTGCATTCTGATGGTGCTGCTTTACGGTTGCGAGTCATGGCAAACACCCACCAAGGCACAAGATAACGGTATAATGTGTTTTGAAAACAGATGCTTGTGGCAAATACTAGGGGTAAGGTGGTTTGATTTTATCAGGAACTCGGAGCTATGAGAGCGGACGGACCAGCCTCTTATTACGTCCAAAATAAAAACGCGATGATGGACCTGGCTTGGACACGTGCTGCGAATGCCCCAGGGGAGTCTGAATCCTGCCTATCTCTTCTACCAACAAGATGGATTCCGCACTGAAAGGCCGCTGATGACCATCCATAGGATGTATTCAGCGAAGCTACGGGATGCTGGGATGACCTGGGAGGAAGCAAAGAGACTGGCAGGGAACAGCGAAGCTTGGAGGAACCGCGTGATGGCCATATACTCCGAATAGGGAGCAGATATCGTTTAAAAAAATTAATGCAGCAGCGAATGAATTAAATTCGCACATACATGAAATTTCCACAAATTATTATTATGTGTACATCAGCGCATACTGTTTGGTACAGTGCAGCTGATATATTAGATACTTTAAAGATGTTAACTGTCAATTCTTGGTGGAAATACATTATATAAAAAAAACCACACGTACAATCTGTGTTGTACTATTTCCACACTTTTTATGTAATGTGGAAGTAGTACAGAGCACCTAGTGTTTTATTTTTAAAAAATATCGAATTATCGACATTTCACTTGGACATTGTAGAAGAAATCTTCATTTATAATATTCAATGAAAATTATCTTCTGGGATAGAAACTCGTATTTAAATTATCCTCAATGACGTTTACTTGCAATCATTCAGAATGTTTTAAACTCGGCAAGATTTGCTATTTTGTATGCACGCACAATACAATACGAAAACGCACGGCAAGGCTGATGAGAACGCCATATTGTTTGAGGACATGCCACAACATCTGCATACTCGCAGATGGACGTGTACATTACATTTAGCAAGTCAAATTCAATTAGTTGGTATGCCTGTTGCATGTACAAGGAATCGGTTGTTCGACTGACTTAATGTATTTTTTTGATTATACATTCCTATAGATTTATTAACGTAAAGCATTCTGATTATTGGTAGACAAACAGTGCTCGTAAATAACTTTTAAAAAACAAAATGTTTTGGAGTAGTAAATAAATATCTAATAAATATTAATCTCAACGAAAATGAAATGTTAATTTTATATAATTATCATTAATTTCTTATTAAATATTTTTTAACCATACCCGCTCCCTACTCGGAACATATGCCATAACATGATTACTTCAAGATTCTGTCCCCCGCTAGTAGAGGTCTGCACGGGCCCGGACTTGGCCCGTGGGCCTCTACCCGACCCGGCCCGTGGGTCGGGTTCGGGCGGATAGAGACAATTGATATTCGGGCTCGGGCCGGACCCGAGTGAGGGATTTGTTCTTCAGAAAAATATTTCGGACTATGTTCGGATCATGAGTATTCTTGATAACTAAATACGGTTGATAACAAAAAGGCAATAAATAAAATAATTTATTACGTTTCGAATAGCATTGGACACAAAAGAGTCTTAACAAAAGAGTCTTTTATTTGATAAATATGGAGACATCATTTCATATTTTGGTAACCTGAAACCGAGCCCATAAAATTGTTATTGATCCGTGAAACAATGCTTTGTTCGTTTAATCATCACCGATAGTATGTTTAAATAGTTCGTAAATGAATAGTGTGATATTATTCAGTATCTGCTTTCTATTCGTTTAAGATAGTCGACTTCAGTCGAAAAATTGATTAAAAAAAAATACAAAAGATTCGTTAAAAATGAGTTTCAACGATATAAAGAATATCGTGAAAAGTTGTGACTGTGTGACTGTGACTTGTGATGTGTGGAAATCATTCTGTGAAATAATAGATTTTTCTACATGTGAAAATGTTAGGAGGTACGTTAATGAATTTTATGCTTCTGTATTTTTTTTAAAGTCGGGTTTTTTTCGGGCCGAGATTCGGCTCGGGCTCGGGTAACAAGTGTGGTATTAAGACTCGGGCCGGGTCGGGCCTGAGGTGAACGGGCTCGGGCCGGGTGATTTCATCAAATTTCGGCCCGTGCAGACCTCTACCCGCTAGTCTACCTCTTTCCTCTCAGACCATTCCAGCGTCCCGTACATGTTAAGTGTGATCATCAGAATCCATCCGGATCATATGGAATCCATCCGGTTTGTACAAGAGACGAGAAGGATTTAGGCTTCCCTGGGGCATCCGCAGCACATGTCCAAGCCAGATCCATCACTGCTTTGTTTATTTTGAAAGTAAATAATAAGGTGCTGGTCCTTCCGACCTTTTATCTCTGAGTTCTTGACAAAGTTAAACCACCGTATCTCTAGTATACGCCGCAAGCTTTTGTTTTCAAAGCACTGTATGAATACGGTTATTCTGTGCTTTAGTGAGGTGTCATGAATCGCAAAAGCAAAGCAGCACTGTCAAGAGTGCAAAAAAATAGTGTTGAAACACCCAGAACATTCACCAATAGCAAACATAAAGCTGTATTCGTAGTCGATTTTCGCTTTAGTTTAACTAACAGCCAATCCTCGCAAGAATATAACGTTGACACACCACACGTTTCACTTCAGAGTGGGCGTGGTCATACAGTTAAATGACAAAAAAAACAAAATTGAAATAAGCAAATAATTCATAACTTATAAATTCAATTACCGCGTCGAATTGAGCGCTTCATTTATGGAATAAAGAACACAGAGTAAGTGCGAAGTATGGAGGACATTATTAATTTTTAACTTTGCATGATGTCTTCCAATTCAGATAAGAATGCTACAGAATTAATTCTTTCAATTAGCAAAGCGATATCGTGGGACTGGGTGGACCGCTGACGGTATTCTTTTTATTGCATACAATAATTGTTATGACAATGTTTTTTGTGACAATGATGTATCACCAATTTAAGAGTGAATTAGACCACGAGTTGCCGAAGAAATTAGGCGCATCTGGCATAAGGAGCTTCAGCAATAATTAACAAAATTATTATAACATAATAAAAACGCAATGTATCACGTGACAAAAAACCGTTGAGCTACTATTGTCTCTAGTATAGAAGAGATTCCTACAGCCAAATCTAGCGTTATGAGGTCAAATCACGGTTGACCATACACGAAGTTACAAAAAATTTCAAACAATGTGCCGTAATTTAATTAGCTATAAATTATAATATGATATGACCAATTATAATATAATCAAATACATAAGACAAAATTAATCAAAAATAACAAATTTAAACTACGAAAACCTTTTGATATAACCAATCGTAAAATATACTTCTCAATTATCAATTGCAATTTGGAGGAACTCTTTTTTTAAACGGTGGATACGTTTCACAAAAAACCATATAAAAATAGTGATAGAATACATATAAAAATCGAAGATTGGTTCTGTAATTAAGTATAGTAATTAAGAAAAGTAATACAAAATATGCACCCACTTGGCCGTTATTGAGAGTGCCACTGTCACGTTAGAAACGTTGCCATACTCATACCGGAACTGAAATTTCAATAAATTCCAAAACTGATATTTTAGCGACGGTTATTAAAAGTAGACAACATATTTATTTTGCATAAAATGGCAATTGGAGAAAATTATTCTAGACTGACAATTCTAGTTCCAAATTCGGTGGCGACCAAGTAATGTTGGTAATACTATAGTTATCGCTACTGTGAAGAATAGGTAGAATAATTAATTTTTAAGCCCCTAACACCTTATGCAATTCGATGCTGTTTATTGAACACCGGCACGCAACAACGCCCGAAATTAATAACATGTAATATAATTGTTTTTAGAGTCAATAATTCGAGTAAAAAAACAGTAAAAATATGTATTCCTTCTTTTTTTTGGAACGTGTTATTTCAAACCCGTGGTAAAACAAGACTTGAGTATATTTCATGTCATGAATAATGTGACAGAAAATTTAATGAGAGATTATTTTTCATAATCAAACATTTCTGATACAAATAAATAAAAATAAGAAGTAAATGAAACAACTGTATGCCAATTCTATAAACACTCATTTTCCTTTATTAAGTGTTTATAATAGGACAATACAATAAATTTTAATTGTAATTCAGTCATTTTTTTATTTATTATTAACCATGTCAGTTAAAGCAGTGTTATTCAATCGGTGGTCCGCGGCCCAGTGCCGAGCCGCAGAGACTGTTCGCCAGACCGCGAATAGTATGCCAAATTTCAAGAAATTCGCCATGTAAAAATACTTAATATAGGATTTTTCGCCTGTACGTTTACTTGTATTTTTAGTTATTGTTAAATAATAATTGGTTTGATAATACGACACGATGGTCGCTGGTTTTCTCAAAATCGACAGTCATAAATATTCTCAGGTACACTCACGGAGAACGGAAATTTTTGCTAGTGATTTTTGATAGTGAAACCAAATACGAAATCCTAGTAAAATATATGTCCAAGAATTTAAGATGTATTTTAAATTTGTTAGTTTAGTTATATCCACCGGCGTAACAATGAAGGAAGGTTGGGGGGGGCGGTCGTTGTGTTGCTAGTTGTGAAATGAGTTTTTCGAAGGTGAAATTATTAAAAAAAATATTTAATATCAACAGCGAGCCATTTGCGGTTAAAAAAATTGTAACATTTTCAATAGCACACTAACCGGCAGATAAAATAGAATATCTTGTTCTAAATTGATTCCCAATTCTAATTCGTTATTTACAAAATATATTTATTAATGTATTGTTTATAAATTTTTTTATATTTCCATATTGATAATAAATATAAAATTTATTTAAATGACTTACAGATCTTTTGACATAATTGAAAAACAAGCTTACCAGACTCTACAAATTTAATATTAATTATAACATTAATTTGTAAATGACAGGATTGTAAAAATATAGTACGCAATTTTCTGCGTGGTGGTGATTTAAAGTTAAATAAAAATATAGTAGGTAATTTAAAAAATAGCTTTAACACAACACTATTTTAAATATTAATCATTATTGGAGAAAATTTTTAAACATAGAATTTGTCAGGAAATAACATTTATTTATGAAAATTTTCTGCTTGCGGCGCAATCTTTTTCGTTGTGTTAATTTAAAAAAATTGGAAGAGGGGGGGGCAAATTCAAGCACCGCCTCGGGTGGCACAAGCCCTAGCTCCGCCACTGGTTATGTTCTTCTGTCACAATATAAGATTAAAAAAATATTACGTAAAAAATCATTTTTATTTCAGTATTAGTGGTACGAAAAAAATTCCTTTTTTTACCGGACCGCAGGTGTAAAAAGATTGGGGAACACTGAGTTAAGCCATTGTCAGTTTTAATTTTATTTTGATTACAAAATCATGAAGCCATTCTTCGAGCGTATGTTTAATAATGTAACGTATTATGCGTAATAAATAAAATGTTTTGAAGTTTAAAGATTCAATGAAACTTTTTCAGTACGAATATATTAAGCTTAAATCGAAGCTTGAAAAGTACTTCCAGTTTACCAAACCGGCGTTCCATACATACATCTCTCACCTCCGGTGTCCATAGTTTAAAACCTGTGCGCAAGTCTACCTACGAATTACCTGCTTAAGCGGTCCGAGTGATAAGAAGGGAGTTATACGGATATCAATTAGTATGAGCGAAACAGCATACAAAACACGGCCGTACATCATCCATCTACCTTGTTATTTTTATAGATTAGTCAATGACGGGTGAATAATGATCAGGTAATTGGATAAAGAGTATAGCACGAATATTTGGAAAATCTTATCATTAAATTCAGAAAACGAAAGGCAATATGAGACACTTCAATATCATAGTTAATACATAAATACAATACTGTATAATTTGAGATATTGACTGAGGGCGCTGTGTAATTCCAATATCAAATTTGAATTTTTCAAATTAAATATAATATTATAATTTATTAAAAATAGTAATAATATAGATGAAAGACGGAAGGCCTGCGACCTTATGGGTCCTCGAGTGCGACCTTTCCACAGGAACCAAATATACCATCTCATGGTTTTTATTTTTGTTTTAAATACAATACTTACATTTTTAAATAGTATATTAAATTAATTTTTCTTAAAAACATTTGATTATGATGAAAATGAAATACATAATATTTACTTTTCCATTTTTATTATAAAATTTATTTATATGTTTTTGAAATATTTTATTGGGGTGTTCGCACTGTGTTCTTTGAAAAGGGTGTCTTCCAAATTTTCATAAATACTTAGCGAGGGTTAATAAGTTACTCTTTCATTATAAAATCCTTAACGTGTATGTTTGAGGTAAGAAGATTAAGTAATAAGAATGGCGATGATGATTTTGAACTATAGGCGGCCCTCGACTTTCGTACCTTACTGTTTCCTGAAAACGAATGTAGAGCATTGTTAAAAAGTATATTTTAAAATATTTATTCATAAATGGGTGTAGTATAACGAAATGTACGCAATAGCGAAGTGTACGAAAAATGATAGCAACAAGTATATTTGTAAATAAATATTGTCGCCATAATATTGTTCATTATTTCCTTTTATTTATCAAACGCTCACTCCCCCTAAACACACCTGTACTGATGTCTTATTATTTATTTCATCTGCTGGGCCACGAATGTGAGAAAGATTTAAATGGTAGTGTGGTACACAAGAAAAACGGTGTAAGTGATGATGGGTAAAAGCTGGTCAACATGGGATTTGGTATGTTCAAAGCGAAAAACCATAATATGCCATATGGTGAGACATGCACTGCATCGCAGAAATGAATGGACATGGAAATATCATTCGAAGTGAGATTTAAAAAGATTACCAATGGGTCAGAAAATGGATTTTCACGGTTCACTCAATATCAGTTACGTATCAACTCATTTTCATAATGAACGGAACTCAGTGGGCCTTTATACAACAGGAAATATCCAGAACTCTGAAATGTCTAAACGATATTTGAAAACATGTATCCAGACAGGACCGCAAAATTTTATACAGCAGAATCCGAAGTGCTTAACCACCCAAGGCGATTTAATATTGATAAATTACTAAATAAGATGGCAAGATAATATTTAATAATACGACGAATAGAACAAATCCTTCTACAAAAAGTTTTTATTGGTTGATTGCTATTCTGGTATTTACAAGATAAAATTTATCCATAGCGTAAATAATATAGTCGGCATCCGTGGCGCAGTTGGTAGCGTCGCTGGCTACAGTTACGGATGACTCGGGTTCAATTCCCGGTGCGGACGATTTTCAGATTGATCTTTTAATCGATTTATGAATTTCTGTTCGTAGTCCGAGTCCTCCCTCCCACCCATCCCATTCTAACGGGGCGCAGCGAAAGCGATTAGCTAACCACTAGTCCTGTCATAAGCCCTATCCTTATATCCATACTCTCTTCGAAAAAAAAGAGAGGTTGAGCAACTGAGTAACAAGCAGTTCTCGTAGAAAAATTCTGTGAAGATACCTCCATTAGGAGACCATATGCTCCACATTGGGAGCGGACATGAAAAAAAAAATACAGACATTGAGACACCTAGAATAAATTTAGACAAGTAGAAGAAATTCTTTAGTAAATAAAGTTTAGAATAGAACGGCCGGTTTAACCATCTTAATTGTGTGAAATTTAAAAGTTACACAACAAAGTTGTACATTGAAGATGATTTCTCACAAAATTAACATCGAAAACATTGATTAACGTATTTACTTTCTTATATATACTCAACAATTTTATATTTGCAGGGATATTTCAGCATAATTGTGAAGAAATTATCGTTCATGATAGTTGACGGAAGAGCAGAGCACCGTTAAATTATTTTTGCTTACCTGGCTCGTAAAAAAGCCTAGTTTTATTCAGTTTCAAAATAGAAAGACACGGCAAAATCCAATAGGTCCATACTACATAACTCTACGAATTCGGCAAGTAATAAAACTACAAGCAGACAAAAACCGAAAAAAAATTAAACATTTATGAGGTGTATATATAATATAAATAAATCACAAAAATATGCATACCTGCCGGAGTCATAAAGTCACAGTAAAAATCAAACCTTGACAGTTCGACGAATGACACCAATAAAATCACAAAATATTATACATTTTCTTAGAAATGAAACTTAATACCATACATAACAATATTGACTGTTGTGCGTATAGCGTCGGTGGTATAAAATGCACAACATCCAAATAATTTAAATATGGAATGTAAATACAATCACGCAAGATCAGTGGATAATTTAAAAAATAAAACTATATATTAATTGACAAACTATAATAAAACATAATATCTGCAATTATTAAACTATAAAGACTACCAGAATCATCACGGTAAATGGAACAATAATAAATACGCATACCTACACAAAAGAGTAAGTAAAAACAATTGTGAAATTCCCATTCCATTTGGGTAAGGACAATTGTATTTTAAAAAATAAAACACAATTCATTTGTACTACCACATATTTCTAATGATCAGGACCGGTTTCGCTCATCACGAGCGTATGTGGAAGTAGTACAAAGGAATTGTGTTTTATTTTTTAAAATATAATGTCTTTCCACCAAGAATTGACAGTTAACACCTTAAAAGTGATAAGGACAATTGCATCATAGTATTGATTATTGTGTTATTTAAAATAATACTAAAGAAAGATAAGATACATGAACACGTGCGGATATGTACATATTTATATATTTATTATTTGTAAATTGAAGAACAATACATAATAATTCTGAAAATTCTAAGCTTTTTTTAATCATTCATAAGATACTGACCACTTAAATCAATAATAGTAATACCTACATCCTATTGACAATTCTATGAGAATTCATGCCATTACGTTTATAGGGAATAAACAAGACTTTATGATTTTATAATGACCAAATATCGGTGTCCGTGGCGCAATTGGTAGCGTTTTTGGCTACGATTACGATGTCTCGGGTTGAATTCCCGGTGCGGACGGTTTTCATAGATTGATCGTTCAATCGATTTATGGATTTCCTGAGTCCTCCTTTCCACCCATCCCATCCTCACAGGGCGTAACGAGAGAGATTAGCTAACCACTAGTTCTGTCATAGCCCTACTCTCTTCGAAAAAAGAGAGATTGAGCAACTGAGTAACAAGCCGATCTCGTAGAAAAATTCTGTTAAGATACCTCCATTAGGAGACCATATGCTCCACACTGGGAGCGGACATGGGATGAAAAAAAAAAAGATGTGTACGCGAATTGATATTTGGTTTCCTATTTTAAATACATTTTTCTGACAACACAGTCCTCAGTATACGCGCACGGCTGCGGGTTAAGTCAAGTTGATTAGTAACTTTATAAACTATCACCTCCACCACCAAGTGTTATTTTTTTTCATGTCCGCTTCCAACGTGGAGCATATGGTCTCCTAATGGGGCTATCTCAACAGAATTTTACTATGAGAACTGTCCGTTACTCAGTTGCTAAACCTCTTATTTCGAATAGGGTAGGGATAGAAGGATAAGGCTAGGACTGGACTAGTGATAATCTAATCGCTCTCGCTACGCCCCGTGAGGATTGGATGGGCGGGAGGGAGTTTTAGACATCACAAACACTCAGGCTACGAACAGAGATCCATAACTCGATTGAAACATCAATTTATGATAACCGTCTGCACCGGGAAATAAACCGAGACATCAGTAACCTTAGCCAAGAACGCTAGTAACTGCACCTCGGAAGAAGACGCCTTATGTATTATTTTTTTTATGCGTTATGTGTTATACCACCTCTTAAACTGTGAGATTTATTCATTATTGCTAATATGTATAATGCTCACTATTTGTAGTTTAGTTTTTATTGACATGCATATATTTAAACCATTAATTATCATTGAACGGCAATCTGCACGATTTTTTTATTCTACAGAATGATACGTACCAAACCTCCCAAACGCATTCCCTTAACTTAGACAATAGATGGTCAACGCATACTAACATTATTTTATATCTAATTTCAAGTAATTATTACAGTAAACTGCAATTACATCTGAATGGACGCCGAAAATAAAATTATTGTTCTATCGCATTCAATTAAAACAAAACAAAAAAAAAAAAATGCCCACCGTTGAATTAGACGGCTAGTCATAAACGGCAATCATATTATGCGTGCCATCATTTCATTATCCTTATACAATGAGATGTAATAAAAAATTTACGATTAAATTTCACTTAATTATATTTTATTACACAGGTACTTAATACAAACAAGATGCACCGCACTAATGGTAAGTGGGTACAATTTTCAAGTATTTAGTCTACTGAAAGAATGAGTAGGTACATATTCTACCCAATTAACTTAAATTGAATTCATTAACCCATAATACTGGATGATGCATAAACAAGTATCACAACAACAAAAACCTGTCTAGGTCGATAATGCGTTCTTCTTCCGAGGGCTCAAAGTGTGCCCTTGGTCATCTTGGCCGATCCTCATATCAGTGTTATTTATTAATGTTGTTAGAGGTGTTTTCAGAACGCATTTTAGGGTGTCGGCCGGTTTAACGAACGTACTATAAAAGTAGTTACGTGTAAAGATATGGTTGGTAATCAAACACTTCAACATACACTGTTTGTGGAAATAATCAGGAAAAGTAACTTTTTTGAATTATTGAGATGTTGCACACTTCCATGTATTTTGTCACTAACGACCCGGGTTTCGCCTTTCGGCATCTTCAGGCGTTCAAGCGCACGAGCAACATCTCAATAATTCAAAATTGATATTGAAATGCCATCAAGCACCCTCAGTCGATGTCTTAAATTATAAAAGTATCTTTAAATTTAAATTTGGATTATTGAGATTTTGTACACTTCCATGTATTTTGTCACTAACGACCCGGGTTTCGCCTTTCGGCATCTTCAGGCATTCGAGCACACGAATGGACTCGAACTGAGTTAGTTACAAAATACATGGAAGTGTACAAAATCTCAATAATCCAAATTTAATATTGAAATTCCATCAAGCACCCTCAGTCGATGTCTTAAATTATATTAAAATTAAAAGTAACTTTGTTTAGAAATGTCGGATACGGAAAAAAGGACAATAGATAGTACGAACCCAGCATTTTTCTTAGTTCCAAGACATTTTCTTTTATCGTTACAGCTATTTTCTCTACTAGTATAACCGTACGTCATAGTGACGTTATTGAAATTGAAATACTGAATGACTAAAGTAGCTATTACATCGGAAATGTGGGTGCATTGCAAAACATTTTATTATATATATATATATACACTGCGGACGTTTAGGTCATGAGAAAATTTCATACCTACATGTGATAATAATAAAAAGTCTACAGTCTCTTTGGATATTAATGTACAAAACTGATGAAAACATATTTAAACAAGGAAGCCATGTTATTGAAGAAAAAATATTTTATTATAAAATTGTTGACGAGACATCATATAAACTCGAAGGAATTTCAAATATTGACATAACAAAAGATAAATAAAATAGTTAGCCAATAAATAATCAGTGATAAATTCAATGTAAGGAATGAAATTTTCTAATGAAATCAATTGGCACATTTATTCTAACGTATTTTTTTCAAATGACGGTACACATTCATTGTAATTTAAATTTAGAACATTAGATAGAATATTAGATAGAATCGAAAACGCGAAAATAAAAATGAGCGCTAGTGAATTTATTAAAAAAATATATTTATCGATACATCTACTATATTTTCGAAGTTATTTACAATGATTGAATAATATTGTTTTGTGTATGAATATGCATGCCAAAAGTATTACAGTTGAGGTGTGCTATATTGTAAAAATATTGAATACAGCATCTTTTGACAGCTGGGCGTTCAGCTCTTGTGAGCTGTCGGACACAATCAAAACACGGAAAAAATCGTGCATACAAGGTGCACTGGGCCTTGCCTCACACCTACAATCAAACGAGACGAGAGTTGGAGCCTCCTTAATTATGCACTTATGATTACGAAATTTTCGTGGGTAGCTCGAGCGCAGACGGCGGGCTAACAGTGTTGAATAATAGCATCAAAAATACACGCTAGTTAGTAACAATAACGCTGTAATTAACGTGATTTATATCAATTAGGAATGTGTATCATTTAGACACTGAATTATAGTATTTTTTATAAAAAAATACTAGACATCATTTTACTCGTTTTGACGTTTTCTTGTGCTATCATCTGCTTGCTGCCTTGAGTTCGAGTGCTTATCTTAATGCATTATTCCGGCTTTGACTTCAGCATGCGTCGTTTTTATATAGAATTATTGTGCGCGCGCACGTGTCAGTGGAAAGAGCTCGCTGAATTATAGCTATTCTGTTTAATGGTTTTGATTGTGACATTGAGATTATAAATATCACACATTATATACATAAGTCAGTGGCGTAGATATTATTTAAAGTATTCCGTTAAATTACATTACATTAAATTTGAATTGTTGAGATTTTGTACATTTCCATGTATTTCGTCACTTGATATTAATTCAGACAACAGTGTGGGTCCTAGACTTACATTATTATGTCGTATTTTTATATTATAAATAATATTTTGTCGTATATTTTTATCTTATATATAAACAAGAGTGAGAGATGTGATAAAAGTCATTAAATTGATGAAATGGCGTTGGGCCGGACACGTTGCACAATGAACGGACAACCACTGGACAAATGCTTTCATTCAGAGGTACTCGAGGGGCCCTAAGAGACCTCAGGGGCGCTCCAAAACCCGCTGGATTGACGAACTTGTCAGGTTCGGTGGAAGTACGTGGCAGCGGAAAGCTAGGAACCGAGAGGACCCCGGCTGAAAATGATATAAACGTTAGGCACTATTTACTGTCAGTCAGTTCGAGTTCATTCGTGTGCTGGAATACCTGTAAATGCCGAAAGACAAAGCCTTGATCGTTAGTGACGAAATACATGGAAATATACAAAATCTCAACAATTCAAATTTGATATTAAAATTCCATCAAGCACCCTTAGTCGATGTCTTAAATTATATTAGACTATATTGATAGTAACCTTTCTTCCTTGGTAGTATATTGTCTTAAAAGCTAAATAGCTATCTTCAATACATTCACTACCTTTGCACGTCTCTCCTACGTTATCTACATATTAGAATCAGCGAACCAATAAGTGTATTAGTCCTGTTTGACCCGGCTAGATAGAGAAGACTGTTTAAATTTTTATTACTGAGAGAAGACATCGGGACATCGACGTACCTGCTCGATAAAGACATTCGGGGATAAGTGTTGAAGAGGTAGGGTGTCGTCTTAACATTACGTAATTACACAGTATCCATGTACTTAGAGACTTGAGATAAAAAACCAAAATTTCTTTATATTCATTTCAGAGGCAGGAAAAGTTTTGAACATGTGATTTTATCACTTCAATAGGATCGGTAAAATTCGGAGACGATTATAATGTTTGTAATCGACGGTGTGTCGGTGGTGTGAGTTACTTTTATGGTAGTGAATATGGATAAATTATCGCCCACAATTTTTAATGTCCTGGGACCAGTTTTCTTCAAAGATCAATATGTTAAAATATTGGTCCATATTTCACTAAATATTTAACTTCACTATTTAACTTCACACTTTTATATACTGACTGAAATACACATGCATATTGTGACCACCACAAGCATATGCCCACGTATTCTGTGTAGTCATAAAAATAAACAGGCTCTCACAAATACACTAGCGGTCCTCGTTAAAGGATAACGAACCCGGGTCTCTGGGTCTGAGATCAGTTTTCGATGGCCGAAGGGCGGCTATAAGACAACTTGGTCATTGTGAGCGCTATGGTTAGACAACTATGTCTACCAATCTTCTCATCTAGTGAAAATAGTGGAAACAATGGCGAGGGCACGTTTAAACGATACAAGCTAAACAAACCGTTCGGCTGTTGATAGCTGTGATATTTTATAAAATTCTACCAGAAATTGATAGTTCATCGTCTTGTGTAAAAATCACTTATTAATGCAGTTTTATTCGCATTCGAAATACGGTTCTATCTACATTTAAAAAAAAAACCTTATTGTTGTCCGTTAATCCATCAAAATTGAAATTAGAAAAATGTTCTATCTCAAAAATCATACAAATTTTACAGTGCATCAAGGTTCCATCTGAATACATAATTAGAAAAACCACGAGAAGAAAATGACAGTCTCTAAAGCGGTTGACGTTGTGAAAGCATTCATGTATGTAGATGCATAAGTGTATTACATTCAGAAAGTTACATTTTCTGAAATCTTAAATTGCTTCTCCTGAGCTGTTTTAGTTTTTGCAGATAGAACCTTGTTTACCCAAGGTGACGAGTTGTTAACACACTTATAGCTATTCTATTATCGACAGTAATTTTGCGAGCGTGAACATAAATAAAATACCATAATAGGAATTCCATTCTAACTTTACTGAGACACGCAATTAAAATAGTAAAATATTAATGAGAAAAAAATACTACGTTAAGTTTGATTAGTTCCTAGATATTATAAGTATGTATGTCTAAAATTAACATGAATTAAAATTAAAAATAAATAAAACGTTGATATTAGTGGGACCACAGTGATAATAACCTTCTGATAAAATATTGACGACTATAAAATTTAATCACGATAGGGCAATAGAAGATTAGTAGTACTGGGCGTATATGTTTTTATTTTTATATTTTAAAAGTATTCATACATTTTAGGAATTCTCATGTTAATACCCAATTTAACGTTAGACTTATGGATTCTTGTAAACATAAAATAATAAAATTAATAGGAAATATGAGATAAACATGTATGTATGTACGAATACATATATCATCAATTTATCTCTGTAACGAAATAAGGTGTGTACACTACAGTTGAGTTTTTGTACAATGTTTATTTTCCGAGGAATGATTTTGAGACGATCGCTGAGCTATTCTTGCCAAAATGGTTGTCGACGTGTTAATATGCGGTAGGTAAATCATTAAAAAAAACATCAAATCATTTAAGACACCTTTCTTGGATTCAAATTGAAGACCTTGGCCTAAAAAGAGCTGATGTCCGCTATTTTTCATTTTATTACATTTCTCGATACCCTGTCTATGACTACATACAATTGTGCAAAGATGTATTAAAAAAAGTCCATCACTTCCACAGCTCTCAAATATATGCCGCTTTTCTATTTCATTTTATATGGAAACTTTAAAGGTGTTTTTTTATCACGTACGCTCCCAGTGTGGAGCATATGGTATTTTACAACGAAGATATTATTTTTTTGCCCTCTCCTGTACAAAATGAGTTTTGTGACATTTGCTGTTTTTTTTAGGCCAATGTCTTCATTTTAAAACCAAATATTTTAGCCTCGAAACTGAAACACTAGTTAATACTATTATGCAGTGGTCAACACAAAATACGGTTGAAATTTACTTACGTTTCAATGGTATTTAACCTAGCTCTCTAGGTATTTGTTTATTCAAATTTAAAAAAGAAATATGTATGTACATATAAAGCCTAAGTAAGATATTAAATACAATTATTGTAACAAGTAAATGAAATCTGAACGAATTTTGATATCCAGAAGAGACGGCAAATGCGACTTCAAGGATATCTTTCCCTTTAACTTATGACTTTATTAATAAATTAAAGATGATATTTAAGTTTAATAACATGAATCAAGACTACAAAGTTTTTTTTTACTAAGGGTATGCATTCAAATTATTTCAGCGTTCACCCTACACAAATCGCCCCTTAACCACCTCATATTATGGCGTGAGGATAAACGATGTTCGAAATTTTTCTCAACTCACGATGGCCACGAAGCAGTCATTCATACATAATTCTTAAAATTAATAAGAACGCAGTTTTGTTTGTATTTTTAGTATAGTTTCGTGGTTGAACGGACTGTTTTGGTTTTCAACTTGGCTGCTTAACTAATTCAACATTGACAAAATGTTAATTGCTCATGACGCGACGTCACATAAAATATTCTTAAAGGAGTGTGAATATAAATTTGATAGTATAGCTGTCACAACCACACTCTTCCATTGGATACGTCGAGTTGTTGTCGGAACCTCCACAAGCGGAAGGATTTATCCTAATGAGAAGATTAAAATTGCTTTTAAACTTCAGAATTGGGAAGAGTTGTGGAATTATTTCCCTTCCGTCTCATGATTCGGTTAAAGTTTGTGGTACTCTCGGTTTAAAAAAAAGAGTGTATATTTATAGACACTCCGTACGTATAATCACGTTAAGTGCAAAATATGTGATTATATGTATTTTCGTTGCTACTCACTCAGTTCAATTTGGTGGGCATCAAACCAGCAGGGAAAATAAGTTTAAAATAGTAGCACTGTCCCAATTTTGAAGAAGGTACATGTACATGCAGTCGTTACTTTGTAATTACGTTATGAATCTTTGAAATGCTCTCCTATAAAATCTCATGTTTGCAGATACGGGAGTATACGTCTTGAATCTGAAGTGTATTTGCCCTCTTCTCTTTCATTCTTCTGCTTGCTGTCCTCTTTTGGCGATGGGATGGTCTGTCCCCTGCTCTTTCAACAGTCAGCGGGCAGGCGGGATATACGTGGATCTAAGGGAGACTTGAGTAGCAACACATGTCAAGGTATCTTAAAGTCAGTGTATGTAGCTTCTGTGTAAGTGTATGATGATTGTGTTGGGATTATCAGTCATGGAGAAGTAGAATTTCTTCGATAGCTTCAGGACGGTTCAATCTTTAGGTCTCTGTATAGTGTAGAATTGCCTACAAACCACAGCGCGTTTTTGGTTATGTTTTGGATTGAATGTGACGTCTGAAGAGGTTTAGAATTCACGTGACCCCATATTGCGGCTGCATATATCATGATCTACAGCAGTGCTCCGCAAACGGTGTGCCGCGGCACACTTGTGCGCCGCGAGATGACCTTAGATGTGCCGTGGCACAGTACGTCCAAAACGAGAAAAAAACGAGTATTTTTACATTAGAAAAAAATCAAAACCATTAGGAGGCAAAGAACGCCGTTTAAATTATTCTCGTTGAAACAAATACCTATTGCATTATTTTGATATTTAATGGCACATTGTATTGCAAATTTATCAAATTATGGGGAGTAAAAAAGGGTTTGTGTCGTGCGTGAATCAAGAATCCTACCGTAGAAATTTCACATTCCTGCATATATTGCGAAGTATTGTTAGTTAAAAATTTCCCGGAGGAATTATTACGAAAAGTTATTGACATGCTCTGACAAATAAAACGGGTTCAAACAGAAACTTAAACTTTGGCAAAGTTACGACTTAGATCATTGAAAATGTTCCATTTGTCTTCTACATACACTCAACTTAGCTTCGCTAATTTTTAGTTACAACTTTCACAAACACTTTATATATAATTTATATTTTTTTATTTTGTGTTAACTGTTCCATTTCTTTGAAAAGGTAAAAGCGTTTAATTGAGTTTTATTAAAAAGAAATAAAGGAGCTACTATTAAAATTCATCAAATAAAAACAAATTAATAAATTGTAAGTTTTGTTAAATTTTGCCATGTGGTGTGCCGCGAAATATTAACGAGTGCTTAGGTGTGCCGTGTGTGAGAAAAGGTTACGAAGCACTGATCTACAGCATCATCATACATCATGAGTGATAGTGAAGAATTTGCTTCATAGCGCAAGTTTGCTCTTCCTTCATCATTGGATTCAGTAGAGATTAAAAAGAAAACGCAATTAGATGCAAGGTTTTGTAAATTACTTATAAGATTAGGACCAAGTTACCTTGCTAAGCGAGGTATACAATAATAAAAACTGGAATCCATTTGTAGATAAATTTTGTATGTAATAACTTATTGTGTATGGTAAAACTTTCTCCATTTTAACGAGGATATTCGTCACCTAAAAATAATGCCTATTTAATCGATGACGCATTTTAAACTATAAATTCCAATGCTTACTAATTGTTTGTAATAAGGTAAAACACATCTATTTTTAATTATATAAGTTATTTAATATTGCAGTTCGCAGCTATTTCGATATCATGCCATGGACTATAAAACAAATGCCTACGATCGGTTGCAAAATACATGAAAAGTGCATTTTATTATAAGTGGTATCTTTGCATAATATTACCCTGCGACAATAATGTATGAAGCAGGTTATGGACGTGTTTACACCTTAACTTCCTTCTACAGTTTAAAATCGGTGGGATTCTTATATTCTTATGGTAACCACTTGGCATGTGTTAACTGTCAATTCTTCATGAACAAGCGTTATATTTAAAAAAAAATACATTATTTGTTTTGTACGTACTACATCCACATTTTTATAATAATCAGGATCGAATTTGTTAATGTGAGCATTATCAAATGACAAATCAGTTAAGAATCATTTACCTTTTATTTATGTAATTAACTGTCTGTTCGAGTTCATCCGTGTACTCGAATGGCTGAAGATGCCAAAAGGCGATTCCCGAGTCGTTGTCGGAATTTATTGAAATTAACAAAATTTGAACGATGCAAATTAAAATTAATTTCAGTTTAAAATATATAATTAAAGTTGATAACTTAATTATATACTGGCTGTTATTAAATTTAATGTAATGCATTTCGCTTTTTTAAGAATCATCATCAGACCAACAGTATCGCAAGGTTATTTATTTCGGTAATTAATACTACTATAGTTTTTGTCTCACCCCCTCTACACGTTCAGTAGAAGGAAACAAACCCTTCATTTTTAATTTAAGAATTAGAATCATTGTTTACCTTGGTAATAAATAACCTTGCAATATAGTAAGTCTGAAGATGCTTCTTAAAGAAGCGAAACGCGTTACTTAAGTAACTCAACCAGTAGAATAATTAAGTTTACAATTTTAGTTATTTCCATGTCAATAATTAACCAACGGAAATACGATTTAGTAGTGACCGAAATCAGTCGAGTCACAAAAATATGAATAATTGTCGAAAAGCGATGGTAAATACTGGCTTATTGAAATACGATATGTTTACAGCACTATCCACGGATCAGTAAATATTGTTTACCGACAGTGGTAGTGGGAACATTCAATAGTAAATATCATATATCTCGTATTACACGTCATAACGTAAATATTACGTAAGATGACAATATTTAAACAGCATTACGATTTGATAGTCGCTGCGTTATCCCAAATCTACGCAACCCGACAACATAGAGATGGTACCATCAGTCCATAATCCAATGTCGATATTTTTGTTCCAAGTAACGAATATGTATGATGGTGAAAAGAGTTAAAGACACGTGCTGCGTATGATTCCTCTGTATAATCTATTTCTCTATAGCAGGGTGGATTTCGTTGTCCTGGAAGGGCGACGTAACTTAAAATTACGGCCGATAGAGAGCCGTGGGTGGTATATACTCCAATCAGCGAACGGACATAGCCAAATAATTCTATAATATGAGCTCTCAAGAGATGAAGTATGGAATGGACCAAAAGATAAAATAATGAAACTTGTTTATTGGAAGTTTTAGTTAAATGAATTTGTTAAATGAATTTATTAGATTAATTTACACTTTGTGAAATTTCACTTCTTACGGAATACAATACTCTTGCACTCTGTATTTACTTGACATACATTCACATACATTCATTAAATTATGTAGATTGTCATATAGAACATTTTAAATATTAAATGTCGGTGTCCATTGCTTTTACCAAACATACAATACATATTTTTTTAGTATATATTTTCCCAATTCACCCTTAATTTATTTAAAAAGTGTGATCACGTTTTTGGCTAACAACCCGTTCTCGTCAATACAGACCATTAATACCTACGACATATAACTAAGACGTTGAATTACAATATCGATTAAATGCATTAATTTAGACGAAAAGAACTACTCGGTGGTTTGTATTGTAATCGTAGTTTCTTGCAGCTATCGGGTATCGATACCTTTCTCAATATCGAAACCTCCGCGGGTTATAGTGACCTTCCGAAGGCTCGCGATGGGCAGGTAAAAAAGGGTGAGGCCGGCCGGCGAGGTGAAGATGGCGCACGCAGGTGGCGGTTAACGAAGCGCCGACACCTCTACCGTTTTAACAAATTTAAGTCGCATCCCACACACAAACGAGATGCGTTTTAAAATGAGCATGTAAATGTAACACAGTCCACACGCGTCGCTTATCAAAAAGTTCAGCCATCTACAGAGAAGAAATGTCTCGAAAGAATGTAGCGTTCATCGAAATAGTTCTATGTATATATACGCGTAAGATAAAATTATCAACATATTGTTTCTCAAATGTATTCTCCGTAGTTATGACGAAACTATGTTTGAAATAGAGAATTTCAATATCAAACGCATATATTCTGCTTAGATTTTTCGCATTATTCAAAATATTTAGTATAAGATTTATATATCAATGGTTTTAAGCATAGATGTAATTTTTATTCATTCAATATTGATGTTGTTAAATTTATAGTGCATAGATTCATATAATTTAAGATATCGACCGAGGCTGCTTGATGGACTTTCAAAATCAAATTTAAATCGTTTAAATCATGTACATTTCCATGCATGTCGTCGCTAACAGCCCGGTTTTTGTCAGTCCGAGTCCATTCGTTTACTATGTACACGATTTAAATTTGAAAATAATGTTTACATTCAAGTGTCGTTTCTCAAAAACTCCTTATCACATGGACGCTTTAAGTCGTCGATTTATAAAAAAATAGGTTGGTTTAACGTAGTTATCATGGTTTGAATAAATACAAAAAAACGATATTTAAAATAAGAACGAGTCGCTTTTAATAATAACTTGTAGAAATATTGTTTTGAGAACCGCCTTTTGATTGATGTTTAGTGGTAACAATAATAATTGGTGGGTGATTTGCAACCAATCAAAACATGTCATTCCAAAACTTCTACTTGTAAAATTCGCTTTTAAATTTAATTCAATCAACTGTAATATTTAAGTATACATATACACAAAAGGAGACAATGAAGTAGGGATTCAATTTAATTCGATATAGACTCAACAAGTGTATACAATATAGATGTACAAAGAAATCCAGGTAAAAAAAAAACTTGCACATCACCTGCTCTCTCTGCAATCTGTGGCGTCGTATCAAATTTTATTGAAGAAAAAAAACCTTTTCCAAGTAACACAGTAGGCAGGTAAATTAAATAGTGCATGTCAATATGTTTGACAGATCTGGAAAGGTCGTGGGATTTGGAATCTTGTTACCGACATTCGAGTCTTTGAAGTAAGGTGGCAAAAATAATTTTGTTTAGCGGAATACTTAATATTTTTTTTATGTCGGTTCGTAAGAAAGATGGTGTCGTTCATTCATAAAGTTCCCAATTTCGGAAGACTGAGTAGGCAGTAGGTAAAAAATATATCTAGAACAACGCGTCCAAAACGATTTTGTAGCGTAATATAAAATAAAACATTTCAATAGATAGCTGCACGACAGAAATCGTTCAACATTCACAGTTTTCCAACGGATACTCAAGATTGGCTGGCAGGCAAGTCAAATTTTTCTGGTAAAATATTTCATGGTAAAAAGAAACAGCACCGTGCAGCTCTGCACCAGGCCAAACGCTGGTTAGTATTTTTTCCGTTTAATTGATCGTTATTGCTTAAGGAAGGCGGCTGTGAATCGGTGGTGTGAAAGCCGAGTTTTACTTTATAATACTCGCGAGAGAAAACAATATAAAGCAACTTCTCAACAAAACGTGTATTGTAAACATTGTGATTATGGAAAAAAAATATTTTATAAAGACGGAAGAATAAGTCCTTTTGCCTTTCTACAGTCGATATATTTATATATAAAGTGGAGTGGAGATATAAAAGGAGTGAAGGGAGTTGGGGGAGACCATCCACCAGTGGATCGAACCCGGCTGAAAACGAAATGATATAAATATAGTGTATTAGCACGTTTTATGTGAGTTTTACACAATATTTTTTGGTATGGGTTACGTCCTTTTTCCTTTCCAAGGTCGATATGTACTTATAAAAAAATATTGTATTTTTTAGGAACCTAAATGTATGAATCTGAGGTAACGTTGAGGGGTTATGCCGAATATTCATCAGTACAATTACAAATCATGTTGGCGTGGCCCTCTGTAATAATATATTTAAATAAATTTATTATATACATATAATCATATAGAAGTTGTTTATGTCTAGTAAATTGATTGATATGAGATTGAGAGGTCAAATGGCAATATATTATACATTGCCATACCCTACAATATATGTGATAGAATAATGAGACGACCGTATTATGTTATTATTTACTATGCACCATAGAGCTATGAGGCGGAATGCTTGAAGTGATAATGAGAAATCATTGAGCAACACAGGCATTGGTTGTGAAATTGTCAAGTCGAGTACACCGGCCAGACAGCTTGAAGTTTAATATTAGAATCAATTAGGTATTTTAAGAATGATAGGCTTGACATTCACGCATAACCGGCATACTTTAAATCAATACCAACACATTTAAATTTAGTCTTTGTCACTCTGAACACAGTAATGAAATCAAGCTGTTTCAACGGTAAAATCCACGACCAATATTTCGCGCCAAAATTTTTTTCCGCTAAATTTAGATGCCAATCAAAGGGAGAAACACGAGTCAGGATTAATTCTGTGTGCGAAAGGAAGAACGAGTTAAGTTAAGTCGAGTCAATTGAAAAACTAATTAAATATTCTAAAATAACTATAATATTTATATATCTGCATATATTATAAAAATGCTTACAATTAAATGCACTTTTCCTTAGATCATAATCACTTTCATAAAAATAGTTTTCACTTATAACAAATACATTCCACAAAAACAAACACAAACCAGACCAACCCTAACATAACCTACTACAACTTAGCTCACTTTGTTAAAAGATTCCGTGGCTGGAAGTGGAAACTATTAAAATCAAAGTTTGAGTGTACTAAGTTAATACTATATAATCCAAAGTGTAAACTATCGAAATAAAAGTTCAAGTGTACCAAGTGAATACCATATAACACAGTCGTGTTATATAGTACTATAAAATGTACTGTACTATAAAACGTTATATAGTCAATACTATAAAACGAAGAGTCGAATCAATGTTGCTGAATTGGTTCGTGTATAAACATTTTTCATCAAATTTCATACAAATGCAAATCTTGTTTTGGCTCTCATGAAAAGCAACAATTTTAGACAACGCCTTTTTTCTTTCGCATACAGAATTGTACATTTTCCATTACTTATTTTTTATCAGTTGAAAATGCTCGCAATATGCGAAACCGGTCCTGATCATTGCATGAAATTAGACGAAAATTTTATTTTTATAATTATAATAAATACCTTTTCTCCAAGAATTGACGCATTAAAAATTACAGTAATAATCAGAAAATTAGGATTGTATCGGTTTGCGATTATAATTATGGCACCACATGATCATGAACCTTGAATAAACCAAATCCTCTTTTTCCACGGTTTATTTTTACGCGGTTATGGAATCTACCTTTCATTTATTAATGTTCCTTCAATCTTATTTACACGGCTTTTCATGGAACGTTCATCCGTGTAAGAAAGAGGATCGAGTGTAATAGACTGCTGATGATTGTAGAACAGTGTCTTATTCAATATTATTACTTAAAATACATAAGACACCGGAAGTACCTACGCTTTCACTGAAACGTAATAAAACAATACGCTTTAATCATACTGCGAATAATTCGCTTCGCACAATGGTGCGTTTTGGCGCAACGTGTGTGTTTTATTATCGGTTACAATATAATAAAAAAATCCAATAATCTAATCAGTGACGTGTCGTATGACGGTCGAGTCGTAATCAATAAATTAAAAATAAATGCGCGGAACCAGTATGTGTTTATTATTTCTTATAAAGTTTAAACGTATGAGAAACTTGAGTTGGGTATAAGATGAAAAATATGTATGTGGCATAAGAATCCAGTGGCTACAAAATAAAAAAAAAGCATGAATAGACCAAGGGTGATCTGCTGCCGTTTATGGAATATTTTCAATATTACCTATATGTATATTTGGAAAGTACCGTTTGAATTAGAAGTTCGATTATCTTGGGAAGGGGAGAATTATATTCTGAACAGAGGAATGGAGCAAAAAAGGTTGGGAAACCTTAGACCAACTAACTTCTTGGAAGCAGTCATCATGCACAATGTCCGTTCGGACAGGAAGAGCGAAAATGCGGCAATATGTTTTTTTCCAAATCAAAATAGCGATTCTATTAACGTGATTCACGGACCCCGTAACCGAATGGTAAACGTTTTCGGAATTTAGGACTTAGATATTCGGGCGGTGTCTATATCCACAGGCTCGGATTACTGTACGAACAATTTCATACATTTTTTAACCTATTTATTATTTTATGATCAAATACATGGGTATACGTGATGTTTACAATACCCTCCCCACTGTCATCCATTTTAAAAACGTGATAAAGCGGGAGCGATTAGCTAAATACTAGTAATTTCTTAGTCCAATCCAAAATAGAGATTGAGCAGTAAAATAATAGCCAGTTCTTATTGAGAAGCTCTATTCATATGCTTCAAATAGGAAGCGGAAATGGATTTAACAAAAATATTAAAAACCATCAGAATAATTGTTTGAACATTATTTATTACACAATTGATTTATAGTTTTAATTTTTTTATTATGTGGTAAAATATTCGCTAAGCGAATAATAATTGATTTTATGCAATCATTTACATGAAAGATATACTTATAAGAAGTAAGGATAGCCGAACACGAACGTTGTACAGAAGTGCAGCTGCGGTAAAAAATGTGGACGTAAAAGTTAACCCATTTATTACTTAACTATTATGATGAATATATTAAACTAAATTATCATTAAAGTAATAATTCATAGTAATCAACAAAAATATTCTTCTGATAATTTTAAAATCATTCCGATTACTTTCGAGGCCCAGGGAAAGATTGTGCACAATATCTATCCATTACACCAGCTCAATCTTCTTACAGAAATCATGGTGCAGTATAACGCCTGTCATCGGTTATCCAGTCATGACAAATCGAAGAGTTCGTTGTAATACCAGAACCAGTGTGAATATTAAATATATGTTATTAAATTAAATCCTAAACAATATCCATGGTAAGCAAATTTATTTTTTGGTAATTTCACAATGTCAATAGAAATAAATACTATATAGACATATTTTAAGGTGTTCCTACCGTAGAAGATGAAATCATAAAACAATAGAAGACTAGGTCTAAAACAATAAGTGTCCACTTTTTTTCATTTTATTGACTTTCTCGATTCCCTGTTAATGACTTCATACAACTGTGCAAAAACGTATTTTAAAAAAAATCCTAAGTCCCTCAAATCAGTTCTCAAAAATATGGTGCTAGTCTTATAACATACAATAGTCCAGGCCATTTTGAATGGAAACAGTAAAGGTTTACAGTCAAGATATTATGTTATTATTCTCTCCAGAAACAAAATGACATTTGCTATTTTTATGGCAAGGTCTTCAATTGACAAATACCTCACATCAGTCATCGATTTTACAAACATATTAAGATATGCAGTATTGGCATTGGTAAACAATTATCAAAATAATGGATGAATACCGACTATTCTTCAATCGAATTATAATTAATCAGAAAACAATAATTTATGTCTTACGCTCAGTCATACACGGGTTGAATGTGAGGATGTCGCTGCTTCAGTATTTTCAAAAAAAGACAGTTGATACTTCATAAAGCGGACATTGAAGACTAACTGACGATAATTGAAAAAGTAAGGTGTACATGAGTGTAGATCTGCATCAAAAATATAATAGTATGTCGACAGGGCATTAATTAAAAAAGAATACATTCATATTAATTATTAATGACGGTGTTCCAACATGCTGAAACATGAAAAGGTCGTTGCATAAATAATTGCCATACAATGTTGCATATTTATCATTACAGTGCGTTCATTTATGGAACAAAAAAGTTCTTTTTAAGATCCAGGGAAAGTAAATAAAAAATGCATATTCACTGGAATAGAATTCTATAATAATATTATTATGTGGGTATAAATAAATGTTTTTGTACAATATTTAATCGCTATTATACTTGTCTTTCAATGTAGACTCTGGAATTATGATGTGTGTAGTCATGAATAGTATTGCCAACTCAAAATAAAATAAACTTATCTTATATATTATTTTTTCACTATTCCTAGTATAATAATAATAATTATAATCATTTTAAATTACCCATCTTGAAAATGAGAGACATCAATAGCAATTTCATTCATTTTGTATCCCTAAATAGTACCCAAATTGTATAATCCTTCCGTAATGATTCATATAAAATAAGTTTTTGATTAATTCCATACAAATACCAATATATAATTGGAAGGTGCTATTGAAAACACGCTGTAAACAGATGTATTATAAATGATGACGTATATGAAAATAATGGCCACCAATGAAACCATGTCAATATAGGCTTCTAATGGAGCATTTTAAGAGAAGATTTTTCACTCAATCTCTGTTTTACAAGTTAGACATAAACGTTATAAATACATCCATTCCTTTAGACAAAAATTCCATTATTCGGTTAACAAATCAATGCAACTGTCCATTTGGAGATTCGAGCCTTTTTACCAAGCCTTTAACACTCAAATGTCTTGTAGATATATATAAAAGGTTCACATTTTATTTTATTTCATGTATATACATGCTACCTTGAGGAGTACAATATACTTTACATGAAACTCTTTAGTAACGAAAAAGTCATGCAAATCTGTCCATGTTCTGTACGTCAGTAGCTGAAGAGTTGCCGTAGAACCAGTTTTAATTAGGTATACAAACAATCCAATTAGCGAGTAGGACGCTATCTAAAACGGAAATAGATCAATCAGAAAACACATGTTTCATATCTTCGGAAGACGCTTGCTATCTGGAAGGGTGGCTTTGCTTGCATAAAAGAAATTCACGGTGTCCTCATGAATATTGAAGATGTGTCAATCGTGAGAACCAGGTGATGAGAGTTAAGTCATAATTAGTGGACTGGCTTACAGTGCGAAGAATTGTACCTAACGAGCAAGATACAATCGCTGAGTTTACAAGGTGCAACTATAACTATATTAATTATATTACATTTCTTTATTTTAAGAAATTCTTCAATATTTTATAATGAACTGCTTCTGCTTGTTAATTAATTACTTTTAACGGGTGACTTTACTGGTGTGTTTGTGCATGTAACATACCTTTCCTCTAAAAGTCATGTGTTTTAATTCCCCTTTTTAACTGCAGTTTAAATGCAAGTTAAATGAAGAATTACATTTCAATTATCAATTAAAATTGATAGATTAAAAGTAAAAATACATCAAAATTGACGATCTTACTCTTATTTAATAATTGGTCCACTACTTTGACGGAATGACAGTTGAGAAATAATGTGGACGGTGTTCTAATTTATGTAACCCTCAAAATTAAAATTTTTCAGAAGAGAGGAAACACTGTTTTTATCGAAAAAAGTTATACCTATGGTGAATTGCGTTATGAATCTTTGAAATGCACTACTGTAGATTCTCATGTTTGCAGATACGGGATTATACGTAGGGGGTGTCGATACAATAGTGGCTTATATCAAGTGGCTGTGGCTGTGGCTGGGTCAGAACTTAAACCTAAAACCAACGTAAAATGATGTTTCCCTTCCAAAAAGTGGTCAATTTATTTTCCTAATTTACATCATTTCGCCGAGACCTGCTCTATCGTCTTTAAAATGAGATCCAATTCATTACCGCATTTTCGTATTATTTGTGGGTTACATCAATAGACCAAAACAACGTCGACACGCATTGATCGAATTGACATTGACTTAGTACGAACCATTATTATAGAGTAATAAAAGTAATATTGATGACTCTTTCGACACCACGGCATTATCAGCAACTAAATACATTGCTATTTTACCTAGTATAAGACATATGTGCAAATGTAATTCTACGTGTTTAATAGAGAAAATGATTACTAATTCATAGCAAATAAATGCACTGTGTCAAAGCAATCGCTATAGGGGGCTTCGACTGGGTTGATAGTTGAATAAATAACTCGTACTTACTCGCTAAGGGAAACCGGTCCGTGTTGATCAAATATGTGAAATGTTTTTTGAAGATTTTTTTGCGAAGCATGTGAAGAAATTTAACAACCAGTATTTTATTGCCACTTTCACGTCTCAGCGTTACCTTGAAATCAGTCAATGCCATTGTGTTGCCAATGATAACCTCCTCACGATTAATATTAGTTAAGAGTGCGTAAAGATATGATTATTTCGGCCATTACGCAACGCAAATTACTACTGTTATCGCGGCTTCCTTTATTCGGTTCACATCACAGCTGTTATATTTACATAATTTAATACACGAATATGTATACTAGTAAAAAAATTTGGTGCACCATGAGGTGAAGAGTGAATGGAGAGAATAAGTCATCGAAACATTTTCCTTTCACCATACACTTGGGCGTCGTATAACACGGTTTTATACATACAACACGGTTGGTGAATTGTGACATATTTTTATAAAACACGCTTGATGACACGGTTTCAGATTTTTTTATAGAAAATGATCCTATAATAGAAAGAAGTTTGATCAGAGTCCTCCGATAATGAAAACTCAAAACCGATTTCGAAAAAGAATCGAACAAAAATTGTAAGTGATAGTGAAGATGAATAAATGATCGATTATGTTATTAAAGTTTTTGTCAATAAATACATAAATATATAATTTTTAGATTGTTTTAAAAAAAGATATTAACCCAAACTTCGTTATTTTTTTGGAAAGAATTCCCTAACTTTGTATGAACTTCAAACCTCGTATAAAACGACGTTTTTGTGGAACTATAGTGAATTACCCTGTTCTCATGCAAAACAAAGTTGAGTGATAGATAGCCCATTTTCGTATTTTAAAAAAAATATTTGCACCATGCAATACGATAGCGGTCGGTGCTTGGTCAAAAATAAATAAGTTTTAATATTTTAAATTCCTCATGGCGATGATAATATGCAAACTATTTTAGCCATTTCAAAAATATTTAGTCATCGATCGATGCTATTATTTTGGTCCAACAGGAACTGCATTACTGCGTCAAAAGAAATGCAAAAAAAGAATAATGAACTCACCTCGCTCTCCGTCAGATCAATCAGACTAGACTTCTCCTCCCGCAGGTTCTCCGAGCTGCGCTTCTCGTCCTCTCCATCACCTTCGTCCTTGAACACTTTGACCTCGTCCGCTGATCCGAGGTCATCCCCGCCACTGCCACCTCCACCCCCACTACCGGTTGAGCCAGCGGGACCCCCCGTTCCCCCGGGACCTCCCCCTGCTCCACCCGGAGCGTGCGGCATGCCGCTGACACTTTGCACTCACTCACGCACCCGCCATCGCTATTCTTCGCTCCTGTCTCTGAAGAAGAATTCACTTTTGCATCCTCACAATTAACAGTCTCCACGTTTCTTTTTGCACCTATCGAATGATCGAACTGTGAAAACTTACACTAAATGACAGTCCATGTCCTTAGACATTAAATTATTCCCCATTTCGTCTAAGAATTATCAGTTCTGCAGAATTTTACTCGATACCAAATATATTTGTTCGTAAAAATACTGCCTAAATGTTTGATTGAAAGCGAAGTATACCCAAATTCAATTGATTAGTTTAGACGCCCCTTAAGCTAGACTGGTGAATTTATAATTATCATCCATTAAATTGGAAAACACGAATATGCTAATTGAGGTGACTAGAAGGGCGAAAACACAAATTCGAGACACAACTGTTTCACTTTGACTTCACGAAATTTTCGACACTATTTGTGGTACTATAATCTTTTTATTTCACTAAAATCGTCATACACTGAATAACCCTCGGTCCACAATCGATCCCTTTATTCCTTACGTTCATGCTGAATCACACTCGTTTCACGTAGGTATATCAATATTTAACGTTCCCCGCTTGTATTTAGTAGTTCTTAGTATTTATAGAAATTAATATACTTTTTTAAATTTCTTTTGGTCAGTGTATTTTGAATTTGTAGTTGCTTGGATTAATTACAGAATCTGAAAAAGACGAGAAAACACATGTTAACCACCAAAACTGATAAGATTGATTTCCCTAAAAATCTCCCACAGTTCGAACCGTATTTTTTACGTCTTGAAAACCTGACACGTTGGAATCTTGCCGTCGAAAAAGCTTGGCGGTCCAATATTTAAAACATTATTATTGTTACTTCTGTCTGTTAGAATTGTTTACTAGGCTGAAAATAAATGTGAAAGGGTGAGGGGAGTTTGTTTATTACCATACTGAATTGTGACAAGCGTTCCTGGATGGTGTTTGAATAGTTTTTCTTGAAGAATGCACTAGTTTATTTAGATACTTGAATCTCACACAACTCGTTCTGTCTAAGAAATTTAATCAACATCAAGAAATATAACTATCAACATTTCGTTTTTGTTATTTCAAATAAACGAATGAGAAACAAATCAGTTGAAAATTTGAGTGATGAGCAAAACCGAACCAGATCATTATTAAAATGTGGAATTAGTACAAAACAATTCGTATTGTATTATTAAAATGTAATGCCTTTCCACTAAGAATCGACAGTTAAAACCCTAAAAGTAATAAACCAACTAACGAATTGAAAAACGAAGACTTAATCAGTACAGAGATGGCAATAGGTTATATATAAGTATTTTTGATTACAATATATTTCATAGTTTTGAATATAGGTTATAGCGAAATTATACCATGCATATATTAGAGAAAAAAGTAAATTCTATATATATATTTTTTTGTGATAGTATGCCGTCCATCCCTGTATTATATTAAAATAAGTTTGGTCAGTGTTTCAACATACCTACCAATTTATGATTAAAATATCACAATATTAACAGGGAATGATATTATAACACCACTTCATAATAATAAAGAGAAATTATGTATCATGTCAAGCATGTTTGATCTAAAAACTTCACCACCAAAATTCAAATACGATTTCTGATTATAATATATTTATAAAACCACGATCAAATAATAAATCAAAGTACACGCGTAATGCCACGGTGACAAAATACCTCTAAAAACCTACCAATATCGATTTATATCTATCTCTTTTTGTGATAGTACTTGCTTACAAGGTAAGTATAAAATACTAAGTCTCGCGATTATAGATAGTCGAAACAATCTTCTGACACTTGATTGACGTATACATTTTGGTTTGTTTTAATTTGACGAAACCGCATGTAAAATGATAGTTTTTTTATTATTATTTATGTAAATGTACTTATACACAAATAATGTTTAATGAATGCAAAGTAATATGAGTAGCTTTATGGTCATAAGATAAAAAGAGTAATTCGAGACTGGAATGAAGACCAACATCACGACTAACCACTTTGTATGTTATCCTATAAAACATTAATAAAATAATGAGATTAGCTAAACAGAAGATAAGTATACAAAACAAACACTATAAAATAATTCATAAAGAAAGAAAAATGACACTTTAGTAAAAACACTTTTAAAAACAGCAAACTTTATTTCATTACTGGCTTAAAGGAACGGATAATATGAAAATGTAATCGGTTACTAACGATAATTCATAAAGTTTAGAGATAATTAGGGTTTTTCATATCCGCATTAAAGTAATTTAATTTCACGAAGTAATAGTAAGTTATATGTTCAATTTCTGGAGAACTACGTTTGTCATTAGTAAAGAACAATAGGGTGTAGGGTAATAGGTATGGTCAGAATTAACAATTTATATTTAATAAATTAGTTAACGGTCATTTTAAAAGGCGAAAAGTAAAAAGTTTTAATAAAGTTTCTGTATCACAATTATGATATGAATTAAGTCGTTTTCATAACAACTGGAATAAGAGATTAATTCTCCAGAATACCTGTAAGGTTGTTATTTTACTCTCGATAGAAAAAAATAATTATCTAATATAATTCCATGCCGAAAGTAATGATATATAAAAAAGTAATGAAACCTTCAACCACCGCAATCATAACCAGTAAATTTCCAAGAATAATGTAATATGGTAAAATCTCCTTTATCAATAATCATGATGGTAATGTTTATTCCCGATACGAAACAAACGAATGTCGACTGACTCTCGTTACATAACAAAGAAAAAGAAATGCTCGCTCCGGTCTCCAGTCAGCCAGCCAGCCTGCCTCAAGAATGCGCCACCATCTTTGATTCGTTCGCCCTCACTCCTCATAACATTTCTTATTATTTTATTTTTATTCGACCAAAAAGGGTTTCTCGCATTGCGTTTTGAACCGGGATTTCGGAGATACCGAAGAACACTAATATCAGATATTTTCGTATTACAACATGTAGGTACGCCCTTTCAATACGAATGATAAATAATATATTATAGGTATTAGACAGAATTAGCTCAGGATAGAAACAAAAATATGCATTGGTATATTATTAAAAGCTTAATATTTGAGCACCAATTATCCAATTGTCAATAAAGTTTCCATAAATGGATAAAAAACTATATATGAATGTGTGAGTGAGATGGGAAGTGCATATCAAATTATCGGCCGGTATGCATTAAAACTGTCGCAGCTGTCTGATCACGTTGCTTATCATACGCATCACTTCGTTTACTCTTGGATTTAAAAATGATTGCAAATACCAGAATTTAATAGCAATTTTCAAATTTGGCCAATTTTTGTTTTGTCCGTCCAAACCGAAATAAGCTGTATTCGAGGTTTAACAGTACCTTACTCAGTAGGTCAATAATAAAATATATCAAAGGCCGTAGGTCAATACAATTTTGAACAATTGGCTAAAGATTTGTAAGCAATAAATTTAATGAAAAAATAATTTCGTATTGCTTCCAGAAAAGGGGTTAAAAAATGCATTTTATAGATACTGAAATTGGTTTACAATTACACTCCAATTCCTGAAGTACTGATATGCACCTGACTACTCAACTGAAAAGAAAGAGGTATGTCAAGTGAAAATCAGAATATTTTCGATGGATCCGTCTGTAACTTTGTAGAAATTCATTTTTAATATAAAATTGATAACTGTTATCCACTGGTTGTGTCACATATTATATAAAAATCAATAGTCTAGCGAAAATTTCTAACGCTTTGCAGCATGATTTCTTCAGAATTATCATTGCTTTTGAGTACATAATACATATACTGTAATATTATTCGCCGTTTACTAAGATGAGCCAATGTATACTTAGCAACATAGAATTGAACTATTATTTAGAATGTATGAGTTTTTCCCCTAGTTGGAAAAAGTTAGCTATCTTTGTAGTTTGTAACCTAGCTATACGATTGCATTTAAGTATAATAGGCAGAAGTGCATTCTGTCACATCAAAAGCGCAGTCTATCACGGAGGTAATAAAACGGACATCCAACTGTTGTGACCAACTTTTTACATAGATAAGAAACTAGACTTAAAATATATCTTAGGCCACATATAGTATTAAAAAATTACATTTTTTTAAATCTGGCAGCGAAAGGTCAAGAAATATTTTTCTAATAATTTCAAACGAGGATTAGATAAGTCACTCGAGGAAAAGAGGCATCGCATACACCCATGTCCTAGATTTCAAATTTAAATTGAAAAACGTAAATATTATATTGACCTTGTCGGGACTTGAACCCATCACTAGTATAAAGCTGTTACTACTAGGCCATTGTGGTCTAAACCTAATATAAAAGTTATCACTTTTAAGGTGTTAACTGTCAATTCTTGGTGGAAAAACAGTTATCCTAACCTTGTATGAATTTATTACGTAGAAAATTGTTATCATAGGTGAACATTTTATACAATAAAAACAACTAAAGCTAAGGAGATATTATTGATTAAATAATATTTGTAATAATGACATGGTTCTTACATACATGCTCTCGAATTTGAGAAAAACGATTACAAGTCGCAGCATTTTGAGTGTCTGTAAATAGGAAAAACTTTTTAAAAAACCAGTGCAAAATGTCTCTTCTTTTTGATTTTATTAATAATTTACTTTTCTATCTATTTCTTATGAGTGAAAACGATCCATGTTGTTTTTAGATTTACCTATCAAATGTTAACTTAATAATGATAAAAAAAACAACTACAGTTCATTGAATTTCCAGCTGCAATAAAAGGTTGCTTTTCACTTGTTTAAAAGGTAAACAACGAAACCCTTCTCGATTGTCAATTTTTAAAATAAATTAAGAAATAACTTCTTCCTTGTGAACGAGTGAACTGATGGTTACCACATGCAATAACCTATGCCAGTTGATAGATGGCTTTCGACAGAGTAATGGTGATAATGACGCCTGGAATCAGACTCGGTAAGATTCTAGTAAATATAAAAACGGCAATGTAAGAAGATTTGATGTGGTTTCGTCGCCATTTTATTTATACGGAATAAATATAAAATGATGGTCAAGTCATTTGCTCTGATACTGTTGACGGACGAATAATATAAAAGTAACTTATTTTTCATTATGTCGCGGAACAACGACGGAAAACCACAAACTCTAGTATCAATATGATTTTGTTTTCTATCATTAATCTTTCTTTACTGATAACGATAGTACATAGAGTAAGCGTGCGGCTAGGCGCTGGTATTTTGCGATAGGTTCCGTCGAATTCTCTCATACTACTAAATCGTCATGAGATATCAAGAGAACAAATGTTTTAAATTTCGACTGTTGGGCGTATCTTCTCGAAGTAAATAATGAAAAAAAATATTACGCAACATAGTTTGATAACAACAGCTAAGCTGTGTTGTTTAAAAGGCAGTAAACTGTATTCAAAGCAACTCAGCGTACATACTTATATGACAAATATAAAGTATACAATTTTTCAAACTTGGTACGTATACTTAAGACAGAATTAATCTATAAATATGTAATACCTATACTATTTATATCGTTAACTGATTGTGTTAGGCAATGAATAAAATAAGTACCTAGTATCAAATTTGGATTATTGAGATTTTGAACACTTCCATGTATTTAGTGTAAGTGTAGTAAGTGTACAAAATCTCAATAATCCAAATTTGATATCGAAATTCCATCAAGCACCCTCAGTCGATGTCTTAAATTATACCTATTATCAGTTAAAATCAAAAAAATCTGAAACGGAATACTGGCACGTACTTAAAAATATGTTTAATAAATCATTTCCGTTCGAACCCCGTACAATTAATATGTTACGAGGGTTTAGCCAAAAGAAAGTTTTAAATATAATAAGGAATTACCATTTTCGGGCGTTTAAATAATAAGGTATTAAATTAGCATCCGTTGTGGTATAGGAGTTTATCAGGTAAAAACTTGAACACCATGATAAGCTTGTTTGAAAAATGCAGCATTATGTTCAAATTTAAAGATATATTTTAAAACCGTTTAGTTTTATATCTCTTTACCTTATTATCACTTTGACTTTTCTACAACTATGATTCAAATATAACGAAACTTCTTCCTCAGTTAACATACTGTGAGATTTATCAACTAATTTAATAAACTATCAATCTTTAAAAACGCAAACAACAAATTCAATTAAAAATGAATTATCGTACATTTTATAGAAGCACAAAGACATATTATATTTGGCATTACAACCGATACCGGCGAATACATGTATTCTACCGGTGTTCCTCAAAATAAATTTGTGTTAAACAAGAGCTACCTTAGCCACCAAGAGTTTTGACTAAAAAAAGTTCAATCATAGATAAACAATACAGAAAGCATTCTCCATATTTCGAAATTAAGCATTAGATGCATGTCATTCAAGTTTATCAATTTTTAAAGTTGATTTAATTCGTTTAAATGCAATTAATATTTCTGTATGTTTTTTGACGTATGTATATTTAAGTTCAATTAATCTGGGTGTTCTGTCAGACGATAAAATTTGAAATAGTACAAATATTGATGACCTAACGTTTTGTTTTGTTCAGCACGAGACACGAGTATTTATTTCCATTACAAAAATGATTCGGTTATTTCGCATAGCTTTGGTACTAGTTATAATACATCCACTTATCTTCTGTGTAAGACGTTCAGCTCTAGGGTAATCGCTATGATAACAAATTATCACCTATCTTCAACTAGTTATTGCACAACGTTACAACAACCACTATAGCTATAAAAGTATTATTATAGTAGATCAGAATATAGAAATAAAATAAGTGATTAATAACCGTTAACTTGCGAAATCAAATAGTGTGCGTAGTAATTAAGCAAGCTTTTTATTTGAAGAGTGCGTATGTATCACGCCTTTGGGCGGCAAAACTGGTTGTCAGCATATTTTTAAACTCTCGTTAATTTATGTAATCATTTACATATCATTTAATTGAAAAACACTACTTGTAATTAATAATTATCGCAAACCGCTCTTTCTTTCAGTTTAATACACACATATTGACAGTTTGGTGTAAACAGCGGCGGCATCAAAGTGATGGCACTGATAATCGACAACACATTGGGGAGTGGCGATTTAATTATTTACTCACACAACCATTGAGAAACTTTATGACACAATATAATGTATAGGTGTAATTATAAAAGATACATATTTAGCGGGTGCGTAGTCCAATTTGCGAAATTAAGATTTTACACGGAAAAGCGATCAAGTAGCAAGTTTGAAAATTTATAATATATTAAAGTATGTTTATAACATTTAACAACTGAAAATCATACTTTAATAAGTTTTAAAATGTGCAATGTATTTATTTTTACATGAATCGATAAAAATACCGATTTCAACTATTTGTTAATTCTTGTAATACTCGATAACAATCGCACTGCGAATTAAAGTAAGCTGCGAATGGTGTGCAAGTGATATGGGATTAAAATATTATTTATAAAAGATTCATCCGATTTTACTCTTGAAGAATTATCAACATTAAAAATCAGAGGAAGCAGACAAAAATTTCAAAATTTACCTATCGAATGTGAGAATGCATCGCTTTCTGGTTATAATCAAAGCTTGCACACGTATGATAATGTTATACATTGTAACAATCATCATATTTACTTCGCCTCACGTTGTTGAGAACTACCTACATGTATATACTTTAGACGCAAACTGAGTAGGCAACTTTAGATATAGATGTGAGTGAACCGATGTTGTCATTAATAAGCTTCCAATTTCGCCTTCAATGTATTATAATGTTTTTGATTCAACAATGCGTGCAGTAACAATAAATTGGTGCATAAAAAAGAAGATTGTTTACCTCCCGCCCATGAAAAATGCCAAATTTAACCGGTTGGGATACAAGTGATATTACCAACATGGTCTATTATTTAAGTAAGTTAAAATTCTATATTTGATATACATAATCATGGCTGAATTTTTGTTAAGTTATTCCTATTTTTTACTCACTAAACTTATGGTGTTTCAGCAAATGATATTGGCAAAATATTCTTAGTAATTTTATCGCTATAACGGAGGCGGTGTCGAAATCCACGTGTTCTATCATAATTAACATTTCACCGACTTCTTACGATGGCGTTATATTGAAATAAACATTAATAATTACATATTATGCATATTAAATAAAACCGTTCAAATGGTTCCTAATTGTTACCATCGTATGCTAAGTTGAGAGTTGTAATTTTCTTATATCGGTTCATTTTGAAGAAATATATTCTATATTATAAGAATATTCTATATAATGAAAAAGATATTCATATTATAGAAGTTTATATGGTTGCTTCTGTAAAATGCAAGTTATTCTTAATTGCTCAAGTGTCACATAACATCGATACAAGACAATTTCGGAATTCATTTTATTTGTGAACTTCCATACTGCATTCTTAATGCATTTTTCATCACAATATGTAGGTATTTATTTAGCCACAAAACAACGAACTCTCTAGGAATTTTATTCAAAAGTAATTACTCATTCGAAATGCACAATAATTTCCGATAATATCATTAATTAAACCACAAGTCATCCGTTGTGGACAAAATTATCAGTGTCATTATCATTAACTATAAAATATATTATGATGCCAACTATCACTATCAAATCGACTCACTAATAGGTATTACCTAATTGAACTGCATTTATGTGAATGATTTTTTTTATTTATTTGAAAAAACCAAGGATAGTTTATAAAATAATTATGTTCTATTTCTCCTGCATCGCTTATTACATGCTCGATTCTAAACAAACCGCGTGCCTCGCATTGATTGTCAGATATTTGACAAGTTGAAAATGAACTTAAATCAACATCATAGACAATTACCTATAGTCTTGCTGTCAGAAGCGGACTTTTAGATTTTAAGAATAACGTATGTTTTACTTTTAAAAATTACTAACATTTGAAAATAATATCTATTCACATCCACCATTTATTAAATTAAATAATAACAGTGAATAAAAATGCATTCTTTTACATGTTTCGATCCATTGTTTTGCCGGAATTTTATCGTATGAAAATCACTGATAAGCATAAGATCTATAGACATTATATAAGATAATAATTTGTATTCATATATTTACGTATAATTTATCTATTTTTTTCATATTATGTTTCTTCATATAAGTTTTTGGTTTTATGTCTAAGAGAGAATAGGCTGGGTGCGGTGCCAATTGTAAGTTCTCTTTTGGGTAAATATTCGTATTGGTGGACGTGATCTAAAAGATGCATTGTTTCACTTCCGCCGAAATAGCTATCAACTAACTAATAAAACTTTGTAGAATTGAATACTTTGATATTGTATACTATTATATTTGAATTCTAAAAAATAAGTGCCTTACGTATAATAAAGATTCTTGAATTCGCAGGAATCTTAATTTTGATACAAAAATGAATATGTTTGGTTTTTAGGTTGGTACTCCTGAGTTTATTGCAATATGGCGATCAAAATAAAGTTTGTGACATTCACAACTACTATGCGACATATCATTAAACCACTATTCCAATGTTTTCTTTCATCATTATTGAATATTTTCCATATATTTAACTTGATAAAAGACTGTTCTACCATAAAACAATTCATTTCGTATGGTCTTTGATGAAAATAATAGGTAGGTAGGTATATCGTGAATTGTTGTGACATTTATAATTTCGTTTATAAGTTATTTATAACATCATTCAATACAATTTTATAAATATTTCCTAAATGCATACATGACAAGTAAAGTGTACCCACCGAAGCATAATTATTCTGAAAAACTTGTCTTGTATAAATAACGTACCCAGGTATGCTCTCAATCCGAATATACTGAACGACATTCCATATATATTCATTTAAATGTGTACACATTTTATTATAAAAGTAATTAAATAATTGTAATCACCACTTTCTATACGAATTAAAAATGGCTCATGAAACACATAAGTACTGATTGCATTTAATTATGACAAATTTTAATTTAAGAATTATGAATAAATCCTTGAATTATCTGAACATCCAAAGAATATGGTTGCTTTTTCGAGCATGTTATTTCTATTCCAATTTCAAAATAAAGTTTTTCATGACATGCGAATTTGCAAGTCCACCGTGGTGTCTTAATGAAATGAATTTATTAATACATAAATAATGTGTTTCTTTTTAAAGCTCATTTCCTTAATAAAATTATGATATTTATGCGACATACCTACCTATGATAATATTATATTACCATACTACCTAGCAGAATAATATCATATATTTACTAATAGTACACATGACTTTCGGCGGGTATGTTTATATGTACCTGATTCCAAATTTATTTTGTGCCTCTTCTTCCTATATCTAACATGCAGAACGAATGATATGCTACATAATCATATCAGTATCTAGATATGAATCTATTCCCACATATTTGCGATTTCCGACTGAAACTCAACGTGAAACTGACTCCTAGTTTCCAATCTAATGTTCATGGTAGGGTGGGTACAAACTTTCCTGCATGTAAGCTAATTAAGTAATGCGTAAGGAAAACACTTTCCGAGAATGATCGTACATACTCGCGAAGCTAACTAGAAGCATTTGACTATTTGGGCAGCAAACAATGAATCGTCAAACATGTTCTGCCTCATCCTTAGTGACGATTTATTTCATCAATTGAATAACCCTTGGAGATCATTACAATGCAACAAGTAGAACTCTGATAAATGGAAATTAACATTTATTAAGCAGACACTCATTCTGAAACGGAGAAACATCATTATATCAAAAACAAAAAGGCATCATAGATTAAAATATTATTGCACCGGTGTGATGAAATACTGACTTGCCCGTGTGTTAACGGTGTGAAGAGAAAAATTAAGAAAAAAATAATCTATTCCTATTATGCTTAAAATACAGTAAATCACAATGACTTAGCGTTATTATTTTTTGCGGTATTGAATTGATTTGTATAACCAAAATTTCAAAAACAGTAATACATTATATAGTGATAAATTAATTAATTAAAACAAGGAAATAATGTTGGAGTAATGAATGTGATAAATGAGATAATGTCGCCGGCCGTCGGGAGCGATAGCAAAAATAACAAAATGCCGATGCTGTGCAAAGCAAGCGAAGAGGAAGGGCAGCGCTGTCAAACCGTCTCGTCCACAATTAGATCTCTCATTGCGCGGCCCACGGGTCGCTAGCCTGTACACATCTTTACTTTACTAAACACACGATAATTATTATTATTACTCCATCTCGTTCACAGCCATGATTTAAAATCACATGCCGCGCACTCATACACACTGTTCACTGCACACAGGGAATATACACCATCATTCAGGCGAGATACACCGCCTAGCCACACTATGTAAACAAAACCCCAGGTTCACGAACTCGCCGTAAATATAAATAAACTTCATTGTAATAAACGGATATTCGAAAATAAACTGGCAGCGGACTGACAAGACCAATAAACAACACGAAAACCTGGCCGGAAAAAACACGAAAAACTTTTTTCGAAAGGATTTAAAAAAGAAACAAACTCCCGCTCAAACTCTCCAGAGTAAATCTTCCGGCTTTTCGACAGACATTCGGAATTTAAACCTGTTATCGTTATGGTTTTCTTTAAAACTTTGGCTGCGAACAATATTTGAAATCTAGCCGGTTTCTAACTGTGGGGATTTTATAGGCTCGCACTTTAGTAAATATACAATGGATAAAATATGCGAAACGCACGTAAGTAAAAACGTAGTTCGACTCGAGACCGGTTTTCAACGAGCGTATTTCGCCGACATAACAGGCCGGCGAGCGCGCGCGGACTGGCCAAAGACGAGGAAAATCAGGGATGCCAGTTAGCGGAGAATAATTCAGCCATAATTCAAAAAAATAGGAATATACTTTTCCTATGAAAATATAAAAGCCTTTTATTTACCTCTATTAAAATTCTTAACGTCTTAAATATTTTAGGATCGTGCAGTTACTGTAGTAATACATACTTCATACAAAGTATACAAAACATTTATAATAATCACAATTTATAAATCGTTCTGATAATAATACTGTATTGATATTACTCATCTTGCAAACTTTACGATGGTAACTGAAGCATCATTTCCAGTCCATATTTTTAGATACATTATTGTTAATCCATAATTAAAATGTTTGAAAAAAAATATTATTCTATAGAATACAACAAAATGAGACGGTTAACTCGTCAAACTCGCGCTTTGAGGTTAATTTCACTAGCCCCGTCGAATCATGTACATAGGAATATGCAATTAATGTATGGTAGACATTTCGATGGGCATGTCTGGTATCCAGATGTAACAATTCAAAAGCTTTCGGCGGTAGTTAGTAATTGAGATGTCTAGAGAATTGTTATGCTGTCGGCCATGTACCTTTACGTTCTATAATTGTGTTTAACAAATGACGAATTCAATATTTTTTTTATATGCTTGGTCAACTACGCAACATATATTTGAATTCTTTTATTTGAGACACATCCTTATTACAATAGTGGTATAGTTATTTATTATTTCGATAAATTTGTTTAAATTTGTAAATATCCTCATAATAGGGATTATTTTGTGGGTATAGCAACACTGGTAACAAAAGAACGCCAGTCAGCGAACCTTGAGTGGGCAGGCGATAGCTTGCGCTTGCGCGCCAACGTGTCAGAGCAGGACGACAACACGCCCATCCGCACAATAGCTCCTTGAGGAAAGAGTGAGATGGCCGACACCCGCCATGCGTACTTCGCGCCACTTTGGAAATGAATATAAAACTTTTATCATATCAGTGAGAAAGCGAAAGAATATGATATGTTTAATATTTTTTCAGTCATTTCGTGATGGATAAGAATTTTTAGCGCTTTGAATAATAAGCCAATAATTGTGGAATTTTCATTATCATCAAAGTATTAATTGCTTTGGTCCTCGAGGAATATAAAATTTATGTTGTATAGCAATCATTTATATTTAACTATTAAAATATGTAGCTGGATCGCTTTTGGAAGTATAAGTTTATGTACATAAAGAGCACTTAACGAATAGAGGGTTTTCTTCTATATAAGTCTAAGTACACAATAGGTAATAAGATATAAAATTTACCATCACGAATGAATAACGTATGATCGTAACGTATGTATAGCTACCTCCTGATGACACAAATTTCCGTAAATATACATACCTAGTTATGTTTATGTTATTAATATACCTTCTTTATAAAATTAATACTACTCACACTGTGTATACTTTGTTCGGCAACATTTTAACGGTCAATCTATAAGAGAAAGCATACTCAACTAGGTATATGTTCTTTTCATCCTTGCATCGTCTATTTCTGGGAACGCTTTTTTAAATTATATACCTATTCCCAATATAGACAATAATTATATAATAGTTCTATTCTTAGGGTACTGTGAACTTGTATAAACTTGCACTTATACAGGTATACAATATATATTGTGAAAATTTCTCGTTTTAATAATAACTGAACGATACTGTTGTTGCGACCACTTTAATGTAAATCGATAGTTCCTTATATACCTAGTTTCCCAATATCTTAAAGAAGTCCTTATAAGTCAAACGATCTTAAATATAACTATAAATCCATTGGTGGTGAGCTTTCTTCCCGCTATATATTTTGGGATATGAGAACAAATGATTAGATTTTTTATCGCATATAGTGAGCTTCACAGTATGAGAGCCATAACGCTAGACAAAGACAACGACACACCCGCCTCTTGGAAGCTGTCCGCGCAGGAATGAACAAACGGCCAACACTCGCACGTACGTCGATCTTATTAGAATGAGATAACTGGAACATCCTTCGTATTTCCTAGGCGTATGCAAAGGAGATGCAAAGCAATGTGTCCTCATGTTTGTCTGGAATCTTTCATCTTCCTCGCTCGCTTGTTAGCGTACCACGCCACACAGGCGTGCGCATCCATCTATCTCTGTCGGAATAAAAGTTTTTCACGAGATAGCCTATCGGGCGCAACGAGACGAGTTCGAAATTTTAAATTTAACATTGAATCTGTTTACTAAATACAGAACTTATCACAGAGGCAGTAAACCATTGTTGCAGTTTTTTTAACCATAAGTTACCTACAGATGATTCTTCAGTGTAAAGTTTCTAAGATCGTAACCGCCCAATTATAGTTATTTTCTATTTTAAAATGTTTCAAGATACATGCGTTGATACACCTGTCATGCATTTGTACTTTTGCTCAGTTTTATGTAGGTAGGTATGATGTGATTGTTTATAAGTGTTGTATTAATACTTAGGGTTAATTTAGTTTTTTTGTTGAGTTTAGTTTGATTTTAAATTCATAGCTTAGCCTTTTCCCAGATGACAGTTAACCTTAATCCTACTTTGAATATGTACTTAATGTAATGTAATAGTTATATGTAAATATTAAAAGTAGTACATGTGTTTGTCAAAAAAACATAAGTTTTCCGTACCTACCAAATGGCAAAATTCTACCATACTTATTATAACGATGACTACCTATCCATCAGAGGATTGTTGATTATGGATAGGTACCTAGGTATGTCACATTATATACTTGCATAATTTATTGCTGATCGAGCAATGAAGATAACAAAATTTTCTTTAATAACTAGGTATTTATATAAAATTTTGATTAAACAGCAATATTTATAAACATAAATATTAATCATAAAACAAGCGCATAAAATTTTTATGTCCATTTATTAGAACTGGTCCTGTGAAAAGCCTAATTCTCTTTTCAAAAATGACGTTACACTGTTTACACTGGACTAACAAATTAGGCATCACTAATTGGAGAAGTTACTTAATTTAAACTATTGCTCAGAAAAGGAGAGCGATGATCATGTTCTTCAATATATTTGGGTTAGACCATTCGTATTCAGCACAAGCTACTGTATCTCATGAAAATATAAATTAATTTATTGTATCACGAATGTACATTAGCAATCAGCAGTGAATGTTGTTTTCTGTCTTTGCTGTAAATATAAAGATTTTGTTAATTATTGGATACAGAATGGTAAATTTATGCAATTTCCTGATAAACGCCTTGCTACCCACAACTATAACTTCTTGCACCAATAAATAAATGTTTATTTTTTAATTTCGCACTGCACTCTTATATTATAGGTCTTATTATATTTTTGTAGCAAAATAATTATTTTTAGGCTGAAGTGAATTACTAACGAAAACGCGAAAAATTATGTGATTTTTTCTTTCTTATACAGCGGTTTATGCTACAACGCTTTCTCTAAAAGTGGGTATTCTGATATGAAAATTATTTTTTGATTACAAAATTTTTACATGTCCCCTGGCGATAGCCCTCTCCTTCCCGGTTGGAAACCACTGTTTTAATACCAACTGACTACATACAGCGATTATGTTTTACTTCTGGATAAATGTCTCCCAAAACTTGTATGAGTAAGTTTGGTTGACGATAATTTATAACTTCAAAATAAGCGTGGAATCAGAATTAGGATGCTCGTCAAGTGATTAGATGGGAAAATAAAATTGAACGTCAAATTAGAGTTGTTGAGATTTTGTAAATTTCCGAGTATTTCGTCACTACCGACCCGGTTTCGCCTTTCGGTATCTTCAGGCATATACATAAAAGGTATGTAAAAGAAATGTACAAAATCTCCACAACACAAATTTGATGTTGAAAATCCATCAAGCACCCTCAGTCAATGTCTTAAATTAAGATTGAATGTATTGAAACAGAGACAAGTGTGGCTTCAATGGCTAAGAAATTTTTTTCGGGTTCATTTTCTTCGTTTGTTCAGAATTTCATGTTCATCAAAATACAAGGCAGAACTTTCTGTATATGATAATAATATGATCATTATCACAACTCATTTCCCTAGGAATGCTGACGTGTGTTTGTAAATACGAAAAAGTGGTTTTTGTTGTCATTAACCTCATGAAAACGCGATGTCAAGTTCGTCATTTTGACAGTTTGTTGTTGGTTAACTGACTAACCTTTAATGAAAGTATCTTTTGTAATCCATATCACTTCTTCGAGTTTTCCAAATGTTATCTCATAGTATTAGTGAGTGGGAGTTTATGTACTCGGTACACATTTGTAATGATTTATAATTACACTGATTTTGATGCATCTATGATTTGATGATGGATGATAAACGTATATTAGTGTGAGTAACCCAATATCCGTTAATTGTCTGCGCATTGAAAAAATTAGATACTTATAATACCATCTAACAGGAAAAAACTTAAAACCCATATATAACATCAGATACATGTCAATGGATAATGCATTTAACAGGCAGTTTTTATAAAAATAATACGGGGGTCGTGCCACCCGGGGTGGTCTTTTTATCTGAATTTATCGCTCCCCCCCACCTTTTTTTCTTTTCCCCTCCTCCAAAAGTTTTTGTAACCATTATGTGAGTTGATTTTATATTGATAATAGTGTTGGGTTAAGGCTATTTTTTAAATTACTTAATCTTTTTTTTATTAACACTACGAGGCAAAAGATTGCGTCGCATGCAAAAATCTTCTGTGTATAAATAAAATTTCTTGAAAAATATGAACTATATTTTTACAATTCTGTCATTTACAAATGTTATATTTTATATTTAATTTAGTTAAGTCTCTCAAGTAGTTTTTTCAAATATTTCAAACAATCTATAAGTCATTTAAATAAATTTTATATTTATTGACCATCATATTGGTCAATGGTTGGTGGATCCCATGTGAGCACATCAATGTCAGTGGATGTGCACATAGTAAATGATGGGAAATGTTTAACCTAGCAAGACGCCCCGCAGCGACCTTCGGGCAATGCAGCTTTGGCTGTAGCTAATAGCAGTGGGTAAAAGGCGAACCTTCCAGCGCCTTAAAACCGGTCTTCTGGCTAAGGGAAGGAAATCCCTGACAGAAAAATTGGGTTGATAAAACCTGTAGAGCTCTTGTGACTCAGGCCTCGGGCGCGCAAGTGAATCACCCGGTCTTAAATAAAAAGATTACGACACCATCACTGCAAAAGCCTCGGACGCTTAGACTTGCTAAACGACGACCCGGCAACGAAAAGAACTGAAAAGAAACTAAGCGAGGTGCGTTGGAAAGGCGCCGGGAAAAAGTTGTTGAAGTATGGATTTACAATTTTATATATAGGTCAGGAACAATACCATCGCCAAGGGGTGGCAGCCCGCTGCCTTGTCAAATGGGAGCCCATGTCAGAACGACTAATACGAGCCACCTTCAGGACCACTGATAGCTTGGTAACTGTCCATCAGTGCTATGCTTCTACCGAGAAAGCCGCCACACTCGTAAAGGATGATTTTTATGACTCTCTCCACGCGGCTATCTTCACAATCCCCCGTAGAGACCGCGTGATCGTAATGGGGGACGTCAATGCGAGAGTGGGAACGGATCCTTTGCTTGGCCCCACAGTGATGGGAAGACGGTGAAGCATTGTAGCCCTTGCACCTACTTCTCAGTAAGATGTGGGAGCAGGAGCCCTGTCCGAGGGACTGGGTCAACGGTGTGAGATCATCACAATTCACAAAAAAGGTGACCCAATCTGCTGTGATAATTACCGGGGCATAACGCTGCTCATCGTACCTGGCAAGTTTTTGGCGCAGATAGTCTTGGCCAGAATAAGGATTTCAGTAATGTGTATCCTCAGGGAAAACCAGACCAGTTTCTTACCTGGCCGATCCTGTACGGACCAAATTCATAATCTCAGATGCCTTCTCTAGCAAAGCAACGAATTCAACAGCTCGCTGGCGTGTTGCTTCGTGGATTACGAGAAGGCCTTTGATAGTCCGCACCGGCTTTCCCTATGGCACATATTAAAACTGTACGGAATCCCAACCAAAATTTCTGCCATCATCAGAAGCCTGCACGAGGGTATTGAATGCTGTGGTAGAATCGGCGACGTAACGACAGAATGGTTTGGGGTCTCAACCGGGGTCAGACAGGGCTGTTTTCTGGCTCTGTCCTCTTTATAATAATCTTCAACTTCATCCTGATGAAGTCAATTCCACCTGACGGAGGTGTGACTGTTGCCCCCGATCTGAGGCTATGCGACCTCGAGTATGCTGTCATATTCGACAAACCTGTCAAGGGTATTCAGGAAACAATGGACAGGCTGCAAAGCAACTCGCATCGCATTGGCCTCAAAGTCAATGCGAGTAAAACGTCCGTAAGTAAAAGTTTCCGTCCAGACCCAGACTACCCTCCGACGAGCGTGAGGTAAGACATCGAGAAAGTCGATGGCTTCAGGTACTTGGGGGTACACATCACAGGAGATGGAAATCTCCGTAAAGAGCTCGCAATCCGATTAGGCACAGCTGGAGCAACTAACTCAATGCGGAAAGTCTGGGACTTACAGTTGTTCTCGGTCAGAGCCAAGTGTCACTTATTCAACGTGTGCATTCTGACGGTGCTGCTTTACGCTTATGCTTACTCATCAAGGCACAGGGTAACCGTATACTGTGCTTTTTTTTAATTTAATTTTTTCAGGAACTCGGAGGTAAGAGAGCGGACGGACCAGCCTCTTATTGCGCCCAAAATAAAAAAAAGTGACAATGGACCTGGCTTGAACACGTGGCTCCCCAGGAGAGCTTGAGTCCTGCCTGTCTCTTCTATCAACCAGATGGATTCCGTCACCCTGGAAGGCCGCTCATGACTATCCATAGCATGTATTCGGCGGAGCTACGTGACGCTGATATTACCTGGGGGAAGCGAGGAGAATGGCGGGGGACAGAGATGCTTGGAGGAACCGCGTGATAGCCATATGCTCCGAATAGGGAGCGGATATGGTTAAAAAAATATATTTATTATTAATAAGGAAATATAAAATTATTTATGTACAATACATTATAAGGTATATATTCTACATAAAAACAAATTAAAAATTGTTAATTGATTTAGAACAAGATATTCTGTAGATGTTACTAAAATAACATTTAAAGAATTATAATAAATTTATTTTTCCTAGCTTTGCTCTTAGCAAAATCAGCAGCAAAATTATCAAAATCTATTTTATCTGCCTGTTGGTGAGCTGTTGAAAGTATTTTTTAATCGCAACTTGCTCACTCTTGATATTAAATTGCTTTTTTATTCATTTCGTTTTCGAAAAACTTCTTTCACAGCTAGTAGCACAATTGCGAGAAAATAAATTAAAAGCATTTCAATATTTGCGATATTGAGGCTTCATGGTTATTCTTAGATCTTTCAGAAAAGAAATAAATTTTGCCAGCGAATCACAAATCATAGCAATGCTTATTTGTTTATTACCCACATAATTTTCTACTCATTTTGAAAATTGCTGCCCCTAGAAAAGTATATTTTGTCAGCGAGTCACAAATTAGACGGAAGAAAACATGATGAATGGAATATAACATGCATTGATTATGTAAATATATAGTCGAAATTTTCTATTCATGTTCGAAAATGCCGCCCCCTCTTGCTACGCCTGTGTTAGCACATAACACTTGGCTTTGCGACTACGGAAAGTGATAGAACGTCGTTTATCTATGTTTGGTTGTTTTTTCCATAGTACTTCTACTTTCTGTTCCTGATGCTTTACTGTAACCGATTACTGTATATTTTTACACCTTTCGTGGATTTAGCTACAACTAGCGTGCATTGTCGAATGTTGAGCAGAGATTCGCACTCTCTTGTTTATTTTGACGTTTTTGTTCTTTTTTGACGTCCGTTTTGGAATCAGTCGCGGCTATTCAGCATTCGCAACGGACCTTTATAAGTAAAAATGGTAGATACCTCCGGGGGCAGATTTGCGAAAAAATAAATAAAGATAGTTTTAAAATTATGTTTAATGAAATATCTCTTCCTTCAAGGCAGAGCGGAAAAGAAATGCATTAATAATTATTATAATTATTATTGGCACACACTTATATTATGTTTTTGGTGTTACATATTCAATACCTATATTAGGTACTTACAGCTTTTAATTTGAGAATGTTAACGAAATAAAATATTTTGATTTATCTGATATTATTTTTACTAAATATTTTTTTTTCAATCATGTTTACGTACTATTTTATAACATTTTCCGATTCCAATGTGAAGCATATGGACTCCTAATGATGCATCTCAACAGAGCTTGATTTTTAGAGAACCAATTGAAAGTCAGTCGTTCAAAATCTCTCTTCGGAGAGGACATGGAAAGAAGGATGGAGTTAAAAAAGGACTAGGAGTTGTAATATATTTTATCAATAATGTGAGTAAGCTAGTCGTTCTCAATCTACCCCGGGATTTCGGGATAAGATAGAGGATGGCTGGGGAGGTATGAAAACATCAATATGTGTATGACATTTTTTAATTCAGTGATCGCGCAACCATATGGACGAAAGCCCAATAGCGTTACCACTCGTGTATTGAGATACTTAGCCTAGAAGTTGAAAAAATAATGAAATTTGCATAATAATATAAAATATCCATATTTACACTCAATGAATGTATAATGCTGGTATGAGCAAAGTTTTTTGCTAAAGAGCCACATTCAAGATTGAAAACTAACGACAAGCAGCAAGTTAAATACTAATTTTAGATATCATTTTCAGCCGAGGTCGATCCACTGCTGAATGAAGGCTTCCCCCAGCTCCTTCCACTCTTCTCGGTTCCTAGCTTTGCGCTGCCACGTACTTCCACCGAACCTGGCAAGTCATTTAATTTAAGTTGAAGTTGCTGAATTTTAGATGCACGTTATTAATTTATTATCGTGAAAAGGGAATTTCCATGTAAAAAAATAAGTGATTCTCTAATGAAAAATATTGTTTTTATGGAATAGTGGGCCACAAATAAATATGCGTCAAGCCGCATATGGCCCGCAGGCCGTACTTTGTCGAGACCTGGTGTAATGTATCAACTTATGGAGTAATAAAGTTGGAGTCACTCTGTTTTTAACCACTTCGATTCTTTATTATATCTCATTTTTATTTATTACTAAGAATAAATAATAATTGTCCAAATTTAATAACGAATTCTAGAGCTCCTGTGTCGACGGCGAGAATGAATGTATGCAGATCTGAGAGACAAAGTATTTCAATTTGTCTTTTTCTTGTATTTTGGCTATTGTCTTCAAAATATACTTGTTTCATTTGTATAAAAATGACCAAGTGGAGTTTGCAAATTGGCAGTCGATATGCTCCACATTGGTAACAGACACGGTCAAATGTGTATTTTTATAATTTATATCCAATTTTATATTCCATATCGACGGTGTTTTGGCCAATTGATGTAACCCTCAAAATTGAAATTGTTCAGGAGAGAGTAAAAACTTTTTTCATCAAAAATATTATAGGTTGAGTAATTTTGGAAATTCACTCCTATAAATTCTCATGTTTACGGGATTGAGCGCAAGGGGTGCCGATATAATAGTGGTTTACATAAAGTGGCCGGGTCAGAATTTTTAAATATAAAACCAATGTAAAATGATGTTTCCCTTCCAAAAAGTGGTCAATTTATTTTTCTAATTTACATCATTTGGCCGAGACCTACTCTGTCGTCTTTAAAATGAGATCCAATCATTAACTACTCATTTTCGTATTTTTATACCGCGTAAATCGACAGTTATTTTTCATTTTCATTCCGTTTGCATACACAGGAAAGTGGGGTTTTTCATATATATTTAAAGATATAACAAAACTTGCTTTTACTACTTCCACATGTTTATTTGTGTTTTATTTTTAAAATATGACACATTTCCACCAAGAATTGACGTGTATAATTAAAGACTTGAATTACTACATTTACTAAAAATATTATTAGAAAATTAGATTTGGAATCACAATTACAAAAATTTCGATATTACAGGTTTTTTTCGAATCGTCGAATGTTTCGTCCTATTTTTCAACAAAGACGTGTGTCTGAGTTTGTACGCCGAGCTCCCGCCGAATGAATGAGACGGAATTCTCAGAAAGAGCGAGACACAGCTATCATTTGAATTTCGGCCTGTGAGGAATTCGGATGAGAGTGTGTATTTTTTATTTCTTTTGGAACGTGCACATTAGAATAAGATAACCGTCAACCGGCAAATAACTATAATATAAAATTTACATTAAGTATTATAATCATGTTTTGTAAATTGAGACATTTTTTTTCTTCAATATCAATTAGATAAAAAATATTTACAGGGAGTTCTCGATTTTCGTACATAATCGGTACAAAAGCTTGATTATAAGAGACAAAGAAAAACTGGAACGAATATGAATGATTCTTATAAGATTTTAATGTTGTTATTTTAGTCGGGTTCGTGATGCAGAGGTCAATGTCGTTGGCTACGGCTACGAATGTCTCGGGTTCAAGTTCGTTACCGAGTACACAGCTTCAAAAATTTATTTTTCAATCGATTTATGGATAGGTAGGCATGGATGCTTGTGATGTCTAAAATTCCCTCCTACCCACCCGATCCTAAAAACGGGTCGTAGCGAGAGCGATTAGCTAACCACTAGTCTCGTCCTACCTTTATCCCTCTATTCCCACTCTCTTCGTAAAAGAGAGGTTGAGCAACTGAGTAATAAGCAGTTCTCATAGAAAAACTTCTGTTGAGATACCACCACTAGGACGGAAGCCATATGCTCCACATTGGAAGCAGACATGGAAAAAACAATGCAGAACGTGAATAAATAAGTCACGGTAGCAAATTAATCCTTATAATGTACAAGAAAACTTCTGATCAAGTATGTTTATATCAGAAAAAATATTTGGGTGCCATCTTGTCTTTAAAATGTTTGCGAGCGCGAACGACGGTCGCACCGAAATCAGGTAGTACCTACTACTAAAAGTCGCCTGCAATGCTAATATTATGTATTATAACTCTTTGGCAAATTGGGCTTACAAATTGGGTTGAATAAATGTATCGTCAATAAGTATTTATAATACTGAATCAAGAGATTTGATGGCATAACATCACTAGATAGATCTCAAAAACATTTACGTCTCTTTAGTAAGTTCAAATACCCTCAAACGCAATAACTATGATGTTAAATTTATTAAAATGGAATCGAACTGGAATCGTTCAAATGTTCGACTCTTGCATAAAGTGGGTATTTAAAACGCCATCTTTGGTCTTGTGTACCCCGTTGGACCGCGTGAGGGTTACACCTGTCATGGCAGTATTGTTTGAGGAGGTTTATGTTTATTTGGTATGATTATGAAAGATGAATAGGACAGTAACTAACAAACCAAACTGGCATCTAATACCTGAATCCAATTAGATAAAAAATATATTTTAACGTCCTTCCTGCGCCTCGCCTGTAATACAGGGGCGGACCATTTATATCTTCTGTGGTGTAATTTGATTAATTACTCTAACATCGTATACCTATTAATTATACTTTCAACTTCCTTTCTTAAGATTTATTAAAATGTAAAACACAGTCCGTCGAACCAGTATGCGATTAAATAAATGTTTGACTAAATAAATCTGCCCACCTGAATCTTGCACTCTCCTGATTGATAATAATCCAGGTTCTAAGGACGAAGAAATCAGCATTTATGTAAAAAATACACCAATGCATAAACATTTATATTATAATGGTCGCTCTCAATGTCGAGAATATGGAACTATTAGTAAATAGAGCATATCTACAGAAGATCTTTTACGAGTTGTAATTTAACCGATTAATTCAGGGCCGGGAAAACTTTTTGACTGAAGGGCTGCATTATGAATTGTCAGCCTCTGTGGTCTAATGGTAAGAGCTTTGCCCTAGCTATCATGTGGGTCCTGTTTTAAGTCCCAGCAAGGTCAATATCAAATTAAAATTTTTTAAATTAAAATTTGTGATCTTGCACATGAGTGTGAGAGAGTAGGAACGAAAACGTCTCGCCGCTCGAGGGAGGAAGGTGGAGGAGTGGGGAGAAGCGGGGTGCGGGAAATCAACATACTGACGCTCGCTTCCGGCGAGCGACAAAGGATGTATCAACGGTTCTTTCGTCTCCCATTAAAACCCGGTCGTATTCAGTATACTCTTTCTCGTTTATTGCAGTTAGTTTATATAATTTCCTTGAAGACAGCTACACAAACAGATTTACACATTTTTAATTTAAAACTCTGTAAGTGGTTTTACTAGCAAGCGGTGGACTAAGTGGCCGCTTTCCCGGCCGACGACTCCCTCTCGGAAAGGTTGAGAGGCGACTAATGCCTCGCAGGATAGCAAGCCCTTTGCCCACTTCTAACTGTAAACCAACAACGGCAACCAAACAAATATGACACTACTCTTAAACGCCTCAGAATTACATTTTAAATTTGCATTAATAGAAAGAGTCTGCAGATTGGTTTTGAAGACTCTGTCCGCCCCATAAGTACGGGGCGGTGTCAAGTGATACATAAAAATTTTCACCGAGCTTATAGCGTATGATTTTCCAATTTTAAAAATATTTGGCGCAGGTTTGAAAAAAATATCGACGTTTGTTATCCTTTATTTTTTGAATAAACAATTGAAAAAATATACATGCACATACGTATTGAAAAGAAACGTTAATAACATATAATAGGTCATTCATTCATTATCGCTATCGCTATCACTTACAATTCTATATGTTCGACTCTTTTTCGGTTCGTTTCAAGATCGGTTGTGAGTTTTCATTATCGGAGGACTCTGGAGTATTTTTGGATTTAGGCTTTAAAAATTCTATTATAAGCGATTGTTTGCTTTTACGTATTTCGTGTTTCGTGATAAGGGGCCAAGATCTGTTGTAATTCCCTCTTGAACTTCACACTTCTTTTCATTATAGGATCATTTTCTATAAAAAAAAAATGCTGTAACCGTTTTATATAAAGCGTGTTGTACAAAAGTTATCAACCATGTAATTACAAAATAGTGTTTTATAAAACCGTGTTATACGAGGCCCAAGTGTACTTTAAAGGGAGATTGAAAGCTATCTGTGATAATGTTATAGCCCCTCTCCCTGAATCCGTAACTGCTTTCATGTTTCATTGACATAAGAGGACGTTCCTTCACGCTTTTAGTAGTAAATATACCTACATCTCGCACAGTGATTTATTTTATTTACATATGAATAAGCTTTTGTCAAACATGGCTACTTGTTCTCCAAAATAGATAGTTACCTAACTAACTATTCAATCATCCCAACTAATAATATAAAATACGTTAATTTACTAACAACAATATTAATATCAAATTTGGATTTTATTGAGATTTTGTACACTTCCATGTATTTTATCACTAACGACCCAAATTTGATATTGAAATTCCATCAAGCACCCTCAGTCGATTTCTTAAATTATAACAATATTAATACTAACATAATTTCAATGTGGATATCGATTCTAGCATTCGCGACAAATTTAAAGCTAAAATATACAATAGAAGATATCGGCTGAGGGATCTCCATGTATTTCGTCACTAACGACCCAGGATTCGCCTTTCGACATCTTCAGGCATTCGAGCACACGAATGAAATCGAACTGACAGTCTACAACGCTTATATAGAAGATAAAATACGACAAATCTTATCACTAATAGGAACTAGACACTAGAATGACATCTGGATTGATCACAACAAACACCCCTAATCCCTGTTGGGAAAACAAACTCGTTATGTAATTTAAGACATTTACTGAGGGTGCTTGATGGAATTTCAATATCAAAGTTGAATTGTTGAGATTTTGTACATTTCCATGTATTTTGTCACTAACGACCCGGGTTTCGCCTTTCGGCGTAAGAATTCAGAGAACTCAGTTCGAGTTCATTCGTGTGCTCGAATGCCTGAAGATGCCGAAAGGCGAAACCCGGGTCGTTACCGACAAAATACATGGAAATGTACAAAATCTCAACAATTCAAATTTCAACTCATTATGGGCCCGCGACACTAGTATTGTGGCAAAAAAAAACGTTCTTAAGACATTTGAAGATTGAAATGGTGACAGGTTCCCCAACTCACAGTAAACTATCGTAAATTATAATAGTTTCAGAAATTTTGTTATTTAAAAAAATACGTTTCATGGAGCTCACATCTTCCACAATTTTATTTTAATGATAGTGATCATTTTCGACTGATAATGCACACTGGCTGAGCGAAACTGATTTCATAAAAATTGTGGAGTATTTACTATACACACCTAATAGTTTTAATGAATTAATACGTTTTACCGCCAACGATTAGTATAGTAGTCAACGATATAAAATAACGATTTTTAATTAGGTGTTCAGTATTTTGATCAATTATTTGATTAGGCTAAGTCTTTCTAGCTTCAATCATTTACTAAGACCCTCCCCAACTATTCTAGTTATTCTTATTTGCAATATCAAACATTGGATAATCCACATTTTTTTAAAGATGTGGGTTTGTAAAATTTGTATGGTATATCTTGGCAGTTTTCTGGATTTTATTTTTTAATGCAATAAATACTTTAAAGTAATATAATTTTTGGCCATCTCGAATTAATATGGATTAGAACCATTCAATTTTTTTTCTTCGGAGAGAAGACAAATTTTCACGGCTGCTGTTGACGCTGCTGTTAATGTTTATAGTATCCAAATTAACTCACAATGGAGTAAATGTTTAACAAATTTTACTGCTTTACTCCCGTCGTAACCTAATTCAAGGTTCTAGATTCATACGTTCTAGATGTGAGTCGTTCCAGAAACGAAAGAATCCAAACGACCTCATTTTTGTAGTGAACGAGTCACTCATTCCATTCGCCCCTAAATATAATAAATAATAGAAGTCGCAACAGAAAAAAATGATTTATCAAAAATTACATTAAAACTGAACCGAAAGTAATTTGTTTTAACACTTTAATATTATTTTGACAATAGCAGGCGGAGTAAGAAAACAAATGATTAAAATTAATATTTGAATCACGATTATTTGTTTTCGTAGAGCAGTGAAAAGACTCCAATCAATGAATCGGAGGGCACCATCGATTCACTCCTCAGTGACTCATTCCTATTTCATTCTTGCTTTCATAACTTTGTTTAAAATCTCAACAAGTTCCACTTGTGGTAAGAAAGAAACCTTTTAAAAATAGTCGATATTCCGACGATTGATTCTAAACGGCCTCATAAAGTCGTTACTGTATACGTCCATCGCTAGATAAAAATAATATAATAATTTCGGTCGACTGAGACAAAAAAAAAATAGTGTGAAAGACCTAGCTCTTCCGCGTGGGTACCAATATATTATTATATTGTACATGTGTGTATACATGCTTGCAGAAAAAACGGTCGTAAATTTGAATTAAATACCATTCAATATATCATAAGTTCATAAAGCAATATGATTTTTTGTGAGGAATAATTCAAAGAATTCAAATATTAAGTGTTAGTTTTGGTTTACCGATTTCGGTGCTTTTTATAATGCGCTAGTGAGTACCCGGCATGCGTTGCAATGCCACAAAGAAAGAAAGTGTTAATTCTGTTTATTGAAATGCTTTTGATTTGTTGGTCTGCACGGGCCGAAAACTTATAAAATTACCCCGACCAAGCCCGACATCTTTAGACCCAGCCCGGCCTGAGCCCGAGCCTCAATATCACACTTATTACTCGAACTCGACCCGAAAACTAGATTTATTTTTTTCAGCCCGAAAAAAGCCCGATTTTTTTCAATGTAGAAATTCATTTATACTTCTCAAACAATATATCTTATTGTTACCATATTTCCACAGAAATTCATAACACATGTGAAATAATATATTTCAGCTATGAATAGTATTGCCTTATGGCTGACTCATGACCCGACATAGTCCAAATTATTTTTCTGAAAATTAAATGCCTACAGTATAAAGTATGCCTGCAGTCTAAAGTATCAAAAGGTTTTTCCGAGATGTCTCTGTATGTACGTATTTGATTATTGTTTTCAGATTTTTTTTTCACATTTTAGATTTTATTTTCACCTGGGAGTGCCTGCAACAACTCCTCAAAGTTTTATCGAAATCGGATGAAACAAACATACATTCATTTATATACATATATATGTACATAGATTCACAGAATTTTCCCTCTGTTAGAATTAGACAGTATTTGACTACAGTGGAACCCCGATCTATCCTTCCCGCATTCGTCGTTCTGCCGCAAGTATCGTTAATTATTTATAGTCCAAAAACCCAACAGAAAAATGTTAAATAATACCTGCTCATCGTTCCCCGATCGATCGTTTTCCTCGATCTATCGGTTAAATATTATTGACACGTCTTAAATATTAACCAGATTGATCGTATTGGTCGAAAAATTGTCATCCCGCTCATAAGCACATGCGTTCCCATTCAACCACTATCGTAAAAAAGGCCGTGACTGCAAGTCTGCAAGCGACATCTTGTTGTTATGTTGCCAGCTCATTTTTCCCCTAATAACTCTTTGTTTTCTATCTTTGGTGACCGGTTCCAAATTAATGCATAATAAATGGAAATGCAAAATTTCATCAATTCAAATTTTATATTGAAACCCTCAGTCGCTATCTTAAATTAAAGCATATCTTTCACTTAGAGTTTGCACTAATACTTGAAAAAATATTACTATTCAATATTATTCACCTTTCTCTATAAAATAATGACCAGAAATAAAAAAATACCAGTTTACTTAATGTTGTATTTCTTTTATTTTTTATTGCATAGCTGATGATGGTGGTGTATAATCATCTATAATGTATTTCAACGATGCCAATGAACAAAACTACCTTGAACTTGAACATCCTACAGATTTTTGACGGTTGGGAGTTAGAATTTTTTAAGCCATATTTTTTTTGTTTTGCACGTAATCCAGAGATGCCACAGTTTTGGCTCGCGGAAAATTATCGTGTTTAGCCAGCCATATTTCGTAAATATTAGTGAAAAATCGTTCAAAATGATTACATATAAGGGAAATCAAATCGTTTATAGATTCAACTCGCTCTCTCAACCTTTATACGTGCCCGTAAAAAAAAAAATATTTTATCAATATAAAAACCCACATTTTGTACGAAAATTTATGAAATACAAAATTAAATAATTTTGAGTTTTAGTCAATCCTACGTTTTATTTGAAACTTAAGAGTTCTGCTGTACCATACTAAAACGCGTTTGAAATATGTAAACTGTAGTAATAAAACAGAATTTACGAGAACTTTCTCTTTCAATAGTAGCCAAATTTTGTAACTCACACTAATTAATAAGAAATCCCACTAAGGAGATGATGCGTTTTCTTTTTACATTTTTAAATATAACATGTTTAAAAAACATCGCGTATCCATTTTGAATATTGGCGACGTCAGTTGGGATCGTGGTCCGTATCTAGGAATACTGCATAAACAACCTCAGTAATGTTTCATGTATCAACATAATGATTGATTGCCTCAAATACCGTTTTAAAAGCTCTAGGAAGTCTAGAGAAATCGTCTCCTGCAACCGGGAGGGATCTGTCGCCCTGGAAGGTCGCTGGCATCAATTGGATAGACTCTCGGCCGTTTATACAAGATACTACTTAGCTATTTTGGTCAAATCGCTCTCAAACCTACCACTAATCTTGAGAGGTTCGTCGTCAGAGGAAACGTCTAAGGCAGAAAGGCACGCGGAAGCGCCCCAACTCATTGAGGCAACTGAATGAAGGACGCCATAGGGTTCTCCCTACCGATGGCTTTCAGAGCAGCGGAGTGTAGGAGCGAGTGGCGAAAGATCATTAAAGGAAATGGAGTTGTTGCGATATTCGGAGGTCGCGACCCTCACCCGTGAAGAATACGACTAAATAAGAAGAAGACATCAATTGGAAGGAAGCAAAGATATTGATGCTTGACAAAGAATATTGGAGATGCGGACGGTGTACATATGGCCCAAAGGAGAAAATGATTCAGGATGATACATTTTAATACTTGTTATTCGCGAGCTCACAATGCTTACTAACGATGTTTTTTTAAAAGTAGGCATATAAATAAAAACATTTTGACAAGCACTTGCCCAAACAATAGCGTAAATTTAGCATAATATAAACGAGGCATTTGATAAACACGTATTGGAAATGGGCGGAGAATATGATTTGTATTATTTTTTCTGAAATATTTTTTTTATTTTTACCTTCTGGTAACACCCAGTGTTAATCAATCAGATTGGTTCTCAGATTCTTGTTAGTCCAATATTTATTTATAATTTCAAATATCGAATGCCGTTTCGTCAATTATAATAAATATTCACATAATTATAACAACTATTGGTGATAGGTGTCTGAAATTTTTCCTCAGAAGACAGTACGTTTCCGTATCGTAATAAATAAAGAAATTTTATTATGCTACTTCCATCCTATTTAGATTCGAAAACATTACTACCAATATAAACTGGGACATTAAATAAAAACATAATAGTTATCAAGGAATTCAGAAACACATTATGAAGAAGGTCAAATGAATTAAATAATAAACAAGTACTAAATTATAGTAATTATGGATTTATTATGTTGATAATGTTTTCAATTGTTATTAGTTCTGAGCTGAATAAACACTGTCTATCAAAATATTTAAATTTTAAAATGCTTAAAAGTGTTTCGATTCTCAATTATTATGATTCGAAAAATAATAAAACAATTTAACGAGCAGAAGTTTTTAAAATTGCAACAATAATAATTTTTGAAACAGCAGAATCAAGTAGTTTATCAACGCTATGCAATATCAGTATAATTATGTACAAGCAATCATTTACCAACTTACTATGTATTTATTTTTTTGCTTCGTATTTTAAATATTTTGGTCGTTTTCTGCACACTCTCTTCTACATTACACATATAAATATTCAAAATCTAATTAACCGTTCTCAACATGTCGTCCTTGGTTATTTATTACTTTACGAGATATATTGTGTCTTTCGAGAATGAAAGAATCCAAACGATTTTATCTTTTCAGTGAAGAAGAGCCGCGTTTTCCTCTATTGAATTACAATTGTTACAATCCTCGCAAATCATTTGCTTTCCCACTCTACAACTGCTTTGTGATTAACAAACACATTGAGAAAACAAATGACAAGAGAAGAATAGCACCGCGAGTAATTTTTTCGTGACGCAGTGATAAGACTCGAATGAACGAGTATTAAAGAATAATTGGAAAAGGTAATCATGGCGTCTCATGCAATCTTTTAAAATTTATTCTTTATTATATACGTAAACTCCATTTATTAGTTAAAATATTCTCCATGAGAATTGATGTTGTAAAAGATTAGTTCTTATGTTTCAAATATTGTATTACATCAGTTGTTTTTTTATGATAAATTCTTTTCAATAATAAATTATATTAATTGTATTGCAAAAGTAATATTTTTTTATTATTTGTCATTTATTTGTGGCTAAAAAATAGCCTGCGCTTTATAAAAGAGGTATATGGATGGTCTTGAAGCCGTTTTAATAATAAATAATATGGCACTATACAAAAATTATAATGTAAGAAACACGCATGCTGCTTTGCATATTAATATCGTGCCACGGAGGAATTGAATTTTTATTTTTTTGCAATATTAATTAAATAAATTATTGAATTAAATGAGTCGAAACATTGTAATTTTCTCTTACTTCGGGACTGCGCATCCATTTTCTCGACAGTTATTTCAATAACAGCTTTTTATGACCACCGAAAGGTGTCGTGCTAAAATATTACCAACATTAAAAAACAAAATTCATATCCACATCTCCTTCCGTTATCTTCCGTTGCCGTTATGAACACACTTTCGCGAGTTAAATTTTTTAAAGCAGCGAGCAGAATTTTTATTTGACTTCCTTCACGATGTCTCGTCATAAACACTTCAGAATTCTGTCAAATTTTATCTCCCGTACGAAATCTGTATCCTGGAATGGTCAGTTCTCAAGCCAAAATCAGCCCTCGAGAGACTTGGATAAAGGTTGAAATTCATTATGAAGTATAAACAAAAGTCGTATAACACAAATAATAATATGATCGTTAAGTTGTATGTTCTTAATCTACTTCATTTTAAATTGGTTCATAATTATTTTTATTGAAGAAATTTAAGAATAACCTATTGTGCAGAGTATAAAATAATAGTCTATAGAAAATCTACCTTAGTTTAGTTATATTATTTTGTAATGTGTATTGGTTTCTATTTTACGATGATCTGTCCCGCGCCAGACGGGAACGGACCAGGCAGCGCCCTGTTACAAGACGTTGGAACTGGCTTGGTCACGTGATGCGGATGCGTACTGAGAGCCTGCACCTTGCTTGCCTATTCTTCAAGAGGGTTTGTGGTTTGGTTCTATCCACAGGACGTACTCGGCGGAACTGAGGGATGCTGGCATGTCATAGAACAACCAAACGATTTGCAGTTAACAGGAAATCTTGGCTGCACCGCGTGATGGACATATTATATATGATTCACGTAGGGAGAAAATATAGCCCAAGAGAGAAGAAGAGAAAGTATTTCACGAAGAGTGGTTGAAAACAATTCGTTGAATCTCGTTTTTATATTTATACTTTTTGTACTGGTCTGTTTTTTAGGACAATATTTATACTGTCAGAGTCTGCATTATCGACGCTAGAACTTGCCATCATTTACACACATTAACACAAATACTTTATGATGTTTAATTTCAATTCTTGGTGGAAAGGTCTTTTATTTTAGCTTCAAATATAACAGTATGTACTTAAGTCGCCCGTTTACAAAGTTCACCTTGTCCGTTTTGTTTTTAGATATTCGCAAAAAGAGTATGGAACCTGAAAAAATATTTTTTTTTTATTAAATCAAATTGGAAAAAATACAAAATTGCGATGAACGTATCATAATCAAAAACATCACACACAGTTTTTGAAATATTTAAAGAAATGTCATTGACAAAATGACTATTGGTACTGTTTTATGGACTTTGGAAATGTTTTCAATGGAAAAGGTGAGTTATGGTATAGTAAGTGTATTTTTAAGAGGGAGGGGAGAATAAAATGATAAACAATGAATTAATTTCCTGATGACTCCTCATGTTTAAAGTCGCAGTGTGTTGCTGAACACACGGCGGGCGATCTGATATTTTAAAATGGCTACCAGACAGACAAGAAGAATTTTGAAATTGGACCCTGTTTTTAAACCTTTATACTGACCGCAAAAGACTACTTATGAATTTGTTCATAGAATAGATATAAGCCTCTTTGAATAGCCAATAATATTGCATATTCAGTTCATTCTAGGTCAAAACTGGACAAGATGAACTTTGGAAATGGGCGACTCATTTGTTCGTCAAGTTTCAATTGGTCAATATATTATGTATAACGATACTTAAACCGATTATCTATCTTTTCATTGTGCCAACATGTAAATCTTATTCAAACAGTGCTTAAAAAAATGAGATAACAGTGTTTCGAAATAGACTAATAAAACAACTTATTTTTTGATCTTCAAATTACATCTAAATGAAATATAGCGGAATAAAGAACATTTAAATAATGCTCAGCTTAAAAATGTATTGTCGTTATTTCAGCTCCGTTTTATATTTATTTAATTTATTTTCTTCAACCTATATTTATTAATTAAATATGCTTTATGCAGATTACTAGAGTTACAAGAAGACGCTATATAATAAAAACATTTATTTTTCAAAGATTAAATATCTTTCTTGGTACAACATCGTTATAGGGTGACTACACCAATGCCACAGACATTAAAGAGGTGTAAATACAATCGACTCAATCTCGGTGTAAAATTAAACCAGAGTTCAGAAACATTCCAACTGTAATATAAATGCAAAGTATCGCTTGGACTTGTTTCATAAGCATGGCTTATAAATATAAATGTTTTCGTCATAACAAAGATTGAGATTTTTTAAAGAATGCCATAAGTACGAAATGATGCAGCAAATTATCGAGCGATGGAATCTTCATACTGGCTTTGTTATAGCATCTTAAATTTTGTTAATGCCAGCATTTCTCAAACTATTGTGAACACTTACTGTGGGTCGTTCCAGTGTTTCTATACAGTAAACTCTCGATTATCCGGATTAATGATGTGAAGAAGATAATCGAAGAAACTTTTTTTCAATTTTGAAATATCTACTACTGCAGAGGTACGTAGCCTGCCGTATTGTTGTTTGTTTGATGTGGAGCATACGGCCGCCAAATGGAGATATCTCAACAGAAGTTTTTTACTTGCAACTGCTTGTTACTCAGTTGATCAACCTCTTTTTTTAGAAGAAAGTAGGGGGTATAAGAATAGGGCTAGGACAGGACTATTGGTAAGCAAATCGCTCACGATACACCCCGTTTTAGGATCGGAAATTGTTCAATACAACGTCACAAACAAAATTAAAAAGATAATCAAAATGTTTTAAAAGTGAAATTACAACAAACTGTAATCGTCAATTCGATAATAGGTGCAACATTTCGTCGCTGTTCTGGAAGAAAACACTAAATCGAAAATGTACATATTGAATTAGTTATACCAAAATGTTCCTTATTTCGAAATTTATCATATGAAAGAAAAACCTTATTTTTATAAATTATATTTTTACTTAAAAACAGTTTTGTACAAACAATCAAAATGAAAGAAGAATAGTATTTCAAACATTTGACAACTTCAAAGTCCAATTACTCAAAACTAGTATTTTTTAGTTAGCGTTTTCTTTCAGAACAACGACGATTTGTAAGAATCAAGCCGTGACTGAAAGTAAGGGATAAAAAATACTGTGCTCACTTATTTTTGTATCTAAAATCAGTTACCCTTACATTAAGATTTTGCTTAATTTTCAATACATATACAATATAGCGATATTTTGTATTTTCAAACTCTGTATTATTATGGAATTGAAAAAACAACAAAGATGCCGGTATCCAAGATTCGGTAATATCGGTGTTGCAATCGCTAGTCGTATTGTCTGTATAGCAGTAAGCAATGCACCTGATCAGTCAGGTACAACTTGGGTATAAATTTCTTTCATCTTGGTTGCAAGTTCAAAACTTCAAATCATTCACTTTCATGATATTGATGTTTCAATCGATTAATCTGTGATGCTATCAATCCTTTTCCCCCAGTTTATTCGATTCAGTAAATGAGGCATACAGATGGAGATGGGCTGAACACTAGTCATTTACTAACCCCATCCTAAGCCATATGGTTCCATGAGCAAACAGAACATGACTTAACAGACCATGAAAAAACAAAACAAATCAAAGACAATATTTTTGTCGTATCTGTTTATTAATTAATTAAACGAAATAAATATATATAACATACACTGCATGTTGGCCATTTGCTGTGAAAAACAATCATGTTCTGTTTGGTTCAGTTACCAATCCTTAGTTACCCATTAGTTTTGGTTAAATCAGTTTCGTTGAACACATATTGAAATGCTCCACATCTTTAAGAAGGCATTGCCATAAAAAAACTGGATGGTGTTTCGACAAGGTTCCATTTATTTCGATTTTTTTAAAACCAACATACGTATACCAAAATAAGCTGATCTATTTGCATCGATTATAAATACATAGTTTTCAGACCCAAAATTATTCAATTATTACGTAAAATTGTGAACTAAATCAAAAGGTATCATTCAAAAAAAGATTTGTGAAAAGCAGGTACCTACATAATACTTTTTAAATTAATAACTTACTATATTTTTTTATCTTCTAACAGTTCTTTTTAATTTTAATTTCTCCAGTCGATTTACAGAGATTTCATTATTTGTAAGAGAAACACGATGTAACAAATTTATGAGAAGATTTAGAGAGGGAGAGACAAACACACGAATGCACATTGAATATTTGCGTTGTTTTTGTCCCATTATTGTTTCCACGAGTCAACTAACGCTAACCAGACTAGCCATGACAAAAAAATCGTTATTTTTACTAAAATTTAAAAAAAATCATTTCTGAATAATCTGAGACACGATGCGATCGAGCAAGACAGTACAGGGGCAGATTCCGTCGATCCTGACACGGGCTATATGGGCCTCAGATTAGAGCTCAAAATGGCAGGGTGCGGTAATCACATAAACTGAGGAATTATTATCTTAAATAAAATCAACATTCTGCAATTGTCTATACTTACGCCATGAATATAAGTTTAGAAATATCGCATAAGAGAACAGCTATTTTTTAGATTATCAGTTACCTATTTATTCTTTTTATGTCGCTCATATACTGAAAAAATCTAAGCACTGTTTTTAGTAATTATTATAATTAGATTTTGGAATCAATACCTCAAAATTTTATTTCATTATCAATGGAAATATAATAAATAGTAGTAAGATATTTTTCAAAATGGCTACTCACAGTGAATTGATTATAATTGTCTTTTAACTGTGTTGTAGTAGTTTAAATTTTGTCATAATAGTTGAGTTGTAGTAACACTTCATGCTTCTGTTCATCCATATATTATGTAGCTCGAATCCCTAGCCGGAAATTTGAGTTTGCATAGGTATATACTTTCGTGAATACGATTGACAAACGACCAATCCTCTTGACCTGAACCACGATTGAGTTTAAGTAACTGATTTAAAACCTGCCAATGTGAAAGTTATTTCTGTTAGAAGTTGAAATGCTTCATCGTAGGTTGAGTAGAATTTGTTAAAATGTCACATCCAGCTGAATTGTATTTTTGTACACTATCGTGACGAAGTTGTGCGGCTAAATACGTTGGCGCTGGCAGCCCTGTTTGAGATTCGGGGCGCGAGATCCCGCAGTGAGCAAAACCAGTTTCCTTTACGGCCGTTTCAATATGTATTGTGGAAAAAAGCAGACCACTTGATGTTACAATGTACGAGGGAGTTTTTTCATTATTATTTTTGTATTGGCCTCGTAGTGTAGTTATTTATTTATTTATTATTCGACGCATTGACTAACGAGGTTCGCTCCGCACCATTTTTTTGTAGCTCTGATTCAGTTTCGTTTTAAACATCGTAATGCAGTAATTACTTGAAATATTTGTTTACCGCGCTATATTAAATATTATTAAAATATGCACAAATAAGTACCAAGGTATTATTACGTACTCAAGAATTTTACCTATTATAATATATTCCTTGTTGGGTTATTAAAGTATATGGCTTAGAAACAGATCGACACAAAATTTAAGCTTAATTCAGATTCTTCAAGCATCAAATAACGAAAGTATATCTACGTTTAAACTATTATAATATATATTTACTCCCAACATGTAGAGTATGGGACTTAACTGCAACTAATGTAAAACAAGAGAACCAACTGGTTTTGCGTTAGTTGTTGAACCTCTCTTTATAGATATAGTTAGGAGTTAGGATAGGATGATGAGATTAGTAGTACACGTCAAGTTTTCAGGATTTTCAGGAGTGTGTAGTATTGGCTGACTTTGTAACCGTCACTGACTGACTGATATATTTATAAATCGCTTTTGAATTCAAAAAATGAAGATGTATATTCGCGAACTCCAGCTGTAGGTTGCGAAACTGATTATGACGGTGGCTTTAGAGCAATTCCCTCGGTCATGGCGATCGAATTACTTTTATTGAAGTTAAAGAAAAATGACATTAAAGAAAAAATATGTAATAATAATTATTATCGAATACAGCAAACTTCATCAGACTCTTTATTGATAATTTATCGAACATACTGGCATTTAAATTTAAGACATATATATTATTTCACATTTCTTTACTACTACTTAATATCCCCAAAATTAAATCCGAGATTTTTCTATCAATGATTTTTTGACATTCATCTTTGGAGTTCAGTCACCAATTTTTTTACACATATATTATTAATTTCACATTATTTACCAATGACTCTTTTGAGCGTTCGAAAAATAAATACTTTTTCACATTTTCAAATGATTAAAATAGTTATCGAAAGTTTTAAGTTTTCAATCAAGAGTTTTTTCAAAAACCAAATTTAAAAAAACAATTAAATAATGATTGAAAAATGAATATGTTGGTGAGCTGTTCTTATAATTCATTGATTTATTTATTTGTACTGAGACAACATAGGAAAAATAATAACAGCAAAGAAAATTGCCATGTCAAAATATGTTGAAAAAACAATGGGTTATTGCACGCCACTGGAGCCCTACCGCCTAATTAATTACACGAATGTTTGTCAAAAAACTCAATTAACCATTTTTCTCAACGATAGATGTCACTGTATCTAAATCTGAACCTTAATAAAACTTACTAACTCAATAAATTGATGAATCATTTCAAAATCAATTCAAAAATTTTATTTTCAATATTCCCTGACAAAGCTTATTATTTAAAAAAAGACTTCATAACTGAAATATTACATTTTGAGTAAAATAATGTAACATAATTCTATAGAATCTTATAGGGATAAAAATCCACTGATCTCCTTGGCGGAGAGACAAAAAAAATATTGCACAATTTGTAGTCCTCAAAACTGCTTTCGCTCATCGAGTAACCATTTGCAGGTATGCTAAAACTATACTTTTACAAATTGTGTTTTAGTTTATTGAAATGCTTCTCACTACATAAGTATTGGGATTAGCTTATTTATTTCTGGTGGATGAGGATAGAGCAGTTCTGATGGAAATATACACCCTTCTTTCGATTTAAAAAATAATAGTATTATAATGTAGTGGTCACTAAGCTTTTTGAAAGACGGGCCGGATTGATTTTTTTTAAACTTGGAGGGCCGGAAGACAAATAAATTCTTGTTTGAGTCAAACTAGAATACTAATTTAAATGGGCTTACAATTAAATGCACTTTTGTTTAGATGATATTCACTTTCGCAAAGATAGTTTTCACTTATAACAAATACATTCCACAAAAAACAAATTATTTCACTAAAAATAAAGTGATGCCACATAATAAAATATATTTAAACATTGAAGAAATATGTTGCACTTACGAAAAAATATTATCACATAGACAAAATAGTTTTCACTCAATATAAATACTCACACTTTGAAATCGATAGTTTCACAACGCTGTAATGAAATGTCACTTATTCTTTACTACTTGCAACATAGGATTTTCCACCATAGACTAGTTTACTTGTCGCAACTCTATATTAGGCCGTCTGTATTGTCTTTGCTCCACGCATTAGAATTTATTCACTAGTATATTATAGGAGTGGTATTTATGAAGAAGCATAATTTATTTCAATGTCCATAACATACAAAATTAAAATAATCCGTTTCATAGTCAAGCTAACAAAATTAGTCTCTGGTACTTTGTTAAAAGAATCCGTTTCGAAGTGAAAACTATTAAAGTCAAAGTTTTAGTGTACTAAGTTAATACTATCTTATACAAAGTGCAAACTATCGAAATAAAAGTTCAAGTATACCAAGTGAATACTAGCTTACACAAAGTGCAAACTATCGAAACAAAAGTTCAAATGTACCAAGTGAATACTATCTAACACAAAGTGCAATTATTTATAGAATATCCGAGAAATTTTCGAGTAAACGAGCATCTGGTCGCCTTCATCGATATATTTAATAGCTAACTTTTTTCGCTCTGGGTCCACTATCTGATATTATTATCCCAAATGATGAATTAAAATAAATAGTTGTCATGAATTCACATCGAAATCATGACATTTTATAAAATTAATATTTCCTATTTGAATAATACATTTACAAAATTCGAGAATTTTAGGAGGGCCTGATGAAAATCTTTGGTGGGTCGTAGTTTGGTGACCGCTGTTAAAATGCATTATAGTATATATTGTAAATGTAATTCTATAAACTTTGATCGTATTCTGCCATCTGTAAGTGAATAGAAGTGTTATTTAAAAATACATTAGAAACAAACCGGATATGGTTTAAACCTTTTTAGTTCATACTGTAGGTGTCACGATATGAACATAGTAAAAATAGTAAAAATCTTTATATTACTTTTTGAGACAATTTATAATTATTTTATTGTATTATACAATTATAAAAAAATTATTGACTTTTTAAAAAAATAATCATAGAATATGTATGCATACCTACTCAAAATATAAAGTAAAAACAGTTGTAAAATTCCTATTGCATTCGGCTAAAGATAATTGCATCATATTATTGATTATTGTGTTATTTCAATATTGCTATCAACAAATTGAAGAAATATTTGGCACATGACCACTTACGGATATGTTCATAGTTATTTATTATTTGTAAATTGAAGAAAAATAAATAATAATTCTTAAAATTTTAAGCATTTTTCAAATTATTCATAAGATACTAAACTCATAAAGCAATAATAGAAATGCACTCTTTTGACAATTCTAAGAGAATTCACGCCAATGCGTTTATAGGGAATAAGCAAGACTTCATGATTTTATAATGACCAAGTAAGATCTGTAGCCCAAAATGTCGTTAGGCGAATTGATATTTTGTTTCCAATTTTAAATACATTTTGCTGGCAACACAGTCCTCAGAGAATTGTATACGCGCACGGCTGCGGGTTGTGTCAAGTTCTTTAGTAACTTTGTAAACTAATAAAAACTATTGTTTGTGAAGTGAAAAATGAGTTTTAGTGCCATAATATTAGTTCTGCATCGTTCTCAACACAAAACTGCGACATTGTAGCGAATTTTTCGCTGTGAGGAATAAGTATGTCGTGATAATTAATTTTGTAAACAATCTCTTACACTTGACTAATGGGAAACAGCTTTTGTGATAATGTTAGTTATATAGTTAACTCTTCGTAGCACCCGTTATGATACTCGAGCTTTTGTTTGTAAACTTTTTTATTGTAATATTAATTGAAATGTTTTAGAGTGAAAAATTGAAATAGTGTTACGAGGAAGTGTTTGTTCAAATGCTTTCATTTGTACGAGGCTGGATGCACCTGTTGCCTTGTATCGTTTCCTGTCGTTTAGAATTTTAATGCATATAAGTTATCTAGGACGCTCTATCCGCCTTCATATTATTGCGATTTTATAGTATTTTAATTACAGATTCTGATGTGATTTTGAAACTGTCAAATTTATGACGTTTAACAGCCATAAATGGAATTTTAAATTTCGAATGTCGTGAAAGTTCGCTGCATTTTGTGTATGACAATGTGATGTTTTTATTTTGAAAACAATCGAGTGAAAAATATATTATGAACATCTTTTGTTTCACACATTTCAAGGAATATAAAAATGTAAGTAAGTTATGCTGTATTTTTAGCTCTGCGTTGATTGAATTCTTTATTGGCTTCTAAGGAATTAACTTTTATACGGTTTCCTTCGTTGAGAGATAAGTGTAAACGAATAAAAATTTATGTACACCATAGTAACGACCGACCTCTAGTTTATTTAGAAGTTTAAAAATGTTAATGATTCCCTTTTTAATCTGTAATAGATATTTGTTACTTAAATAACGTACATTTGTTACGATCGAATTTTGAAAATAAATAGTTCATTACAAACAGTAGGTATGTGTTAATCATAGTAAATGCATGATACATATATTATCAAACAATTGTCTTTCAGATACGGTATATAAGTATATTTGCAACAATAATACAGATTTTATCAAAAAAATACTGAATATACCTACTTACTTACTCGAAGTTTTGCAAGAAAGTTGTCACTGACTGGACATTTTTTATTAAACTTTCCCAGTTGTGATAATATTTTAAATGCTTTGTAGGTATTCGATATTCTAATTCATTATTGCGGCACGATATTAAACTAGAAATTCTGTATATTGACCTACATCCGAGTCTCGTCGTTAACATTTTTATTCCTATGTCTAATGCCAATATTCAATATGGGTAACCTATGATTTTTATACACATAATATTATTTATAAACATACTATTAATTCCGATTTTGTCATCCATTTTGCGTTAGGTTGGATAGAGCTCTCGGTGCTTTAGTTAGTAATGATGGAGCTGTCAAATCAATACCGCAAAATTAATGTATAAATACATACTCGATGCTCTTTTGTTTATTTTTCACTTGTTTCTGTATGATTCATGTTTTGTGCTTATATGCCAAAACACCTTTGAACAAGTCCCAACAGATTCGTTTCAAAATATATAAGTTAGTCATCGTCATTTCTCTACCTGCCTTCGTCGCGGAGTCATTCAGATGTTTGGAATTCCGATTAATTTTATTCCTCACCGTCTCGTTCATTTTGATCTTGTCTATCCGCACTCTTAAAATCCATACATAAAAAACTTGATTCCTACTAAGTGCTGTATTGAGGTTAATTCTGTGTCAGTATGAAAAATATTCGTTATTTTTTTTTTTTCATAGGCAAATAATACATACCTACGTGCTTTAGGCGTGTGTGGAATGAGTGACCTTGAAAGTTAGAGTTTACAGTAATAAATATTGCACCACACTGGAGATTTATTTTCTTCGGAATAATTAAAATTAATTAGATGGAATCAGTTCGAAATGTTTGTTTTTGGCGGTTGGTAACAATTTCTCTACTTAATTCAACATAACACATAATTATTATTGGAAAGGTGTGATGTTGAAACTATGCAATTATTTCAAATTAATGTTTCATATTTATACATAAATTAATTAAACTTTGGTGGGTACTTGTTTTTTATGTGGTAAATATTCTATACTGAATGCATGATTTCCTCTTTTCGTGATGATCACTTACCACATCGCACTTTTAATCTTCCAATCCTATCCAGGTTTACCTTACTCTTCATGTTGTAGTAATACTATTAAAAACCGTGATAATATAAACTTTAATTCTGTTAATTATAAGTCATTATGTCATGATTTGGTTTTAAAATTAATAGGTACACTTATCGGAGGACGAGCTTCTAATCTGTATAAATTGCCGGTTATAAAATGGTCATATGAACATAAAATCAAAGCAAGTAATTATAGTTATTAATTTAATGTTGCAAATTGTTAGAATGAGAAAGACCGTATAATTTAAAAAAAGTGCAAAAACGACTTTTCTTTGGTTGTGTTTTTGGATTTAAATTCGAAATAAAAAACCGTTTTGTATGCACTATCGAAAATAAGCAAAGAAAATGCGCTAAGGCAGACATTCAGTAGTTAAGTTGTTGATTCTAGAGACCAGAGAAAGTATTTTTAGTACTACAATACTTTCTTCATACTTTTTGTACTTCACGAGAGCGATTGAAGAGATGAAACCGACGTGTGGTTATTGTATATTTTTACAAAACCGCATTTTTCTCTTTATACACACTTCATATCAAAAAGTTGATTCATAACGTATTGGAATAAATAATTAAAATTTATGAAAACTGTTTATTTTCTATTCGGAATATTATTTGGTTTATAAAAGAAGAGTGAAAGAAAATCGCTCATTTGTCATGAATATAGCTTTGTAAATAGAAGCTGTGACATTTTTATAAAAAAGAGCAATTCTAATTTCAAATCGAACTATTTTATTTGAAAATCATAGAGCAGGCTGTTGAGACTATCGGAAGTATACATCCGTCTCGCTTTCTTTTTCATTATTTCAATTTGCGGTGTAATAAGAAAAATGATTCATCGCCTAAATTCAAATAATAATTCGCCTCGTTTAATTTGTACGATCGTTATTGTGGTGGTACATAGCTTATTTGTATTTAGTAAAAAACCACATTAGGCTTATATGTTTATGGACGATACACTTCTTACAGATGTGGAGAAATTATAAGAGCAGTTCAATGAAAGAAAACGCACAAAAACAGTGATTCATTCATTCATTCATACAGGAAGGAAGCCAATCTGGAAATACTTGTTTTTATCCCTTACTAACGTAATACATAAGTATTATTTATGAGGATATATTATCACTATTGTAAAAAGTTGCAAGATAACTGTTGGCTGACAGTCGTGACCGAGGTGTGACAGTCTTTGCTTCCGTTCTGCGATCTGTGCTTGAATACCCGGATTGTATACTTGCATAGATTTTTCAATTAATTATTGATTCGCATCTAAAAACATTTACTACCATACCCACTCCTGAAAACAGAGGGCTTGGTAACCAGTCCTTTTAACTTCATCTTCAACCTCCGACGGAAATAATAGGTCTCAGAAAATATATGAAGTGTAACAAAACGTATGAAATACTAAATAATTTTCTTTTGCATAGTAAACTTGTGTAGTGTGGCAGCATTTTGCCACATATCGGTAATGTGCCAAATAAATCTGAGATGTTACAGTAGTATTTTTGAATTGGGCGTTCATGGATTCTGGTATTTTCAACGCTACCACAAGTCCTTTCTACTCATTTAATATTCATGTAACGTATTAGGGGAAGAAAACAACAGTTGTTCAGTCTGGTTCGTCTCGAGACTTAACACGTGACGCTTTGCTGGTTTTGTCCAATCCTTTTTTTATATACCCACTTACTTATTGAGTAGGTGCACATTTGGTGGAATACCAAATGACAATGCTGTTTATCCTGTTTTGTTTGAAATTCCACAAAATCAAGATGCACGCATTGCGGCGTACGGCACAGCTTTTCTAAATGGCTGCACGTTGAAACATTGCGTTTACTGGTTTTGCATACTATAATTCTTGATATAGAATTCGATAGTTTTTGATAATATCTTGTCATAAATACTAGAAGGCGAATGATATTCCGTTACTTATCATTCGATAGAATTGAGCAATTGTGAAACCTAGTAGCAAAACAACACAATGTCAAAAATATCAAATAAGTATTTTTTCGCTATTGAGCATTTTATGCTTGAGGGGCTGGTGGATAGGCCCACGTTCAATTGTGGCGCCATAAAGAAAGATTCTGGACACACCAGTGACATGTATTTAATACACACAGAAATGGCAGTGTATCTCGATCCAATCATCCATTGGACCGATCGGCTTATGTGTAAAATTACGGTCTTTCAAAAATTTGAACATTTAAGGGAATTACTTCTGAGACACTCTTATTTAAAAGGAATAACTGTGATTAAAGTCTGTTACGTCGTCTTCTGAAATCAAGGGATGCAGCAGTGTAAACAGCAAATCCTAGTTGTTAATTTTGGATCATTCTGTTGCAGCGATAAGAACGCATTGCAATTGTTTCGATAGTTTCGGCGGTTACTTTGCGGAAATTCATTTTCAACCTATGTACATATAATAATATTCTTATTCCACTTGTTGAGGAACTGGGCTTGACATGTCGGTAGAGCTAAGATATAAATTTGACATACTATAGGCACAATTTGTTTCGGTTGACGTCCTTTTTCTATTTTATGGAGCTTCAGAATTTGTAGTTCTGAACTATTGGTTTCACGAAAACGCTCGCACAGGAACTGTCGTCTTTTCTTCACAATATCAATAAAAGAAATCCATCACCACAAATCTGCATTGAAAAAATGCAGAATGAAGCCTCTTGGATGATTCACATCGATGCTTGAATTGAACCCATACTGTATATTTGTTATCTACTTTTCATATATTTTATTATATCATATTCGCTCACAATATGGAGTATATGGACTTCTAACTGAGGTATTTCAACAGAAATTTTTCTATAAGAACTGCTTGTTACGCAGTTGCTCAATCTACCTTTTTTCGAAGCGACTGGGGATAGAAAGATAGAACTAGGACAGGAGTAGCGGTTAGCTAATAATTGCACTCGCCGCGCTTGGTTTTTAGGATCGAATGGGTGGTAGTGAATTCTAGATATTACAAACATACGCATACAAACAGAGATCGATTAAATCAATTTATGAAACTGTCCGTACTGGGGTTTGAACCCTTGATATCCGTAACCGAAGCCAACGAATTTGACCACTGCACCTTGGATCCAGATTATTAATATACATGGTGGTTACTTTTAAAATTGTGCTGTTTTTCTTTTCTATTATTCTATTTTCCATGAGTACAATGCTTTGAGATCTGTTGCGTGTACCCCTGTTTCTGCTTATTGCATTTATTATATCGACGGTGTTTTGGCCAATTGATGTAACCATCAAAATTGAAATGGTTCATTAGAGAGTAAAAACTGTTTATCGAATACATTATTTGGTGAGATTTTGTACACTTGCATGTATTTTGTCACAATTTAAGACATCGACTGAGTCAGTTCGAGTCCATTCGTGTGCTCGAATGCCTGAAGATGCCGAAAGGCGAAACCCGGGTCGTTAGTGACAAAATACATGGAAGTGTACAAAATCTCAATAATTCAAATTTGATATTGAAATTCCATCAAGCACCCTCAGTCGATGTCTTAAATTATATTATATGGTGAGTTGCATTATGAATTTTAGAAATGTACTCCCGTAAATTTTCATGTTTGCAGATACGGGATTTTACGTAGGGGGTGTCGATATAATAGTGGCTTACGTCAAGTGGACGGGACAGAATTTTTAATCCTTAAACCAATGTAAAATGATGTTTACTTTCCAAAAAGATACTTTATGATCAATTAATTTTTCTTATTTACATCATTTGGCCGTGACCTGCTCTGTCGTCTTTAAAATGAGATACAATGTTAACTCATTTTCGTATTTTTGAGGGTTACATCAATTGGCCAAAACACCATCGATATTGACTATAGAATTTTCGGCAACTTACAAAATGGTGTTACTATTTCGCAAATTTCTATGGCGCATTTCAATGGAATCTGCGATATTTATTAAAATCTTGCGAATGCTATTTTCCCACTCGTAAAATTCCATCGTGCGAATGTGTTTTTCGAGGGTTGATTTTCGGCTGCGTCTCTATTATTGTATTATTTAACATTAGTGGTATGAAATCAAGCAATTAATATGTCAACCCGTTCTATTCGATGCCTTGAAACTGTTGTGTCCAAACTCTCTAATTAAAATGTGCAACTAACAAGTCTCGCAGGTATCTGAACGTATTCAATGATTGATAATTATATTGTGTCAAGTCTCGCTAATTGACAGGTAGGCGTGTCTATATACAAGAGAAAGATTTTCTAGATTTACCTCATCAAGTAGCATTACTTTCTTTCTAGATGCATCATGCTCTGATACCAGTGGATATAATCACTCAACACATTTTTATAAATTCGATGTTTATTATTTTACGCTTAAAGAGCTTACACATGCTAATTATTATACTTCAATAATGTTAGCTATGGTAATTAAAACGTACTTTCTGTAGGAACTAATTATTTTATTTAAGGATAGACATGCCCCTTCATAGTAAATTATTATATGTCAGTAGTTTTATATTTTAACTGTATAAGTAGTGTAGTAGAGTTTTCTTCCAGCGTTCACTGTCATCCGCCTATCGCTACGCTTCCTCTTAAGTCATGGCAGCATATTTAGTTCCGCTGGATACATCCTATGGATAGTATCCGGCAGTGTTCTAGGGTGACGGAATCCCATGAGTCGAAAAAGTGGCAAGGATTGAGTCTCTTCGGAGGCATCCGCACCACGTTTCACAGCCAATTCCAAAGTCTCTCACATGACCAATGGCATAAGAATCCTGGTTCGTTACCTAATCTTCGAATTTGCAAACACTTTTCATTTCGTCAAACCACCTTACCCTCAATAGGCCCAATGACCGACGAAAGCATCTACTCTTCTCGAAGTTTAATGTATGGTTTACATGTCTTCATTGTATACCATGATTTTATTTTCTTTCTCTTAGCTCCTTTTCTGCTTTCTGTAAGCACGACAGTGGATTTTGAAATATCCCTATCGGCATAAATTATAATATTTCCATTCTTAAAGATGCTAATTGGTAATTTAAGAAACCAGTTTCTGCATTCGGTCGGGAAATTTAAACTAAGTACCACAACTTCTGTTTTTATTGTAATCATATAAATTTGCTTACTCGCTTCCAGCTGTGAATAACGCTGAGGGTTTTGCAAGAAATTGCTTACACGTTTATTTTTTACTTTTGTCTTTATGTGATATGCGCTAGGGATACCCGGAGAATTTACGAAATATTTCAAGGGTTTGTTTTAAACAAACGTGATTATCTTCCGCGTTGATAAATTTTACTGGTCTCGTACTGTATGGTTTTGATTTCAGTCAGAAAAACCCCGGTTTTATTTTAGGTATTCTAGTTATAATTCCCACCTGCTGCTTTCAGCTTAAATAAAATGAAAATTGCAAATAAATGGATAGCGACGAAACATCAACAGTTTGTGCGAGCAACCATATCAACTGTTTTAGTTCCCTCCGAACAACAATAATTATTACCGTGCGAAGTGTCACACGCACTTTTTTATAACTGTGCTTCAATTATTTAACCATTGTTGATTATGTTCGGTCGCGACTATGGACTAACAGTAGTTCTATCCATATGAATTGAGCTCTAATGCACTTCGTAGAAGTTTACGAATCAATGACTTATTATAGGGTCTCTCAAGTGCGGTCTTTTGACTGAAGAAAACAAATTCATAAATAAATAAATTTCCTTGTTTTCCTTAATTTACAAAATAATATCATGTTTATGTATGTTTCTAAAATGCGGCCTTATTTGATTTTAAAATAAATGAATGCGGCCATCATCCGGCAGGAAAAGTTTCGCCACGTAATTTTTAGATGGTCAAGTTTGGAAGCTTGCGAAGTTTAGGATGAGTACAGTTTATATTTTACGATGTTTGACATGAAACTATGTGGATAAACATATTTTTCACGTTAAAATAATTAAACAAAAAAACTTCACTTTGTTTTGTTATTGTAATAATGGACATAGTTTAAAGATAGTACACCTACTAAACACGACACAAGTCGCACTTTTCATACAAACTATTTTAAAAATGCACAATTCAACCGGTATCCTTATAATTATTTGTTTATTATCAGTCGACGTACTAAGTAGAAAGTTGTGTTCTAATGCTATTAAGTTGAAAAGTAATGAAATGTAAAAATTTTTGGTGACCAGTTTGCAATGGATATTTTGTCTTTGTTGTCTATTAATGAAAAACGGCTTTAATTGCACTTTCTATGTATAAAACATAATTCAAACATTTGCATAGATAAGACTAATTATAATATTATTTACGATTTGTGAGGTGATTAAGTTTTATTGCAATAATACACACCAATTATCATATTTTTCATTATTAATAGCCTCATTTCTCTCGATAGAGCTTTAATGATGAGACAATGTCAGTTTCTGCTTGCTTTAACATTGTGCATCGGCACTCGCTGGGAATTGATATTCCTCGTTTCATTGAGTTACTCCATCATCCATCCACATTCATGCTGTAGTCTTCGGGCCAAAGATCAATTAGATTTTATCAGTTCAACTGATGTCACCCAATTGGAGAGTGAAGGCATCTTAGCGATAAATAAGTTTTCTCAGGGCTTTTCCGTTATTCGACGACCGCAAGATATTTGATCAGGGCTGTTTGTAAGCCAGTTGCTTAGTCTCACAGTTTATAAGGACATAATGTATCGACGGTATTTTGGCCAATTGATAAGTCTCTAGTCTAAGATTAAGTCTCAAAACATAAGAAAATGAGTTAATGATTGGATCTTATTTTAAAGACGACAGAGCAGGTCTCGGCCAAATGATGTAAACTAGAAAAATAAATTGACCATTTTTTGGAAGGGAAACATCATTTTACATTCGTTTTAGGTTTGAAAATTCTGACCCGGCCACTTGATGTAAGCCACTATTATGTCGACCCTCCATACGTATAATCCCGTATCTGCAAACATGAGAATTTACAGGAGTGCATTTCAAAGATTCATAACGCAACTCACCATTTATTGTTGTGATGAAAACAGTTTTTACTCTCTACTGAACAGTTTCAATTTTGAGGGTTACATCAATTGGCCAAAACATGATGATGTTAGCTAATTACTGGAACGAGTAAGTTAGGGTTGATTGAAAACATCACATTGAACGTTTCTGGATACAAATTCGTATAATTATGTTTTAATATAAAAACCAACGTAGGAAAATGCCCAGTTTGGGATTCTGTCCCCGGGTCTATTACATGTTTACTATTGTGCTGTGCAGGATTATATTCTTTTATATATAAGTTATTCTGTAAACTTATATATCTCGCGCTAAATTTCGTTTAGAATTCTTTTAAATGTAAAATGTTTCTAATTACCGCGAAAACCATTTAGCGCTATTAATTAAAATAGCATTTTCCAAACGCGTCACGCATATTATAGGAATAATAAAAATGTAACTTTTCCCAGCGAGAGTTTTGTTACAATGTTGGCATAAGTATTATCGTCATGCTGACATTATAGAAAATTGTGGTAATATAAATATTAAATCATCCTGAAATAAAACTAAATAACATTAAAATTCTAAGAATATTACAGTCGTTAGTTTCATATGTAGTGGGTTATCTACAAGTCATTGAGTTTTCCTTGTAATTTATAACCGAAGTAAAATATTAATGTTTAATAAGTAAGTTTAATTACGAAAAGGAGTCAATTTGTAAATGTTTGCAGCCGCAATCATCGCATTTGAAGACTTGTTAATGCCCCTAAACTGGAGTTACACACTTGTCCTTACACCAGTGGCTTCCAACCGGTGGGGCGTCAAATTTTTTGAATAAAAAATAGTTTTCATACCATAATATCTACAAATAAATAAAACTTCATGTATTAACGTAACAGTAATAATTCAGTGAATGGATTAGATTTTCTTGGTTAACTACCAATTTGAGAAACAAAATTATTCACTTTCTATGAAAGGAGTAATGGCGACCCGACTTGACAGCTTGCAACACATCATCGTTAAACCATTATTCCAACGATTCCTTTCGACTTTCACGAATATTTTCCACATATTTTACTTCATAAAAGATTGTTCTAACCTAAAAAAATTTCATTTAGCTTCAATCATGGTGATTTTGATCGGGAAAAACTCAAAATTATAGGGGCAATACCCTTACCTTCCCCACGGCATATATGTTATTATTCTGTTAATTGTTGTCAGTTTTTATTATTTAAAAGGGTGTCTATATTATTATATATATTAATAATTAAATTGATTGAATTGGCATTTACTTTGTAGAACTCCATTATAATAGAATAAAATAACAAAGTATTTAGTTCTACAAATTCGTAGAATACTATGTTATTTTATCATATTTTAATAATTAAAGGTAGGGAGGCGCACAAAAATAATATTTTAGCGGTGGCGTTGTATCTTAATGGTTGGAAATCGCTAACTTACACCTAAACTTATTTATTAATTTATTCGGCATATGAAATTTGTTACAAGATATTGTTGATAGTTTTTTTTACATGTTCTTGCTTATAAATCAGAATAATTTTACTAGTTAAATGTATATAACGTATTCTTATCCTTATCAAACTTGTTGAATTTCCTGGAAAGGGATAATGAAATAAACGCAGAATGAAAGTATAGTAATAAACATTGCGTCGTTCATTGACTTTTCACCTCTAGTTCAGTCAAGTTGATACTTTGTTTTCCATGTCATTGTCATCTCATTGTTGTATTATGATGTACAACTGCGGCGGCCGGATGTAAAGCTACTGTCGCAACAAGGGCCGAGGGTTCAATACCGATAAAAGTAAAAGATACTCTCAAAATAACCATATTTAGAAGCACTTATCGATACGGGCAGGTAGTTGCGTCACATTATTTCGTATTACAAAAATGGAATGTCGAGGTACAGATTTTATTGTTTTTTTTTCTACTTATGACGACAATTAAGTTTGGCAATGGCTACCCAGTGTCTTTAATTATTAATTAATGTTAAATGGGTTTTTATTAGATTTAGAATTGATTTCAGATGCGTAAATTTACTGTTGAACCGTGACGGCATGCTGGGAGTGTATTACTAGTAAGGTCCAAAAGTTTCCGACCTAAATCAGAGGTAAATCAATAAAATCAAACAAATCATTTTTGTTTTCCGATATAATCACCTATTAGGTACCTCGATACATTTTGTAAAATGGCTAATTAACTTTTCTATACCACTTAAAAAAATCGTAATGTTTCTAATGAAACTTTGATGTTTATAATTAAATTATTTGTTACGAGTTTTCAATCGATATGATTGCCTTGTTGATGTCCACAGTTTTATATTTCGAAATATGGGGGGGCGTATTCTTTATCAGTAATTTCTTTTCAACATTTTTTTACTATCGCATTTATCGACACCCTGTCAACAAATACGTTTGTGAAATATCGTTTTATATTTAAAATACTGCCAATGGTGATGCCACAGCTCTCTAATATTGTTTCATGAAATTGATTCTTTTTTTGCAAATTGTCAATGTAGACCGCAAAGCTCGTAACCCCCCAACATACTGGAAATGAGATCTAAATGTAGACTTCTTATAGCAGTTTTTCTTGTTGATATTCTGTAAAAAAATGAAAAGCTTTTCATATATATTTTTTCATTCATAAAACTATCAAAATCGAAACTCCAACATAAAAATGATATTATTTTTTTTAAGACGTAAAACAATATTTTCTGAGTATAATAACTAACAACTAATTGTCCGACCTGTAGCCGAGTGGTCAACGTCGTTGCCTTAGGTTACGGTGTTCACGGGTTTGAATCTCAGTACGAACAGTTTCATCAATTGATTTATGGATTTATGTTCTAAGGCATAGATATCTGTAATATTTGAATTCCCTCCACCCATCCGATCCTAAAAACGGGGCTCAGCGAGAGCGATTAGCTAATCACCACAGTCCTCTTCAATCCCATCCTTGTACCCTTACTGTCTCCAAAATAGAGGTTGAGCGACTGGATAACAAGCAGTTTTCTTAGACTATTTTCTGTTGAGAAAAGCTCAATTATGAGGCATATTATGTCTTATTGATTAAAAAAATAAGGTACTAGAAGAAGGTACTAAAAGAAAGAATGAATTTTACACTCACCTGTAATGATGTGGTTTGTGGTGCTATTAGCTATATCTTGGCTGACCAAGCTCAGTAAAATTGTAATTTGTTAACATGTGATATTATATTATTTAAAAAATATTTGTATTCAATGTTTTACTGACCAAGCCTTAGTATTCATTATCCAAGGCGTAGCAGGTTAGTTTGTATTTATATTATTTTCTAATTTACTTCCAGATGTGATGGGCAAGATGTGAGTGTTACCGAAATGGCGTCAACGTCGCAGTCTCTAGTCGGACAGAAGCAAATGGCCGACGGGAACCGAGACCCTGACAAATTATCCACTGGCGGGCTTTCCGCCGGAGGTCTATCGGCAGGTGGCCTCTCCGGAGGCAGCTTATCGGCAGGCAGTATTTCTGCCGGTGGCCTGTCTGGAGGGAGTCTTTCTGCAGGTGATTCTATTTATCTATTTATTGAAGTCTGAAGGTTTGGATATTTTTACAATGATTTGTTGTACCCAATTGTATGAGTATTAGGGCTGTTAAACGTCCAATCTTCCATGACAGTAGGAATGGCTGGAGTTGTGGGGCTACAAGGGCTGAAACCACTATTGTAATGCAACATAAAAAATCTTATCAATCTTCTTATTAGGTGGCTTATCTGGTGGGAGCATCTCCGCTGGAGGTCTGTCGTCTGTGGGCTCGGTATCTTCAGCGACGACTGTTGCTGCGGCTGGCGAGAATCGATCCACATGCTCTTCCTCAGCCAAGGTGGACAAAGAAGACGATTATACGTTAGGTCCACTGCCAAAGCTGTGGGAGAAAGCTTACACCTCTAATGGAGAGGCGTATTTTATTGAGTGAGCCAAAGTTTATTTTGTTCATTTTCGTAAATCTTTATATCCATATTTTTTTTTAATGAAAGTCTCCCATGATTTGATAACATTTGTTGAACTCGCCATTAAAACAAATAAAGAAAGTTGCTGTCTAGTGATTTATATAGGACCCTCTGTTCAGTTTATCTCGTAACAAAGATAACACCTTTATTTATGAAGTTTCGAGCCCATTGCATATTGCAATATAAGGTTAGGGGACATTACAAATATGAGTTTATCTAAAATGGTGCTGTGATAAGGATAATAGCTTGGCTTAGTGGTCTGAAGGTTTCGTGTGCAAGTGTTGGCAAGGTCAATTTCAAATTTTTTTTTGTTTTTAAATTATCACTTGAGGTCTCAGACATCAGTGTTTGTGATGTGTTCTAACTGTGAGTTGATCTCGAGTGATAATTCTCACTATAGTATATCACAAGGGATTAAAAAGATCTTGCATATGTAGATGCTTTAAAATTAAACCATCAATCAAGACAATAAGAGTTGGTTCTTGAGCGTCTACTAATATAGTTGTCAACTGTCGATATGTAATAATATTTTGTTTGTAATAACAGCTTGGCAATGTCCATCCTGTCTGTCTGTCTGTGTATTCTGATATCAACCGACCTGGTCTGTATGCATCTTTACGGTAGTGTACGTGTTAATACATTGAAGTAACAACATATTTTTAGCTAAGTTTTATTTATTTAGAGTCGAATATGATGATAACAGTAGCCAGTAATATTATAAATACTGTGTCATAGGTCTTGGCTTTTTTTTGACATACAAATATAAATACTAAAAAATCACCTCTTATCAGTCAGATTGATATTAGGTGATATCAATGCCGGCCAAACTAACTATATTTCAGTTTTAATCTGACAGTTTTCATACGATTATATGTCGTGAACTAGTGGCCATAAAATTAATATTCTAAAAATCGTTGGTTCACAGTTATTATGATTAATAAAATGTATCATGTTTTTTATACCGTATATACATACAAAAAACCAGGTTCATTGCTTAGAAAGATTCCCGACAAATGAGTTTTGAAAATTATAAGTGTCTTTTTCTTGGGTGGTGTTTTGTTGTGAACTTGTGTCGTTCTGTTTCTATCACTCATTTACTGTGAGGGCTGATTAATTTGATAGTATTGTTGTAATGATTGGCAAGTGGACATTCAAATTGCAGTCATCAGTGAGAAAGAAGTGGTAGTGTAGTGTTTTGATTTATTTTTACCCAGTCTCCACTTGTGTCAATAATAAAATAATTCAATTGTAGAATTTTTTAAGAAAGTCGGGATGTATTTGACATGATTCATTCATTGGCATAGTGACTATATTGTGGCCCCTTTTCAAACTTTCTGGTGCACCCATTATTTATATATTTTTCGATGCATTTTAGTACATAGTTAATTCCTGAAGTGTTATTGATTTAGTAAAAATAATATTTGCAATTTTTTTCTAGGTTTAAATACTATGTTTATATATCCGTGCATGGTGTGAATATATTGATAAGTCGACATGCATTGATTCATTTAATTTATTCAATGTTTTTACGAAATTCTAGAGTTGTTCAAATATTCACAAAAGAAATGCTGGAAAAGTGTTTGATGTTTCGATATGTTCAATTATTTGTAAGATGAATAATGAATATAAATCAAGGTGCATACTGTTTGAAAAAAAATATTAAGTTGAGTTGTGAATATATCCACATCATACATGGAAATATTATATATGTGAATCCACCATTAGGCATACCCGTCTATTTGACGCTGTTATGCCACAATAGGTTGAGAATAGTACGTACTAGTACATGTCGGTTAATTCTTCGGTTAGGTTAGGTTAGGTTAGGTTATATAATGAGTAGAAAATTTTTATTATTTACAATGGACCCAACACTCTCGATGCACATCTTATTCTGAGAGTATTACACTGCATTTGCTGAAACCTTATTATAGTAGATTTCTGTATACCATTGACTTCTTGCTTTTAAGTCTAGTTTGAGCTGTGACATGTCATTAGTTTCGTTGTGCAGCCCTTTGCGCGTAATATAAACCTGATCTAAAATATTCGTCGATTTTAATTCCAGCCACAATACTGGCACATCACATTGGCTGGATCCCCGTTTGTCGCGCTTCAGGAAGAAGTCGTTAGCCGAATGCCGCGAGGACGAGCTGCCGTTTGGATGGGAGCGGATTGAGTGTTCTCAATACGGAGCATATTTCATCGACCACGTTAATCGGAGGACACAGTATGAGAATCCCGTGATACAGGCTAGAAGAAGTATCAGGAATAATACTAATGGTATGAGGTTATATTGTTTACTGTTAATCATTGAATAATTAACCGATTTTGGTGGTTAATTCAAATGCGGAATACATGTTTTCATTACGTGCTATACAACTAATTTTTTTTTGACCTTTCGATCTTAGATGACTTTACACAGCACGTGGTTCAATTGTTGTGTTTTATTATCAATACTATGTTTTTTTCTCTGTCCATATGTGAAAATTTTTGAATTGAAATTTTAATTTAACTGAGCCTGTAGATAAGCTGTCAATGTCCTTACCTTTGGTTGGAGTGCTCACAGTACATACAGTTTCGTAAAATGATTTATGAATATCCACCCTCATCCTTCTATCGTTACTCCCTTCAAAAGAGAGGGTAAGCTACTGAACAACAAGCAGTTCTTGTAGAACAACTACTGTTGAGATAAACTCTATTAGGAGTCCATATTCTTTACATTGGGAGCAGATGTGGTTATAAATAATTCGATAATGCTGCTGCTATTTCGTTTTTCATGTTTCATTTTTGTTTTCCTCAATCTCCATCAAGTCTTTATCGGTAAGTTCTTTCACAGGAATTTGAATGACATTTTCAAAGTCATCTTTCAAATTGAGTTGTTATATTTAATTTTCTTTATAAGGACTGACTGTTTATCTGATACCTAAATGTGTTGCAGTTTCAGAGATGGGTAGTGTAGAGCGAGAGGTTGATGGCGAAGCTCTTGCTTTGAGGTCAATGTTGTCGAGGGATCCCGCTCAATTAACAGGACAAAGGTTCACAGTTACTCTTCTCAAATCGTCTCAGGTGATTACAATATCATTTACCATTAATCTTTTATGACATGTTTTATAATGAAAGCATTTTCTATGCATTCGGCGGTAACTTTGTGGAAATTCATTTTTAATGTTAAATTAAAATTCATAACTTAGCTATTCCACTGGTTTTATCACTAACGTGACTCCGTTCGATTCTTTAAGCAGCATCTTCAGACTAACCATAAGGTTAACTAGGACTAACCAGAGTTAGATAGGGTTAATTTGGAGATGGTTCTTAAAGAAGCGAAATGCGTCACTTTTGTGATAATACTGGTGGAATAACAATGTTATCAATTTTAATTTTATATTAAAGCATTCTTTTCTGAATTCTCATTGATTTAAAACAACTCCTATGTGTTGCAGGGTCTTGGCTTCACACTGGTAGGAGGGGCAAGTGAATCAAATGATGATACGAGTGAAACACAATCCTGTGAAGATTTCCTCCAGATCAAATCCATTGTTCCGAATAGTCCTGCATGGCTTGATGGTGATAATCACTATTTTATTAATTGAGTCATATCGTATCATTGTGTCTCTCTGTAACACAGTACACATACACACATTCTCAGAATGTTGACAGGTGGCACTACTACCATAAATGTACATTAGTACTAGTAATTAAATAATATTACATTTAATTCTACACCTTATTAGATGCATCACTTTTATAACACCATTATGAAGAATTTTCTGATAAAAATTCCAAATGGCGTAATCCAACAGGCTCAATGTTATGAAATACGACTTTTATCTGTAAAATAGGAAGTATTTTATAAGCAGCGATCAAACATATTTTCCGAAACTTTCTCTATGCTTATTATGTATCACTTTTAACACGCTAAATGCTAAACCTGTATCTGATTCAGACGCCTCTTATAATAGTTATTATTAAACAAAACAACCACAGCGCCGTTGGTAATTCACAAAAACAACGCTAGCACATCACATCGCACAGAATTTGAAGAGCAGCTCATAAACTATTTAACTTATTTAAGCACTTTTAAAAAAACAGAATTTCTTAGCATGGCATCAATGTAGGTGTAATTTAATTAGCATTGAATGTGTTAAGGTGTTAACTGTCAATACTAGGTGGAAAGGCATTTTATTTAATAAAATAAAACACAAATTTTTCTTGTACTAACTCCACATTTTTATTATGTAACTTTTTTTTTAACATTATTTAATTCTAGTACATTGACCATAATTATATTTACTCTGTAGAATTTTTGCTACAAATAATATTTTTATTATACTCTATTTAGTCATTATGATACAACTGTTATTATTGTAACTCCTCATAAAAGATAGCTTGCAACATAACTCTGTTTCATTTTACATCATAAAGAGTTGTTGAGATCATAAAAAAAGTGAGAATGCTGGGAAAACAATAATTATATGAAATAATGCATATAATAACGAAATAATATTTTGTAATCCATTGAAATCAGTGTATTCTTATTCAAATTAAAAATCTCATGATATGAATCATGTTTATTTAATAATTTTTATTGTTTGTATACAGGAGCTCTCAGAACTGGCGACCTCCTTGTCCGAGTTGGCAATAATTGTGTGCTAGGAACAGGCCATGCCAGGGTTGCCAGATTATTTCAAGATATTCCACCGGGCACTGCTGTCACTCTAGAGCTCTGCAGAGGTAAGTTTAATCTTCCAATATTGTTTTGACATGACTATCATTTAATTATATCATTAATTATAACATATTTTCCTTTCAGGTTACCCCTTACCTTTCGATCCTAATGACCCAAATACTCGAGTGCTGACGACTGTTGCGGTGGAAGCTGGTGATGCATCACGTATGCGGCATCTCACTGAAGAGCTAAGAGAGAGGTATTTCTATAGATACAGTTTATTTTAGAAAATAAAACACAATTTGTTTGTACTATACAGTTTAATCAATTGTCCACTGTTTGTAAATTCACAAAAATAGCTTACAAAAGGTCCTGGGCTCGAAAACAGTAGCTTCTCATTTATCAATACGGAAAATCCTCTAATGATCTATAGATCGACCATTGTAATTTTTTTTATTGTAGAGGGCTCTAGTATCACGGGAGTAATGTTGTCATACCATGTAACCTATCGTGGCTGCCATGCGATCTACATTGGTTGGAATACTTGCTGCCTTCACAGATCTGTCAGACTTTTAGAATAACCTCGTGCACTTTCTCACGAATTGTTTTCGAAACACTTGACATTGTATTTATTTCCACTGTATCTTATATATAACTATTATTTTTTACCCAGCTTCGCCCGAGATAAAGGACGCTTATATTAGTTCATTTAGACATTGGTCGCTATATCGAAATTTGGTTGAAAGTTAAAAATATCACTGTACCTCTTGTTATTACCCACAAAATATAGTCCATCAATTAACAATAATCTTAAAAGTTGAAAATAGTAGTAGTAAAAGATAAAAACTTCCCCACCTTTACTTTTAATGGGTGCCTCGTTGTAGATGCCATGAGTAGAAGAGTTCAAGGCAAAGTGAAGAATTTTTCGACGCCAGATATTAAAAAGAATATATCTTTACACATGCAGTCTTTATTGTACTTCCAAAGTGTTTTTGGGTTGGAACGTTCACAAAATGAGAGGAATACTGCAAAGAGTGTTCATTTTTTCAATGGTGAATCCCAATATGTGCAGCTGTCTTCTATTGATTGTCATTATCGAGTAGTCTCAATGTGAATCCCAATATGGGTCCTTCACGATGCGTGTCACATTCAATTCCATCGATGGATCGGAGATCTTTGAAACTCGTTGAACCTTTGATGTTGTGTGATATCAGTCATATGACATAGAATGTAACAACAGTAAAAGTTTCTGGAGTGCACAGTGTAAGACCGTTGCCTCAAAATCAAATACTGTTATTTCCTTTAACGATTGAACCTTCCTTGCGTTGACTGAAAACATTTTTTTGACTTGAAGTTCGGATCATCGTACTATAATAATGTATTCTCAAAGCTAACATTTTTGCAGTGCTCAAAAAATCCTGTCAATGTCAAGTTTGGTGGATTCGCCAGACGATTCCAGATACACATCAAGATTTAAAAATTTACCAAGCTACGTTTACATTCAATTCGATCGAAGGTTCGGAGATCTTTGAAACTTGTTAGACCTTTGACTTTTTGCAACAACATTCGTACATAATAACAATTAATATTCCTGAAATGCACAGTGTAGACACAGCATTTAACATTGACATGGGCATTAAACCTCTTCGAAAGCAAAGGATTGCAAGGATAAGTTTCCGCATCTTTTGATTTTATACAAACTTTACGATTCAAGCATGAACAATAATGATTTCTGACGTTTATGATATTATTTATAGTTACTAAGCAACACAACGCTATATTTAGACAATCATGGAATATTTTTGGAATGAAGCGGTCACTAGGCGATCAGTGTTTGTTGATTTTTTTATCCCGTATCGTAAACGTCAAAATACATTGTTTTCAGTTTTAAATTAAAAGTTAAATGTTGAGAGTTGAGAGTTGAAAATATCGCAGTTGAACTAACAATTGCAACCAAAATGACGTGTGAAAATTTCATGTCGCTAATGTGCGCCGTTTGAGAGTTGTTGTGACCGACAGACATACAAACTACTATATACCACAAAATAATGTAGGAATATGTATGAGATATCCCAGACCGCTCTGTAGACGTTTTATTATTAACACATATCACATGTAGGTATATAATTTTCCCATGATGTAAGCGTTCGCAGTGTGTATAAAATAAAATTTTATGCAATGCACACACAGTTCTGACGTTGTAGCTTCTTTACACATTCAATATTTCAATTCTGTCAACTATGACGGTTACTAGTTGCTAATAATAACAATTTTTATGACACTCCTGATTTTCTGCCAAGTTAGGTAGATCAATAGGAGCAGACAATGATACTTGGATCTATAAGAAAGCTTTTGCTACATTTTCAATTATGTATTATTCATATAGAGTTGATGTATTTCAGGTTCAATTTGGAAGAGGGCGATAAGAGATCCACTGGCAGCAGTCTAGAACGAAGTAGTCGGGCAATGAACAGATCTTACCAACGGGAGCACCTCGATGAACCTGAAGATATACTTTTAGATAGACCTAATCACCTTAATAGGTCAGTAAGGCACAATATTTATTTTATTTAATTCATATTGTACATTATCTTCTAATGTCAAAATTTTCTTCACAGATCTTTTGAATTAGAGCACCGAATGAGTCAATTAAATCGGTCACTGGAACTCGAGAGACTGACCGGCGTGGGTGTTTCCAACTCAAGATCTTCTGCCGCAAACCGGTCCTTAGACTTGGACAGTCACACAAGATCTGATGCCCTGTTAGCGGCCGAAAGATTACCCGCAAGATGCCCTTCAGCCGATCATTTGTTGTTGGACTCTGTAGGAAACGCATCTTATCTTCGTAAGTAGTCCATTGTCACTTTTATTATGATATATTACTGGAAAAGATATCTGTTAAATTATTGCTAGTGTAGGTTAGTTAGTGATGAAAGTGTTGAATGTGAAAGAAGTATAATAGTGTTGACTCGTTGACGGTTTGCCGTTATTAATACTTGCCGTGAAAACAACCTCTATATGAAACTCCAATGTCATCTTAAACGGTAATTATGTTAATTAGTGCTTGAGCCGGCCCGCAGGCAGGGCTGGATAAAAGTCCGCGAGTGCCCGCGTAGACCTCTATTTTGGATTTCTTGTTTTCCATCTGGTTCAGAGATGTCGCTAGTTGTACGTATTTGATTCTTTTTTCAGATTTTTTTTAGATTGTAGATTTAAAAATTTTTTCTTCAGAAATCTTCACGGATGTGCGCACAACAACCCACCAAAGTTTGATCGAAATCGGATGAATGGTAAAGGAATGCATAGAGGACAAACAAACAAACAAATCTTCATTTTTATATATATATATTGTGTAATAGTATATTCAGTGTTATTCAATGTCATTGTAAAGTATGAAGAGTTTCATAAAGAAAGTTATTGCACCAATCTCATTATCTGTATGACAAAAAAAAAAAATATACCATTATAGTAATATACATTTGGCTTACTTTTCTTCGTTAAAAGTTTTGTTTGTTACATTTCATTGATTACTGCGATGTTTTTGTATCGTGCATGAATATGGTTAATCTGAAAACAGTGCAATAAACTGTTGATACATTTTGACAATGAGCGAAATAAAAAACATGTCAAATTTCTACGTGTATGATTCTAATTTATACAATGACAGCTCAATGCCGCCATTATCAATGCTGTGATGTGCTATTGAATATTAGGTTATATTGCAAAAAATACAGCACTTTTATGTCAGGCTGGCTCTCAATAGTTGGTTGAATTATCACTAGTATTTGTAGTTATGTTTGATATAGCCTTCATGTGAAATGTTAGGAAGACAAGGAATAGTCATTAAATCAATGTCGCTGAATAATTGTATCAATATATTGTAAATATTTTAAACTTATAGAAGACGGAGGTGTATTAACCTTGAGACTGATGAAAGGAGCAGCCGGATTCGGCTTCACCATTGCTGACAGCGTTCATGGACAGAAAGTCAAAAAAGTAAGTATTATACATAAACTTTCAATTTTGTTGCTAGAACTAACATTGTGCCTTTAATCATTTTTTTAAAATTTTTTTTAGGTATTAGATCGAGTGAGATGTGGTGGATTAAGAGAAGGAGATTTGCTTCTATCGATTAATCAAACGTCAGTTACCAACATGTCCCACGCTCACGTTGTACAGGTGAGCCTCTCATTTTTCACACACGATATTTATGATTCTTCAATAAAGAATAATATACATACAATTGTAGATGGCATCATATATTGAATGATTTTGTGAAATGATTCTTTTCAGGTTTTAAAAGACTGTCCTCAGAAGAAAGAAGCCACAATAAAAGTAGTCAGAAGGCCTAACTATCAACCCAAGTCTACCCCGAGCAGCCAACCAAAACAGACCAGCGGTAATACTAAATCCAGGCTGGCTAAGGATATCACCAGTAATATATTATTAGCTTTTGTCTTCATATCTAACTGTAAATATATTTTCAGTTTAAAGAAATTGAGACAATCTCATCCACAATATTCATGGAAATAATTTATCAATGGAATATTATTTCATGTTTATGTTTTATGGTTAATCTACATCTTATTCGTCTTATTGTCTTATTCAATAGGTTTATTCAGAAGTAAAACGCCAACAGCTGACCTGTACAGTACCCAGCCAAAAGAGATTTTGCCATCCCGACCTAAAACTCCATTAGTAGACACAAGAAATATGACCACAGCGGATAATTACATTAATCTAGGTGAGGAATATTGTATACTAGATTTACTTCCAGGTTTTGCCAGGAATTAAGATTCTGATTTTATTTTCTTCATCTTTATAATTCAGGAAGCAAGAAGTGAAATTCATCTGAATTTTTTCAAGCAAAATAAACTATAAATTTGATATGCCAGGGCTCACTGTTTGAAAGTTTTTGTTTGACACTATTTTTTATTTCATGGTTAAGATTACATGTACTGAAATTGTCGACAGAAGTTTTTAACTTTTTTCACTTTTCACAGGTGTCGGATACAGCCAAGAAGATCTGACATCTGCCTCGATCTCTAGTAATCCACAGCAAATATCTCCTAACTCTGCGAATTCATACAAATTCGTTCGGAAGCGACGCAACAGTTCAAACCTAAACACTTCACAATCAAATAATATAGATCACACCTCTTCGAATGGAAATATAACCTCAAATCATAACGGAATACAGACACCCACATTGAGTAATACGACAGGAGAAAATATCTCAATTAATAACGACAATAGGTTATACCGAGGTTCGGGCGTGGGAGCCAACGTCGATGTGACGGGTGCCATTTTGAAAAATGCGGCGCAGAACAATAATTCTAGTACAAACGGATCAGCGTATTTGGAGGATTTGGACGACACGAGTAGTAGTAGGAACAATATGATGGTTCAGGCGTTAGCATTGAACGAATCTAATATGGCTGCTGCCTACGGCGGTGTAGGGAATTCGAGTCATCATGCTAACAGTGTTGCGGGAGAGTCGAGTGATAATGGAGGTGAGGATTGCTTTTCATCTTTTTTTGTTGATGTTTGGTAATATTGCTATTTTAGCATTTGCTACATTTACACACTGAGAATCATAACAGCATCAAGCCTGATGTATTTAGCGAAGACTCATAAATTTTTTATACGAATCCACTTATTGCTTATATTTATGGTTACTTTATAAAATGGTATTAAAACATTTTTGTTATTTTAGTGAGGTGGATTACTGAGAAATTTATTTTGCTGAGAGCACAACCATGTATTTTTTGTTCATACTTGTAATATATATAAATTTTTTGGAGTACAGTGCTCTTGAATTAAATACGGTTATTAATGTTGGTAGGGATTGAATACACTACAGCTAGCCTACTTTTAGGACTTGTTGCTGTTCATTTAATGTAGAACTTGATTTTTAAAGACTTAAAATATATTTGGAAGTGTGCAATGATTTATAGAAATAAAAGTGACAAGTTTTGTATAAGTATTTAATAAAATCTCACATTCCATTCTTGTCTACGATAAGTTTGGCTTTCAGGTTTCTCCGAAGAAGTGCACCACCTGCAGAACCCTTCAAATAATCTGAGCCAAAATGCGGCGATCGGTACCTCGAACAATGGAAACGCAATGTCGGCGAGTGGAGTGGGAAGGAGCAGCGGCGGCAATAACAGTAGCGGAGGATCGGCCGCAGGATGCTTCAGTTGCTATAATGCGGGCGGAACTGATTCACCACTCGCTCCTAGGAACCATTCTCACCAACATAATCATGCAAATACCGTAAGTTGCACCTTGTCACTATAATATAAATTTAAACCAGAATGAAAAGGTCATAATTACTGTTAAGTTGAATGATGATTGTCTATTAAAAGTATATTGTAAGGTTAAAATATTTGTTTGGAATATTGTGCATAAAAAAATAGACATGTTGATAGCTAATGGAGTTCAAAAAGTCTAAATAAATACATGACCTAATATTTAAAAAAATAAAACACAATTTGTTTGTACTACTTCCACATGTTTATAATGATCAGGACCGGTTTCGCTCATCACGAGCATTATCAAATGATAAAAAGACAAGCATAGCAGGACTATTTATATAAAATTGAATATTAAAAATTAAGGTGTATAAAACAGTTAGTTCATGAACTAAGACAAGAATTTACTGATCATCAAACAAAAAATTATACATAAACCAAATAAAATAGTCTACAATTAAAATGTTAAGAGGAAAGAGTAGGTTTTTCGTGTCTCGAAAATCGTTTTCCGTTACCTAAAAAATATGAAACGTCGAAATATTTTTTTTTTTTTTAATAATTGCACTCTCAGAGTATTTGTTTACACCATTGCACTTTTATTTAAATGGAGATAGTAAAGTTTTCAAGCCTGTCTAGCAAAGAGTTGACACCTGTTTTTCTGAAATGCTTTTATTTGCTTTACGCAGTGACTGGATTAGGGTTTATTGTACGTTATCGAGATTTGATGTCTGAGACAAAATCGTAAAACAAAATATTTTTCAAAAAGTGCAATTTTGCAATTTATTGAAATTTATTCGTTTTCTTACACTTTTTCTGACTGATATTTGAAGTAGAATTATACTGAATATATCTTTTTAAAAAAATGGAGCAACAATAAATTCTATTATATACGTCTTTTAATAAAAAATCTCAATAAAATGAATAAGAGAAATAAATAGTAATCATTTTTCGGGGATTTGTTTTTATTACCTTCCATTCTGATTAAGTCAGTTTCTGTCGTCTGCCTCAACACCACACTCATTTATTTCTTTACATTATATTTAAATAATTATTAGGCGCTATTATAAAATTATTTACCAGTTACAATAGCGCCTATTCACTATTTACATATAATTAAAACAAATATCAGACGACAGACACCGACTTAATCAAAATGAAAGGTAATAAAAACATATCCCCGAAAAATGATTACTATTTATTACTCTTATTAATTATTTTGAGATTTTTTTGTTAAAAGACGTATATAATAAAATTTCTTGTTGCTTCATTTTTTTAAGAAATATATTCACTATAAATTCTACTTTAAATATCAGTCAGAAAAAGTGCGAGAAAACGAACTCTTTGGTATTTCAAAAATCTTTATAGAATAGTTATATTCAATAATTTGCAAATTCTGTCTGCATTACTGTCTTAAAAATACTTTGTTCTACGATTTTGTCTCAGACATCAAATCTCAATAAGCCCAAATCTAGTCGCGGCGTAAAGCAAATAAAAGCATTTCTGAAAAACAGATGTCAACTTTGCTAGTCAGTCTTGAAAACCTTGCTATTTCCATTTAAATAAAAGTGCAATAGTGTAATCAAATATTTTGAGAGTGAACATTTTTTTATTTCGACATTTCATATTTTTTAGGCGACGGAAAACGATTAACGATTTTCGCGAAATGAGAAATCTACTTATTCACCTTAAGGACCTCTTAAAAATCAATAAATACTAATCTGAAATCACAAATAAAGCTACATTAAAAGTCTATAACTGAGCAAAAATTTTTTAATGACATTACTGATGCTTAAATATTAAAGCAAATAGCAGATTGGAAAAATTTTAAAAATAAATTAGTGAACCATTTAAAAACAATGAAATATTAAATATGTAATTAATATTAACAATTAACAGCCATGGTAAATGGGGAACGCAGAGCAGCATCCAAAAAAATTTATATCTGAAAAACAAAATTAAAGACACCAGAATCAATTCTTACAAGTTAAATTTAAAAAAATAACATTATAGGTATAATACAAATTAAGCATAAATTAATAAATCAGATATAAAAGAGGAGAAGATGCAAAGACGGTTTGCTCATTCAATAAATTTGAATTGGGCAAAAATTTATACCTAATTATTTCTAATATCTCTTGTTCATATAATTTTAAACATAAAAAAAATTAACTAATCTAGAAATAAATATATGATATACATAAATATTTACTACTAAATTCAAACCTATGCTTATCACAGCATATTAGTCACAATATTTAGGCTTTATGGAGTATATATATTGATTCATATTGCTTCGATCGTAATATAATTAAACCTATCACTTTTAGAATCTACCTATGAACCGACATAATTATGATGAGGTATCGCCAGTGGCAGTGGATTGGAGTAATGTTGGACCTAATCATCAGGTACGTTGTCGAACTTGTAACAAATATCGTCTATTTCCTTATGAATTTTAATGGGGTTATCTGAGCTTATGTATCTTTATAGACTGAAGAAATAATAGATCCGGAAGCTGACATGGTGGTGATCCTTGCTCGGGGAGCGGCGGGCTTTGGATTTAGAATTGTCGGAGGCACAGAAGAAGGATCACAAGTTGCCGTCGGTCATATTGTACCAGGTGAGATATTTAATGCCACTGATTTAATTAATTATGTAATATGCTATGTAATATGGTGAGGGCTATATAGATTTTCATAATAATTTTGATCTCATATAGTTATTGTGATTAATCAGAAAATCAATGAAACAGTCTATATTTGAGTGGAACCCTAAAAGATCTTTTTACACTAAAATACAAGGAACATGGAGATAAAGGATAGTAGGAAAAAGAAATGTTATATCAATTTTTTTTTTTTTTTCCCATGTCCGCTCCCAATGTGGAGCATATGGTCTCCTAATGGAGGTATCTTAACAGAATTTTTCTACGAGAACTGCTTGTTACTCAGTTGCTCAACCTCCCTTTTTTCGAAGAGAGTAGGGATAGAAGGATATGGCTATGAGAGAACTAGTGGTTAGCTAATCGCTCTCGCTGCGCCCCGTGAGGATGGGATGGGTGGGAAGGAGGACTCAGACTACGAACAGAAATCCATAAATCGATAGAAAGATCAATCTATGAAAACCGTCCGCACTGGGAATCGAACCCGAGACATCCGTAACCGTAGCCAGCGACGCTACCAACTGCGCCACGGACGCCGAGTGTCTCTTTATTTAATTTGAAGTCTCACAAATGATGTAATTGCTATTTTTACACAAAAATTATTTTTAAAAGAAACGATCCTAATTCAGATGCTTCATTATTGTTCCAAAGATGGCGCCTGTGATCTGGATGGCCGGATATGTCCAGGTGACCTTATAACCTCAGTAGATGGGGTGAGTGCTCTTGGAGCTTCGCATCGATCTGCAGTGGCCAGCGTCTGTAGGGCAGCCAGCAACGGACAGGTAACACATAGCCACAGTGTCTCAAGTAACACAAACAGTAAAATTAATTATATCACATCTGACTAATGGTTTGAAATTAAAATAATCTTTTGTTATTTTCAGGTGACTCTCGGCATAAAGAAGAACCGAAATAACAATGCTCCTGGAATGCGAACAGGGATTGGGACGATTATGCCTATGAGACTTGGACAGCAGCACTACTTACCACCCGTGCAGCAAAATCATATTCTGATGGACAACAACGGTCACATCAATAACGAAATTCCTATCGGCAACACACCAAGACATTACATGTAAGTGCAAGCTTAAAGCCCTTTGAAATTATTCGTGATTACATTTATAATTCAGTTTGAAACAGTTTTCTTAGTCTGTCACCTATATAATGTGCAATAGTCCTGTCCTAGCCTTGTCCTTCTATCCCTACTCTCTTTGAAAAAGGGAGGTTAAGCAACTGAGTAACAAACAGTTCTCGTAAAAGAACTTCTAGAAGTTGAGATACCTCCATTAGGAGTCCATATCGACATTAGAAAGAGCGAAAGGACACGTATCCCTCCGTTTTTCAAAATATTTTAGTTGCGATTAACACAATGTATTTAGTTCTCGGCTCCGTGGTGCAAACGTCGTTGGCTATGGTTACGGATGTCTCGGGTTCAAGTCCTGACGCAGACGGTTACATAAATTGATTTTTCAATCGATTCTAAAAATGGGGTATAGCGAGAGCGAGTCCTGTCCTAGCACTAACCTTCTTCCATCCCTACTCTTTTCGAAAGAGTGAGGTTGAGCAACTTAGTATCAAGTATTTCTCGTAGAAAAACTTCTGTTTAGATACCTCCATTAGGAGGCCATATGCTCCACACTAGGGGCGGACATGGTTAAAATACAATTTAATACACGTTTTATGTGGGTTATATACAATATTTTTTGTGTGTGAGTTACGGCCGTTTGCCTTTCTACTGTCGATATGCTCCACATTGGGAGCGGACATGGTAAATTTTTTTTTTTTAATTATGTCTGCTCCCAGTGTGGAGCATATAGCCTCCTAAAGGAGGTATCTCAACTGAAGTTTTTTCTACGAGAAATGCTTGCTACTCAGTTGCCCAACCTCTCTTTTTCGAAGAGAGTAAGGATAGAAGGATTGGGCTTGGATCAGAACTAGTGATTAGCAATCTCTCTTGCTATGCCCAGTTTTTCGGATTGGATGGGTGGGAGGTAATTTTCGACAACACAAACAGTCTTGACTACGAACAGAAATCCATAAATCAATTGAAAAATCAATTTATGAAAACTGTCTGCACCGGGACTTGAACCCGAGACATCTGTTACCGTAGCCAACGACGTTAGCCGCTGTGCACCACAGAGCCATTAAAATATATAAATATAAATATTAGTGGATATAAATTCGCTTTTTCTGTCGATGTTATATAAATCGTAGTATTCGGTGAATTTATATTATTGAGATTTGATATTGAAATTCCATCAAGCACCCTCAGTTGATGTCTTAAAATATTCGGTGAATATAAGTAATTGCCGCTTTTCAGTAATCTTTATACGTATTTATGTGAACATTTATTGTCACAAGCTTTAAATTTTGCAGATGAGATCTCTTCTTTTCCCGAATATCGCAGGAACCTAGCTTTATTTTTTGGGATTCCTTCCGAAGCCTTTTCCTTGTACGTTTGTCCTCTGGTAGCAATTATTCAACATTGTTTCTAGTTTCATTGACACGGCCAAGTAAGTTCTTTTGCTATTCCCGTTGTGTTGACTATGCAATCACTCGAAGAAGAAAAGGATGATTACGAATCATTGTCAAAATTATGGTCCTTCACATCGTCATCTCCATCTTCGCTTATAGTTGTTTTGTGTCAGTTACTGTTTCGTCAGTGTTTTCCATGGCCCGTTATTTGTCTTCCTCGACTAAGAGACATTTAGTCTCCGCCATCTCCACCATGATTTCCCCTGCCCTGCAATTAATTGATTAACTTTTTGAAAAAATACTCACTTGATTTAAAAAGAAATTAATTCATAGGTTCCCATAGAAAACTGTCGCTGCAGGAGACCTAGCTATCAATTGACCTGAGAAGTTAGATAAAATCATTGATAAAAACATTAAATATTTATAATTTAAGACATCGACTGAGGGTGCTTGATGGAATTTCAATATCAAATTTGAATTATTGAGATTTTGTACACTTCTGTGTATTTTGTCACTAACGACCCGGGTTTCACCTTTCGGCATCTTCAGGCATTCGAGCTCATGAATAGACTCGAATTGATAGACAGTAAACATTGTGTCTAATGTTTATATAAAAGATACAAACACGACAAATATTATTTACGAGATAAAATATTATAAGTCTAGAATCCACACTGTACCTGAGTTGAAATTTCAAGAATCGCCTTAATCCTTTTGTGTAAAACAAACGCATTAACAGAGTGACGAATTGCCGCTTTCCAACTAATTTTAGAATTACCAGTGATTTTAAAATTATAATAGTATTGTGGGTTTCGACGGGATGCTATTCGACGAAAGGATAAATAAATATATACAATCATTCCACATTTAGTGGGTTCTGTTAGGTGAACATGAGATGGGTACTACGCATTGTTCTACAAATTCAGACAAATTTGAATTATTGAGATTTTTTACACTTCCATGTATTTTGTCACCAACGACCCGGGTTTCGAGCGCACGAATGCCTGAAGATGCCGAAAGGCGAATCCCAGGTCGTTGGTGACAAAATACATGGAAGTGTAAAAAATCTCAATAATTCAAATTTGATATTGAAATTCCAACAAGCACCCTCAGTCGATGTCTTAAATTATAAAAAGTATTAGTAAAATTTTCAAAGAATAGTGAAATTCAAACAATACTCTAATCAACTTAATAAACTAAAGTTCTTGTTATATGAGACGATGATGCAGTTTTCAAGCTAAAGAAACCAAACGATTTATTTTGCAAAAAAACGAAAATTCTGTACATAAATATTGATTTGAAATACTTAACTTTTCTATGGGGAATTTTGATCAAATGGTCCCGTGGAAAAGAGACACAAGTGCCCCTCGGCTGTGAATTAGTGAAGAGAGATTGATACGGTTTTTATGGGGTATAATAGATCATTTCGATATATAAAAAGATTTTTGACTTACCAACCTTTTCTTCGGGATGTGCGCGATATGGATTTATTTTCATTTGTATGATTTTCTTGATTTTCCAGCCAAGGCAACAATAACAGCAGCCCGTATTACAATTACTATCAGGAGAACAATTACGCCCTCAATGGAGGTGGGATTGTACCGGTACACGAACGGTGATTTTTCTCTTCATTTTTAGTGTCAAGAAATAATGTGTAAAAATGAACATTTTATTATGTGAAGTTATTATAAATTACTAAGAAAAAATTATATTTATTTTCCATCTAGAATGCCATCTTCTCACACGTTGAACTATGAAACAAATGACAGTAGTAATTCACCTTACCCTACTTACTACAATCAAAACGGCTCCAATTACCATCTCCCGGCGAGTAATTTCGCCAAAAATATGCAGCAGCAGGTTCCTTACTCCTCAGCTCATCTCGTCTACGGGGATCCGCCGATAGGGGATTCTACAGGTTTGATTTTTAGTTATAAAACATTTCATTCATCGTTTTTCAATACCTAAAATCACAATTGCAATAAAGAACCCATCAGTACATTGGTTATTATTTTTAATATTTTTGTTCGATTCAATTTAATTTATAACAAATAGTTCCAGTAGTGTGGCTGAATTCATATTTTCAACAAATTTGTTGATTGGTGTACAAATATTGTATTGTTCATAATATTATTATATTTAGAAGTCTGTATTGCTTTTGAAAGAATCCCCATTGCTAATTGGCATCGTTGATACATAATTGAATTGCCGCTTTTAGCTCTTGTCCTTTTCTCCATGTAAAGATGCTTATATGTATTGCCCTTACTATATTTGTGTAGGCCAGTACAGCAATCTGAATGTGAGCAATATACCTTATGACGTGGTCGTACAGAGGAGTGAAAATGAAGGCTTCGGATTCGTCATCATCTCTTCAACCAACAAGGCTACCAGTACAATAGGTGGGTATGCTTATGTTCACATTCCGGATTACATCTTGTAAAGTAGGAATGGAATACCAAGTATTATATGCAGTATTATAATTATTTTCAGGAACAAAAATTATTTTTACATATTCTAATTAAAAAGAGTTACACCTTTTCTATAGCTATTTCAGATCTTATATATAAAAATTTGAATTGTTGAGATTTTGTACATCTCCATGTATTTCGTCACTAATGACCCGGGTTTCGCCTTTCGGCATCTTCAGGCATTCAAGCACACAAATGAACTCGAACTGACACATACAGTAAATAATAGTTTATATATATGTCTAGGAACTACATTGACACCTGAATTTGATACACAACAATGACCCTTAATCCTAGTTGGAAAAACAAACGCATTATGGGTGGAATGGAAGGTTTTGAAATGCAATTCAAAGAACTACACCTACTTATTCTAAATAAATGGGTTTTGGCAGGGTGACCATGGAATGATTTTTTCCCCCCACGTCTGCTCCTAATGTGGAGTATATGGTCTCCTAATGGAGATATCTTAACAGAATTTTTCTATGAGAACTGTTTGTTACTCAGTTGCTCAACCTCTCTTTTTCCGAAGAGAGTAGGAGGGTTAGAAAGATAGGGCAAGGACAGGACTAGTGGTTAGCTAATCGCTCTCGCTACGCCCTGTGAGGATCGGATGGATGGATGAGAGGGCGTTTTAGATATCACTTACTACGGAACAGAAATCCATAAATCGATTGAAAAATCAATTTATGAAAACTGTCTGCACTGGGATTTGAACCCAAGACATCCGTATCTGTAGCCAACGACGCTACCAACTGCGCCACGGACACCGACTAATTATTATGGTAATTTCATTATTTTGATTGTTAATTTATGTTTATTTTTACGAACTCATCTCACGTAAAGGATACAATATAGGCGAGTTTGGAAGATTGAGTTGTTCGTTCAAAATTGGTAACGAATTATCTGGGCTCTATTGATTTCCAAATTTTTTAATAAAATATTTATTATCCATCATGCGCATTGAAGGTATGGTTCTCCAATAACAAGTGATTTTCAAATGTTGATGTGTCTTTTTTTAATGTAATAGCATCCAAACATTCTGATACTCTTATATTTAATGTACGTGTGGTTTTATCCACCTAGAAGTGCTGGCAGTCACTACATCGTAATTTATAAATGCCAGATTTGTTCTTAAAGTGGATTCTATCTATATTGTTAATAAGTAATTTGCCTAATAAAATTTTTGCATTCAAAGACCGGTCTAACACTATCAGCGAGTTGCTTTTTTAATTTTAAAGCTTGTACATCCTAAATAACTAATTCTACACCAGTACCTAAGTTGGTCTATGTCCTTAGACATGTTCCCGAAATATAACATCTTTTCTATTAATTTACTTTCATTTTCCATTGTTAATGACAATTTGTTCAATAATGCTTAGTTCGAAAAAAGTAGGAAGTAAAGTACTTCTACCTATTTTTTTCGTACACATACACATTTCCACACGTACATTTAGATATAAGAGCATCAAAAAATTTAACTGCTTTTACATTAAAAAAGACACATCAACCTTTCCAAATCACTTGTTATTAGAAAACCATACCTTCAATGCGGATGATGGGGTTAAAAGGTTGCATCAAAACATGGGGGATAATAAATTATTTTATCAAGAAATTTTGGAAATCCAGTTAAATTCCTTACCAATTTTGAACGAACAACTCAATCTTCCAACTCCCCTTTATTATGTATCCTTTACATGAGATGCGTTGGTAAAAATAAAAATAAATTAACAATCAAAATAATGAAATTACCATAGTAATACATCATTCCATGGTCATCCTGACAAAACCCATTAATTTGGAATAAGTAGGTAGTTCTCCGAATTGCATTTTAAAACCCTCCATTTCACCCATAATGCGTTTGTTTTCCCAACTAGGATTAAGGGTGATAATAATTTGTCGTATTTTATCTCATATATAAACTATTATTTACTGTATGTCCAGTGCGAGTTCATTCGTGTGCTCAAATGCCTGAAGATACCGAAAGGCGAAACCCAGGTCTTCAGTGACGAAACACATGGAAATGTGTAAAATCTCAACAATGTAAATTTGATATTGAAATTCTATCAAGCTCCTTCAGTCGATATCTTAAATTATATAAATATTTGATGTTTTTATCAATGATTTTATCTAACTTCTCAGGTCAACTGATAGCTGGGTCTCCTGCAGCGAGGTGCGGAGTTCTTCACGTTGGCGACACAATAGTAGCAATTAACCACACGCCCATCAGACATCTATCGCATGGAGACATTGTTACCCTTATAAAACACAGCGGATACAGCGTCACCCTCACCATACAGCCATCTGGACACTGACAGTGTACCTGCTAATTAATATATTATTAATATTTAAACGTCGGAAATGTTTTTCTATCAAAGGTTGCCTTCAATTATTTGCATTTAAACATTCATAAATTGAAGAAATCCTTGATATTTTACTCTTGTAACGAAAAGTACAAAAAGATAATTATGATTTTGGTTCGTCATAAGTTTGAACTGTTTTCTATTAAAATCGGTTTTTGTTTAATGAATCAAGATTATCGAATTTGACTGCAATATATGACATTACCAATAAATGATTTAATTATTTTATAAAGTTGTACTCTGCCTGCATGTGCGCCGAGTATTCTGTAACTCTCTTCAAAATGATACAATTTATTTGAGGTTACATTAAATAGAAAAGAATGCAAACTTATTATGACAAGGAAGTAAAGTCTTAATGGATATGTTAAAATATTCTATTATTCATGCTGTCTTTTGTATATATTAATTTCAGATGAATGTTAATAATCCAATAAACCCGTAAAAACAAACTATTGAAGTGAGTGGTATGATGCCCTTTATCATTTTTTGACTTCACATTTTATTAGTGTTGATGATATCCCATAGAGTTCAATTATTTGAATTCTGCTGATTTAATTTTCAGTACAAACAGGAAATAATTTAAATCCCTGCTAAAGCATGCAGCTTATAATGTTGAAAAGCTCATTAGATTATAATTAAGAATTATTGATTGATATTTTGTAATATAATTTTGGTCTCAAACTCTCAGACTACTTGCCTAATATGTCCTACGAATGTATTGGAAAAGCAATATTGTTTACTGTACTGTATATAGGTTATTATTATTGTTTTGTTTGAAAAAAAATTAATGTAAGTACTTATAACATACGTTAGCCTTTCTATGATAAGATTTACATTCTCACATAGTATTCTCAATTATTATTTGTAAGTAAAGTTTCTCAAAATCATTTACGATTATCATTGTATCTAGATTAAATTATATTGCATTATACATAAATAGTTTTAATAAAGATATTTATTTGTATTTAGAAAATAATTGGAATTCTTGATAACTTTGTTTTTTCTAGTTGTTAAAATCTGTTTTTAGACAATGCAATAAATGCCTTAATTTATCAGGGTTTTCATAATGTTAAAAATGTCAGGTTTACTATTCTTGGTATTTTCAGAAGAATCTTTTTCTATGACCGCTCCCCCGTAATTATAAAGAATGCATGTATAAAATAAAACATCACTTTCAATTGTCCGCTCGATTGATTTGAGTTATTTATATATTACTGTTGTATGTTATATAAACATAAAAACGATAAACTGATTATTTTTCATTATAAAGGCTGCAATATGTGTGCCTTCGTATGGAAAGTATAATTATTTATTAGTCAAAATCTTTTCCATTTAGGAAAGATATGACAGAAATAAAATTAAGGATATAAAACACGAAGAATGTTGCATTATACTACATTTGAAACACTTTTATTTATCTATTTACTTTATCAATACACAAATATTATATGTAAAATGGTCAATACTATCGACCCCATTTTACACGATTTTAATTAGGCAAAAAGGCAAATTAAGTGCAAAGGGGGTATCTGCATTTTAGGCACTAGATATATCACTTATCCTGAATTGTTCATGTTATATCATTTAATTTGTTATGTTTAAATTGTACTTATAATTTATTTAAGTAGTCCGCTAGGTATCCCCCTATGTAATAGGACAAGATATCAAAGTATTTAGTTCTACAAAATTTTATTAGGTAGTTGATAACTATTTCGGCTTAACGCCATCATCAGAACTATACTTAAACTTATTTTCAATATAATGTCATCTCATGCATAAACACCATAATATTTATTTAAAATTAAATCATTTAAGGTATCTACTAATTGTGTGTTTAGAAAAGGAGCTTATGCGGTGTTATTAATTATTCATTAAAATAAATGCTTTGAAATTGTATTGATTATGCATAACATAGGCTGCTTGTAATAATGGTTTAAGTAAGGGTGCTGGATTGATGTCATTAAGGAGATTATTGTCATGATCATATCTATTAATTTCAAGTTGTTCTAAAAAATGAAGCCCAAGGCTTTTTATGTAAGCACACCGGTGATGAATTAGAGTTTATGTTGTGTTATTCTTTTAAGTTGTGTACCACCTCTTGAAAGAATCACACAGCATCATAACCTCTAATTCATCCCCGGAATGCTTGCATTTGTGTGACAAAAGCCTGAGGATTAATCTTTTAGAACAACTTGAAATTAATAGATGCAATCATGACAATAATCTCCTTTATTTACCAAACAAATATTAATCCATCACCCTTACTTAAAGAAGCCCAAATTTACGCATAATCAGTAAAATTTCAATGCATTTATTTTAACGACTTATTAATAACAACAACGCCTTCTTTTCTAAAAACACAATTAGTACCTTAAATGATTTAATTTTAAATATTATGATTTCAATTGTTGAGATTTTGAGACGACTCGGGTTTCACCTTTAGGTATCTTCAGGCATTCGAGTACACAAATGAACTCGAATTGATAGACAGTTTACATTTACTGTCTGTCAGTTGTTCATTCAGGTACTCGACGAATGCCTGAGATGCCGAAAGGCGAAACCCGGGTCGTTAGTGACAAAATACATGAAAATGTACAAAATCTCATCAAAACTTGATATTGAAATTCCATCTAGCACCCTCAGTCGATGTCTTAAATTATATAAATATTATGATGTTTGAATACGTGAGATGACATAATGTCTTCTTAACAGTATAATTAATAAGCTAAGCTAAAATAACTTCAAGAATAGTTCTGACGATGGTGTTAAGCCGAAGCAGCTATCAACTACCTAATAAAATTTTGTAGTACTAAATACTTTATTATTTTATCCTATTATAATGGAGTTCTACCGAGTAAATGCCAAATCAATGAATACCCCCCCCCCCCTTTGTGTTTAATACGACAATATTTGTTTCTCCATTGTAATAAAAAAATTTTGATCTGTATTCCTAATTGAATACCTTATTGTTATTTTCTATACATTTTTATTTTGAAATTTTTGTATACAAGATTATACTACAATTTTCAATAAAAGATTCGGTGAAAATCAAACATGGCCATTTCACATAAATGATATTTGATTCAAAAAATGAATTTGTTGTTTGTTACTTGTCAATAGTTTATACATATGCACAGCTGTGCAGCATGCGAGATTCAAATCAAAATCAGTTATTCTACTTGGTAAATTATTGTTGATTTTTAAGAATTGTCTCAAATTCATATTCAATGGACATGGCATTGATTTCCATCGGCTAGAATGTCTTGCCAAATAAATAAGGTATTCAGAATATTCCGTTTAAAATAAAAAAATATTTTAGTATGAACTATTTCATAGTTCGATACAAATTGAATAACACTCAGTAAAGCGAATTTTAGGGACAAACATCACGCGGATTTTATCAACACCTGTAAATGCAATGAATACATTTGATTTACATTTTTTTTGAGGTAGCTGTCGCTTTTTATGTACAAATAATATGGTCAAATAGCCAATCTTTCTGTGGCAGAAATCTTCGATCAACAAATTATTTAGCAAGTAATTCATCATATTGCGACACCTGTAATATACTATTTTACTGAGGATACAATTGGTATTGAATGGAAATAATTGTAACAAATATTAGCTTGCTCTTTCAGCTGTGAGTTATTGTTACAATTAAAAGACCTTTAATTCTTTTTTTTTTTAAGTATTAAGAAATAAGCTGAAATCATAGTTCTCGATTCCTAGTGAAGATTTGTTCTTCAACGCTCTCTACCCACAGTGAAAAAAACACGACTCAGAAGGCAAATGCAATTTGATTATTGTTTAACAGCCTGATTAGTCAGAAATATATTTGATTATTTGCTTCAAATTGTTACGGTAAATTAATGCAGTGTTTGTTTTGAAAACAAATGAATCTTTTTTTATTGGCTTCACAAAAGTTGTTATTCTTTCTAATACTAAGTAGAGTAAAATTGAATTGTATAAATGTAATAAGCATTCTGAACCAATGATCTGTATTAAATTTAATATTGAGTTTAACGATTTTTATTTAATAAAAAACTGTATTTAAAGAAACTAAATGTTATTGAACTATTTGGATGGGTAAGTTATATTTCAAGAAAAATGGTCACTGTGTAAGGAAACTTATTTATTTAATGCATAAATATTACACAGTTCAAAAGATTTAGTCATGTACAGTAAACTACTGATTGTCTGGGCTAATGGCGAGGAGGGGTCGCATGGATAATCGAAAATAACAAATAATCCGAACTATTGGTTTTTATTTCTTAAGCAAGCCATTAAATGTTCATTACTTCAGTTACTACTCATTTTCAAAGCATTGTAAATTTACCATTAGCTCCCACATACCTGTCTCATGCTTGCTATAATCCAAAAAAATGTAAAAATAAGTGTATAATAATATTAGAGGTATCTCAATAGAAGTTTTTATACGAGAACTGATTGTTACTCAGTTGCTCAACCACTCTTTTTCGAAGAAAGTAGGTATAGAAGGATAGGGGCTAGGACAGGACAAGAGGGTAGGCTAATCCCTCCTACGTCCTGTTTTTAGGATCGAATGGGTGGGTGGGAATTTTATCATAAACATTCATGTCTTCGAACAGAAATTCATAATTCGATTGTAAAAATCAAATTAATTGTCCTAATATTGACGCAGTCCTAAAAACAATCGGCTCTGTGGCACAGTTGGTAACGTCGTTGGCTATGGTTACGGATGTCTCGGGTTCATGTCCCGGTTTCATAAATTGATCTTTCAATCGATTTATGGATTTCTGTTCATAGTCATGAATGTTTGTGATGTCTAAAACTCCCTTCCACCCATCCGATATTCAAAAACAGGGCATAGTGAGAGCAATGAGCTTACTGTTAGTCCTGACCTATTCCCATCCTTCTATCCTTACTCTCTTTGAAAAAAGAGAGATTGATCTACAAGCAGTTCTCATAGAAAACTTCTGTTGATATACCTCAATTAGAAGGCCATATGCTCCATGTTGGGAATGGAGAAAAAACGATGAAAAAAACGGAATTAGAAAAATTGGATAATTGTGTGGTGTGAAATATTGACGTTCGGTGACCGCCTGCAGTTGGCCATGGCTGAGTGGTAATATTACAATCTACGAACTGAGAATTTGCATGTTGATTTCGAATCGTATCTAATGAGTACAGGCTGTGAGTCGATTGCACATCCCACTTTTTCGGAAATTGTAGGCAAATAAGATTGAGGTCAGGAGAGGAATGTTCATTAGCTAGTCGTTTTATATGGCCTGTTGCCATATAACATCTATGCCTTTTGCAAAGAAATCGACTGAAAAAAATCAATTAATTAAAATGTCCTTGGTGAATTTGAACGCTTGTTTGCAAAACCTAGTAGGATGGCAGGGCTCCAGTTAACTACTCCAAAAACGCGACGTAGATTGATTGCCTTACAACGAGTCGTCTATTAATCTTTCAACCGTATCTGACGGAAAGCTTGCCCTAGTCCTTAATTTATAATGATTGGGAGTGAGCATGGTATAAAAGTAAATTGACGAATCGTAAGGGGTTTTTGTGATCAATTTTTTTGTGGGGTTACTAACTTATAAGCACGGTAAAATTCAAGAATCTCTGTGATCCCTGTGCATTTCTACATTTTCAGCTCTTAAAAAAAATATTAAAAAAATTATATCATCTACTTAAAAATAATTGTTAGCGTTGCACATGATAATGAGACTACCCTTGATATACAAACTTTCCGTAATGGCGTGCATCTGGTTAAAAGTCATTAACGGGCTGCAATTTTCCTACCCTAAAACTTTTGCAAAAGTTTGTCAAACAGTTGGGCGTCACCCGAAAAGTATTATATTTAGAGAGTTAAACTAGTAAAATGCTAAATGAAAGCGTTTAAAAAATAGTCAGATTACTATTTACCTTCCAAGAAAAGTATACTAGATACCTCATCGCTCTCTCTGGAATTCTCCTTTTTTAGAATCGTATTGGAGGAGATTGGGAAGGAATGAACATAAATCGATTAAGGGATTCTAGCCCATAACTACTCGATTAAATAGAGCGAATGCTCAAGAGCATTGACTACTCGGCAACCGGAACGGCTTTCAAAATTATTGTGCAATAATTATTTCGATGTGGTAGGGGTTCGCTTTTACAAAACTTCTGCGTTACGATTACAGTCATTTAACGTCACGTGGTTACGCATTACGGACATAAGCACTCACTAGTTACGTCACTTTTGACACCTGCAAACACTCGAATAACAGTAAAATTATGCTAATAGATGCACATTAAGTTGTATTTTTGTAATTTTCAAGAACATACTTTCAAGAAAGTAGGATCTAGGTATGTATTTCACGTTCCAAATGAATTTGGCCACTTTGCTTTCATGTATAGTCAATCAGTGTAGAATATATATTATTATGAAATAATTATTATCGTCGCTCTGATTAGCGAGCAAATCTGTTTATTTATATTCGTTTAATAATATACTGCTACAATATATATATATTTTTTATCTACAACTATCGAAACACACCCGGCCCCGATTTCAGTTGTCACACTGGCCCCCGCGAATTTCAATGAATGCTCTGAAGAATTATCGTAAGCGCATATAAAACATTGCTACAGATTTACTATTTTAAATGAATTCAATGGTTACTTCTTCGTAAATTTATTAAAATCGGTTTAAATTACAAACATCTCTGATTCATTATTATTGATAGTTACTTTAATAATACTCAAATTTATTTTGCCAAAACTATTCAGAAAAAGTTCAACAACATTCAGGAAAGCTTTCGCGCTGGTTCGTGAATTTTCGTAAAAGTTCGCAGCTTTTCCACACTGCACCGCGGAATCAAAACGACAAGGATCGGTAGCCATAGCAACAGACGGCGGAGGCTATTGCGGTACAGTGTGCCTAAAAGATAATTACATAAATCATTAAAATAATTCACATTTATCATTTTGATTGCACAACATACGAATGAGAGAAGAATAAATTAAGTATTTAGAAACATTTACTGTTGGATGCAATCTTGAAAGTTGTGTGCCAGTCGGATTAAATGTATGTAACATTATTAAATAATGCATTAAATGTTTTGGAAACGTGCATTTAATATATAGGAAACTGATAAAAATCTTATAAGGTAGGTTCGACTCTGAATTTAACAATGTAATTGATATAAATAGCGAAACCTGAAATCCAAAATGGAGGTGAATTTAAGAGGTAATATACCTATCTTATAAAATAACCGTTTCAAAAAGTTCTTTACGAGACTAAAGATAATATTAAAAGGTGTGTTTCAAATTTAACTCAGGATTGGTTGTCTTGTTTTTAATTATCTGCATAGAAAATAAAACACACTAACGTTGCCTGGTTATAAATCAAACTAAAAAAATATGTTGAGAAGGAATTGAATAATCCATTTAGCCGCAGATATTTACAAAAAAAGATTTTTATTCCTGATCATATGTTATTACGTCACTGCTAATACGCTTTCTTGCTACATTAAAAAAGATAATTGTGTATATCTTTTTATTATTTCATATTAAACTTTTTTATGTTTCCTATATATTTAATGCCACATATGCCCGCCGTCTATCTCGTTCACGGACCACTGCGCCGATACGTAACACGCGAAATATATAAAATGAATGTTTAATCCAATTAGGTCGTAAAATAAAACGAGTTATTGTGTTTTTACAGTCGGAAAAGTTTCTACGGATGCTTTTTTTACGATGTTAGTGCAATAAAACAGAGCTTTAGGGTAAAACAGATTGATGTATGTATTGTAATGTTTATTTCACGACGGTGAAAGCAATTATCTGCGATTGCTTTTCCACGGGTAAATATTTTTAACTGGCGTCAGTATAATTTTTTCTCCCGTTTCGCAGAATGCTTTACTACTTTACTCGAAGCTAGTTAACCACCCTCGCCATTTTTGAGGAATTTGTTGATTGATATTTTATTTCATCATCATCAACCGTAGTAAATTTATCAACGTCTTCAAAAAGAAGTCTTCCTCAGTCTCTTTTCAACTTCGTCGATGGTGTGAATACGAGTTATTTAATCCGTCTTAATACTAGAAACTATTTGTTTCATCCATCCAGGTCAAAACAGGATCAACACATTTGTGCACTGATTTATAAGAGCTATTTTACCTGCCGACGGTAACTTCAGTCCTTTGGGTCTGTCTGCTAATATTTTAATTTGATTAATATATGCATAGGCATTGATCTCAATTTTGACTGTTTTCGTAGTACCAGCCACAAGTTTTCCCATTGTTTTTTTACTCTTGTGCAGAGACAAAAAATTACAATACCATCTCAAATAAAAAACTAGTCGAAAAAGGTGTGAGCTACGTAATTTTATGGTTTGCATTATATTTGAAAGGGATTTTCAAAAGTAATTACTCGTCGAAATTAGCCAATGTGCTATGGACATTTATATTGTAAAAGAGTGAATGTGTGACCGAAAATACTAAGCGTTTATACATTTTTGTTTATTGATCTTTATTGCGTTACGGAGAGAGCTGTTAAAGTAGTGGCTATAAATATAATACATTGAGTGGTAGTATTGGATCGATTAAACTATGACTTCATTAAGTATACAAAAAATATCAAACCAAAATCGACCATTACACTGTGTACCGATATTTTGATGTCACACATTGCATGCGTTTCTTAAATTTTGAGTTTTTATTAATTTTTTAATATACTTTTCGGCGCACTGTTATTTCTGCAAATACCAATTTTTGTGAAGAGCGAGTCATCCCATGTTCTTATTTACTGATGCGGCCCTTATCAGAGCAAAGATTTATTTGTCTGGGGAATAATATAAGGGTGGGGTTCGTTGCAAAAGAGCAAAAGGGTAATTTTAAACTGTGGGTCGTGATTATCGCGAAAAAAAATTTCGGCTTCGAGATTGGATGTAGACTAATAACGTCAATGTCACTGAAAAGCGGCAATGCAATGCAAAGCAATGCTCCGAAGTCCTTAATGAATAGACGAAAGTTTTCGTATATTTTTATCCGTAAAAGCAGCAATATGAAATTTATTAAAAGACAAAATAAAATATATGAATCTCAATGTTCATTTAAAGGGAACAGGTTTTGATGAGTTAAATCGATGCACTGTCACCGTTTGCTTGCGATTAGCGATTTGTTACTACTACTAGCACAAGTTGGCCAACTGAATATTTCTTTTATCTTTAAAACAAATTCGACACATCAATATGGATCGTTCTGGAATTTCGCCATTTCCTTTACTTGGTGTTATATTACAATGAAGACCTTGCATTCCAACAAGGATATAAATACAATTGGAATGAATAGTTTTTTTATGCGTAATCAAGGAACGTAGAGTCGAAATTTTACCAATCACTGAAACGAATAAGCTATTTTTTCTATATTCCTGCTGACAATACATGATGTGGTACTTGGTTTACTATCCGCCTATGTTCAGAAATAAGTCATAAGTTGGGAAGGGAAAAGGGAGCGAACTGAACATAGTCACATAGTCTCAGGATAGGAATAGCCTGTACAATGAGTATACGGTTCGTTTGTTTAAAGGCGATAACAAAACAAACTCACAGACATATAAGCTTCTTACTTTATATTTAACTTAACAAGACAGTATATTGATGGTCAAGAATGACGGTATATGAGTAAAGCATATACGTAAAAAAATAAATTAGACCCCAAATACCTGATCAAAATATTGAAACACACATTCCATAGAAACCATAGTATCAAGTGTCAGGTATAATTTAAATTGTTTGAAGAACAAATACGAAAGCCAAATGTTTTCTACTAAAGCAAGGTTAGATTTAAATATAACAATTTATGCAGAAAACCATAAACATATTTATTTGTAAGAATTATTTGCATATTATGTGAAATAACTAGCAAAATGATGAAACACATTGGGATGCTAGGTCGGCGAAGTCTCGCTCGACGTATTTATGAACATGTAATATAAATTACACAGTTTGAGAGCCCCTGATCTGACCGCGCTTCGTAAGCTGAAAATTATAGAATAATAATGTAGCAGATATTTATTGTTATTATTAAATGGTTTTAGGAATGACGGAATATAATAAAATTTTGAAAATAATAATGTAGTTATAAAAGATTTTTTTTATTACTAAGTTGATTCAGTAAACTCAGTGAAAATAATTCTCTATGCTTAAATTGTTTTCGTCAAAAATCTATTTATAACACTTTCGAAAATTTTGTGTGCGCTAAAACAGGTAATAATGCTTCCATTATCGCTTATTATCTTTCAGAAAGTAGAAATATTGAAAATAAATCGTTGTAAAATTTACGTAAAGCCAATATTTAAAAAAATATAGTTATTATTGATATCCGTATTTTTTAAATAAATCATGCAACCATTTTTTGAAATTTCTAGCTTCTAGTATCATAAGGGTAGTTCATAAACTACTCCTAATTGTCACATTTCGTCACACAATCTTTTACTTCCCTCTTTCACACTTTTCAACTCCATCTGTATAATAAAATTACGTGTAAAATTACCTATGTGCGAAAGAAATGAATATATACTATTACATTTTCCATAACTATGAAATAAATATTTGAATAGGCGAAGTAATAATAAATATCTTTCCACAATAGAAAATCACATTATTTTTATGCTCCACCCATACCAAAAGTAAAACCCATAGATTATTTTTGTAGGCGTGGCGCGACCATAAAATGCCGAGAAACTTTCCGTTAATGTGACCCTCGAATAAAGAAGCCACGAAAGAAAAGAACGGAATATAATCATTTTCTAAGTGCGAAGTTAAAAGTAGATAATTTGAAATGATGAAAGCGTTTACGTAAGAGGTGAAGGAAACTAATTAATTTATAATTGATATAATGAAAACAATACTACACCGCTCTATAAATAGGGTATAAATACTTTTCATAGATTACCGCAATGGAGGGTAGTTACTGGTAATTTCTTATTGGTTCAGTTTTAGATTAATTGATGTACAAATCGAACGCTACTTTATGCAGCCGGCATAAAATTATATAGCTTATAATACATAACAAATATGATTTCCACTGTAGGCAGTAGTATATAATATTATAACTTGATTAATTTATTGTTATTAAGTATTTTCTATAAAGATAATTTTAAGTCACTCGAGGTCAACTAGAGGAGAAAAGATATCACACACTCACACACATTATTTATGTCAACTTCATTGTCAGGGATTGATCCGGATACCTTCTGATCGATAAGTAGAATCTTTACCACTGGCTAAAGAAAACGAAATATGTACTATTGGAGTGTCAGAGTGTTCTCATATGTGAGGTAATATATCGTCGATGTTCTGGAAGAAAACACTAAATCGAAAAAATGACATATTGAGTTAGTTATACCAAAATGTTACTTATTTCAAACTCTACCGTATGGAAGAACAGATTTATTTTAATAAATTTTGCTTTCTCTTAAGAATAGTTTTATACAAACAAACAAAATGAAAAAGGTATGGAATTTCAAACATTTGACAATCTTACAAAGTACAATTAATCAAAATTAGTATTTTTCAGCTAGTGTCTTTTTCCAGAACAACGACGATATTATATCAAGTGAAGTGTATAGATTTATATGATGCCTTGAATCTTTAAAATGCAGAGTAGCGATTGGCATGCACCTAACCAACATTTTTCGTTACACCTAATAAACATGGTTGAAATGGTCGATATTGCAAAATAACAATAAAAATATTGCGACAAATAATAGACTAAGATATATATGTCAATATCAATTTATATACTTCTAAAAATTTGCCACCCCATTTGAAGAAAAGGTTTGCATTCCCAGCCTCTCACCATTTAATCCGTAATTTTGAGGCTATTTTTGGTAATATCGCCATTTTGTATATTTAAGTTAACTGTTGTTTGATAACTTTAATTATTTACTCACACGTTGTACTTATATTAGTTATTGTCACTGTTTTTCATAAATAAGTACCCTAAATGTATCATTGAGGAGATATGATCTTCGGTGTGATACACACAAGTTTATCGAATAAATAAAAAAAGACTGAACTATGTTCAAAATAATTAACAACTAAAATATGTCTAGAGATTAAGTCATCATTGCAAACATATAAATAATAAAACAATATATCGTAGTTACTCTGTCTATTGTAAGATTATATTATTATTTAATCTCTGTTTAATGTGACTGGGTGGATACAGAGATAAATGCGCGACGGCTTAGGAAAAAAAACACATTTTCCCGCCCATACGCCATTTAACGTCGTTAGACGCTTAACCCATAGACTAGAAGAAAATTGCTGCGAGAAGTCTCGAAGTTTTTTATTGCCTTAATTATAATTCATAATAATTTATATGATATTTTGGAGGTCAATCTATGAGAAATGAATGAGTGAGACGTTTTACGGAAATTGGTGAATATGCAAATGATTTTTTGAATAAATAAGAATATAAACAAACGTTGCCTTCTTTTTTAAAATTCGACTGTGATTAGAATATTTTTTAAAACTTATATTAATGATTTTGAGTATAATTGTTGAATAGCTCTACTCCATAACCGGAGTACATCCGATTCTCTTTTTTCACAGAGGATACGTTCCAGACTGCCGAGCAAAAAAAAAAAAACCGTGAAAATAAAAAAAAGTTAAGTTGCCCATATAAAAATGAGAGATAGGTTTCATTATTTAAAATGCCCTCAAAATATGTAAATTTATTGATTTATGTAAGTATATTTATTTAAGTAATAAATTGTCATGATTTGAGATTTCAAATACAAACTAGATATTAAAAAATAAAAACCAGAGAGGGAACAAAATCGAAACATAAAACAGCAACATAAATGTGTCAAATAGTAACAAGTCATGCACGAGTAATTAACATTTAAATCTTCAAATTTGCCAAAATGGCAAAAATGACGATTCTAATAAATAAATCAGTGTAAAGAAATAATTGGTCCGTTTTCTTAGAACGTGTAAAAAAAAGGTGTAAAAACCGCGCAAAAAGAGAATCGGGTTTATTTATGACATTTGATAATTGTATCGTTTCTTACTTATTACACTTTGCTAAATGTTTCTTTTTGTCATGAATTAATGATTAAGAATTTCACACCAAATAAATATTTTCCCGGCTAGGAAATCATGTTGCATGATTTTTCACCAGCGATGCGTCCGAAATAAGTCTCTTACCTTTACTTATTTTAAAAAGATGCAATATTTTATTTAATCAGTCATATAATATAAATAATAATTTTATTATATATGTATTTCTTCATTTGAATTCCTCATTAATTAAAATAAATAATAGCACTATAGTTTAGTTCAAATACTGCACGATATGAACACAAACAACTTGGTATTTTAGAATTATAATTACGTACAATAATTGTAATATATACACGCAAAAAACATTTTTTTAAAATATGCATCGATTGTGCGACAAAAAGCTATCACCACACGCCGAGCTAACTGCATAATGCATAATATAGCTAGTCCGTTTATGCATATTATGCAATGCTTGTTGAGATTTGCAGTTTTAACTCCAGTGGAAGATTATACTGCATGCTACGACAAAAACAATCGAGAACGAAATTTAGCTGAATGCATTTAAGAGATTAATCTAGAGCATTATTAATTCAAAATTTATTATTCTTTTTAACATTAGTGAATTGAATTCATGCTATAAAGATAATGAATGTGTTTTACATCCCTATGAATAAATACACAAGTAACACTTATTTTTTTAACTAGGTTAAGTTATTGATAAATAACGGGACTTAAATATTTTGGTTACGTGCGGTATAATAATCAGTAATGAAGAAATCCCACTATTTAAATAGTTAGGCACTCCATATGTTTTAAACATGGCATAAAAAAGAAACTACTAACCAAATTTTAAAAATCTTCTCATTACCATATTCTCTAACTCTGACTCTGAAATTATGCCGTCTAAGATTCCTGAAACTGCTTGAAAAAAGGATTAACATTTAGTTTTAAATTTGAAACATTGGCGTGGTTTTCCCCGCATAAAAGTGCTGGCAGTCACTAAGTCATTGTAATCGATTAACTTCATTATTAGCACATGAGTATTAAAATTAATTCAAATATCAATGTAGTTGCTAAACTAAGTATAATATTTTTTCTTAATTTGTCTTATATATCGTCATTGTTCTGGAAGAAGACACTACCTGGAAAATACTAATTTTGAGTAATTGGACTTTGAAGTTTGCCAAATGCTTGTAATGCCATACGTTTTTCATTTTGTTTGTTTGTACAAAACTGTTTTAAAGTAAGAGCATAATTTATAAAAATAAATGTGTCCTGTCATAGGGTAGAGTTTGAAATTAGGAAAATTTTGGTATAACTAACTCAATATGTAATTTTTTTGATTTAGTGTTTTCTTCCACTATTTATAAGTTTTTTGGTCTTATTATATACTAACTGTCAGTTCAAGTTCATCCGTACACTCGAATGCCTGAAATGCAGATAGGCGAATCCCGGGTCGTTAGTGGCAAAACGTATGAAAATGTACAAAATTTGAACGAGTCAAATTTGAGATTGAAACTACACCAAGCACCATCTGCCGATTTAGTTTTAAATAATAAATTGAACTTCTAGCCTAACCTGAAATAATCAATAGTACGGAACTAATAATATATTATATCAATCAACGAAAATCAGATATTATATTATAGTATTAGAAAATGTATTCAAGCTTCTTGGAGCAAAGTTAAGTTCAGTGGAAGTATGACGATCTCTGGAACTAAGCTAGGCTTTATAAGGAGTTAGGTGACTATCTATGATATTATTACCACGTAGATGCTTCACAATTACATTGCTCCCGTTAAAATAGGGGTTCTCATTTTATACACTATGTTATGATTGCTTAAATACATATTCAGCTTATATGTCGTTAATGCGTATTGATGATTAAAACACGTGTTGTAATTTATATTTATTTTTTCTCTCAGGAAAAAAATTAAGTTGAAGATATATCAGGGGTATAGTGACAGAACGCATTCAGCCAGTATTTGACGGTTTTCTATGTTAAATGTTACAATGTATGCAGTTTAACGCTCTAAGTCAGTGTTCGGCAACCTTCTGCCACGGGTAATTGAATTACCCACTACAAAATTTTGACTTACCCGCTAAGAAAATATGATAATATTTTTTTATAGAATTATTTATTTATTGAAAATATCAATAATTAAAAAAAGTCATTGCAATTGCTCCATTATCAGCATTTGGTTAAACGTATTCTTGAAAATAAATTTTGATTCCTGTGTTCGATTTAAATGAACTACATATTTGCCAAATATTGTAAAAATTTAAAAAAAACGTTCAAATCCAATTAAGCGAATTATATTATATGCATGTTTTTATAAAGTAAATATGTATTTACCCATGACAAGGATCGTGTTCCTAGCTTGTAGACATGGACTGACCTTAGATTTGAAGCGGTAGCTTACCAGGCTTAAGTATAAACGGACTTGAAGTGTATACAGACTTATTAGTTCGATTGTGGGCGACATTGACGTATATTTTTATCGTAAGTTAGCACTATGTCCATGTTTTCTTTTTAGTGTTGTCTGTGTTGCTACTCGTATTAACTAGTTCCCTACACACATACATATACAAATATGCGTATTGTATATTTATATATATTATTTCATAAAAATGAAATGTTTTTTAAAAACCAAACATTTAATTTTTTGCCCAGTCTCTCAAAAGGTTGCCGACCACCGCTCTAATTACTGGTAAAACGCATGAAGTCATAGGATATAATGGCTTTAACATAAAAACAGTATTAAGCTTAGTCATATTGCTATATTTTTATTCAGGTGGTAAACTGGATGTGACTTAATGCATTCTGGGTGTACTGAATACAGAACGATGTGATATGAAAAATGCAGTAAGTCTACCAGTAAACTTTTTGTCAGTGGATGTCACCGTATGCCATTTATTTACCATTTTCATCTATTTCTCAAAGGCGATGAATGAAAATGGACTTGAACTGCAAGAATTTATTAAAATGGGTTTATCTCGAAGAACCAATCATATCTAGAAAGATTTTGTTGGATGGAGGAAATAATAAAGATATGTTTAGTGTAATTATTAGTCTGATTATTTAGTTTGCATAAGTAATTGGTAGATTTATATTTAGTCTACTAAATGTATATACTTACATATTATATACTTATTCCGTTAACGATTTTTTGCGGCGAAAAATAAATTAAGTATCAGTTCTTGCTGGCCTTAGAAAAGGACGCGACACTCAGTTTCGCATTGCCTGCCACGAATGTCTCAGTATTACATCTCCTAGCTTAAGATAACTCCCGCCGGAGGTCGTGTAACTAAATGCAGGGTATTTACTGCAATCTGCAATATTGGACAGATATTACCAACTATATTACTTGAGGTCTTAGTACAAATTTCCATATACCAACGTATCTAATAGTGGTTTATTGTCATGTCAATTGAGCTGGTATAAGACAATCGTATATTTAATTACACAGTCCGCCATCATTGAACTAGGTTGAACACCCAACAGAATAGAGCAAGAATACTGTAAAAGCTAAATTATTGATGGTCCTCACAACTTAAGGGGACATTTGTTTTTTTTCCGATAATGTCCGCTGCCAACGTGGATTATATGTAATTCTAATGGAGCATATCACTATAAGTTGTTTCACGAATAATATTGGTTGTTGTTCAGTCGCTCAACCTGCCTTTTTCGGGGTTACATAAAAAAGTATGGGGCTGGAAAAAGATTTGTAGTTAGCTAATCGCACTGTCTTTGCCCAGGTATAGAGATAGAATGCGTGGGAGAATGCTGGACATCAGTCGCGTGCGTTGGCTTTATCTCTTTCTCGCTCAGTCACATGAAAAGTGAAGGTGCAAGCAAGATGCAAGGGCATGCGGTTCATGCTCTTGTATCCTTCTTGCTCATACTCAAATTAGGTTGTGCGATAGAGAAAGTGATAAGACCACCGCACACCGATGGTGTACACATCATAGACATCCTTGCTTTTGAATGCAAATGTATTGAAACTTGACTGGTTTTGTTTCCATAGTATTAAATCATCAGGACAGGTTTCTCTGCGCAAGTAAGCATTTTCAATTGAAAATGAATACTAAGTTGAAAATATTTACTATCTGTACGAAATCTGATCAAATTGTAAAGGGGGAAGATAATACTACAAATTGTCTTGTATTTTTTTATTTAAAAACTCAAAATCTCTTAAAGAGCCATTTAAAAAAGTTGAAATGAATATTGTTCATAGTACATAGTTAACTGCATCACTTAAACAAAATAATTACGTTTTGTTAGAATGATTTATGCACACTAATATTTTCATAAGTTACGTATTGATGATATAATAAATTGAAACACTTTTTTAGTTTAAATTGTAATAAATTAATTTCAAAAATCGATTAATCCAACTTTTGACAACAGTAAGATAAGTACGGTAATTAATTTTCAAATATTTTTTTTAAGCCTTTTCAAATAACAAAAATGAATATTTCGTTTATTTTAAAAAATAAAACAATTCATTTGTACTACTTCAACATATTTATAATGATCAGGACCGATTTCGCTGATCACGAGCATTATCAACTGATAAAAATATAAACATAACAGGCTTATTTATATAAAATTGAGTGTAAAAATGAAGGTATATAAAACTGATCCTTCATTTTTATACTCAATTTTACATAAATAAGCCTGTTATGTTTATCTTTTTATCAGTTGATAATGTTCGTGATGAGCGAAACCGGTCCTGATCATTATAAATATGTGGAAGTAGTACAAATGAATTGTGTTTTATTTTTCAAAATATAATGTCTTTCCGCCAAGAATTGACAGTTAACACCTTAAAAGTGAATATTTCATTTACTTAAATCGTGCTTAAGTCATAGAAATCAACATCAACAACTATTATTTTCGGGGCCGCGCTGTAGTGGTCAACGTCGTTGGCTTCGGTTACGCATTTCACGGGGTCGAATCCCAGTAAAAACAGTTTCATAAATTGATTTATGGATTTCTGTTTGAAATCATGAATGTTTATGATGTCTAGAATTTTCTCCCGACTGACTAACCACTAGACTTGTTCTAGCACTATCCTTTTATCTCTACTCTCTCCGAAAAAGAGAGATTAAGCAACCGAGTAACAAGCAGTTTGTGTAGAAAAACTTTTGTTGAAATACCTCCATTAGCCGTATCTGCAAAAATGAGATTTAACAGGAGAGCATGTCAAAGATTCATAACGCAATTGCAAAGTAACGACTACATGTATCTTCTTCAAAATTGGGACAGTGCTACTATTTTATATCAAATTTTCCCTGTTTTTTAATGCCTACCCACAGAACTGAGTGCGTAGATAACGAAAATGCAAAAGACATAATCACATATTTTAAACTTACGTGATTATACGTAGGGAGTGTCAATATGATCCACATTAGGAGCGAATATGGTTTTAAAAAAATCAACAGCCTGTGATCTACGTATAATAGACGTTCCATAGCCTAATAGAGACAGTAGAATCCAAAAATAATGTAGATAATTTTGTCTCCATAATTCGGCATTTCTTTTTGACCTTCGCAGATGAAACGAATAAAAAAAAGCGCAGAAAATTTTAGCGACGTCGCTACTTACAGTTACGTCAAAATGACGTTCTAAAATTTGGCAATGCTCCACGAATGGCGTGCATACCTAACCAAAATGACAACGAATAAAAATAAATAAACACTCATAGAGAAGTGTTTTGGGAGATATGTAAACACGTATTTAGCGATGGGAATTAGCAATATTGTCGAGAGATAACACCAAAATAGGTATATAATAAAATTATTACTCTTTCCACGATAACATAAACGCCACTGAATATTTTTGTATAGCAAGGATCATCGAAACATTGTTCGATATTGGTGTGTAATATTTATATACAATTTAATAAGGAAAGGCTGTAAGTAAGTCAATTGATTGAATTGACATTTACTTGATAGAGCTTCACTATAATAGAGTAAAAATAAGTATTCAGTTCTACAAGAATTCAAATTTGGATTATTGAGATTTTGTACACTTCCATGTATTTTGTCACTAACGACCCGGGTTTCGCCTTTCGGCATCTTCAGGCATTCGAGCACACGAATGGACTCGAACTGACAGACAAATACGACAAATATTATTTACCGGGTCGTTAGTGACAAAATACATGGAAGTGTACAGAATCTCAATAATCCAAATTTAATATTGAAATTCCATCAAGCACCCTCAGTCGATGTCTTAAATTATATCTACAAGAATTGTTTTAGTTTGTTCATAGCTTTTTAGGCTTCACGCCATCGTCTGAACTATATAATTTTTTTAAATATAACACAATTTGTTTGTACTACTTCCACATGTTTATAATGATCAGGTCCGGTTTCGCTCACGAGTACACTGATGACATCAGTTGATAATGCTCGTGGTGAGCGAAACCAGTCCTGATCATTATATACATGTGAAAGTAGTACAAACGAGTTGTGTTTTATTTTTAAAATATAATTCTTTTCCCCCAAAAATTGACAATTAACACCTTAAAAGATATGTAAACTTAATTTAGTAACCTATATATATTTTTTTAGAAGAGATAGACAATTTGGTATCATCTCACTTAATCCAACATCATAATTTTTATTTAAAATAAAAATATTTAATTTAATTTAAGACATCGACTGAGGGTGCTTGATGAAATTTCAATATCATATTTGAATTGATGAGATTTTGTACATTTCCATGTATTTTGTCACTAACGACCAGGGTTTCACCTTTCGGCATCTTCAGGCATTCGAGTACACGAATGGACTCGAATTGACCATCGCCAGTTCGAGTCCTGACGTCAATTCGAGTATGTCTTTGTATCAAAGAGTTGTAACTACAAAATGTTGATTGTCGGGTGATCGAAAATAAAACGAATATTTTTTTGTGTGTTGCATACAATTTTTCAAAGAAACAAATTATTTGGTTACATAAATATGTTCAAGGGGCAATTCTAAAGTTTTTCAAAATATTTTTTTACATTTTGGTAGTTACACCATTTTGATACTAAGAAATTGATATGCAAATATACAGTGGAAAAATACCGCAAGCAAATTTACTGATTGTTATTGCTAGGCGATAGAGATCGCCATATCATAAGCCTGGAATGTAAAGCTCGTAAATAAAAATAATTAAAATATATTTTAAAAAAAAGCTCATAGGCAAGCATGCCCTTCGCTTTATGCAATGCATTGATCGATAGGGAAGCCCTTTCTACTGGCGTCTTATGAGACCGAAGAGAAAAAGGCCAGAACCACGCAGACAGTCGTTAGTAAAATGTAACCTTAAATTAATAAGAATCTCGGTATTGTGGAAGAGGAGGAGGAAAGAGCGATTTAAAATTGAAAACTATTTTTAAACTTCAAGAGAGTAAAACGAAAGCATTTCATAAAGAAATTTACTTTGACTGAAATCATCGAAAGGAAAATATTCAAATTATCAATATAAATATCACGAACACTATTTATTTTATACTTTTACAAAACAAAATAAACAAAATAATTCCAAATTTATATCAAGAATTATTTAATGAAGAATCATGAGGTCCAACAAATAATAAATAGATATACTGTTATTCTGTATTTTTTAAGTTCAATGAAGAGGACCTGTGTCGTTTAACGAGTAATCTTGTAATGACCATGGTATCAGTAGAATTCCCAGTAAAAATATTCGTCCTCTTGATAGTATATCTATCTTCAGCTTTCAATGGAAATAAATATATGATTGCAAAAGTTCTAGAAATTTCCTTTTGTTTTTCAGCATTTTTGTATGTGTCTGTGTATGTGTGTGTAGCTGTGCGTATATATGTATGGATAGTGTAAAACGTAATAGTGAAAACCATAGACATGTCGAGATGATAGAGAAAAACAGACGCCATTTTTGAAATTTTCACCGAACTATCGCGTGTAGTTCGTCCGATTGGTGTGTGAGAAATTCAAAGTTTTCGGAATCATTTTAATTTATAACATTTTAAAATTTATAATGTATTCGCCTAATTAAAAAATAACCACCTACGTTTTCTTTTCAACTTGAAAAAATGAACTCGGTTGTTTTCGTGTTTTAACGAGGAATGGTTATATGTAGAGAATGTTTAGGGTTGAAAGATTCCTTGTAGGGTATGTATTTTAAAGGTATGTCTCAATGATAGAATGATAGAAACTCATATAGACTAATTGTTTACCAAGATAATGCAAAGATAGAACGACACTCATTCCTTAGTTTCAAGTTATATGTATGAATAAAAAAATCAATATACGCTAGAGTCGATCTGAGGATTACAGCGATGGGTCACGAATAGAGATTCCAACTCGAATATTTAATATTCAAATATATTGGGCCCTTTTCTAACTATTTGATATTAGAATATTTGGGTAACTATTCGTAACTATTTTACAAAATCGACGAAAGATCACAATTGATTTGCCTTCACCCCGATCTCGGACGGTTTATGAATCTTTTCATAAATCATAATACTCGAGTTTCACGAATGACTCAGGGGTAAAAAAATCTTTTAAACATGCTGTAATTTCGATAATAAAAAATACTGTTGGAGTACTTAGACGCAGCTGCAATTTTTAAATATTGTAATACAATGGAACGGTATTGAAATGTGTATTTATATTGTCTCTATCTGGAATTTGAAAGAAGTGGGAAACGAATTAGTCGTCAATTATTATAAGATGTAGGTATCTCGTCCGTCAGAAAATTTTATATATATGTATTTCAGTGATTTAACAAATGGGATTTTTATTAAAAATGAGCTCGTTTTCTTACAAATTTTAATATCCCATTAAATTATTGCTTTAGTATAAATATAATGTGAGAAGACCCCGGATCGAAGAGAGGTGAGCGGCTGGTTATCCGGAGTCCTGGAAGGGCTTATCTCAGACAAACACCATTTCATATCCGGTTCAAAACTTATTTATTTTCCATTCAAGATGCAGTGGTTTAACATTACACAAATATATAAATCTTAACACATAAAATTGATTCTACATTTACATTTACTTAGCAACTGAATTTACTTTAAGTTATAATACAAATGACACAACGAATTTAAATAAAGTCCAATGCAAATCAAAAAAAAAACAAACAATTCACATCGTCACGTCACCTTCGCCGCGACGAGACCTCGCTCGTCCGGCTCGGTAGATCGTAATCGACTGTCTACAAATACTTAAAAAAAAACTCCCTGCACCGTCGGAGCTACCCTTTTTCCGTAAAAATGGACTCGTCCAGCGGACGTACCCGACTGCAATTAAACGCCTGGCAACAAGAAAGAGCGAAATATTGCTGTTGCCTATGGGTGTGTTCAGTTCTGGACATTAATGACACTTATACTTAACAAAAACCAGGGTGTGTCAAATGTTATGTTATTAACTATTCAAATCGAGTTTTTAATATTATTTTTATACTTCAGAAACTATTCGAATAGTTTCCATTCGATATCCGAATAGTTGATAATGACGAATAGCTGGAATCCCCAGTCACGACACAGCAGCATATTTACGCTTGATACACATGAGCATAATGTTGAATGTTTTTAGTTAATTTCATATTAACAATTCAAAGAGTATGTATTATATAAAGATAAAACAATGCAAACTATATTGATTGCAGAATTTTCTAGATGAAAGCGCAATACGTTATTCACTGAGCCATGGCGGTTGATATTTGTATTTTTTCAATCATCGAAATGAATATTTTTGCTGGTCTTCTTACGGGCTTTATACATGAAAGGTGCAATCTTGGCAATTGTTTATTTTATATAATAACTGAGAATTGCCGAAAATACAACTTGGGGGGGATAAGATTGGCAACAGAAATATTTGTGGCGTTTGATATATGCCGCATCTAAATTGAATAAAAATTTAGATACGTATTTTTGTTTTAGTAAAATTCCCTCCCACCTATCCGATCCTAAAAACGGGGCGAGGTGAGAGCGATTAGCTGCTACCACTATTCCTGTCCTAGTCCTATCTTTCTGTGGGGAAACGAATAAACACGGCGGACAACACCGACGAGCTAACAACATTGAAAACCTAAGATACCTACATTACGTGGATACCGAGACAGAAGAGGGCGATAACCAGAACGCGATCGAAAGTCATAGAAGCCGCACTACCTAACTCTTCTGAAAAAGGCAACAATAATTTCTCGACGACGACTAAAAAGTTGGTGGAAGATCTATCCCAAAATGTTTAAGTATCTGTAATTACAACAAGGCCAATACGCACATTTCAAAATTTCTATCCCTACTCTCTCCGAAAAAAGAGGTTGAGCAACTGAGTAACGTAGAAAACTTATGTCAAGATACCTCTGTTAGCCGGCCATATGCTCCACATTGGGAGCGAACACGGCTTAAAAAAAATGTTAAAAACACAGTTTTCTAATTTTGCCGGGTCCGTAGTCAAGTAGTCATCTTCGTTGGGTTCGGTTACAGTTCTCACGGGTTCGAGTCCTATTCATAGATTGATTTCTCAGTGGATTTATGGATTTCTGTTAAAAAGCGTCGATCCATCTGATCTTAAAAACGGGGAGTAGCGAGAGTGGTAAGCTAACCACTAGACCTATCCTAACCCTATCCTTCTATCCCTACTCTCTACAAAAAGAGAGGTCGAGTTATTGAGTAACAAGCAGATCTCGTAGAAAAGCTTATTTGTAGATAAGCTCTATTACACTTCATATTCACAAAAACACACACACAGTTATTAGAAGTTTCATATTTAAAAAAAGGGGTCTCATACAAGTTTTGCATTTATTAGTATGTATTTTAAAAAGAAAACTACATATTTTCTAATACTGCTTGGATAAACTATACAAACGCGCGTCGTGAAAATCGGCGAAAATTGCCGAAAGCTTACCGATCGCCGTTCGGAGCTTTTCGTATTTCCCTCCCACTTCCTCCCTTCACAACTCTTCCTCTACATCTCGTTCTGTCTCTCTCAGAGTGTGCATCCAATGAGTTTGTATGACGGCAACTCGTGTGCCTAGCGGGTGGAACGAAAAAACGAATAATGTTTTATTATTAATAAATTTTACGTAACTTGTTAATTTTTTTGATCTCTATGTATTTTAAACGTTTGCAAATTAATAACTAGTTTCAGAGCTGAGACAAAAATACGAATCAAAAGAATCAGAAGTGATGTCATGTTGAGTGATTTTAAAATGAGTCTATTGGAACATATTTTAGAAAAGAAAGTTTTGAAAATGTATTCTATTAAATATAATAATAAGAGATTACTATCCTACACTTGATGATTGTAACAATCTTACTCTGTATTTGTTGTTACAGTCATAATCGTCGGTTAAAAAACGTGTGTAAACAGTTTATATCTATACCAAACAAAAAAACCAATTGACTGGAACATGTGTACCATTTTTGTTGCATTCAGATAATATAACGATACCTTAGTTCCAAAGTGTAACAATTCAGTTGGATTTTTGGATTAACTATGAGGAAATGCTTAGAATACCGATATTTACCAGTTCCAAAATGTAACATTTAATAATCGGTGGTTATGATAGAATGACAGTGGTTATTATCACTTTAGATCCAAACTGTAACATCTTCGAAAATCCTGGGAAAACATTTAAAAACTCCCATTATTGATATTAGATTTTTTTAACTATAATAAACAAAAGTGTGTTTTTTTTAAATAACACTAGAATTTCATTAAAATCTACTGAAATTAGACGTACAGTAGAAGATTAAACCTGCAAGTATGGTGTTTTCTAATTACCTTACAACTATTCTTTTTCATGAGTTACTCTTTGGAACTGAAGTATCGATATGTATGATCGGCGTGGGTGCATTTCTATCTCTATCACACAGCCTCAGAGCAAACGCAAGCATGCCCTTATATCTCGCTTGCACTATTCACTTAACACGTCATTGAGCGAGAAAGAGAAAAATTCACTGCACGTGCCTGGTTTATACATATCTATATAGAAGTTTTTGTTTATCATATGGTCTATCTTATTAAAGTTATTTGAAATCCAAAAATATTATTCATAAATGCGTTTTTTTTACCTTGACGAATTGTCGTTGTGTAAAACTTTGAAATTTAAACTTTCATATAACGTGCATGTTATTTAATTGTTATGAAAGTTATTAATTAGATTATCGATAAAGTATTTCTGGTCACCCATTCTTTTAGGTTCACCCAGCGGGCGCAAACTTTGCGTTTTCCCAATAGTCTCCGGGCGATATCGCCAGGGCACGCTGCCACGTTCCTCCAGCGCTCCATTTTCAAATTTTAAACTCCCTTCCCCTCTCACCCTGAAGAAAAAACAAAACATTTCTTATGCCCCCCAATACACCGAAACCACCGCGTAAAAATTAATAATAATCATCACTGCAGCAGGTTAAATAATGATTTAAACATTGTAATAAAAAGTTAAACGTCAGTTACATTACTCCCCCCACACCCTCTTTCTAATGTGCTGAAATTTTTTTTTAATTTGAATCTTCTCTCTCGCTCTTCTGAGATTTAGCTGCGACATCTCGCGACAGAAATATTATTATTTTTTTCAATATTTATTTATTTCTGGCCAAAGAAAGACGTGCATTTTTTGGCAACGCCAATATTTTTACCCATTGAAAGTTATTCCCGTAGTGAAATAAGTGTCAGCGTCAATAGAAAACATTTTAAATAATACAAATAAGCAATAATAAATATTCAAAATTATTCTAAAATAATATAAGGTTATTAAAACTAATTTGATGTATGGTTATGTGGGAAGATTTTTTAATAGTCATCTTGAAGATGTGCTGTAGATCTTCGGCGCTATTCTGTATTGTAATTTAAAATTTCTGCGCAGTATAGAGGCTGGTTTATACAGAGTGAAAAAATGTGCGAGAAAAAAGCCACAGGGTGTAGTTTTTATTTCGTCTGCCGGTAAAGGTCGGTTTGTACAGTGATTTTGATGTGTTTTTGTTGAATTTTTGTCGTTGTACAGAAGCGCGTCGATTATTTCGAATCTGGATGCCGTTTCTCCATAGTATTCGTATACTAGAAGTTTCACAGTCTATTCATAGTCTGTGAAATACTGCTGTATAGCGCCTGCCTCGGTCTATTTATGTACCTCGTCTGTAAGTTGCGACCGGGAGCACACTTTGACGCTTAAAATATACAAAATCTTACTACATACACTCAAGCAATACTAAATAATAAAAAAAATCACTCCATATTTATAAATACGTACATAATTTTTAGTGAAGTATTTGTCTGAATCGAAACTCACCAATCAAAAAAATACATTCAAAAATCGAACGTAAAATAAAAGTGATATTTGTTTTTCATTTAAAATATCAATTATTTCAGAAATTAAATAAATAAAAGTGATGTGGAAATCCGTAAAATAAAAATATCAAAATTATAAGTGCAATTACTGTCAATATTATTACTCAATTAAAATCATAAATATTTGCGAAGCAATACTAAAACGAGATTAATTAAAAGTGTGGTAAATCAATGCTTAAAGAGAAAAATTTGCTTCATTAAATTTATACGTAGTTTTCGCGATCTTTGTTAATAATAATACATTCGCAAAAATATGTCGCCAATTAAAAAATGAGCTTTTTTGAAAATTTTAATATTACAATTGTGAAAAATAATATTTTGCGTTCGATGCGAAACAATTTATAATAGAGTGTGATTTTTTTAAAAACAAGTGATAAATACTTGCGAAATCTCTTAGGACAAATTTCTCAACAGTGCTACGTTTCGGTCATGCTATCGAATCCTGGGGTCGTTTAGCGATGGATGTGACCGAAATGAGGCCTCGGCCCCCGGTTGGACGCGACCCATGAACGAAGTAATGTTTATCCCTGACTCTTTAAGAAGCTGTATGGTCGAACCAGACGTTTCTTCTTACCTCCAGACACCATCTTCAGGCCAGGTGCAATAGAATATGGATAAAAAAACAACACAAATACTAATGATCCAATCAAAGTAAAAGTGATTTTATTACGACTAAATTCACTTAGTCGTGGATTAAGAAGGGATTGACAACCTTTTAGTCTACTGGACCATGATTGGTTTTTGGCAAAAATGTGTTTGAAAGATTATGTAATTAACAAAAATTGAATACTAACAATATGTCTAATGTGTTGTATCAATGTGCGTGCGTGTATGTGTGTATGTTTGTCTATATTTTCTATTTTTTGAACATTTTTTTGATTATTAATTTCCAATTGAAGTGTTGGTACTTGAAATCACATAAAAGAACCAGTTAAAAATTATTGTTCAAACAAATATACACCAAATTAGAATTATAGAGAAAAAAATTGCAAGCTTTTTTAAATTTCGTTTACTACGTTTGGAAGAAATATTATAAAGAAAATACCATAATTTGTTGACCAAATCCATCCAGCTTTAAAAGGCTGATACTTCTCACAAAAATACATCACTTGTAATAAAGATATAACTTTACTTTCTTGGCGTTAAATGTCAATTTTTGGTTGACAGACTACATTTATAATATCATCACGACCCGTTTCGATCGGCGATTGAGTATTTTCAACATAGCTGAATTTAAATTTTGTCGAAAATTTTCAACGCAAATTTTGGTGAGAAAATTACCAGTCCTGGTAATATAAAAAAGTAATAAAAATAAATACATTTCTTTCAAAATTATTCAAAGTATCCTGAATGGTAAATAGATTCTCATTCATATCTATTAATGAAAAAACGTTTCATTATTTACATATTGATGTTTCCAAACATGATAATTACATAAAAAAATATATCACGTATATATCAGGCTTAAATTTATCAAACAAATTTTGAAATATGTCAGAGTTCTTATTTTGAAATACGTCTGAAAGTTCTTATTCAAATTTGGAATTCATTTGACGTTTCGTTTTTATTAAAATATCAATATTCCATCCTGCAATAACAGTTTCGGAAGTTCGTTTTCTGTAAGTGAATTTATGGATATACATAAATTGGAAGAGGAAATTGTTGTACCATAAATCGCAAACGATTGTTTTGAAAGGAGATAAGATGGAGTTTATGAGAAAAATATGGTTTCCTAGGCGACTGAATTCTTGAGAGCGGAAAATCAATAGTACGAGATTTTGCAGTCATCTCGATGCATTTGTGTACTTGCTAGTATAACGCAAGACAGACAGAAATATTTTACTATTGAAATGTCGTATTGTATTTTATAAAACGCGTTTTTAATAATATAGCACAAAAAAGATTCTATAAAGAAGAAAATTTAAAATTTCCAATGTATATATTATAAGTGATTTAACACAAATAATTGCTGGTATTAGTACGGCGTCTGTTATGTATTGCATTATCATATATTATTTTCATAGAACGAATAAAGAATACTATTATATTGGCCTAAAAAATATTGATTATAAAAAATAATTTTCCAAAATTTTTTTTCTCTAAGCGTTGTCAACTTGTTTAATATTTTTTTAAAATTTTAAATAATTATACTTAAAAAATACATATTTGGCATGACAGTTATGAGGGTAAATCAAATGATATTTTTGTAAAGTATTTCGAGATACTTGAGGAGAACAGAGATCGCACAAGATCTTAAATTAAAAATTAAAAATATGTAAATTTGCAATTGACCTTGCCGGGACTCGAACTTAGGCCCACCTGATCGATAGGGTAAAGCTCTTACCACTACACCGCAGAGGTCGATATTGTTAAATATTCATCTTTTATGTAAAATAGTTTGATTTGGGTTTGCGTAAGTGAGTCTGAAATTATAGTTTATCTTTTCTTTCTTCGTTCAAGTGGAAAATCTGAACAGAAAATTTCTGTAAATAAATGTGATAATTTAACAATGACTGGTCATTTGTCAATTGCTTCACATCAATTATGAATAAAGCATACTTTGATACTATGGTTGGATTATTAAAATGCGATATTTATTTAATGTTAGAAAAAGTAAAATGCTTTTCAGGATAATATGTATCCTTTACAACACATAAATGCAAGTCATTATATCAAGGCACATTTTTGGGAACGAATACAATATAACGGATTATAATAAAATGGGAATAAAAACAGTATTCTTCGTTCTGTTTTATATGAATAACGTTACTCAAAATATGATGAAATGAAACTTCAATCAGTAGATTTGCATCGTTGTGAGTAGGGTGTCCAATCCTGGGATCTGGGATCCCGGTCAATTCCGTAATCACGGGATTGTCTCAATATCAATCCCGCAATTTCAGGATTAACGGTAAATGTCAAAAAATATTTCATATTTCATTTTAATTACTTCTTAATTAACTTCAACGTGTACCTCGGTCCGTTTGTGTCCATAATTTTTTTATATGTATTGTGTTCTTCCTCCTTCACATATTTGGCAACTGCCGTATACCGTAACGGATAATTTGCTTAGAATACTTTATTGTTCCGTAAAAAAATCCATTAAAACTATTCTATAAATAAATAAATTATTCCCATGCCCAAAAATAATATAATATATTCATTCCATTTGAAGCAATAATGAACACAAATTTAATTTTAAATATACAATTAAAGCATGAAATTATGCTTAATGACCAATCCCGAGATCATAAAACGGGCTCGGAATTAGATGCTCTAATTGAGAGCCCTAAAACCGACCACTGTCACCCAGTTGCAAACGCTCTGTACTGAAGTATGTAGCTAGATTGCAAGCTGCAAAGAAATTTTGTTTTTTTAAATAAAGTCTTCTCAACCTTTCTTGTTATATATATTATACCCTCTTAACGAAATTGGGATACAGAGCAATTGGCTAGAAATAGTTTTACTAAAAGCACAGCTAACGGTAAATAGCAAATTTCGAGCAATTAAACATTAATTATGATTTCAATCATAGTTCTTTTTTCGCGAAACTTTATTATATTACAACGAATCGAGGTAAGCATTAAAGTTTCGTAAAAAACAAATTATTATGGTTTAAATCACAGTTTATGCTTGATTTTCAGGAATACGATTTTTACTGTTCGCTGACTTTTTATTTATTACTGCAGTAAATGCATCATTTTATTCTAGTATTGATGATAGTATGTCGAGAAACTGGTTCACAGACAAAATTTAATTTCAAGAGTAAAATAGTTTTAAATGGCGATTGCTCTAACTAAAATGAAATTTTGTTTCGTAATATTTATGACCAAAATTTAAAAACATAATTATATAAATTTTATACAATCGGAAACATAAAGAAAGACATTCATCACATAAAGAATGAAGAAAGAAGAGATAACATATACACTTAATTTGGTTAAAGTACCAACACTTCAAGAATTTGTCTTAACACTCTAAACCTTTTAACCTATTATATTTTTGATTTCAACTTTTCACATTCTCTAAGTGTGTTTTTTTCATATCTTTTTTTATTTATGTATAAATGTTTGATGTTAGATTAGGCATGTGTAATTAATTATTTCAATCTTCAACCCTTTATGCATTATTCGAAACTCTTCACATATCTAAAAATCATAGCTTTCTTTTTATTTGGCATTTCTGAAAAGTATTAAATTGTACAGATGAATAGAAAGATCGTTAGCGATCCCGGAAAAATAATAATATTTTCACAGCAAGAATTTCGGGAATTAATAATATACCACTGCTGTAGCGTAAATTTATTTGTATAATCAGTCAAAATTGCGTTAATAATAACGCCAAAGAAAATATTTTGATTAACGTAAGTAAACGTTCAATGTAAGAAAGCTCTAGTAAAACATAAACCAATATATTTCGAATATTAATATTGAAAAGTGATCTCATGCAGTGAATAAATAATTCAAAAGTCTTATTTTATTAGTCGTTTATCATTTGGTTACATTAATTCATGGTAATATTAAGAAATTTAACTATTTTAAATCGTCTTGCTTTATTTTCAAAAGAATAATAGCTCGATTTAAGTGAAAAGGCATTTTACAATATTTTCAGTGGTATTAATTTATGGGACCAAAATGTGTCACCCAAGTGTCTTAGCTCTGGGTCTGGGTAAACCATGGCGCAGAGCGTATTTTTGTGTGGCCTAATCTTCTCTTTAAATTGTTGGTTGTTAGAGAATCAATTATTTTGTACGTTCAAATTCCTTTTTCATGAATATAGTATATCATAAGCACATAAGGTATTTTTAAAAATAGTATATTACTTGGGGCGCGTTCGTTTTGAATTCCTAATGTGAAAATATAAATATTATTCATTGAAAAAAAATATTTATCAAAATATTTTCGTAACCTAGTGACCACTAAAAATTATATGGGCTAGTTTTAAATAAGAAAGAATGAATAGAACAGGGTTTCTCAAACTATGTTCCGCAAAAACTTGGAATTGTTTTATATGCTGCTGCAGCTGCAACAAATTCAAATATGTTTGACTTCATATTGATATTATTTACCCAACAAAATAAACAATGTGGTCCGTTAAAATTGTAGGGTTTGCAAAGTGTTACATGGCAATAAAAGTTTGGGAAACCTTGGAATAGAACATCATGACATAGTTACATAAGAATATAATAAAAGAAATTCCGTCTTTCAAATTGAAACATACAATTGTGGAAGTTGCAATATAAAGATTGTCGCATTATAACATTATAAATTGTTTGCGTTTTATAATATTAAGAAATAAAGTGAAGAAATATTTGTGGCTGAATAGTTCGTTTTTGAAAGTAAAATCGATAATAATTTTAAAGCGCCAGTATCAATTTTTTATTTTCGTACATCTGTATAGTAATTATTATAGTTTTCATAGATGTTAAAAATAATTTATCATTATTATACTTGATATGTGAAGAGTCCGAATATTTAACGTTAAAAGAAAAGCTAAGTGCTTGTCGTTCCCATAGAATGTATTTATCTTCTAAAAGCACTGAGTATCAAATTAAATTTCTCGCCAATTTATAACTCACGTATTTACTGAGATACGCCTTACAGATATGTTTGCCTTCATTATTGCACTTTTAAAATACTATTATTGTATATGGATTGTTTGTTAAGTGTTGTGTTTATTTAAGTAATCAAACTATTTGACTGCAAAACCGTGCAAGAGTGAAGAAGAACAAGCTTTCAAATAAAATCACAATGTGACTTAAGCTTCAAATTAATAAAAGGATTCCATGAATATAGAGATATTTTCTATGCAGCTAAAATATACTGGATTACCGTCTTCATACAAATAAAAATTTGCAAATATTGACAGTGATAAATTTGTTGTGTTCTTGTTTTCTTCACTTTTGGGCGGTTCAGTAGACAACTAAGAAATTATTTGATAAATAAAATAATAAAAATGGATATTCGAAACAGAAGCATAAAGGAGTTATTATATTTATGAAAAAATGAATTTGAACACAGAAATTATTAGAAAATACATTTTAACTTCGAATATCTGAATGTAAATATATTGATTTTGCTTTTTAAAATGAAAAAATAATTATTACAAATAGTGATGTATTAAAAATGAATGCCGATATATCTACTGTGATAAAATATTCATTTTGTGTATTATTTTATACTTTATTACTAAGTTGAACGGATCTTGATTTTATTAAATTAAGTAATACAAAACCGTTAAAGTAAGCACGCGTATATAATTAAACAAATAATTATATCACTATTGAGATGATCTACTTGAAATTTGTTATTTATGAAGTGAAATTCACCTTCAATAAAGTTAATAAATGATTGATATAAACAACTATTAATCATTAATGTTTATATTATTAATGGAATAATAATCCTAAAAACTGCAAAATGTTTCCAATATTCATAGTCTATAAACGAATTTTATATATTTAAATGTGATATCTTTTACAGCATACGTGTTGTATTTATATTTTTATTATGTATGTGATTATTTGTCCTCCTTCAAGCCATTTAACAGGGTATTAATGAGAGTCACGTGAAAATATGTAGCAAAATTTTCAGCGGACGGCTTTCTGTTTACACAGCCGGCCATTTTGATTTTTTTGACAGTTTGGTGGATGACTTGTTATTATTTGGCGGTTACATCATTGAGAAAACTGCTTGATTCCGTCGATTGTGCGCAGTCTAAACGTGACAAACGTTCCGTCGAAAGTTGTTGCACGTAATAAACAAATTGAATATTGCTGAAGTTTGGATGGCGGTGATATTATAATACATGTATGCGAAGACGATTTTTTCATAATGTCAGATATGTATAAAGAAGTAGTTCTGTAGTGAAATTGATAAAGAGGTTGAGAAAAGCGGTCGGTATTTCTAAAGTGGTAAAATGAAAATATACAGTAGACCCCCCGATAACACGATTGCGGAAAACTCGTTTTTCATTCAAATTTGCAACTGCTCCTTGATGATAAGTTATAATTGTGCTGTGCCGCATGCGTTTGCTCTGATTTTCCATGAATATGGTAGCACCAATAGCCCAATAGTTAGCGTAGATAGCAGACTCTCCGATAACACGCAGATATCCTCCGATCTGCCGTGTTATCGGGGAGTCTACTATACCTTCCTAAATGTTATGATTATCCGCTGGTTGACGGATGCGATACAATGTTATAAATTATTATCCCATCTACAAGGAGGAATTTTTGAAGATTCAAATTTCATATAAGTAATACATTAGCTATCATGATATCCAACCATAATCATAAAACTAAGATCTACCGGTGATACTGTTGGAACAAATATAGTAAAAAACATATTTTGTAACACGCGACTTCGCTTAGTGACTTTACATTGTCAACTGATGAATATTTAGCATCTAAAGTGTGAATCAGAAGAGAGCAGAGAAAACAAAAAATGGATTAATTTGGTTTTTCTTTACAATAGTCTGTTTTTTTTGTTAAAAAACATGCACCGGTTTAGTTTTGATACATTATTTTTACTCGCTGTTTCCGAATCGTGCTTCTTAAGTGGATATGCTTAATTTTTAAACGTTCCGATGTCTTCTAATCACCTGTAACTTAAATGTCTCAATTTGGGTGCTATATTGGAATTTTATATAACAAAACTACGGATGATTGAGTTTGAGCATAGTGTCACCTAGCTGATGAATTATTGTTACAAATTTCGTTATAAATTGATGACATTGTCCATTTAATGCTGGATAAAGGTGCTGAATTCGTAAGATAGACCGGCGCATAGTTTTATACTGTAGAAAAAGTGATTGAATACAAGCTATAGAGACGAAATAATCGGAACAGCTTCGTCTGCACGTGAAAATGCAGTGGACGCTATTAATTGAATACGTATTACTTAGGTATCGAATTTCGCTGTTTGATATCCATTCTTTTCATTTAAACAAAGCCTTATAAATAACAAAAATTACAACCGTATGTACGCATTTCCCATTAAAGTCACAACGCAGTTCTAAATACTTAGTTAAAATGATTTTCATGAAAATGTGTTTTGTTTAAGATATATGAAAGGAAGGGTGAAAGAAAGATCACTGTTAAACTCGCAAAATGAGTTCATGATGCCATCTTGTGGGGAATTTTGTATGCTATAAAATGGCGCACTAAGAACAAATTAATAAAAATCGCAATCTAAACTCTGAGCCCAGAAAGAAAAAATTGAGAGATCAATGTAACATACATTCGTCGACAAAAAAATCGTTGAACACTTGGATATTACTACACAGCAGGTAAAGTTTTTATTATAATAAGTTGAAGCAATGAATGTGTAAGACATCTTTGAATTTTGAGCCAAGTATGTAATATAATAATAAAGTAACACAATTTTTCGCTTTATCTAAAAATGTAATCAATGTAATAATGATCTTTCTTTCTTTCTCTGTAACATTCATATAAAATTTTGTCGGTCCTGTATTGAAGTGGTTTTTCCCTTACATCATCATTCAGCTTTTTCTTTCCGAAATCGAGAGATCGAGTGACTGAATAAAAAGCAGTTTTTGAAAAGACAGCTTAACTTGAGATGCTCCATAAAGATTTCATATGCTCCACATTGGGAGCGACATGGTTGAAAAATAATTGTTAATTAATGAGCTTAACTTTGGGAGTGAATAAGGTGAACAATTAGTGGATCAGGAGCGAATCTTGTAATATTGAAATCGTATTACGGATTTCCGGATTATACAGTTCGGGAACTAGGGAAAGTACCGACGTAATCTTTAAATAGGTCAGTCTGACGGCATTCTGGCTATAACGCAGCTAAAACGTATTTACAATATGAAGCCGACTACTGAAGTCATTTGGAAAATTTAGTTTTTTGGATCGGATCCTAGCCACTGCAAATGAAAGACATTCTCAAAATTCTTATTGTAATATTTGTATCAAATTTGGATTATTGAGATTTTGTACACTTCCATGTATTTTGTCACTAACGACCCGGGTTTAGCCTTTCGGCATCTTCAGGCATTCGAGCACACTCATCAATCAATTCTCGAAATGTAATTGATTCTCTAAATGTTAAATCAGGTATCAGTGTGGCTCTCAGACGTATAATATTTTACCTCGTAAATAATATTTGTCGTATTTGTATCATCAAAACTATGGTTAAACTTATTTTAGTTTAGCTATATATACTATTTTAAAAGAGCTAGACAATATTATGTCATCTCAATTATTACAAAATCATAGCTTTTATTTAAAACTGTGGTTAGTTTTGATGTTAAGCCGAAATAACTATTAACTAATCAATCAAATTTTGTAGAACTGAATACTTTGATATTTTATCCTATTATTTACACTAGGAACTTACATATTTTGCTCAAGGAGAAGAAATGCGAGGCAAAATAATATTATATCTGACAATTACATTTATAATTCACACTAGTGATTGAAGTTTGTATAAATATCAGACTCTTTACAATTTTTAAAACGTCTCAATTGATTTGGGAGTTATTTGCACTGCTATTTCATTAAGTTTCTGCTGTACAAGGCTTAACCCTTTTAATGACAAATTGCCGGAAATTCGGCCGTCCACTTTTATAGATAAATTTATACATATGTACATAGACCATGTTTTGGCAAAAGGGAGTAAATCTCAGAAAATAAAAACAGGATGCGCGGAAAACGTTTTTAATGATTTTGAGCTAAAGTCAAAATAACTTTACACAAACTTGAAGTGCATGATGAGCAGTAAATTAGTGTGTTATTTTTATGATCTGATGATAATTGAGCAAGTTATTAAAAAACAAAAACATTAAAATTAATTTCTGTTCGAAGGCATGGATGTTTTTGATACTTAAAATTCCTCCTCTCCCTTAAAAACCTCTCTTTTTTTCGAAAAAAGTAGGGATAGGGCTAGGGCAGATGGAGTGGTTAGCTAATCGCTCTCAAAATCAAAAGATTGAACGCAAATTATCCTTCATTAAAAAATATATAACTTTGAACAGTGACATCCTCATTTCGTTGGTGTTACAAGAAGTATGCCCAAAAGAAAGAGAAAAATATAAAATGGATTAATATAAGCGACCCCTATCTTGGGCGAAGCCTGGTAAATTCTCCCCCCCTCACATTTCCTCTCGCAACGTGGACCATATGGCCTCCTAATCAAGGTATTTAAACTGAAGTTTTATATGAGAACTGCTTGTTACTCAGTTGATTAACCTTTCTTTTTTCGAAGATTCTAGACATAGAAGGATGGGGCTAGGACAGGGCTAGTAATTAGCTAATCGATCTCTTTACACCCTGATTTTGAGGATCGGAAGGGGGTTTTAGACATCACAAACATTCAGACTACGAACAGAAAACCATAAATCAATGGAATGATCAATTTATGAAACTGCCCGCAACGGGAATTGAACCCGAGACATGCGTAACCGTAGGCAACGACGTTACCAACTGCGTCACGACACTGAAATGTCACAAATAATAATTGTTTATACTTGAATCGTAAAATTTGTAAAAAATCAAAAGATTGAGCGGAAAATTATCCATCATTTAAAAATATAAAACTTTGAACAGTGACATCCTCATTTCATTGGTTTTACAAGAAGTATGCCCAAAAGAAAGAGAAAAGTGTTAAATGAATTAATATAAGCGACCAATATCTTGGGCGAAGCCGGGTAAAATAAATACTACTATGTTTATATTTTACATAATAAAACATTACGAAATAGTATAAATATAGCGTAAATTGAAATGTGTATGATTAATGATTTTTTTACGAGTAATTTTATACACGCGAAGACGCCCAGATTGCAATACCTTACTTTATGTTTCTTTATCCCGAGGTTGGTGGCTAAATATAACCGACGGCAAGATAGTCACCGTCAGGTCTCATACACTTAGGCTGAAACGTACTGATTCGAATTTAGTTTATAAATAACACGGAATCTATTATAAAGATGTCTTAATCACCACCGAAGTGGCTACAGCCAGTTGAAACGTGTAACAGCTCAATATTAGGTGTAATTTTGCTTTCGTTTTAAAAAAGAATTGAAAGCCCCTGGTATAAAATAATGGAGAAGAATTGAGAGACAGGCAGATGAATCAAGACAAATATACTGTCGTTGTAAGCATTATTGCAAAATTGTACATCTGAAAAATGATAACTTTATCGAATTGAAACAGGAACAAAAAAAACACGTATTTAATATTAAATGTATATACTTAACCATGATTATTTTCGCTAGTATTATTTTTTATGCATTTAAGGGTGATTTTTGAAGTATTAATAATAAAAAAGCAGACAACGCATAATAGCAGCATATACAATTTTACAATGGAAACAACGATGTATTTGTCATGATATATCTGTAATGAAAAGTACAGCACTGCAATGCGCAAGAAAAGAGTGTGTGTATGAGATAAGTGTAGAGCGAATTTTGTCAGGTGACACTACACTAGTATGGTAGCATGTAATAGTTTACTTTTTATCCGTTGTTATCTTAAAAGCTCGTTTGGAAAATCGGCGTCGTGGGCTACGGCTACGGATGTCTCGGGTTCAACTCCTGGTGCGGACACTTTTCATAAATTGTTATTTCAATCGATTTATGAATTTCTGTTCGTAGTCTGAGTGTTTGTGTTGTCTAAAAAGCTCCCTCCTCACCCACCCATCTCACGGGGCGTACTGAGCTTTACTAGCCCTACCCTTTTATCCCTACTCTCTTCGATAAATAAAGGTTGAGTAACTGAGAAACAAACAGTTCTCACAGAAAAAAAAATGTGTTAAAATACCTCCTTAATGAGACAATATGCTCCACATTTGGAACGGACATGGGAAAAATACCTTTGCTTACTTTTAACTAAAAATAAACCTTAACAAAAAATAAGCGAAAAATTATAAAAATAAACTAGCGTTCACTTTTGAAATATTGTTTAGTTTGATTTGTACACAAGTGCTCTTAGAATAGCCAATACTATTTTGTTCTATCTCCATATGTCTAGGGTACTCAACGTTATAGCAGCTCAAGATCTCAAATATTCAATCGTTTCACATCGCAAGAAACGTTTTCCACACCCCTGTACGCTAGATACCGTGGCGAAATTGTTAAATTTATTTAGTCTAAAATGTTGAAATACTGCAATAAAAAAAAAACATAGTTTTCTACTAAGGTAAGGAGAAGAGTATATATATTTTAGTACTAGCCTTAAAGAGCACGTACATTTTATTACAGAGTATTTTCGATGGATTCAGCGCAACCTTAATTCATTTTAATATAAAGTTAAAATTAATACATTGATTATTCTACTTGTATTGTGTTACCAATTGTGACGCATAGAAGCTTTTTCAGACTGAACAAAAAATGTTTTGAAATTTAGTCTAAAGATGCTTCTCAAAGACGCGAAACACGTGTCATAATCAGTAACACAATCATTAGAGTAACACAGTTATCAATTTTGATTTTATTAAAGAAGCTTAACTGGTTAACCTCCTCTATCAGAAAGGGCAAAAAATGTTGATTTTATTAGATAAAAATAATATCAGAATTAAGTAAATAAGTAAGTAAGGATTCATTATCTCTACTATATAGCATACAATACATGTAGAAATCTGTATGTCTGTCGGTCACAACAACTTCTCCCAAACGGGACGTGAAATTTTCAAATGTCATTCTGGCTGCCATTTTTAGTTCAACCGAGTTATTTTCAACGTTCAACTCTCAACTTTTAATATTAATATTTAACCTTAAACTGAGAACGATATTTTTTGACGTTTCAATGCAAAATAAAAAGAGTAATAATAATAGTCGATTAGCAACCGCTCTATACCAAATATTACGTTTTTGTTATTGTCATAGCATCATGTTGCTTAGCGACTATACATTTATTATAATATAAATGTTACAAATAATAACCGTTTATCCGAATCATAAAATTTATAAAAGATCAAAAAATTGAACGGAAAACTATCCATCATTTAAAATTATGAAAATTAAAACAGTGACATCCTCATTTCGTGAATTTTACAAGAAGTATGCTCAAAAGTAAAAGAAAAGTGTTAAATGAACTAATATAAGCGACCCCTATCTTGGGCGAAGCGGGGTAAAAAATACTAGTTAAATTATAAAACCAACGGCGATTCAATTTTTTTAATCTTTTCAAATTACTTAAATATGAGCGTACGTTTCAATTTCTATATTTTTTGTCACCGGCCTAATTTCACAATATTACGTGCAAACTCTTGTAAACATTCGTTGGTGTTATTTTACGATTATTTACAAATATTTGGTCTAAACGTTGCGTTGAATTAGCTTCTGAATTAGTCTTTTAAATATAGATTAGTGTGTGTTTCGAAATCTACCAAAACATATGCGACTCTGTTTCTAATCAAGCTGATAAAATGGCGCAGATAAAGTCAATTTAGTTAATATAATCATTGACATACAACAAAATCAGTTTAAACGTAGTTCTGTTGTCTTATAATAATTCTTGTGGAATTAAATACTTTTCTATTTTTACCTTATTAGAATGGAGTCAATCATTGACATTAAACGGTTTTGTGACAGTTGTTAAATAAGCAAAAACGAATTATTTAAAAAAAAAACAGTTTTAGTGAACTATCTTAATCAGAGATAGTCAAGTAAAACGTGGTCTACAAATATCCAGTTATGAAGAATCAAAAACCTAATCGAAAAGCGGACAAATAAGATTTTTTTAAAAGTATTTCTCTTCGACGCACGTTACTCATACGACGAAGAAGCTCGAGAGAGCACGAAACAAATCATGTAATAAGATTCAAGTTCGCGTTTCTTATTGGAAATGGGAGAGTAAGGGTGGTAAACGTTGATAAACAAGTTACAACTTATAACTTCCTGCAACTAGATTGCATGCAAACGAGTCCTGAAGAATTTCTCCTTGGATGTTCCTGGCAAAAAATTGAAACATGCGTAAGGTATAAAGCCATAGCGGGTACAAAGTTGAGTACCCTAGGCAAATAATATTGCTCAATATACATTGAAGACATATCGATGGCTTTATACACAGAATAGTCAATTCCTTTGGAGCTAATTTTATAGTATAAATTTTAAACTGTATATTAATACATATAAAATAATAGCGTAAATGTATTTATCTAAAACGATTCACATTTTGATTATTTATGTATTTTTTAAAAAATATATCTCAATATTTGGATTAGTTCATTTTTTATGAATATTTAAAGGAGTTAGCTCTTTAGTATATAACTTTTTCAATTTTATTTGAAGGAGTTGGCCCTTTTTCATATTTACTTAATACTAATAATATTTTTTCAAGTATTTATTGAGTTACCTATGAAAGAAACAACGATAATTATTAGACAAAATACAAAATTGATAGTTTTAAATAAATAGTAGATCTTACATTTAATGTTCTTGAAAAAGTTGTATTCCACAAATAATACCTTTTCTTTAAGTTTTATACAGTTTATAGAAAAACTCCCAGCAATCGCACCTCACACTGACAGCTCTTTTGTTGGATCTTTTTACTTGTATCGAAATAAATAGATGGAGTTTGCTGTTTTTTCTGCGGTCTATTTCGTGAATTTGAATTATATTTTGTTAACAAATTTCTTCTTAATAGGTAGAGCAGTAATACAGGAAGCTATTGGAATGAAAAAGTCACTTTTACCCAAAAGTGGAGTTGGCTCTTCTGTGTATTTAAGACGTCGATACATATAGTTTTCGTAAACAACACACGTACATACAATGTAACTACAAGTAAGAAATATCTTTTTAAAAACACTATGTTATCTCTGATTTCTAATAACACATATTGCAATTGAAAATCTGTACCTAAAAAAAAAAGATGTGTTAAAGAAGTAAATTCAAACAAAAACCGGTTTTGTCCATGGCGTTTAAAAATACGACAGTGGGGATATTGCAATGATTTTGAGAATGAATTTATTATTTTAGGGTGTTCGAAAGCTCTGGAGTGCAGTAAACGCTATGAAGTTATTTATTAACTCCATGGATTTTTGGCGAAAGAAAAAATAATGAATAATACTTCCGCACTGCGATCCGTAAATCAGCTGAACATTTTATAAATTACGACTTTTCCGAATACCTACACAACGCATAGCACGTGGTCGCCATTATTGTCCATTGCCAAAACTCCGAGACAAATTATCTATGATGACACCAAATTGGCGATGGTCGATAAATAATCCATGACGCGGCAAATAACAATGGCCGCCGATCGACCGAGCAGCTGATCGGGATTATTTTATTTGTTTTTTCCTATCGTCATTTTGGCAATGTGGATTTTGTTTCTCGCGTGAAAACTGGCAGCGATACGCGAATTGAACGGAAATCATTATATCCCGTGCCAGATTATTTTTTCTGCCGCTTGAAGCGAGAAAGCATAATGATAGTATTACATTCATAAATGAAAGTTCAGGCAAAAACATTGCTATGCCGCTCGCTTGCATGCTAACTTTTTTTGGCACAAATGTAATTTTTTCACTAATCACTCATTCCATTCAGTTGATTCAGGGAAAACTGTGATAAACAAAGTAATGCGGAAAATTATGATGGACGAGAAGGAAAAAGTAATACTTTGAAGAATAATCAACTTTTGAAACGTTGACGATTGTGTCATGTCAATTGGTATCTTGAATCATTTAAAAACACAGAATAATAATTTGTGGGATCAAAATTGATACTTAACTAAAATTCAGCGGAACAAAAAGAACCACAATTCATGCCATTGTTCACAATATATTTTTAGTTTTCCCTAAGCCCACAGTGCTGATAGTACTTTAGTCGTTTAATTTTAACAGAATTAGTATATTGAATAATTCAGCACGCTTTCGTAATCATTCATTGAAAAATATAATGTCCCTGATCTCTCTTTGATTTGAATGACGGAAAAAGGTAAATAGTAGTATTAAAAAGTTATTTATATCGTCAATCGAAAATATTTCGGGTTATGAAGGAATATTAAAGAATGTAAATAATTTAATCATGATTGACAGATTGAAAAATCTTAAAAAATACAAACTATACACGTACCGTCACCAAGGTTCTACCTGCAAAAACTGAAACTGTTCAGGAGAAGCAATGAAAGAGACAATCGCATTAGAGACTGTGATTTCCTTCAAGCGGTATTTCTATTTATGTATGCAGATGGAACCTTGATGCACTGTAAAATTTGTTTATTTTTAAGATAGAACATTTATCTAATTTAATTTTGATGGATTTACGGGCAATTGTAAGGTTTTTTTAAATGCAGATATAACCGTATTTTGAATGCGAATAATACTGAATTAAAAAGTGATCTTGTGAAAAAACTGCAGATGGAACCATGTTTACCCAAGGCGACGATACGTTTATATAAAAATATAGATTTTATTAGTTACGTGTAAGATATGATGTAGGATTAAAAACATTTGATTTCAGACGAAGACGTGGTTATGTGAAAGAGGTCATCATTTAATCAGCCACTATGTTTAATTTAGAAAAGAATTAAGTTTTGAAATTATTGCTTTGCATAAATCAGATTAGTTTATAAATTTATTATGTTTGAGTTTCTTTTTTGCAACGGCTACATTATAATAATTTGATTAAAATGAGAATACAAATAATTCGATTTGAAGAACTTAACAAACAAGCGGCTGATATTTTCTCAAGGCGCATTTCTCCATTCCATAAAAGTGCATTATTTACTTTTCGAGCTCCGCGTGATGCAATCAATAATGCAAGTCACAGAGCTGCGACTCTCCTCTGCAGGAGTGTGATCGAAATGCAAAGGACGAATGTGGGATTCCCCAATCGGTATTAAGTCAATTGCATTCGATGCGATGCACTGCCGAATGCGTCGGAATGTCGCATAATATGCAATGCAGTTATATGTGCATTTTATTATTATAGCTTAGTAATTACTTCAGAATACGGTGATCTTACGGGATCGTAGGTCAGCAGGAAAGATTTATCGCTTTTATGTATGGACAGGTGATGAATTCATTAAAACTAACGACGTATCTGTTTTATCCTAGGTAAGGTTGTAAAATATTCATCAGTTGTCAAGTTTTTAGTTACAATATAATAAGTATAGGAACCAAGATGTAGCAAAATAAGTCTATAAAGCTTTAACGAGTTTATGTTGAGTCTAAAATAATGAATACATTTTCTTTTGTGTAAATTATTGCCAGAGAGTCATCCAACTCTTGTTGAAAACAGAAAATGACATACATATACATAAAAAGCCATTTTTTTACTATTTCAAGTAATAAGGTAAACATAGCTAAGTATTTCTTTATTTTCTATAGATATATGCATTCAAAAAATACAAATTACAAGTAAATTATAAGTATATAATAAGTATATTTAGTTCCACTAGAATTATAAATTATAGTTCATAGCTATTTCAGTTTCATGCAATTAGCTGAACTATTTACAAACGTATTTCGATCTATCTTATTATACTAAATGGTGCATATCGTCGCTGTTCTGGAAGAGAACACTAAATCGAAAAAATGACATAATGAGTTTGTCATACCAAGATGTTCCTTATTTCAAACTTTTATTTTTATGAATTATAATTTTATTTAAAAACAGTTTTGTACACACAAACAAAATGAAAAACGTATGGCATTTCAAGCATCTGGCAAACTTTAAAGTCCAATTACTCAAAACTAGTATTTTCCCGGTTGGTGTCTTCTTTCAGGACAACGACGATATGTTGTATATTCTTTTATATTCTTAGTATACAAAGATACAATTAAATCAGCTTAAACATAGTTCTGTTGTCTTATAATAATTCTTGTGGAACTAAATACTTTTCTATTTTGTATCTTATTAGAACGGAGTCCTACCGAGTAAAGTGCTGATTCTGTCGATAGACTGTTTTGATATTCAATGATTAATTTCATAGAAAAATTGCTTAGTTTTAAACTCTTCAATTAACAATTGAGACCATATGCGGAAAAACAGCGATAGTCATTATTGTTAAACACATTTATCCAGTAAAAGATTTTTTGATGAATAAACCGTGTTCTCAATAAAATTACCTAAACCATCTTCATTCATCAAAGATAAATATTTTAGATAAAGTGTACCTCCACAACAACCAACCGCTATTATCTCTGATCAATGTTTTTAGGATAACTCTGTTTTTCAGCATATGGGCTCAGTTGTTCATTCGTCTGACGACTGATGATGTAACAGAAGTCATGAATTGGTGAGAAGTTTATTTTAAAGATAGCAATTTAATTTGCGCCATAATAGTCTATAAAAACATTTAATGTGATTAAAATTTTGCATAATATGAAATGGTTTATTTCGATTTAAATGCATTGCAGTTGCACGCTAGTCTAGTGTTTCGATAACCATTTAAATTCGAAAGCCCGTAAATAAGTGGAACTCGTTGAATAAATTAAAAAAAAATTCGGGTCCGTGTTCAACGTCGTTGGCTTCTGTTACGGATGCTAAAGGTTCGAGTCCCAGCTCGGAAAGTTTCATAAATTGAATTTTAAATCGATTTATGGAATTATGTTCGAAGATATGGATGTTTGTGATGTCTAAAAATTACTCCCACCCACCAATCCTAAAACCGGGGCGTAGCGAGAGCGATCAGCTAACCACTAGTCCTGTCCTGGCCATATCTTACTTTCACAACTCTTCGAAAAGACGAGGTGTTGAGCAACTGAGTAACAAGCCGTTCTTGCAGAAAGACTTCTGATGAGATACTTCTGGAGGCCATATGCTCCACATTGGGAGCGGAAAAAGCTCACCATTTTTTTTATTATTGAAGTTTCGTTTTAAGAACCGTCTCACGACAAATTTTTTTTTTAATGTTTACTGAATCTTTAAATATTTGGTTTATCTTTAAATCCATTAGCGCAAGTGAAAATATTATTTTTTTTCTTAAATCGGTCTTCGTTTTTGACCCAGAAGTATTGTTACGACAAATGACAATTTATCTAACTAAAATGACGTTCATTTCCATTTTCCATGCCCAAAAAATCTAGAACTATAGTAAGACTACGTACGAATTACGCGATAATGACATACGTAGTAATTTACCTAATTCATAAATGAGGCGATGGGCTTGCACTTGTCATGAATAAGGTAAAATTTTGCCCATTTCATGTTGTAAAAGATTTCACACACTCGGCGTAATATATACATTCCAAAAATTATAAATTCATTCTAAAGAGGGCACAGAAAATAATCAAGAAAAGTTTTCAAATAATTAACTATCTTTGTACAGTACTGGTATTTGGCGTTCTAATATATATCGTGAATTTTATTAAGTGCGCCAATTTATTATAGGAGACTAGTTTAGTAAACACAGGTTAGAAGTTCCAAACAGAACGCAACCGCGACCTAAATTTTAACGAGCGAATTTCGCAAATATTTATTATAGCAACACACCAATTTAGAACAAAACACAAAGCACATACGGCCACCGGATATGATACGAATTACCAGACCTGCTCTGATATTAAAGCTTTCCAATGCAGTAATATCAAATTAGTATTTATCCAAGGACAAGGCAAGAGAGAAATATTTTAACTCTATGTTAATCAAGTATTTATTGGACACATAATACTATTGGGCTTCTACCTCTATTATCCGGACCTTGATTATCTTGGTATTTTTAAACAAACACAACATTTTCAATATGTACAGGATGAGACGAAGAAAATGTCACCGATTGGTGAAATTGTGATGTGATCGGTCCTGGGTTCCGAATTTAAAACTATGAGGAAACTGAAATTTTCTTATGACTTAAGCGTTCGTACTAGCTACTTTAGACATTATTGAAGTACTTCAATACCGTCATCTATGAGTATTTTATATTTTGTATTGTATCGTTAAAACTAAAAATGCAGTAAATGCATATCTTTCAGTTTCCAGAATCAGAAAATAATATTGATTTTTCTGAATTACTTTCAATGAAGTTTTGCAGCCTCTTTCATTAGAAAGGTAGTATAACATGATAATAATCATTTGATTTTTTTACTAAGGTAAACATTTATTCTATTTGCGTCCTATATTTAATACGTCAGACCATGACGGCTATCTGGATAATCATTTCAAACGTTTTCTCAATATTTACTTCAAAGCCCATAAAGTCCACAATGTATACATTTCCTTCAACCTGCAATGTTTCACGGTAAATCAATTAATCCTGTTTAAGTGGAGCAATAGCGGGAATCGACATTAATAGATTATCCGATGCAATCATTTAATGCATTTCAAATGCATTAAAACAATGGGAAGAAACTGCATACAGAGGTGAGGAAAAGTGTTTTAGCATTCTACTGCTGTGGTGCGGGTTAACGACTGGTGCCCGACCTTACCAAACATTCCCCGCATACAAAGTGTGCAATTTATGTTACATATGAACCTTTTATTTACATTAATGTGGATGGCCGGCTTTAGTATGTAAAATTTTTGTTCAAAACATGAAAGAACGAGCCGTAGTTGCTAAAATAAATTCTCAAATTTCGACAATTTTTCCGCTTATTTGTTTCGAGACATTGTATATTGCAGTAGTTTTTCAATTTTACAAACCCATTGTTTTTTTTTTTTTACTTAATATACCCAGTGGTTATAAGATTAAAAGATATATCGCACATCCCGAAGGAAAGTGTAGTAAATCAAAAATTTATTTACGTTTTATATCGAAATTGTATAGTAAACATGATAATCTACACCTCATAAAAACCGTATAATGATCAGTTCATTAATACACCGCGAGGAACCACTAGTTTCTCTTTTCTACGGGACCGTTTGTTCGAAGATTTTAAGTTTTTTGAATTTTGTTTTCGCTCTCCTTAACTTTTTTTGATTTAGTACACTTTTCATCGAGATGTGCGATATCTGCATATTAAATAAATAGGAAAATAATAAATAAGTTTTATTTTAATATAGTAATTCAGCTGAATTTAGTTGTCAGATGGTATGTTATTTTTTAATTAAGTGCGTAAAAAACAAACTCACATTTCGTCAAACATTTTACAACTGGAAAATTTTGGAAAATTCAACCACTATATACGTAAGATCTGTACGTAGTCTGAGTGTTTGTGATGTCCAAAACCCCCTCCGACCCATCTGATCCTCACGGGGCGTAGTAAGAGCGATTAGCTAACCACTAGTACTGTCCTATCTCTATCCATCTATCTCTACTTTCTTCAAAAATAGAGAGGTTGAGCAACTGAGTAACAAGCAGTTCTCATAGAAATTCTGTTAAGATACCTCCATTAGGAGACCATACGCTCCACATTGGGAGCGAACATGGAAAAAAAATATAATATCATCATTGACTGAGAGTAACACAAATGTACCAAAACAATAACAAGTCATGCATGAGTCATGAACACCTGCATCTTAAAATTTGTCATATGGCAAAAAATGACGATTCCAATATTTACTAAGGGCCGTTTATATTAATATATAAATAATATTATATATTAATTATATATTAATATATAAATAAATATATTTTATTTAATAATACATTATATAGTGAACAATAAATTATTGGTCCATTTTTTTCGACCGTGCAAAACAAAACAGTATAAAAAAACCGTGCAAAAAGAGAACCTTGTGTACTTAGCTTAGAAATCTAGGAAGAATTTTTCATTTTAGTGTGGTTTTCAATCGTTTAGCGTAATAACAATAATTGCTGTATTTGTCTGATTGGTTATTATCTAAATATACAAATTACCAAAAGATAAGATATATTTCAAGTCCACGATATAGAACAACTAACTGTTACTTATGGTAAGAAAAGCACTATATATTTACTTACAGACAAAAGTAGTGAAAACAGCTGATTTGAACCAATTGGCACACTGTTTTATAATCGATAGCGATTCGCTTCACTGTATTATTACGTTCAGTAAACACGCCGTGAGTTACATACTATAACTTGGCTTGAGACTGCCAAGTAATAAAATGCGACACGCACGCTAAAATCTTCGGAAAATTTCTCAGTGATGTAGAAAAGACAGAGATAAAATACATCTTTCCATCTTGTTCATTGAATCAGTCGAATTTAATAATAAAGTGAGAAATACATTATTATAATGTAGTGTGTCTCGCTTTTTCGACAGAGTGAAAATATTTATATTCATAAATTATATGAAAATAAGTTGGCAAGGTTCCTTCTCCAGCCTGTTGGCAGGCAAATTTTGTTTTTAATTGTTCAGCTGACGATAATTAGAAGATGACAGATGCACGATGTCTTTCTTTCTCGATACGATAACGAAATATATTATTTTGAACGAAGAAATACTGAAAGCTTTACATTAAAATCAATCAACATACAGAAGGTAATATTAGAAAGCTAGTAACCGTACCCGTCATAGATGACGGTATTGAAATTGAAATACTGAATGTCTAAAGCAACTAGTACGTCGGAACTGTGTGTGCATTGCATAAAATTTTATTTTATATATACACTGCGAACACTTAGGTCATGGGAAAATTTCATACCTACATGTGATATGTGATAATAATAAAACGTCTACAGAGCGATCTGGGTTATTATAAATATATAAGATGCTAGAGTAGTGGAATATCGTGTAGTTTCCTACATATATATAAAATATTATAAAAAGTCAAATATTTAATTATTTAAGTTATTCCAAAATTCAAGACAATGTCTATTTTACTGATTATCCGTTTGATTTAAAAAAAGTATTTTATTCTATAAAGTGATTTGTCGGCGTCCGTGGCGCAGTTGGTAGCGTCGTTGGCTAAGGTTAAGGATGTCTCGTGTTCAATTCCCGATGCGGACAGTTTCATAGATTGATCTCTCAATCGATTTATTGATTTCTGTTCGTAGTCTGAGTGTTTGTGATGTCTAAAACTCCTCCTTCCCACCCATCCGACCCTAACGGGAAGTAGTGAGAGCGATTAGTTAACCACTAGTCCTGTCCTAGCCCTATCCTATCCCTACTCTCTTCGAAAAAACAGTTGGGTAACTGAGTAACAAGCAGTTCTCATAGAAGTATTCTGTTAAGATACCTCATCATGAGACCATATGCTTCACATTGGGAGCGGACATGCAAAAAAAAATATTCAAACATTAACAAAGAGTCGAGTTTATGGCTTAGAAAAAAACATAGACTTTCTCAACCGTAACGGTCAAGAGTAAGACCAAACTGAGCGCAACTCTTAAACGCCCGTCAGGAAGGAAGGCCACGGGAAATATAAGTTCAAACATATGATACGTTTAGTGTAATAAGTTTGAACTATGAACGCTACTTTTGTGTTATTGTACCAATCATTGGGAGAGGATATGGTTAAGAAATAAAATAATAGTCAATATCACCAATCTCTCACCATTGTCAATTTTTTATAATGGACCCGCAAAGTTTTACGTCTCCAACGACTCACCAGTAGAATGCCACTTGTTTCTCTGGTACCAGCTGGCATTTAGAGTGATACCCCAATAGAAATATACGAGAAGCAGGTATTAGACTCTCCATTCACGCATCTGAACTACAGTTGGCAAGCCTTTCTGGACAGGGTTGCCAAGACAGAACAAATAAAGACGCAGAATTTATATTGACCACGAAAATATAATGGCGATTGCTCAATGGAAAGAAATATTTAACATCAGGGGAAAGGACTAAGAGATCACAGCCAAAATATAGAGTAGGCATTAGAACGCAGCATAATATTATTCTTTGGCGTTTATTTCGGTCGGCGTTTGTTTTAAGTTAAAATTAAGTAAAAATGACTATCACTGTATACGAGGACGAATTGTTCCGTTTTTCAGGAAGAATGAGCACTTCCAGCTTGGCCGGTTAGTATGATAAAGGTACATGCACTAATATGAGTCAGTATGCTGATTGTATCCTTTGGGAATGCCCAGACATGAACAGCGAATGGGAAAAATTGCCCAAGACGAAATGATCAGTCAGATCGGTCAGCTACGTCGGTCATGTCAACTTGGTCGCATCTAGAGCAAATGACAAGGCATTCAAAGATTTCACGGCGTCCTATGGCAAGCAAATGGAATTCAATTCATAAAAGCTCTTCATTTTATTTTTATTTTTGCACACTAGTGTGCATGCAATGAGCGGAGGAATTTTTTCTCTGATATTCTTGCAAAATGATTGAAACACGAATAACGTTCACTTTTAAGGTGTCAACTGTCAATTCTTGGTGGAGAGGTTTTATATTTAAAAAAAAAACACAATTTGTTTGTACTACTTGGACCGGTTTCGCTAAGGACGAGCATTATAAACTGACGAATAACGTTATTACGCTACGGAATACACACTGTAGTAAAAAATTAAAGTCAAAACAGGTACTGGTTGGTACAACGTTTAGTACTTTAAGGCAGTAGTCGCCAACCTTCCGGACCTTATTAAACTCTCAATTTTGAATCTCGTGAACTAGGGCATTCAATCCCGGACCCCTTTTCTGATCCCGGGATTGAAAAAAGTCAGGTTTTTTTGTTTGAAATTGCCAAAAATAAATAAATATAAAACCCCGGAATTTGCATTTCATAAAACATAGGAGGATAGATAGGTATGTTTCTAAAGACGCATAAATAAAAAAAAAATTACACTATCCTACGAATGTCAAATTGTAGCGGAAAGTTCTACGCCGTAGACCTTTAAATGAGTTTACATAGAACAAGACAATTAATTATTTCTCTATACATTTACATTTTCATATTGGCTATGGAAAAGAAATATAATTATATATTCAATACGAAGTCATAATTATATTGATATTGTATGCTTTTTCGAAGTAATTTTATAAAGTTTTGAATAATAGATAGAATAATATATTACATTTTTAAAAATCATTGACAATTATTCCATTATTGACCCGCAAGACCCATTGTGTATAGTTATTTTTATTCTTTTTTATTGGAGCTGGTAAAGAAGTTACAGAGCTATATGTACATAATATTCTTAGTTTAAGGAAAACATAGACAAATTATTTAGTTCCATAAAAATATAGTGGTTAGTTATTTCTACTATGAATTATGAAAAGAATAGTTCTGACGATGGTGCGATGTCAAGATAACTATCAAATATATTTAATAATTCTTGTGGAATGAAGTACGTTGCTGGTTTTAACTTATTATAATGAAGTTTTTCCAACTAAATGAAAATTCAATCAGTAAGAATCAATAATACGGTACTGTGTTTATAGAGTTGTTTATCTTTTTTAGTAAATAAAACCTTACAAAATACATTTTTAGATTTGTGTTAAAGGTGGAATTCATAATTTGAAAAATGAGTCAAGAATTAAATATAGCAGTAACAAGTTTTAGATAATTAAATTCATTCAGATAGTAAATTTTGACAACCCTACTAAAACAACGACCTATCTCAATGAACGTAGTGTAACAATTTTATTGATAATGCTAAAATTTGGCAAATCACCTTTTAATCAAGAATTTCTTAAAAATGTGTATCGAGTCATAGCTAGCAATCTACTGCCAAACATCTGATGTTCGGAATTTGAAAATTCTGGCAACCCTGAAGATTAGTTTTTACTGCAATTTGTGAATTGATTTATTAGATGTTGTTTTTTTATTTTAACACGAAAAAACGCGTGCCTCATTAATGTTACAGGTTTGATTTTGCATTATAGTGCAAAATTTATTTTCTTCCACGTGCTTACTAGACATGACGTGACGGGATGTTTTGATGGCAAAGCCAGGAAAATGTTTTCGCTTTATGGGACTATAATGATTTTAAACTTCCTTTTCAGTAATTAATTGTTTTATTAACAGTAAAGTAATATTTACCGTAAACCAAACGCAAACTGCCTACCACTAATTTTAAATTATATTTTACATTATTTTGCCGTTATTTAAGTACATAATTTGTCAGTCCCGTAGCCGAGTTGTCTAATGAACTTTCATTTATTTTAAAAATAAAATACAGTTTGTACTACTTCCACATGTTTATAATGGTCAGGACCGGTTTCGCTCATCTCGAGCATTATCAACTGATAAAGATACAATCATAAAAGGGCTACTTATGTAATTATGTTTTATTTTAAAAATATAATGCCTTTTCACCAAGAATTGGCAGTTAACACATTAAACCGGACTTTCGTCTACTGATTTATGGATTTTAACCGCAAAACATTTGATATTTGTATGCCTCCCAACTCAAAATCTTGAAATCGTTAGCAACAATTTAATTTTTAGTGCGTTCCTAGTTTCATATTTCTTACGATACCCCTCTTCGAAGAGGTTTAACGACTGACAACCGGTTCTAGGAAGAATAAATTTTCTAGACTGAAATGCTTGATTAACTTTTCATATGCTCAAAATTAAAGGGGACCTGATAATAAAGACGAATTTAAATTGAATTTTGTCGCCGACTTCTTAGATAACTAATTAAAAAATATCGGCTGAGGGTACTTGACGGAACTTTAATATCAAATTTGAATTTTCTGTTGGCCAATTTTTTCGTTATTTTCATCAGATGGTAAATAATATAAACATTTAAAATGACAATGACATGTCCTTTTTAATCTGGTTAAAATGAGTTTTAGCATAATGTTAATAATACTATCAAAAATTAATGTTAGCCAGAGAGATCAAATTTGTGTTCTCATGTGAATTTCAAAGATGATAAAATCTTCAATCAACTATCTAATGATGTGTAAAGAGCGTCAAAAAAGTCGTACATAATTCATTGATCGTAGGTAAGAATTTATATCATATTATAAATTTAACTATTTTGATGTTCTTAACTATACTAACAATATAAGTAACATTTAAATTCGATCGTAAATTGATTAACAGCTTCTATTGGGAGTGTACTATTTGCTCCACATTGTTATCGGCCATGGTTTTGAAAAATAAATATATATTTTTTAAATCATATCCACTCTCAATGGTATATGACCTTCTGATGGCAGGTATCGCAATAGTAATTTTTCTGCTTGTAACGCTTGTTACTCAGTTGCTCAACCTCCGTTATTTTTTCGAAGAGATTACGGATAGAAGGATTGCCATAGGACAGGACAAGTAATTTGCTAATCTTTGTCGTTACATCCATGCATTCGAACAGACATCCATAATTTAAGATATCGACTGATAGTGCTTGATGGAATTTCAATATCAAATTTGAATTGTTGAAATTTTGTACATTTCCATGTATTTCGTCACTAACGACCAGATTTTCGCCTTTCGGCATCTTCAAGCATTCGAACACACGAAAAACTCGAACTGACAAACAGTAAATAGTTTATATCGTTTATATATAAATCTATTTACTGTTTCTCAGTTCAAGTTCGTTCGTGTGCTCAAATGCCTGAGGATGCCGAAAGGCGAAACCCGGGTCGTTAGTGATGTAATACATGGAAATGTACAAAATTTCAAGAAATCAAATTAGATATCCATAAATTGAATGAAAAATCACTTTATGAATCTGTCCAAACTAGGATTCGAACGCGTGTGATCCGTAACCGTAGCTGACGATGTTGACCACTACACCACGGACCCGGCTATGTATATAAGCCAATAATATGGTGTTGAAAGAATGTGGTCAGATCGCTTCATTTTCATTTTTATCAATATCGGAAATTTATTAATCTTTGGTTGCATTTTTCGTCGGCGTTAATACACCATTGAGTAAATTGTGTTTAGAAGTCTCGCGCCAAGTAAAAAAAAAGTAAAAATCATGAATTGCGTTTATATTCGATTCGTCAGATCAATAACATCGATCGAATCGAGCCAGCGCCGGGTGTCCCGTCAAATCGATAGCCAATTTTCGGCATCTTGGCAACCCTGCATATCGTCCTGACCTACGACAAACCAACGGCCAGCGTAGTGCGTAGATTCCGTGGCCAAAAATTGTCACACATCCAGGAAATCGCGGTGAAATTTTGGAGCCGCTTTCATTTGGCAGAGAGCATGGACGCAGGAGGACTGCCAGAAGATTATTTCTTGGTTTTCGAGCCAGCTGAACGCGGTGTGTGTGCGAGCGACGAGGTCAAGGGAAGCGGTGTTTATATCGCTTACGGCAAAATAAAACAGAAAAAAGCGATAACCGAACCGTGCCAAAATGAGTGTTCGTGAACTCACGCTACGCATTGTGTGTAATAATTGGACACTGCTTACTTCCAGTAAAAATGGTGCAACTTCAAGGCGATACGAAATGTTTTTTGACAATTTGGAGAATATTTTTTATATTATAATGTCTTTCCACCAAGAATTGACAGTTAACACCTTAAAAGTAATTTCATTGGTCTGCGAATAAAGTTTTTTTTGCTATTGGTCACAGGCTTAAGTTAGTAGTGATTCCTATCCAAGGACGAGGTTAGAAAAGCTGTGATTGTTAGGTTAACTACTGGGTAGGGTTAGTAACATTGTACACTTCCAGAAAAAGTAAATGGAAGATACATGGCCTGATTTTCGAATTCAATACACTTTTTACCATGCGACTTTTTTGTGGACCTGGTAGTAGGTGTATGTTATTTTCACGCATGCAATAATAGCGTTGAATACCAGCTGACATATTTGTATATCATTTTTGGGTATGGATTCAGTCACTCCTACATTTTGTTGTTGGATAACAAAATTCCCGCTCGACATCATATCCTACACTAAACTATCCAAAAAAGAAGTTTGGCCAATGGATTAAAAATCAGTTTTAATATTCTATTGTAAGCATACAAATTAAAATATACTATATTTAATCGTTCGTCAATGGGGTAACGCTTTTCCTAAATTGATAAAGTACAAAAAATCATAGATTATTTATGCCACATAGTGCGCTTTTTATTTCATCGTATCATCAACGTAAATACGTCCAAAGAATATATTGAATATACTATTATTATGCACTTGCAGTTAGTTAATCACTCCGAATTCACCGCGTTTCATAGATGCATCCATGTCCGTGCATTGAAAATCAATTATGAAAGTGAATTTCGAAGATTGAAACTGTCGACGACGCAACTGAGTACGAAAAAAGTCATAGGTATTAGACCCTAAGCAACATAATAATTTATTTACATAGAACGTTGCATACAAAACACAATATCACTGTCGTCCAAATCTCCTTTAAGCAAATTAATATATATTTACATATAGTGAAACCAAATTTAAAAAAATTATCCGTAAAATGATAGATTAATAACCATTTTGTGACGTTAATTTAGCAGCAACAGTAGTCAATAAATTGACCGAAAAGATGAAAATAGTCCACATAATCTCTTATATATATGTATGTCTCTACGCTCTATCCTCTTTATACGTGTGGATGTTTTCCGAGTAGCAAAATCATTGACACCAATCGATGTTAATTTAATTCAATTTTTCAACAGTTAATTGAATATAATCTAAGCATTCACAAAATCAGCGAACATACAACAATTATTAAGATATTATTTTAATCGATAAATAAAGTTATTATATCCAAGATTCAAACCTTATCCAACATCATTATAAATTAGTAGAGTTCTGCCAAGTCATCATATTAATAGTTAAATGGCTACTGAGACAAATAATGACTAAAACATCGTAGACCAACAGAAAAGCAACAAGTTAAAAAAATCAAATCTGAAAGCTCGCGAAGAGTGCTTTTTGACTGTAAAGTTATATGATTTCCTAATTAATGATATCATAACTCAGCCAATAGTTTACATAATGCGTATGAGTTTTTCAGCAGATTATAAGAGTCTTCTATAAACTCTACAGTATATCACAATTGAGTAAAAATACCTGAATAACTAATTATTTTTCTATTGCAAGGCTACTGCGTATAATTTTCAAGTATACTGTCCTGTTGAGCAAAGTTATAGTATCTGAATATGAGCGTTTTTTGATTGTTTAAACTATTTATTTTTTGGTTTTGGAAGAAATCTAATACTTCTGAGCGCAGTAGAAAACATTCCACATTCAAGATTGTTCACTGGAACCACAAAGTCAAATTATTAATGAGACAGTTAAAATACGTTCAGTGAAACGAGTAATATCAACCGCTTATATTTACTACCGAGGTCTAAACGTTTCCGGCCTTAGAATATTAAAGAGACAAACATCGTTTACTAAGATTTTTGAAGGCTAATTAAATTTTTATAATAGTATAATTTTTTTACTTAGGCCGGAAACTTTTAAATATTACTACGTATAATATATATGCCAACTTATTGCACTTGCCTAAAATGAATATTCTACAACGGTGCTTAAAACAGCACTACAAAAACAAAATGTTTTTACATATTTTTGAGACATTTTTTTGATTTCTCGGTGTTTTCGCACATTTCAGGATGAGTTCCACCCCTTTATTGAAGCCCTGATGCCATTCGTGAAGTCTTTCTCCTACACTTGGTTCAACTTGCAAGCAGCTAAGAGAAAGTACTTCAAGAAACACGAAAAGCGGATGTCCCTGGAGGAAGAAAGGCATACCAAGTACGAACTTCAGGTAAAGAGGATTTCAGATAATGACTTTAGAACGCAATTTATCACTAACTAGCACATAAGACAACGCAATACTATTTACAAGACGTTTATGTTACCACTCTAATCGTTAGTACAGTATTATAAAAATGTGGAAGTAGTACAAAACAAATTGTGATTTATTATTTAAAATGTAATGCCTTTCCATTAATGAATGATAGTTGAAAGTAAATTATTGTATATTATTAAAAATGCTTATTTTAAAACATCTGTATACATATCATATCAATTAATAAACATAGTCTGAAACCCTAATTAAGCTTGAAGATACTTTTCAAAGAGACGAACCAATAACAAAGATAGAATTATAATAGTGTAATTCGTTTGTCTAATTCGTCTTTTTTTTAATATATGGTATAATCTCGTCGGTCGGCGTCCGTGGAGCAGTTGGTAACGTCGTTGGCTGTGGTTACGGATGTCTCGGGTTCAATTCCCGGTGCAGACAGTTTCAATCAATTTATGGATTTCCACTCGTAGTCATGAATGTTTGTGATGTCTAAAACTCTCTCCCACCCATCCGATCCTCAAAAACGAGGCGTGACGAGAGCGATCAGCTAATCACCAGTCCTGTCCTAGCCTTATCCTTCTATCCCTTTCCATAATTTCTACGAAAAAGAGGGGTTGAGAAACTGAGTAACAAGCAGCTCTCATAAAAAACTTCTGTTATACCTCCATTAGGAGATCATTTGCTCCACGTTGGGAGCGGAGATGATAATATATATATATATATATATCTACAAACATATTAGTGTTTTTGAATTTCTTCTGCAGCACTGCTTATTTCAAATACCAAATTTAGTTGTGTAGATTTTTTGCTGTAAAAATATTGCATTTTTTTACTGTCTTGCCATTGACCGTTCAATATTAAACGTATCTTTCTTTAAAATTGTTGTCTTGTGGAAAAATGTAGAATTTCAACAGTATGTGATTAATCGTAGGGCGAGTGTTTCTAAAGTCAGCCGTCGCCAGTGCCAAGTAGGCCTTTTGAGCTTAAAACTTAAATAATAGTGGATACATTAAAAAAAAACAGATTTTTAGAAATTTGTGTAGGTTGTCATGCCACTTGATAATCTATATCTGCACTATACTGACCTATATGATGCAATTCACAATTTAAAAAAGCACATTTTTACTTCGCAAGTTTCGACAAATTCATGTTGTATGGGGATCGCTATCAAAATATACTTTATGCTGTCATGCTTTGCATCATTATGTTTTTTATTGTTCTGTCTACTGTCAGTAAATTCGTTCACGATATTTATGAAGTTTTATAGTGATGGCCGAACACTGGGTAACGAAAGGCCGACCATTAGATTTTGGGGCCAACCACTGGGAGAATTTGCATTTTTTTGTAAACTTCTGTTATAATATGGCTGGTGCAATATTAACTACTTTACTTGGTTACATTACTTAATCCCTGTTTAATGGAATAACAGCGAAAAAAATATGTATTTATCATTCATTTACTCAAAATCCCTTTTGAAAGTACACCTATCGCTAAACTGGCCGACCACTGGCGAAATGACCCTATAGAAGAAACGAAATATTTAAAATTAAAAGCTAATTATCAACGTGTTAGATATATTTGAACTTATATTAAATAAAGTGGATATTGCATTCAAATAGAATTTGTCACGTGAGACTAACTCAAGAAAAAAAACGAATGCCGTAAAATATATCAATTGAGTCGTATATTATCAAAAGTAGAACCATCCCATATTTCTCGAAATTGAACTAATGCTGCCACACTATTCTACCGGTCATAGTGTATGGTTAGAAATAAAATTTCGGTATCAAAATCATGTACATGTGGTATAAAAACGTAAAAGAAAATGATGCTTGCTACCAAAATCAGAACGATTAACAACTTTGGAAACAGAAGTGAACGGTTTGGTAAATCATACTTTCGACCAATCACGGAGTTACCCTAAGTGATGTCACAATATGGCCGCTCATACAAATTTAAAACATCTAAAAACTCAAAAACTCAAAACGCCAACAAAACCTTTTTCGTGTTTATATCGAAATTTCAAATAGTGGATAGGTCTACTTTTGATACTATACGACTCAAATGGAAAAATCAATATTTTCTATGGATTCGGCTGTAACTTTGTGGAAGTTCATTTTTAATATAAAATTAAATTAAAAATTGTTACCTTAGTTATTCCACTTGGTTTATCACTAACGTGACGCGACGTCTGAAGATGCTTCTTAAAGAGGCGAAACGCGTCACGTTAGTGATAAACCAAGTGGAATAACTAAGTTATCAATTTTTAATTTAATTTTATATGGTAAAATCAACGTTTGACAAGACTTGAATCTGGATCCTTCTAACTAAGCATTACTCCTCTGGCTTACAGTAGCCGTCTAGTAGTTGGTTAATCTATCGTTGTGACTCAATTGCAAGGTCTCTACGACTCTATGGGAAGGAATGATAGTATTGTAATGTAAACAATTGATAAATAGTGTTAATATTTTAAGAATACGTAGTTACGATATCAACTTTCTTACCAGACCACATAATGAAAAACATGACCGTGACATTGAACTTAAAATTCGTAATTTATAACTTACCTCATGAGTTTGAACCGATGCCAATTATTTCTGAAAAAAAGAGAAAAAGCTCTGGTAATTTGATAGAAATACTAAACACTGATTACGCATGCAAAAACAATAGGAAAATATTATTTGTAGATAGTATTTTTACAGAGGATCTTTAGACTTAGTCAATAAATGTATTTTGCCAAGCAAAGTATGCATATTTCTCGGTTATAAAGAAATTCAAACAAACTTAAAATACAGATTCATTTATAACTTAACTTTGTGATTTTACGATTCAGGGTATGGTTTTTTGTGATACGTTTCTCAAGTTTGTATATAGTAATGTTCAGTATCCATTTCGTCTATTTAAAAAATGGTGAATTGCCAAACATTTTCATATTAGCGATGTAAACAAAATTTACTTAAAATTAGTGAAAAAGTTATAACTATAATTATTATAAACGTTGATCTCAAACAGAAATAAAAATCAATATTGCAATTTAATTAACCTGAATTTTTATTTGAATCATTTATTTTTTGTACGTTTTCATAAGTCTTGAAGAATTGATTGAGCAGATCCTTGTTTTAAACATCTATCAAATAACAAATTTGCATCGCAAATAACAAAATTTGAATTTGTAGAATGACATTTATTTAATAACAAGGTTACTGCCACAATGAAGTCCCAAAAGGTAGTTTTTTTTAATCAGGGATGTTGGTAAAAACAAGAGGTTACGTACGTAATAGGTTTAAATATGAAAACCACGTCATTCGTTAAAAAATCATGGATAAACTGAAAAACCAATACATAAAGAAAATATCCGGCTATTAAATATGTTTCGCAGACCGAGTGATCAGACAGTTAAAATGCAAAAATAACGATGGGCATTTTTTTATGGTGGCTATCAAATTGAAGTGTTTGTTGGTTTTAAATGCCTGTGCATGTATACCATTCTTTGTATTGCCCTAGATATCTATGTGAATGTTTCATAACCAACAATATATATTATATCTCAGACTTAATGAGAATATTTCCTTCTATTCAACTTAAGTATTTGTAAAAATGAAACGTACTTTCTTTTGTACAATTTTATCAAATACTCAGAGCCGGTTTTGGTCTCCGCGAGAATTTTTAACTAATAGTATATTTAAGACATCGACTGAGGGTGTTTGATGGAATTTCAATATTAAATTTGGATTATTGAGATTTTGTACACTTCCATGTATTTTGTCACTAACGACCCGGGTTTCGCCTTTCGGCATCTTCAGGCATTCGAGCACACGAATGGAGCAGACTCAGTTCGAGTCCATTCGTGTGCTCGAATGCCTGAAGATGCCGAAAGGCGAAACCCGGGTCGTTAGTGACAAAATACATGGAAGTGTACAAAATCTCAATAATCCAAATTTAATAGTATATTATCTATTTGACTTCTTATTAATTTTAATGGTACACTTAACTGCAGAGGCGGACTGGCTCTAAAAATATTGGTTGCCAGGAGTTAATGGGGGTCCATCCAAAAATGGGAGGGCCCCTACCCTATATACTAATTCCTATGTAATGTACTAATAATTAATTGATAATTACAAATATTCACATGCTACAAACAGTTAAAACAGACATAGAGAATAAAGATGTAATCATGATGAGGTATTAGTTCATTGTCTATATCGTAAGAAAACATATTTATTTGTTTTAAAAAATAAAACACAATTTTTTTGTACTACTTCCACATATTTATAATGATCAGGACCGGTTTCGCTCATCACGAGCATTATCATCAGTTGATAATGCTCGTGATGAGCGAAACCGGTCCTGATCATTATAAATATGTGGAAGTAGTACAAACAAATTGTGTTTTATTTTTTAAAATATAATGTCTTTCCACCAAGAATTGACAGTTAACTCCTTAAAAGTAATATTTATTTGTATTGATGAAATACCCAAAGTGCTTTATCCTGAATATTTTTAAACACGTAAAATGAAATAGCTAAAAAGTTAATTTATTTTACTGAGGGCCCTTAACATGCAGCGGGACCCACTTGCCATCGGACAGCCTGGCTTGTATGGACAGTCCGCTACTGCTTAAATGTGTATTTATTTCTTACATATACATAATATGAGCCCTCGAGAAGTGAAGAGGGCTAAGTGACAAAATGGTGAAACTTGTTTATAAATATACACATTATTTAATTTTACTTCTTACACAATAAAATAATTTTTCAGTTTATATTTACTTGGGTCACTTCAGTTTTACGATAATTTATAACATGTATTATTTTATTTAAATTTATAACGTGTATAATGTATAACATGTATATAATTTATAACATGTATATAACCATAACACACCAAACACATTTTTTTCGAAGATGTCAGTTAGCTCACTTCATTTCGCATGGATTCAAATCGTTGACAATTTACTATTGTTAACCTGCAAAACACATTCTCTATAGTTAACATATTTTATTTATTGGAACTCATAGAGAAGTTACAGGGCTATATGCGGATAATATTTAGTCCTATAAGAATTATAAAATAAAGTTGATAGCTATTTCCACTATGGATTATGGAAAAGAGTACTTTTGACAATTGGCTCGATGTAGAGATAAATATCAAATATATTGTATAACTCTTGTGGAACGAAATACGTTTTTAGTTGTACCTTGTTATAATGGATAATTTATGGCATGTAGAATATCACAAAGTACCTAACTAATTTTTTTCGAAAATATCAGTTTGTCACGCCACTTCCCATTGGCTCATATTCCGTGACGTATAAAAGTCTTCTTGTCAATTTTCAGAACGAGAAAGCAGAAGTGAAACAAAAATGGGCTTCCAGGCTATTAGGAAAGTTGAGAAAAGACATCACCCAAGATTGTCGCGAAGACTTTGTTTTGAGCATCACCGGAAAAAGACCAGCCGTTTGTGTCCTTTCAAATCCTGACCAAAAAGGAAAGATGAGGAGGATAGATTGCTTGAGACAGGCTGACAAGGTATGCATGATGTTTATATATATAAAAATATTTTTTTAATATCGGTTAAGATGCAACCGCATTAAACACTGGTCAATATATTTTGTTTTGCGTTTTTAAATATGCCGTTCTGTTCTACAACGATTCAAAATTGTCATGTTACAATATGGTTAATCTCATTTAGAGTTTATATAATATATCGGCCTCCGTGGTCTAGTGGTAGGAGCTTTACCCTAGAGATTAAGTGGGCCTGGATCTTTATGCTGTAAAGCTATAAATTTATTATTGTAATTTTCAACAACCTGTTCATGCGAAAAAGCATTTTCGTCCATGTCCTCAATAAAATAGAAACAAATAAATGGACTGGACTTGAAATGCAGCACTTCATCTGCCAGAGACAGCACTGCAGCCAAGAATCAATATATTAGCAAAGATGCAACAGCAGGTTTCGCATTAGTTTGATGAAAAAACCCACGCATTGTTTTTGTTAAATTTTAATTGTATCAGACTGTTATATATATATATGTTAGTTATAGTTATCTATCTGTCACAATATAGGATTAAAAAAATAATACATAAAAAGCCGTTTTTTTTTCAGTATTAGTGGTCAGCGAACATTTTTCCCTTTTTTTATCGGTCCGCAGGCGTAAAAAGGTTGGGGAACACTGATATAGAACATATGTGATGGTAATTTCTTTTCCCGTCGAGTTTATCTTGAGTGACTTTACAAGAAAATCTTATGTAATTTCAAACATTTCAAAATATGTGCCGCCTTCGCTGTTGGTATTGCCGGATATTTTTTTCTATGAAGATATTAAAACAATGAAAGTATTGTTGTACATAAATAAAAAAAACATCTCGAAATTTCGTTATTTTTCGATCTCATGTGACCTTTAAATTTTGAGTCGATAGTTATATTCGTTAATTACTTTCACAATGCATTAATCCATCTATTCGTATTATTTTTTGATTACTTCCTCTCTGACTCCATTTTATATAAGCACAGTAATGCATGTTGAAAGATCTGGTCCTTCCAGATCTGTAGGTACCTATGGTGAGGCATATTTTCCTTTATTGAGCTACAGAGCGTTTCTGTGGTTTTAAAGCAGTGGTTCCCAAACTTATTATACTCATGTACCCCTTATTAAAGCAAACACCTGACCACGAACCCCCAAGTAAAATAACTGTACATAATTGTAACTAACTAATTGAACTATAGAAAAATTATTAATTTAATTTTGATGTCTTGAATGGTAAATGGTGATGTAAAAATAAAATATAAAAAAAAACATTTTGATATTTAAAGTTTGATGAACGACAGGAAAGCAATTAACAGCCTCTGTACAGTAGCCCATAATGCAAATATAAAATTGGTATCTGTTTTTGTAACCAGAATTTGTGGTATCCTTGTTCAAACATTGGTTTCTGCTCCTCATTTGTGAATATTAAATAAATTGCCCCTGTATTAGTACGGATTCATCTGAGTTTCTGGGAATGTTTGCAAAAAGGTCCAACACCCAATAAACCGTTACCAATTTATTTATTTCGACTATCATAATAATGAAAATGTGTCATGTTATATTAAACCTTTAGCGGACCACCCAACGTTGTCCACGCATTCCGAAATTATTTTTAATTTACCACAGCGGTCACAAGGACCCTTGGGGGTCCGTGGAAACCGCTTTGGGAAGCAGTGATTTAGAGGTTGTAAATATACGAAGAGTGAAATGGACTTATGCAAAATCTTAACATTCAGTAAATCTTTTTTTAGGTATGGCGCCTGGACCTCGTAATGGTTATCCTCTTCAAGGCGATACCGCTTGAGAGCACGGACGGCGAGAGGCTGGAGAAGAACCCGGAGTGCACGCAACCGGGCTTGTGCGTGAACCCATACCACATCAACGTGTCCGTACGAGAGCTAGACCTGTACCTGGCCAACTTTATCAACAGCTACGGTGAAGACTACCGCCTTCCCATTGGTCGATCAATCTATCTCTAACTTCAATATAGCTTTCAATTATAGTAATAAGTAGACTTAGAAATTGAATTGCACAGTTGTTTTGGTTTTATTTATTTGCTCTATAATAAAAACAATTTGACGTACTACATTTAACGTTAAATATATTTAAATAAATAAATGCAAATATGGTGACTTTTAAAGAACTAACTTAAGCAAATTTAAGAATCGAAGTAATCCATTTTAACTTTAAATGGACCACTCCGATTCTAAAAATTACAAAGAAGAATCAAATCTATTATTTTTACGTGGGATGTGATCACTCGACAATTTTTAATTACTTTTTTACTATGTATATCAGGCACGTGTCACGGATTTTTCTCTTTCTCGCTTAATCAAATGTAAAGTGAAAGGTGCGAGCGAGGTACAAGAGCATACGGGCTCATGCTCTTGTATTCTACTTGCTCATATACAAATGATGTTGTGCGATACAGATAGAGACAAGTCCACCGTATATATATATTTAACCATGTCCTCTGTCAATGCGGAGCATATGGATTCCTAATGGAGCTTATCTCAATATACGTTTATCTACGACAACTGTCGGTTACTCAGTTGCTCAACCTATCAATTAATTTCGAAGGAAGTAAGGCTAGGACAGGACTAGTGTTAGCTACTGCTTTAGCTACGCCCCGGTTTTGAGGGTAAGATGGGTGGGAGGGAATTTTAGACGTTACAGACATCCATGCCTTTGAAATTGATTGAAAAATCAACATATGAAACTGTCTAGATCAAAAATATTTATATTAAAAAATATATGTATTGAAAACTATCGTAGCTTTTTCGGATGACATTATTTTAGTAATCAAAAGTGTGGTCACAAGTAAAAGTATCAATTCCAAATAAATGAAGATTGCGGATGATGTGAACATGCCGAATACACCCTGTAAAAGAGGTGTGAAGCCTAAGTGGGTGGTATTGAGTACCGTGTTGAGTAATCAAGTAAATGTGTAAAGAAGTATATTTCTTATTGAGTTCGATAAAAGTACGGAAAATATGACTCCTTATTACCGCATTAGCCCGACTATAAGCCTAACCCCATTTTTTTCAATCCGCCTTTTGGGGAAAAAAAATTATATTATAAATTTATATTATAAAGCAATCGCCATTTATATAGAAGAAAGAAAATATTTAATACTATCTATTCGAATACATATGTATCAGGCGCGTGCCGCGTCATTCTCTCTTTCTCGCTCAATCACATGTAAAATGAAGGCTGTGAGTGAGATACAAGGGCTATATACATATCAGCGGCGTGCGATGGAGTTATCTCTATCGCATAACCTCACTTGTATATGAGCAAGTACGATACAAGAGCATGCGCCCTTCATGTGATTGAGCGAGAAAGGCAGTATATAAGTATTTATATAAGAAGTACACATTATTTAGGTATTTACAATTTATTTAATAAAAAAATATACAAAGGCAGTGAATTTATTGCTCATTTGTTTGGGACTCGAATATAAGGCGACTCCCTTGTTTTCGTGTCGCTTATAGTTATAAAAAACTCGCTTTTAGTCAGGCTAATACGGTAATTAAAACAAACAAATGGAATAATAGCAAGACACAAATTAAATCTCCACTACAGGTATACCTATAAGGAATGAATGTCACAGTGCAGAAGCGTAGACGGTTAATTATAATTTGTAGACGTAAAGAATTTAAAGTTTGCTTTAGTGTCTTCAATAGTATCCTAATTTATGAAGGTATCTCGTTTCCAGATATCCTAAGTGGTTCTAACTACCAGTCACAATCTAAAAATAAAGACCACGAAAACGATGGGAAAAATAAAGGTAAACAGTATGTGACGGCATGCCACTTAATAAAGACGTGTTGATTGAAATACTAACTTCCCTTGCAGGCTAACTAATATTATATTGTTAAATAAATAAGGTGAAATTAAAATCGATAAAATTTTCCGTATTAAGTACTTGTTACAGCTTCACAGATCGGCTGACACAATTTGATTGTATATGTATAATGAATTTCTTTTATAATAATAACAACTGCTTGTTAAGTTTTTATTTGTAAATGATTTTTTGATTGTTTTGATAGAATATATTATAATTTAAGTTCATTAGGTATTTACTGTTTTTTTAAAGTTTTTTTGTTATTTTGTTCTCGTATATAATTGCAAATCTGCTTGTGCATGAAGATAGTATTTAAAGATTGCTTTTTTATTACAACTGTTAATAGTTTATTAGCATTATTTTAAAAGATTTTTTTTATGTTACATAATTATTTTGGGACGTACATTAATTATGTCAATTATTGTTGACATAGATAAGTAGAGGGGGTATAGTATTCAAGATAAATTGACTTCAACAATGTTTTGTTTATAATAAATTAAATAAATAAAAAAATTGGAAATTAGTCAATGCGTTGGTATGGCAGCACACACTCGTCCGCCCGTCAATATGGAGTCTCAATTTTTAATAATTTTGATTTCGAATATGGCTGTATATTTTAAATAAAATATTTTACGCTTGTAAGGGGGTGGTTTTTTTTTACATCATTTTATTAGAAGGGTCACTGAAAGTTTGTCAGTTGTTGACAAGGAAGGGGGTGTAAAAAATTGTTGACATAATCAATGGACGTTAATGGCAGTTTCAAATTAATAATAAGTGATTAAACATAAATTTATAAATAACTGACATCAGACACTTAGGAGCTCCATGCAAGATTACACTTTCAACCTTAGTTATAAGCGTTAAAAACATAAGAACGGAGAGTATTTAAAAAAAAAGTGTCAGAAGAATAGTTGAGCTGGAACGATGTTTTTGTAAAATATGTGACGCCCATTTGACATACGAAATTTTTGTTATCACCAAAACACAGCTTTAAAGCAAGTAAAGTCAATAAACAAATACAGAAATGGCGACTGTCATTTTTATCCAGCTCAATTGTATTTCTTTGGGGGAAAAGGTTTTAAAACATTAATGCTGTATAATATGATAAGTGATGATTAATACATTAATTTGAACTCACTATTGCATAATATTGCGAAATTAGAAATCATACCAACAATTCCGGGGTATATAATTATTATACATACATCAAATCAAATCAAAAATTTCAATTATCTTGGCTTCGAATTTAGGCTTAGAATTTTCATTGTGGTACTTACTGGGACCAAATCTAACTTTTATCGAACAATCCGATTTAGTGTTAATGAAAAAAAAATATTTTTCGGTACTTCGTTGTTTCGCGCCAGGTAGTAAAACGAGAAGCGGTCATTACTGAACCTCGTCATCCACACGGGGTGTTACTTGATTGATTAAAAATAGAAATTAAACATTCATGCCGACCATAGTCATGCGTACTCGAATAACCAGTGGAAACCTTCAGTTAAGCGATATTTATAATTATAGTATTAAGCATGTATATCTTTAAAAAAATATTGAGAGGTGTGCGAGGAAGAGACGGTATTAAGATCTCTATAATCACACAAGATAATTCTGCGAGAGCTGTTGCAGTCATGATTTTCGCGATTTATGTGCCGCGTCATATGATGGCAAACATAATTAGTATGGATGACTTAGCAGCGAGCGTTTCGTGTTTTCCTTCCTGGCACAAAAAAACGAAGTACCTATTTTCCTTAAAAAGAGCATTTTTTCCCATATTTTCTGTAACTGTAATTAATATAAACAGTTGAAAATTGCACGAAGATGTCTGATTAAATATCTACATGCGTTTTTCGATGTATTTTGTTTTGAATATTTTTTTAATTTTATTTTCAGGTTTTAGCCACAATCCATACAACGGTGTTATTTGCAATGATATTATAATGGCTACCGGAGTTTTTTCATCGCGGGAACTCTGGAAAATATCCAAAGGTGATCGATATGGCAATCTATTGAGTTAAATAATTATTTCTTATTATCGATGGATGAATATTTTTAAACATGATTAGGAAATAGTAAAAGATATGTCGTGTGTACAATAAACATTTTAACAATAATTATCCTTTTAATATTGTAATTTTCGAATGGATAAAAAATATTGTGGGTATTTAGTGTATTTATTATTACACGTCAAAATAATAAATACGAGTCAATGAGACTTTACAAACAACACTGTTTTATTGTTGCAAATTATTCTATTTCATACCTCTGGGACTTTTTTTAATCTATGGTTTACTACCTATAACGTGATTAAAATATGAAATTATCGATGAAGCAAAAGTTTTATAATTTTCTGTCATTCTTAAAACACTTCATCGCAGGTGAAAACTATGGATGAAAGCATCTTTCTTAAATTAGATTTCATTGTTATTAAGTATGGCAAAATTTAAGTCATATTAAAACGAAAATATAATACGTTTGTCTGAACAATGAAAATGTCTTTAAACCGATTTCATTTTCATATTGCATATTACGCCAAATATGTATTCTGCATTGTTTTTAGAATGACAATATTAAATAGCATCATTAAGTTGATCTAATTTTCAGTGTGATGCATTTACCTAGTATCTCGAATATTAACAAAGTGTTGATCATTTTATTGTTATAGAATATTTATTAATAACGTGTAATTAGAGACACTTTATTCGCATTTTCCTGGTAAAATTAATTATATGTCTGATACTCAATTGACTGACCGAGCCCGCGTTCCCCAGCAGCGTCCATTCTCCAGGAGACCGGAGAGGAGGCGGCAGGCGGAGGACCCGGCGGAGGCTCCAGCGGCGGCGGAGGAATCAAGCTGGAGCAGGGAGGTTATTACTGCGGAGGTTATGGAAGTCCAGCTCCAGCGCAGGCACCGTCTGCTGGATTTGATCCTGCTGGAGACAGGAGTACGCCACAGGCGATGCTGGTCGGCGGATGCTTCAGTGAGTTGGTTACATCACGTTTTTATATACTTTTCGATTCTAAGAATGTAATACTATCTTTGATTTTTCACTTGATTAGATTGACACTGTAATCAACACATTTGTGTGACGCCATTGTTTGAAATTTTTAGAGCCATTTTAAAATTGCAATGATTTTATCCAATACGAGTAATAAGACGTTATGCATTTACAGTAAAAGATAATAAATAAACATTTGATTCTTCATAACTTCGATAAATCAATCATTGTTGGGTATAATAACTTAAACATTGAGTTACACATAAACAATAACAAGAACTTATTTTTACACGTGTTGTTACAGTCTTCCATAATTATTTTTGACAAGTGCGATTTAGCTTGGTTGCCATTTTGACCCGCTGACTGCTAATGACTCAATCGTTGAGACGGCAGATTTCATTTTGTTGATAGTTGATACTCAAACAGTGTTAAAACTTTTCTGTACAAGCTAAATATTGTATTAAGATATAGCCTGATTTTTCCTGATAATCTCCATAAGTTTGATTTACACCAAAAATACTGAATTATTTTTTGAAATATTTGGTATTAGAATATTCTCTAAACGGCTCAACAGGGAAGGGGTCAAGTTGAGAATTAGTAAATGGCTCCACGATTTTACTGTTCGTCGGCGCTGCTGTAATCCAATCCTCAATAATAAATATTAACTTATTAATCACATATTTGGTTATATAAAAAACATAGCGAATTATTTTTACACTAACAGTTTCAGGTTTGCCACACAATGCACCTGGTAGCTTAGTGACATCTTCGGGTCAAGGCGGAGGAGCCTTAGTTGCACCAAATACGATATTTTACCAACCTCACGGTGGGACAGCTGATCATCATGCTGGGATTTATTCTAATGGTGAGTATTTAAAACGTGGACTCTATTTCGAAATAAATTTAATTTTATCACTCATACTTTCATTCAAAGCGGACTGCTGAACAAATTGCCAATAGTCTTATTATATACAAAATTATCTCCTCCTCAAAAATGAATGTATTTTTATTTCTCCATTATAAGTAGGTAATAAAAACCGTAAAACCGTACGTAAAAAAACCGGTTCCATAGCTAAATTTCAATGCTGTTTTCGTCCTCTTTGTTGCTTGGTCAAGGGTTCGTATTACTGAATAGTAAACTATCATAATATATAGATTTTTCAATCAATAGTTTTATGGATTTTAATACATATCGTCACCGTACTGGCAGAAGTTGGTATATTGACAGTTCTGAGTTAACAACAAATTACAATTTTAGCTAGTAGGATAAAGTCTTTAGCCTCCGTATTTTATGTTACATTTTTCTTTGTTTTTTACATGTCCGTTTCCAACGTGGAGTATATGGTCTCCTAAAGGAGGTATCTGAACAGAATTTTTCTATGAGAACTGCTTGTTACTCAGTTGCTCAACCTCTCTTTTTTAGAAGAGAGTATGGATAGAAGGATAGGGTTAGGATAGATAATTATAATATCAAATTATAGATTCGTGCCAATCAAACACTTATAAAGGTAGGGATAATTATTGCTGCAAATCTGCATTAATAATTACTTCCTGCTGTATTTTTCCAAACTGCTATAGTTAATGCAAATATACTGAGTTATTTATTCCAGACAAAGGATTGATAGCCAAGAATATCATTGTGCACTTAACAAGTCTTCATCAATTTTATTACTTACTAATTTCTATCAGTACGGTGACGACATCAAAAATTCACAAATGTATTTGATGTTTGATGTATTAATCGCTCTCTATCTACCATTTTCTGACCATAAAAATTGAGGCAAGACAGAACGATCACTGATTAATAGTTCTTATATCTTATACCTACCATCTCTTTCTCCTTAGTCTTCATAAAAAAGGGGAGATACAAAAATTTCTCTTTAAATAACTTCTGTTTAGATGCTCCAATAAGAATCCATATGTTTACAATAAGGAGTGGAAGATATAAACATAATAAATATAGTTAATTTGTTAATAAAGCTTATATTTCATGTACAACCTAGGCGAAGTAATTCCGCAATCCGTGGTCCACCATTCTGGCCTCAGTGGGAAGTATCCTGGAGAACCCCATTCGGGATCTTCAGGGGCGAACCCGGATACCCTCTCTGACTTCGTGACGTTCGTGTGTCAAGATGCCGGCCCAGACGGACCTCAAGCATTGCAAGTGAGTTATAATAAGTTTATTTTAAAAATGAAAGAATTAGGGACCCTAAATATACGTATATTAATTATTCAAACATTAAAACCTATTCGAAAATAGTGGAATAGTTTTATAATAAGAATATTTCATATTAATATATACATAATATGAAAAAACAGCGCATTTAAGGTTTTAAATTGTTTCTTAGTTATGTCTTTATTTCTTGCTTTATAAATAACTTTTTAAGCTGTGTTCGGTGAAGGGTATCCTTAAACAGGATGTGTATAATAAATTCAGAAGTTCATTTCCTTTTTTAGCGTGATTGATTTGGCTATTTCAATTCTGACATATACGCATGTTCTGTTATGCAGTGCTGATGTTTTGTGAAACATGTCAAGTTTCCAAAATAATCTGCTGCGAACATAAACGAGCAGTTCTTTATCTTTCGATATATTATATAAATGTGTAACAAACAACATGTCCAGACGCCATAAATCACTTTTTGTTCAACAAATTCCTGCACAGGCGTGCAAGAAATAAGCGCTGACTATTAAAAAGATTTATAAACAATGAACTTCTGGTGGATTGAGTTTGCTAGACACGTCATTTCATAAACTTATTTATTGTAACAAAAGACATCTAGATACAGAACTTTGTTGTTTAAAGTCAAACATAGTCAATTATAGTGAAACCTCGATTTATCATTTTTACAAGCCCCTCAAAAATAACGTTAAATGCGGGAAAACGATGAATGCGAGAAAGATAGATCGGTGTTCCACTGTATATCAAAGTACAACATGTTTTAATATCAATTAAATGTACATTTTTGGACGATTTTGGACTTATCAACGAATAATATTCGATTGATTTATCAAATACTCTAATATCAAAAAGGGTCGAATATTCTAAATTAAAATTTGGCCAAAATTTACATTTGTTTTTTTTTAAATTTACACACGGATTGTTAGCGATAAACGATAATGTATTGTTTATCAATATATACCTAGTTGTAGATGCAAAAGCGATCGGTTTCTTAATAGTCACTTGAAAATACATAAATATGATTCAAATTGTTGAGCGAACGATGTTTCTAAAGAATAATTTGAATGATTACATCTTCAGGTCCATAGTGGAGTCTCGCGGAGTCCGAAGCCGCACTACTTTACGAGTAGCATGCTGCCGCCGCCCCCCTTGCCGCCCATGGCCAGACCTGTGGCCATCATTCGCTCCACAGGTAGGCTGGCCGTGTCCGACCAGCTTTGGACGATTGAGGATAATTCAAGAGACACCGGTTTTTATTTATGAATATTATTATTTACACACACTGCAATGAATCTACGGTCTATGAATAAACATAAGTGGATTAATACCGATAACTCAATTATGTGAAAACTATTAAAATAAAATATTATATTTGTATCAAGTATGCACTCTCACTTCAAGTATTCTTTTACTTTATTCAATTTTTAGTTCATTCTTGACAAAGCATTCGATCTCTACTATAATTTAATATTTTAAAAATACAATTTGTCTTGTACTACCTCCACATTTTTATCAACTGATGACGCTTGTGATGAGCGAAACCGCTCCTGATCATTGTAAAAATGTGGAAGTAGTTCAAAACTGTGTTTTATTTTTAAAAAATAGTACTTTCCATCGATAATTGACAGTTAACACTTCAAAAGTAACTGTGATAAGGTTAAGAATTTTGTTCCACGAATAATTATGCTATATAGTTAACAGATATTTATACTGTTTTATAATGGAAATGTCAATTCAACCAATAAATTATGTTTTTTTATTTCGATATGTAATGTCATTACATTTTTTCACTAGCCTCTACGGAGCCTATATGAAAATGGATCATAGTTTCATTGCTAATATTAAGTTTTTATTAACCGGTGCATGTTTCTGTTTCAATTATTTATATAAGATCTAAGGGGTAAAAAAATAAATTGCTAGAAACAAATATTTATCGAATTTTCTCTCATCATCGTTGTTATTATATCTGGATTCTAATTGGTAAAGCAAATCATATACCTATTGAAGGATGAAGTTATGCCAGGGCATTGTATTGTTGCAGTATTCATATGAGGCGTTGAACAGAAAAAACCGATAAGTTCACATTTTGTGAAAATTTAACAAAAAATTAATTCAGTATAGGTCATTTCACAGATTTTATATAGCTAAATAACCTGATAAAAGCATATGGATGTTTAAACTTTTAATGATGTATAGAATCCGATATGTTTAATAGTTACAATTAAATGCCAATTTTATGTCGCTTATATTTATTGCAGTTAGTGGTTGACTTGCTACTTAAAATATGTATACTTTTCTTAATTGGAAATACCTTACGATGGAAAAGATTAGCCATCGCTGAAACTAAAAATTTTGTTTGAAAAACTAATACTTTCTTTATTAAAATATTACAAAGTGGACATATCGGTTTATGCTTTTAAACACCTCACATGTCCACATAGAGATTGAAGATATTTGTATTATCTGTATTGAAAAAAAATCTTTTTGAGACTTGTTGATAATTAAATGTATCAAATTACTTAAAACTAGTATCATAGTAGTAATGATTCTCACACTTGAAATACCTTTGGTCCTCTATTCCGATCAAAAGAAATTTAATCAAATCAATTGAAAATGATAAGCCAACTGTTTTGAACTGAATTCCATATCGATTTGAGGGACCTATTAGTTTTATGAAATAATTATGTCTTGATTAAATTCCAGGTGATTTAATGGGCGGATCATCAAGTCCTCCTGCGGCGTTGTCTCCTGGGGGCGAACGTCTCCGAGGTTTGAGTCCTTCACCGCCTCCCTCAGCAGGTGGAGTCAGTCCAAGAAGAGGTCGCGGGTGCATATCACCACCTCCCAATTCCATGGGAGGTCCACCTTCTCCTCAGCCACCAGCTTATTCACCGAGAGAATACTCACAAGGATTTAATCATTTCCATGCGCCAACCTCTCAGGTATTTTATTATAATATAAATAAATAAGTTTTAGAACAAGATCATTATTCTTATTAAAATCATGACTATTTTAGAAATATGATTCACATTATATATTCAATTTTATAGGTTTTGGCTATACAATATTTGCAGATAAAATTTTCATTAAAATATTGAACAATTTTTCTAAAAAATACATGTTTTTTTAATGGAATTTTTATTTACATAATATAACTTTAAAATGAATAGTCTTGAATTATAAGTTATAAATTAGAACTAAATTTAATTTTCCATAAAGACCGTTCCCAGTTAAGTCATTTCACCTATTTACGTAGTTAACATATTGTTTCTATTATTTTTCACAAGAAGTAGAATCAGCTACAATGAAGAATTCAAAATATGTATATGTAACAACATTTTTCTAACAATGTATTTTGAAAGAGTTTATATATGAAAAGAAAAATCTTGTTACACTGTACCGTTTATTATACAGTTTGTTAAAATAAATATTTGATGAATGAGTAATGATGTTAAGGTTATATTATCAGTTCTTATTAAAAGAAGTTCTGTTGAGGAGTCCATATGCTCGACATCGCGATTGGACATGGTTAAAAAAGAAAGGCATTAACCATTCAAAAGCACGGCTTAATAAGGACTAAAAGTATTATAATGATATCAAAAAAGACTACAAACGCATTTAAATTGATTTGAATTAATTTTCAGGTTTTCAACTACCCGTCCATTAGCTCAATGAGCAGTATAGCACCAGGAGGAATTTCACCTTCAAGTCTTAGTCTCTATTCCACTGCAGTGACCACCCCACGGACAACGACGAGAGCGGCAGTGCCAAGGTTAACAAACGCTATGAATATATCATTAATATAAGCATGCGTTTTATGATGCCATCTGTGAATTCAAAGATTAACTTTTTCATAGTTTGCATGATTTTTGTTCTATTGAGATGAGGAAGTATACTGTGACATCTTTTGGTGAGAATAATTAGCAAATGAAAGCTGTATAAAATATGAATACAATAATTAATCAGAATGCAAATTCTTTCACTAAAAATAAAGTGATCCCACATTATAAAATATATTTTAACATTGAAGAAACTCACTTACGAAAAAATATTATCAGTTTTACATTAATACTTCGCACTTTGAAATCGATAGTTTGCACGAAGTTGTAATTAAGTCTCACAAATTCTTTACTACTTGTATCGTTTCCTTGACACTGGCTAATCCAGCCTATATTATCTATGCTCTATTGTCATAAGTAGCAACATAATCTCATTTTTCCTGTCATTGTGGATTAGCGATGTTAATAACGTGATGTGTAAAAAGTATAAAATGGTTTATAATGAGTAACTATTTAATATTGTTTCATTATTTTTCTTGAAATCACAATCATTTCTTGCATATTTATTTAATTTATAAGTAGAAAATAACGCATTTAAGGGGTAAACAGAAAACCTATTCAATAATAAATTTAAGAACACATGCGCTCAGAAGTGGTATTTATGAAGAAGCAGGGTTCCAAGTGAACATACAATAATATGTCAATATTATTTATTTCACTGTTCATAACATACAAATTAAAATTAATATAGTGTATTTTACAGTACAAGCTATCACAATTGAATCTTGTGGTATTTTATTAAAATAATCCGTTTCTAAGTGGAAACTATTAAAATCAATGTTTGAATGTACTAAGTTAATACTATGTAATCCAAAGTGAAAACTATCTAATTAAAAGTTCAAGTGTACCAAGTGAATACAATATAATACAAAGTGCAATTATATATAACCCAATTTCAAATTCATCTAGTCAAAATAATTTGTTAAAAAAATAGTAAGTGTCTATACAGCATATCAATAGTAAAATTAGTAAAATTTTAATCAACTGTTAATGTTGTCAACATTGTAGCAATCGCAGTAACATTTGTGTAAATTTCAACTAATAATCATTCCCATTAATAGATGTCACTATCACAAAAACTTTTGTATTGCTATCCTGGTTAAGCAGAGAATCAACAGATTGATTCTTTATTTTAATTAATTACCAGATATGTTGGAGGACATTACTTTCATCGATACATATTTATATTGGTGTGCTAATAATTTTCATAATTAAAATAACACAAACCTAACAATTATTGTGTATAATTTTATTTGATGAGTCTTTCCTCATCTTTAGCCGTATCAACTGCCCTGCCTTACAGATACAAATATTAATTTAAATGCTTTAACATGACGGCTGCTGACGGTATCATAATAGTAAGTAAATATCACGCGGAAGTGCGTGACCAGCAGTCAACTGGTTAAAGATATTGATTAGAATGGTATAAATATGCAAAAGTGTCAGTTCAAACTTTTATTGATGTAGTTTCTTATTATAGTGCTTTTTAGAATTTTAAAATATTCAGACTCCTTTGAACTGGTTTATTGTCAAATTTACAATATCAATTTTTATGTAACGTAATTGATCTCTAAGAAGTTTTCAATATTTTTTTTCAAAAAATCAGTACCTCTATGTATATTTACAATTATTAAATGTTTGTTTGTAGGTGGAACGCTCCATTTATAACTCTAGAAGAAGAATTTAATATAATTACTCATCCAGTCTCTAGTAATAATCCAGAAGGAAATTCTGTCGTCTTGATGGATGAAGGTGAGCTTATAAAAGAATTTTCATTATTTTTATGGGTAAATAATAATCATTGATTGTTATTTTATGTGAAATTGATGTATGGTAATGTTTTAAATTATCGTTCCATGGTGATTATATTAGAGGAACAATTCTAAGTAATAAATACTATTTTTATATTCCTTATTTGACAGTAGATCGAAATATTTAAACACTTTAAACATGGTATATTTTTTAAGGAATGTAATGAAAAATTCTCAGGTGATGAAATAAATCTTTTTGAGGTTTCCTGAAATACTAAGTAAAGGCATCATGAATACGATTATACTTATATTATACAATTTAAAGAATATAATAACTACCTAAGTCTACATTGTAGCCAGTATAAAAATATTGATTTATATCATAATAAAACTGATATCTTACAGATCGCTTCTTCCAATCATCCGTCATAACCAGTGAACCGCCATCTCTGGACCCAAATAGTCACCTCGTCTGCAGGGACCAACAGTCATCAATGCAACATCATCAACAGCACCATCAGCAACAACATCAGACCGAGATGGACTCGCCAGGGTCTGACAAACAACCCGACATGCTAATGGGTGGCAAGTCTCCGTGATACATACTTAGCACGTAGGCAAAGCACCTTTGCTCTCCGTGCAACTAATTTCTTATACCAATCGGTTTTAAAGTTATTCAGATATATACTAATGAACATCCCTGTCATAATGTGATTTGGTATTATGAGAAATCATTATCGAATTCAACTTATGAGGAATGTGATTCAAAATCCGACCGTTCCACACTACGCACATCCAAAACATGTGCAGTGAGAAAATGTGTGATCATAAAAGGTTATTCACAAGAATGTGTTCAAATGAGTGGTATTTTTATATATGCTAAAATTTTTCAGCATATTATAACATTCAAAGGTTTAGATGACGAGGAGTGTTTAATAACTTTAGTAAATCTGCAAATGGTTCCTTATTTAGTTACAAATGTATTCACTTTGTGATTGAAGCACCTATTCTACTATTTTTGTAGAGCTCATGCGATTGTAACTATATGGTTTATTATAAGATGATTACAAGTAACTATTTAATCATGCTATAAGTAACCATAAACAGCTGCAAGATACTCGAGTAAAAGTGTCTTAGTATACAATAATTATTGCACCAGTCGGTAAATACATTTCTTTACGTCGACATGAAAACTCTTGGATCGTCCATTCGAATTTTCTACTGTATGATATATTGTTTAAATATTTTGAAAAGATCTGATCTCCATCAATGAATTGATAGCCTAATGATTAATAATTGATAGGATAAATAACTGCAGGCATTATAATTCTGAAAAGAGATGTCTTGAATAACTATTGAGTTGCTATTAATTGTTGTAACTCAATTGATATAACGTTGGGCGAATGCTGAACTCATAAATAATTGATAAATTACGATGGAACAAAATTTTATGGTATAATACAATGTATGCAGTTTATTTTCTAACATTCTGGATAGATTTCAATCAAAGACGAAGTATCAAGTGAGATAATATAAATCATTTCTTATACGAAAGAGAACCTGATTGTTAAAAAGTAAATCAAGGAAATTTTAGAATTTTGTTTCAGTATTATTTGAAAATGAGCTGTTGCCAAGAAGGATTGACGTTATAATATATAAAAAAGTATTATTAGCTAAATGAAAAAGTACATATTGATATTTTCATTACTCACAAAGTGAAAAAATGTAAAACGCGATGTTAATACTACTCTATCTATAAAATACGATGGATTGAATTAAATTTATCCATGTTTCGTTTTTGCCAGTGATAAACTTTTGAAAATTTAATCAATCAATGTTTGAAAGACATCCTTAATTTATAATAAAAAAGGATAACAAAGTGATCAATATTCGTGGAATAATGAAAGCGATTTCAAAATACATAACTAAAAAAATTGTGAGACTTTATATCTGCACCGAGATATGAATTCTTTTGATAAAAAAAAATACTGAACTTTGTGGCCAAAATAAAATTAATTATTATTAATAATTCTTTAGTAATTGTAGAAATAAAATCATAGCCTTCCCGACATAGATGATAATAGGTGTAAATAGTAATGTTAATTGCTTGGCGTGTGTTAATAGTAGAATTAAGTAGAAAAAAACGAATTATTGACAAACGAGAATAAGATTTTGATCAAAATGAGTGTTCACTACACAACGAATTGGTTCGGTATAACCAGAGCTTTCTCGAGATAGCCTTCATGAAAATTTGACCATACGTAATGTTCTGTCAACATACTGGTAATGAATATTACAGCATATGACAAAACTGATAATGAATCTAAGATTTGAAAAGTGTACATCGGAAAAGGTAGTTTTCTCGAGACCACGAACATAAGTAATATTTCATAAAATTATTCCATACGTGTAATAATAAATAATTTTCTTGAGGCAATACAACCAAAATAACAGAATGAACTTCTGACAAAATAATATTATGTAAGTAATAGTAGAGTTACATAAATATATACAATTGCCCCCCAGGGGGGATACTTTTAGATGTATTCAGTTTAAAAGCGATTGTCCCTTTTGTTTTTGAAATAAGTAATGACTTCCATTATAAATTAAAGAAAGTTAACAATATATAATCGTAGATAAAGATTAGAATAAAGAATAAAATGTGCCATTATTATTTAACCGTAAGGAATATTTGGCATAGAACTGATAGCACCTGAATATTTACATTGAGTCGTGCAGTGGAGAACACCTATATTAAGTAGTTTTTATCAATTATATCAAACCAAAATTATCCTAGAGCAAACTTACATAGAATGAGTTTACTTTGCACCTATGGGAAGACAATTTTGCACATCTCTCTTAACCCTCATTACGTGCTGCAAATTCCATTGCGTCTGGAACATTGGTTGAGGCCTACATTTTAGAAAACTTAACTTTCTATTGTTTTAAATCTAAAAAAAATTTCATAAGACAATGAAAACTAATGCATGGCGCTCACTAAAGCTTAAAGTCTTTAGTCAAGCACACGCAAGTGCAAAAAAAACTTAAAGCGTTTTACTGTGCAAAAAACCAAAATATTGACTGAATTACATTAAGAAACTGACAAAAGCATTTGTTAAATCCTGAACATAATGCTTTATTAATGTGTTAAAAGAAAAAAAAGGTTCCGTTTGAGCCAGTGTCTTATTTATGCTGGTAATGTTTCAATATTTAAATAGGAAATAATTTGGTGTCTTCTCTATCAAAGGTTGTTTTTAACTCGGTAACTATTTTATTTAAATATTCTCCATTGTCATGCTCATTTGTAAATGTACAATGCGGTGCAAAAATATAAATATTTAAAATTGCCTGAAATATTATGTCGAAAGACTTTGCTAATTGCCAATGCAGTACGCTTTGAATAATATACCTAAATGACGTTTAAGAATATATACAACGACGCGAAAAAGTACTTTTCTATAATTCGATTCGTAGACGACTAGCTATTATAGTGATTGGGCAAATAATTTTATAATTAATTACCTGGTAAAAGTTTCTAAACGTAGTGGTATATTTGCGTGCCTTCAGGAAAAATAGAAAAAAAGCAATTTTTTCAAAACATAAATAATAATAATTGAAAACTGATGATTTTTGAACCAAAAGTATTAGAAGTTTTTAGGAATATAAATGTCGAAGAAGAAAAATTAACATTGCCTGTAGAAGAATTGAAAAATGTAAATGCGTTTTTTCTATTTTGCACTTTATCTTTTGGAATTTATAAATTCATAAGGTCCAAAGAACTGATTGCATTTTCAGTTTTAATATCCAGTATCTAAAAATGTCACTGAAGAGCATATTTATAACAATTCAACACTTCCAATAATTTATTGATCAGGCTTAATAATTCTTTATTGTGACTCATTACAAATATATTAGAAACTTACTAATTCAACTTAGATAATTTTGCCTTTGATTTTGATTTGAGAGTGTTTTTAACACTTTCTCAATATAGTGACGACAGCTTAGGATTTATACCAGATGTTTACATATATTTTAGATGTCAATATTGGTTATTAATTTAATATTAATTTTACTTGAATATAATGAGATGTTTTAAAATAGGCGACAAAATGAATAAAAACTCATTTCATCATTTTAATCTTCACTAAATTCAGGTATATATCCTACAAAAAAATTAAATAAAGTTAAGATATGATTCTTGTCAAAAAATCTAAGAAATAAATTTTAGAAACATCTCATCGCTTAAATGACGGTATGATATGTTTAAAAAATTAAGTACTATTTGGATGTTTATTTAATAGATGGTGTTAATAACCTAGAAACAAACAATGTAAGGTTCAACAAGCAGCAATATGTCGTAGCAATAATACTTTTATTAAGGGAATACAACATATTGCTAACTGTCAAGCAATAATATGAATACTCCAAGGTATATTTTCAAATTGGTGGTATTTTTCGCTACCATAAATGCAACGAGTCTAAGTTAAATTAGTTAGAATCTAATTTCCTTCACGATGCTGGATATGCTGGTTGCTTTGCTAATAAAAATGGGCAAACAAAGTTTGCTTTTCTAAAACATTTGAGTCAATGGTAAATTCGTTATAATTGAACTAAATAGCGGTACATTGAAAAATAAAACAAATGAATAAATACTGATAAGTCTTTGGGCAATACTACATAACATGATACCTATATTTTTAGACGTCTGAGCACTTACTAAATAGCTGGCATAAAATAACTATGGAAACATTATAAAATTTAGTGATTACTTAAGTATATTCATGAAATATTTGTAAAAAGAGCCTAACATAATGTGCCTTAGAAATTAACAATATATAACCTTATTATACAATTACTAATTAGTTCTAAGGTTCATCTGAGAATAAATTAGTATTCCGCCAATTTTTTACTTAGAGTTACGCAATGGCGGAAAATTGCTGACTTTGTATTTATAATCTCATCAATGAGAGCTCATCGAACAATTGACAGCATGGCATAAGAAGCTGAAATTTAAAGGATACTTGTAGATCTCATTTGCGAAATTATTAATTATAAATGATTGATAAGTGATTTTATTGACGAATTTTCACTTATAATCATAAAATAATTCTAAAATTGAAAATTACACGAATTAATTATAATCCATTCTTCTTTTCAACTTCGACTTCTGCTAGTGACATCTATCAATTGTTTCATTAAGCTGTCATTACACTTGACTACTGTTCACAATATTTTGTATCAAACTGGATAAATGTCGATTCTATTGCTTTAAAACTTGTCGATTAAATATGGTTGTTAATCAAAAGTAGTCTTTTTTATTATTTTTATTTAAACTATAAAATTAATTACGGTTTGATTTATAAAATCTTTGTCACGTATTTTTTTCAAGAAATACTGTGATATTTTTTATTATTTGGAACACAATTCAGATTTGAATTATTTGCAAGACTGATTTTAAAGAAATCATAAGATTGGCTGAATAAATTTGAGTTATAATGAAAATTAATTCTATATACAGTAAAATTTTAGACACGTAAACAAACACTAATGAAATAGTAATCATTTTGATGTAGCGGTGAACAAAAGATTTATTTGTCATAATTTTTGCTCAGATGTGATTTTCTTTCATGTTGATTTCAAAAAAATACTTTTAACAGTAAATTTCATTTTATGCAAAGCAATATTTTATTATGTGTTAATAATTACAAGTATTTCATTGAATTTAAAATCTTATATGAGACATGACATCTATGAAATAATAAATAAAGGTAAAGTTTTCCAGTTTTCAGTAAATGCAATTCATGCTGAAGTAATAAATTTGCTAATACTATTTGATTGAAAGGATTCATTTATAAATAAAAAACATAAGACCGATTCTTTTTACAAAAAAATATTTCTTAAATTTCAGGTTACAACTTTAAAATGATTAATATTTCATACGTTTTTATAATATGCCATTTTTCAAAATGGTAATTAAAAGAATATCTGATACAAAATATTTAAGGCTTTCCTTATTCAAGTTGCTTCCAAAGCTAGAAGATTGAAACATAGAGATTGAGCTAGAGAAATAAACAATATGCCAATAATAATTATTTTCTTATTGATTGCTACAAATATTACTTAGAAAAACATTTCTATTTGCAAATTTTATCCAGTTAACTAACCAAATTTTAATCCAATGAGTAGAAAAGCATTACTAAAATGCGTTACTTTACCCTCTATCTAAATACGCCAAAAGTATTTGATATAAATAGTTATGTCCATACAGTTTGCTGGAAATTATTCAATAATGTATTTATATGTAATATCAAACATTCATTACAATATACTTTAGATGTTTATAAAAATAGAATAAAATTCCGCAAAGCTTTTAAAACACACCTAAGTATGACGCTATAATCGCAGATCTATAAATATCACTTACCAGTTTGAGTTTCAATTGGCGATATTTTCAATATTCACAATTGCTTGGTTGCTATTGCTATTTTTGAAGATTAGGTAAAACAAGATGCTTCCACCCGCTGTTATTTCTGAAAAGATTTTTTATATATGTTTTGATTCATATGAATTTTAAGCTTTTGTGTGGCATAAAATTGTTGTTTTCAGTTAAAAACTTATACAAAGAAGTTGTCAATAAAATCCGACAATATTTGTAAAAAACAACACGAACAAAACTATATTGATTAAAAAATAATTTATGAAAGAAATGCATCTTATGATTAATTTCCAGCAAATAAAACAACTAATACTTAAAGTAGTCTAAACCAGATAGTGATTGCTAGATACTAAACCTAGTAAACAGTTATGAATACCTTTAATACTAAATATTTATACAAAAACCTTACATCTTTAATATTAGATTTACCAAAATGTGGTCCGTCTTTTTCGTTAAGTTTGAGTAGGTGATGAAAATACGTAAAGTAATAGAAAGACCCATGACTAATATTAAAAGGTATTAACAAAAGTTTTGAAATAACGAAAGGAATTAACACTTAAGCCTTAATTTCAAGGTGGGAGACAAGCGTAAATAAAGGTATTGTTAAAATACAACTGAATTGTAAATAAACATCCAATTGCTAAAATACTATTTTGACCGTTTGTAAAGTTCCTTATCAACGTTTACCTTCCACTTTTCGTTCCTTTTGTTATTCTAAAACGGAATAATAATATGTAGTTATATATTTAATGCTCATATGTTAGGAAGCGAATAAAGAAACATATATATTTTTAATTCGGCTCGGAGAATAAATGATTAATTAAAATGTATTGCCCTAATAATAATTTAACAGACTTAATGAATATAAATTTCAGTTATTAATAATAAACTGTGCATTATATATCAATATGTATTACGAATTAAAAAAATATTATGTTACAGACTAGAGTGCATTTTTACAATTGCTTTAAACCCCCACAATATTATTTTGAAATACGATTCATAATTCATTTCTTATTCCGATATAAAATATATTGTAATATTTCGTTCCCAGCTCTTTACGTTCTTTCATTAAGAGGTTTTAAACAGCTTGATTGCCACAACGGTTATGTTATAATTGCGAAATATGCAAATGCAGATGATAAATAGAAATAAATTAATTTATGCAATTTTCAAACAATTTACCTGTTTGCTGCCGCTGGTTAAAAACAGATGGCACTATTTTTTGTACGAGTATGTGTTCTTAAATATTTATGATCATATTACTTTAATACTTTAGTGTTGTATTTTTACCTTGATTAGATCAAGAATATATTTGAACATAATATTTGATACATTGTTGACTTATTTTAATGTGTATTTACGTTATTATTTTTTTATTTTAATATTTTGTTAATATAAAATAAAAGCGACGGGAAAAAGATTCTGGGGTAAAACCGTAAAATCTTTTTTGAAGATGTATTTAATGAGAAGTATGTAACTAGTAAAGTCAAATTAAGAATTTTGCTCAAATATAATATTATATAATGTAAAAGTATTATACATTTATTTCATTCAAATTTCCTCCTCTAACTGTAAAAATCTTTTCAATTGTAAAAAAAATCTTTAAAAGGTCTCCATACCTATAAACCTATTGCCTTTATTTTTATAAGAGTTATGAAGGTTTTATAAAAAATATAATTTGCTGGTATAGAAATTAAATTATACAGTTTTTTTTATTTAGTGTATCTGCATACCTCTTGAAAAGTTTTCTGTCAAAGCTTTTGTGTAAGGTATTCTGTACACCATATGTTTCATAGCAAGGAAATAAAACAGTGAAATAATTGAATAGAACAAACTGTGGAAATCTGTTGATAAAAAACAAAGGCAATGCAAGCTAATGTTTCGAATTGTTAGATGTCAGTCAATTCAGAATGTCTCAATAAAATATGGTGCTTTAATATTTTTATTTTGATAACTATTAAACATAGTTAAAGCGAAAGAGTCAATTATGTATAAAATGTGATTTTTGATATGGAAACCCAATTAATCTTATTTTAGCTCTGAATATATGTTTGTCTTTCCAATTTCTTTGTGGTCATTGGGATTAAGAATCTCAAATTAAACTTTCTTTGTACATAGCATTGCCTGCTTTCAGTTATTTTTGTATTATTTTCTATATCTCACAAACAATATCTATCTATTTAATAAAGTGGTTTTCAAGAACTATATTTTACCAGTTAAATTAGATTCCTAATGTTTTAAGTGTTATATTTTTATTATATCAACTGATCATCAGTTGATAATGCTCGTGATGAGCGAAACCGGTCCTGATCATTATAAATATGTGGAAGTAGTACAAACAAATTGTGTTTTATTTTTTAAAATATAATGTCTTTCCACCAAGAATTGACAGTTAACACCTTAAAAGTTTTAAGTGTTAATTAGATTTTTATTTCACAGAATTCATGTACTAAGAGAAAAAAACTATGATGTAAAAACTTAAACTTGTTTTCAATGATCACAAATAAATTCAATCCATGTTATTATCACCTTTAAACGTTAATATGGACATTTGTTTAATTTAAATTAACGAAATCGAAAAGCATCCGAAGAAAAATATTACCATAGCAGTAGAAATTGTAATTGTGTGAAACTTCATAATGAATACAGTGTGCTAAATATTAACTTAAATACACTGACTATATGTTAGAATCATTCAAATATAATACCTGGTATATTTTGTTGATTTTCTGTAAGATACCAGCATTGCAGGTAATTAAATTAAAAACATGTCCTCTTTTAGAGTTAATTTTAATACTACTGTGTCCAGAAGTATTGATATTACGTTTTCAAAAAGGATTCGTTCAAATTAGCTGAATTATAATGATAATTATTTTTGTTTTATTATTTATATGTTATATGACGTAATAATTAAAGTAATATATATGTTATTATTAATTTAATATGTAATATTTTATTTCTAAGTAACCTTGCAATACAATATGATTGTATGCATTTTAGTCAGTTTTGACTAGATGCGTTGATTATTATTACGTTATTGTTAAATAATTTATTTATTACAATGTATTTATTATTTTGCCCATAAATAATATTCAAAACGACGAGAAAATTGTTTTATTTACTAATTTAACCCAGCAAACGGCCAAGGTTTTGGCGGTTATTTTGTTTTGAAGAGAGAGACAACGTAAGATACTCACAAATAGATCAACGTATAATTACTACCATTCATACCAGTTAACCAGGAAGTTCTGAGGAAAACGTCAGGAGATTAATCTTTCTGAAAAAATTCTCCGATTTCATGATGTGTATGATTCATCTTAATGAAGCTGTGAGCAGCCACCACATTTTTTTCATACTCAGTTTATGTCGTATGCCAGGCAATCCTTTCCAAGTTCTGGGGCTGAATTATCATTCTGTCTCCCAGTCTAGGACCTTACCAAATTAATATAATAAAAATGATTAATGTTTTGATTACATGATGAGATTTAAATGGAGTTCGTAGATCTTAATTTCAGGTCAGGAAGGTTCGAAAGGAACCGAAAAGTATTTTTTAGCAAATTTTCGTTGTCTACAATGGTTGACTGAAAAAATCAAACAAAACCAAGATCTTAGCCTAAGTATGTTGTAAAATCAAATTTATGGCTAACTAGTAATTAGCGGTGAGTCAGTTAAGTCCCAGACTCCCAATTGGATAATATATTATCCATAAATTTAAAATAAATATAGCAAATTAGAATAATTTTCTTTCGACAGACTTAAATCAATTTAATATTATAGTGAACTATAAAATTACCTAAATGAATTAATCATTAACAATTTTATTTGTCAAATTATATTTATTTTGAGCATTTTGAATGGGTGTTAATTTTCTGTATATTCATGACCTTGAAAATATTATGTTGAAATATTTTTACTTCATACCAACTTTTTCGAACAGATTTAAGATTTCCGAGTGTCAATACACGACATCGATTTTAAAATACTTAACTCTTTCTACCAAGTTGAGAAATTTCGTACGAGTCGAGAGAAAACGATTTTATAAACAATGTAGAAATAACACGCCATCGATATACGATATCGATTCGAGTATAAACGCCAATATCTCTTTCTTTTGCTAGGAAGGCCATATCAGAGCGAAAGAGATGCATTGATATCTGAGGTAGATATTTTCGGATTATTCTTTCGTCGCACTCTATCGATTATCTCCCAGCAGCGATAGATTTGTCGCAGTAAATGAATTGAGAAGAAATATACACTGACGCCATTGAATTTTGTGATCGATTAATAATATTTTGATTAGTGTAAGGATTAATATAACACTATACACTTAATTAACAACTAAGTAACCTAAAATATAATGCTCATATACTATTATAGAAAATCTCTATGTAACTTGTTTTGCAGAATGTGTGAATGTATTCAGGATGGCGAAAAGACCAACTAGATTCTCATAAGAATCATAATGTCATTGTGTAAAATGCATAGATAATTTCGTATTCAAATCCGTATTATGGTAGATAAGTAGATTGTCTTTTAGCATTCTTACAATTTTGACAGATCATTAGAACATTTCAATTCGAAATCAATAAGCGCTTTATCGATTAATGTTGAGTTTGGTGCTAGTTATATTACGTAATATGGATTATATTAAATTATTGAAAAACTATAATCAAAATGGTATCGCAAAACAGATAATGATAAAAGTGAGTAGCTAATCTAAATATCAGTATCCGATAGTATCGAATGTACACCGCTAGGATCGCTGTTAAAATGTACACATTCACTAAACACAATTACAACGCACACAGCCAAAGAGCCGTCATCGATGTGAAATATCGATTTTACACGAATGCACTATTCCTTTCACTCTAGCGCATGCAGAATAAGTGGTGAGTAAAAAGGATGAAGAATAGACTGCTCCCATGGCAACGGAAAGGGGTGAAACAACATTGGGGGAATTATCGAGTGGCCGATGGTAAAATCGAAGTAACGATTTTGTTCACGACTTGGTGGATATATTATGCGTACAATAAATACAATGGAAATGTACTTGCCGCAGCAAAAACTAAGCGGATTCAAAAGGGACTGGGTTATTGATTGATTGATCTGTTTTGATATAACATCACAACATGAAATTCGTATAAGAGAATGTTCGAAGTACATACTTAAATAATATTATTTATATCTAATATGGAACAATACTAAACTGTCAATTGAAAAAGTGTTCGTACTTTAAATTTGTTTCATTTGAAATAAATATTAAACAACTAATTTGGCTATATTTCAACGTTGCCAACTTTAAGCATTACTTTTGCCAATTGAAAAAGTGTTCGTTATTTAAATTTAACATGTTACATTATTTAAAAGAAATATTAAACAACTAATTCAGCTATATTTCAACGTTGCCAATTTTAAAGCTGAAAACATAGACTTTTTATCGAGCGTTATAAATATACATTTAACAATATATTTTAAGGTGTTAACTGTCAATTCTTGGTGGAAAGGCAATATATTTTAAAAAATAAAACACAATTCATTTGTACTATTTCCACAGGTTGATAATGATCAGAACCGGTTTCGATAATCACGAGCATTATCAATCAGTTGATCATTGTTATTTTCCGTGGGTGGTGTAGATGTTTCATGAGCGTGCTATTTTAAAGAACACTAGTTGTCAGCGATTCCTTAAATGTTTTTTCATGGAAGTTAGCTCATTCATTGTACTTCTGGATTGATGGATACTTAGTAATGTTCACTTCAATTTATTTAACTAAACTATTGAAATATAATATATTATATTTTAAAGATGAGTGAAACATTCAAAAAAATATTGTAAAATTTCACTTTTTTTAAGTTAAAATTTATTCAGAAAATAAAAAAGTTTTTAGTCTAATAGCTAGAGAAATCATTTTTTTGTTGAAATTTAATGTTAATAACTATCCCATTTAATAACTATTCCATTTTTTTTAATAATTGGATTAGGAGACAAAATTGTTCATTTATCCATTTCTCAATAAGGTCTCCGGATTTGGTTGAGGGTAGTGGAAAAGCTTGCTTGTGGCAGCCATCGTGGCAAGGTCTACTTTATATAATATATTACTTTTATTATAAATTCCCCAGTACAGGAGTTGCTAAGTGGCGAGATCCGCCTGCGGCTCTCCAAAAATACTGAGAGTGACAATACGACACACATGAATCCTATAAAGAGTACATTGAGTAATAAAATAACTGAAAAAGGCATGCTAAAAATAAAAAAATAAATACAAAAATTATGAATCTTTTGAAGGAAATAAAAGAGGATATTTTTTACATACATTCCATATATCCTTATTATTATTAGATGTCATTGATTATAAAGTTCAAACTATTTTTATATGCAAATAAAAACATCTTGTAAACTTTATTATAACAGACAAGGTAATATCACAATAAAAAACATTTAAAGTATTTATATTATTTATCAGAGTCGGATACTTCTTCAGATTCACTGTCCGATTTTTCTGAATCACATTTCGACTCGGAGTCGTTGTCTGCTTCTTCCCACAAGATGTCATCTTCTGTGCCGAGAGCATTACGAGATACACGACGTATGAATCGGTCACACCAACCTCTCCTTGCTTTGAAAATTGTTTCGTCTATTCCAAGAGTATCTGCAATTTCTCTTGCTTTTAATTGAATTGTTTGACGTGTGATACGCAAACCCATTGCACGTCCTTTAATAACGAAGAGTAACACAGTTTCATCTATTTGAGGAAATCTTCCCTTTTTAGGCCCTCTAAAACATTTGGTCGTTGCTTTACAAGAAAATATAGAAACACGATCATTTCTCCAACGACGAATATTCGCTTCACTAATATCAAATTTACGTCCTGCAGCTCTGTTACCGCATTTTTCAGCATACACAATAACTTTTCTTTTCAATGCAGCATCATAGTGCAATCTTTTTGAAGACATTTTAGCCAGAAATGAAAGCTTGTTTGTTTTTTATTCAACCTAAACGTCGTTGGGCAATGGTGGTTGTAACCCGACTACCTGCTTCGCAGTGCTCCCACCCCCTGCTATCGGGGATCATTGAAACCGCGGAATTTCACAGCGATTGTAAGACGCCATCGATTAAAAGACGCACCCTAAATTCAGATACAAAAAAGAAGGAAAAAATGCGCATTATAATCTACGAATACAGTAAATTATTAAACATAGCAAGAATCTTCTATCTTCTTCATTATTTGTTATTTTGAGTAACACATCGAACCCTCAGTAAAATAAGGACTTTTGTCTGAAATTGTCATTTTTGAGCTATCTACGTAATACAATTATGTATGGTTGGATTCATGATTTCTTTTGCTCTATTTTTATATAATACTCGAGAAAAAAAGTGGGCCAAGTGATAAAATGGTGAAACTTGTTTATTGGAAGTTTTACTTTAATGAAATTCTTAAATTAATTTAAACTTTATTAAATTTAATTTCTTACAGAATAAAATACTTTTGTAGCCTGTATTTACTTAGCTCACTTCGCGCTTCATTCATTATTTTTGAAAATATCAGTTGGTTGACTTCACTGGCTCATGGGACTACATGGGACTCAAGAAGTGTCAGAAAAAAAGCACTTAGTTCTTTTGGTCACAAGAAGCTTACGTAATTACGCGTAATCAATTCAATTTCAACGCATTTACTTTAACGATTAATTAATAATACCTTGTATGTTCCTTTTCCTAGAACAACGCAAAAAATACGCTAAATATTTAAATTTTAAATCCTTTGATAATTTACAGGTGTAAAAATAACAAAATTGTCATGGAATAAATCAGTGCTCCGCAACCGGTGCGCCGCCAGACGACCCAGGTGTGCCGCGTCACAGTGCGTCCAAAATGAGAAAAATCGGTAATTTTTATACTAGGAAAAAATTAAAGCCATTCAATTATTCTCGTTGAAACAAATATTGTTTTATTTCGATATTTAATGGAGAAATTGTGTTAGTGTTTGCACCGATAGTTTAACTGCAATGATGAGGAATAAAATAGGGCTTGTCTCGTGCGTAAAACAAAACATCCTACCGACGAAGTTACACATTGCTGCATATATTAAGAAGCATTGATGGTGAAAAATACCCAATGAAAATATTTGAAACAAAGAACGAATGTATCAAAATAATACACATTATCAAATCATGTGTTAAGTGTTCCATTACTTTGAAAAGGTAAAAGTGTTTAATTTGCTTTTACTAAAAAATATATTAGCTACTATTTCATATTCATCAAATGAAAACAACTTAATAAATTGTCAATTTTGTTTATGAAATTTACACATTTATGTGTGCTTGGTGTGCCGCAAGTAAGAAACAGTTGCGGAGCACTGGTATCAATAACAAAACGTCTTGTTATTGCTTCCATTATAAATAACAACATGGGAATAATATGTAGGTTAAATCGATGGCTATTGATTTTTCGAATGGATATACCGCCTTCTTTGCTAAATATTTAAGCGTTGTCTTCAACTCAGCTCTACTTTGCAAGTGGAATGAGCCTAGGATAAAAATAATTGCCTGCGGGGGGTGGATTATGCAAGGGTGGGGACTACAGTAGGACCTCGATTGTTCGGTCTAAATCGAGATTGAGGTGGTCCGGATCGCAAAAAACACGAATGAACGTACGAGTAAACATTTTTATAAATATGCCTATTTTCATATACAGCCTGAATTATGTATCACTTTTAAGGTTTTCAATGTCAATTCTTAATGAAAAGACATTATATTTAAAAAAAAATAAAACTCATATTTCATAAAGTACAGAACCGGTTTCGCTCATCGCAAACATTATCACTTGATTGTAGTTCTTATCACATAAATAACGTATAAATGAAAAAATGTAATTTAAGATATCGACTGAGGGTGCTTGATGGAATTTCAATATCAAATTTGAATTGTTGAGATTTTGTACATTTCCACGCATTTGCTTCGTCACTCTGACAAAACCCATTAATTTGGAATAAGTAGGTAGTTCTTCGAATTGCATTTTAAAACCCTCCATTCCACCCATAATGCGTTTGTTTTCCCAACTAGGATTAAGGGTAATTGTTGGGATCAATCCAGGAGTTAATGTAGTTCCTGGACTTAGTGATAATAATTTGTCGCATTTTATCTTATATATAAACGATATAAACTATTTACTGTCTGTCAGTTCGAGTTCATTCCTGTGCTCGAATGCTTGAAGATGCCTGAAGAAGAATATGAAATACATGGAGATGTACAAAATATCAACAGTTAAAATTTGATGTAAAAATTAATTTATAATTTTGATACAAAAATATTTAATTTTAAGAATTAGAATCAATGTCTACGTTATAATTCTTTTTTTAAGACAGAGTTAGTCTTAAGAAGCTTTTCAAATGTTTGATATCAATTTTAATTTTATGTTAGAATATGTTTAATTGTGTTTTTCATGAATTCGATGAAGACATATATAATGAAATCCTGATTTAAAGTACCCGGAATTAACATTTTTCCGATATTTCAGTGCAATCCATGCAGTACCGTTTCATTTAAATACCTTTAATACCCGCTTTTACGTTTTTATTTCTCGCAGTTCACGTCTGATTTTTTGTATCGAAAGACTTTTGTATAAACAACTAAGAAAAATAAACAAAACCAATTATTGTGTAAATATTAATTGTATCTAAAAACAAATCTATATACATTGTCCCTTTATTTACATTTTCGTCGGTCCCATTAAAAATTGTAGAACTTTCACTTTATATGCCTATAAACGATTTATTTTTATTGTTTTTATTCAGATGAAAACATAATGTACTGTCTCAAATGTTTATAATTCTGTTTTACTCAAAGCTTCATCACTAAGTTACAAAGACTTTTTCCTGTGTAAGCTGGGAGTGGATAGGACACGATGCAGACATAAAAGGAAGGAAACACGAGCCCTTCAATACAAGTAGCGATACTTGATGACAATAGATCTCGTTTTTGATGATACCCTCTAAAACGAGTATATATAATATATGTGTGTGAATAAAAACAAAAGTATTTTATAATAAGGCAAATATGACTTGTCATATTACTTCTTTTGCTCTGCATGTCAGTAAACTTCCTGGGTTTATATAACTAGTATTTGTTACCCGGCTTCGCCCAAGATAGAGGTCACTTATATTAGTTCATTAAATCTTCCCTTTGGGCATGCTTCTTGTGAACCCACGAAATTACGATTTCACTATTTTAAGTTTTATAATTTTAAATGATGAATAATTTTCAGCTCAATCTTTACGGCTTTTTACAAATTTTACGACTCTCGTAAAAACGTTTTGTGACATTTATATTATAACATATTTATAGTCGCTAAGCAAGTTCAACGCAGATTGATTTGTTATGATGACATGACGGATTATTTTAGTATGGAGTGGTTGCTTAGCAACGATATGCTATTATTTGTTTCTGTTGTTTTTCATTGACACGTAAAAACTAAAGCGTTTTCAAATGAAGGTTAAAAGTTATGAGTTGACCGTTAAAAATAGCACAGTTGATCTAGAATGGCAGCCAGAATGACATGTGAAAATTTCACGCGCTAATGTACACCGTTTGGGAGGAGTTCTAGTGACCGAGACACATATATAAACATACAAATTTCTACATTTATTTTGTGCTATATAGTAGAGATTAAGACTAGGTAAGCTATCTGAAAACCCAATGGTGTTTAACATTCTTTAGATTTCCTTGGTTTTAAGTACGCTTGAATGTGGATCTATTATTTGGAGTCCATATGAAAATTCAAATTCGCTGGACAAATGCAGTCATTCAGTGGTACCTAAGGGGCACCAAGCGGCCTCAGGGTTGTCCCAAAACCCGCTGGATTGACGAACTTGTCAGGTTCGGTGGAAGTACGTGGCAGCGTAAAGGTGAGAACCGAGAAGAGTGGATGGAGTTGGGGGAGGCCTTCATCCAGCAGTGGATCGACCCCAGCTGAAAATGATATGAAAATTCATACAAGCTGCAAGTGGAGCGAGTACATAAGAATTTTCCGCGATATTTTTAATTGATAAAAATTAAAATATTTTCCCTCTGATAATTTATTTTACAAATGCTATTGTTTCGCTCTCTTCACGCTCGATTATCGATTTAAAAACCTTTTTCTCTTCTCTTCTGGATCGAGTCCATAATCCTGAAATTCTCAAGGTTATTAAGTGCTGTTCGTCTGATCAGTGCATTGTCTGGGAAGGTGGACATTTTCAGCCGTGAACTCTGTGTATTGTAATCTAGATTTTTTTGTATAAATTTGTAAATATTTTGTTTCCTGTTCTATTTTGTCAATTTTAGAAAATGTTTATTATTATTATTTGTTATATGTACTGTCTTCGTTATGTTTTTCAAATGCATGGCGCGTTGGTGTCAGCTGTGATGTCATGTGTTTTCATTTTCATTTACAAATACATGTTTGTCTATTGCTCGAACCTTGACAATTCCTAATATTCAAATAGAATTTTTAGGTTTAAAGATAAATTTATTTGAATTACGAATTACTCTGTGACATTGATTTAAGCGGGGATCCCTAGTAACATGGTCACTAAATTGTATCCACTACAGTATCCGTTAGTACCATGTATCCACTAGTACCATGGTCAAGGGGATAGTTATTCATTATTAAAGTGAAGATTGCCAACTCATATCGACACAGGAGTCACGATTTAAATAAAGGTTGGTAAAATATGTTAAGGTATGGTAAGTATATATGCGTCACAGGCTTGACTTTTTTACACAGCCTGAAGGGAATTACATATTGGGATTGTTATAATACTTCCAGGGATGAAACGTTTGGTTTTCTTGTAAATATGTGGTATTTTTTCATAATAATCGGAAATTATCATGTAATATAATTGAAACATCGGGAGGCGAAGTGGACCAAGTGATATAATGGTGAAAAATCTTTATTGAATGTTTCAGTTAAATGAACTTCTTACATTAATTTAAAATTGGTATAAAACTTAAATTGAAAACTTAGTTATTCCACTTAGTCAGCTAAGTGGAATAACTAAGTTATCAATATTAACTTTATATTAAAAATAAATTTCCACAAAGTTACCGCCGAATCCATCAAAGATAATTTACGCTTTATTCAATTTAACTTCTTACAGAATAAAATACTTTTGCAGCATGTATTTACTTAGCTCACTTCACTTTTATGATACTTTATGACATGTAAAAAACCAAAACGCAACAAACTATTTTTTGTCGAAAATATCAGCTGGCTCTCTTCACTACTCATTGGCTCAATTATAGCATATGGTATAAGTATACTATTGTTACCAATGTAATTTAAGAAAAACAGAACTGAGACATCAAGTGACGTCAGTCCCCTTTTTATCGCTTTGACGTCAGTTTTGTGACATACAAATAAATTGAATTATGCTACAAATAAAGCCAGATCATCGTGAGTAAGCATTCATAGGGTTGTGAGATTTCCAAGTACAAATCACCCATTTTCTATCTCAACGGGATATGCTGTGTATTCATTTTTATTTTAATGTGCAGTAGGGAAAATTCGTAGTGAACTACGTTTCAATGCCTAAATAAATTGTTTTTACTTACAAATGACCATAATCCAAAAAACTACGAACATTATGTGACCCCCGTCGTAAAATTCACCTGATCAATATGTAAAATGATCAGTTATTAAATTAAACCAAACCTAATTTAACCTATATTTATTTGGCAATTATTTACTGACCAAACATAATTACTAATTGATCATTTATCGCATTAGTTACTGACCAAATAATTAGTTGCCATCTTTAAATATAGATTTCGTTAATCTGCTTAAGCATCACATATAAAAACTTTTTTGCTATCATTTATCCTAATTTTAGAAATGACTTAACTTAATTTGTTTTAAATAAATTAATTGCATGCGAACTTAAACCAAAGTACATATTTGGATTTAATAGTCTAACTGTTAAAGATTTTATTTTCGTATGCAAAGTAATTTATGACGTTTTTTAAAAATATATTTGAATATGTTTAATAAATTAACGAAATAAATTCTGATAATACTAAATAATAAGTTATAAAACACATTGTCTCGTATTATATCACACAATCATTTTACACGGCGACAGTGTGATTAAGAAATAAATGTTGCTAAGCGGGTCTAATAAAAGCGATGAAAATTTGAGAAGGTTTTGAATCTAGCCGCTGCTGGTGTTGACAAATAAAATTATTAAAATAAGTTAAGTAACAGTGTGCACCGGCACGAGCCAGCCGTGTTACACATCGTTGAGTATGCACTAAATAGGTATGACACAGTATTCCCCCCATTAGAATGAAGAAAAAAATGCGTGACACCTGGCCACTTACGATAAGTTCGTTGACACCCTGTGACTGAATTTTTGCACCATATTTCAAAAAAGGAACGAACCCGAAAAATTTTGCAAACGAAAAAAGAACGAGTCCGATTTTGTTTGAATGGAGATATTTAAAAATGGAATTATTGTATTATATTGACGATAAAATCTTTTGCAAAATATTTATAATGTTTTAGAAGGTATTCGCATACTTCTTTGAAATTCATTCATATTATGGCTTCAGAAAAGGTGAAGATAAAAGCGCAAGATAATTTTGTTATATATATAGATACGACACGATAACGAAAATGAAATTATTATAGATTATTGTAGAACAACTAACATATCACGTTTTTATGCATTCGTAAACGAGTAATATCGACCATTAAAGAGTTTAGTGAGGCAAAGGTTAAAATTTATTGCAATCACCTAAAATGTAGATACGATAACTGTGCTGAGTATGACAGCGTAGGTTTGTGGATTTGGCTGACGCTACGGTCCATCTCGTGACATGACTGCACGGGCGCAAATTAGAGGGAACACTGCTCGAGGCTAGTTAGATATACGAGAGATAAGTCAAATAAACAAAACCGCTGCAGTATGGCAAGAAGCCTTTGTAATTAATAATAGATTGTAAACCAATATGTAGTACCGCCGACAGACATATTGCAATTTGGTCACCTGCCATCCAAGAAAGACGGTGACAAGAGAAGAAATTGATCATAAAAAAGAAACTATCCAATCAAGTGTGACGTCTAGAATTGTTCTTTACAGTTTATTTCATTGTATATATTCATGTGCTTCGAACATTTTCTCGGACATCGAGCATATGGCCACCACTCGGAGCCTCCATAATTCCTTGTCACCGGCCAATCGCTTAGCTTCCTCATATGACATGCCAGAGTTCTTAAGCTTCGCCAAGTACACCCTGTGGATAATACCCGACGGTCTTCCAGGACGCTGGAATCTTACCAGTTTAAAGAAGAGGTAAGCTGGATTGAGGCTCCCGGAAGCATCCGCAGCACGTGACCCAGACAGTTCCAACGTCTCTCCATGACCGCTGATGTAACAGGGCGCTGCACAGTACATTCCCTAATCTCCGAGTTCCTCACGAAGTTAAACCACCTCACCCTCAATATCCGACGCAAGCATCTATTCTCGGCTTCATTAGGTGTCATGATTCACTACCGTAAAGCAGCACATGTAGAATCCAATCGTTGAAAAAAAGGCATTTGGTTTTAATCATGAACAACTGCGTGTCTCAGATGGTATACATTAAGTTAAATATGGCTCCAGCTATTCCTGAGCGGGTAGCGAGTCCTCTCTTTGTGTTACCGTCTTCCGGGATATGTACACCGAGGTATCTGAAGCTGTCGACCCTCAAGATGATCTGTCTAGCGCTAGTCAGGGTCCTATCAGAGTCATGAGAGGCTTGGTTACACATCACATTGGTCTTACTTGCATTTATTTTCAGACCAATACGACCTGACTTAATTCCTAACCTAGGATATAAATATACGAATAAATAATATGAGATAAAATGGTATATGCAATATTTTTAATTTATTTTAAATCGATTGTCTTTGTGTTCACACAACATTGTCCGGTCCCCCAATAAGTATTGCAAAATTAAATATATATTAAGAAATAGTAAACATTGTACAAGCTTCATAATATTGCATAATAATGCAGTGGATGAGTCATGCAACTTACTTAGTTAGACGCGTAACTCAGAGCATAATTGTATAATCTAAATGTAGTTGAACCTTGGAGTTCTTGCTGGTAAATCGAAACTTCGATTCGCACAGCGCGATCGAAGTCCACCCTACTTTCCCCCTGTGACCTTTATTTAAGGGAGCCCTTAGTACACGTTGTGCAGACTGTGTAAACTCCATGTAGGGTTGCCAAGTTAGCAAAAGATAAAGACGACACAATATATATTCAATCAAATTCGGTAATACTGCCTTCTTATATAATGAATATAAATATGGAAACGATATTATTTTTCATTGAATAATAATTCTTAACGATAATCCAAAACGTATGCAGTATTTTGTACAATGAATGACTAACGTCGTTTTCTTCAGTTGCGGTATCTACGAGTTTGAATCTAAATAGGGACGTTTTCATAAATCGATTCATGGATTCACATTCAAAGACATGGGCATCTCTACATTGCCTCACCACTCCTCTAGAAACAGGACATATATAGAGCAATTAGCTTACTACTAGTCCTGTTGTTTAATTAAAAACAATTTCTATAAAGAAGCTTCATTAGGAGTTCATATGCTCCACACTGTGAAGTGTTCATGGTTGATTTTTTCCACAAATAGTAATGATATATTTTATAAACAACTCGTAATTGAATAGAATAACACATGACGTGTAAATCCGTTATGTGACATAAAAACTGAATAATTATACCAGATAATCAGTCCTTTAATGCATAATCTGTTTTATTTGAAATATTTTTGAGGTTTAATTTCTCTATACGAATTATTATTACAACTAATGGACGTGTAGCAGTTAATTGCACCCCTAACAACCACCCTACAAAACCCCAGCGTACGTCACAGCGAAATTCTTCCCCTCACTATATTCGCGTCATATTATCATTCCGTAGACGATTCCGGGGAGTATTTTTAAGTTAAATTTTATGTTGTGAAATATGTATCATCGTACTATGTAAACAAAACGATTAACCTTTAAAAAAATTGTTTGTAAAATATTATATTTTATAAGTCGAAATAACTTCTACTATGCATCATAACTTACATAAATATAATACAAAATAATTGATATGTACATTCTAGGCATTAGTTTATGAGTGACCCGTGTTTCATGTCTTCGGCAACATTTTCACACCAAATAAATAGAAAAATTAGCTTTTCTGTCAAAATATAAGAGATAATTCAAACATTTTCATTTGACGATGTTTGTTAAAGAAATATGAAAATTTCAACTAACTTATAGGCACACACACACACACTTATGACGATGATTGAGAATTAATAAATATGTTTATTAGCTTATTCATACTGAACATTAACAGTATTACTTCATCAGTAGACATGAACTTGATACATGAACTTGTTTTACCGAATCTCTATCTTTCCATGGTACCCAATGTTATACCTTCGACGGTCGTTATTCTGGATGTATTACAACAGTGAAAAGCGCCTTCAAATGATTGCCAGGGTGGTCTCAGGAGGAATAATTCCAGACTTGGTGGCTATTCACTTTAGTGCAGTGCTACCGAAACTCATCGGCCTTAAGAATTCTGCTAGACCGGGGGTAGGCTATTCATGAAATGTTTCAGTGGAACTAAAAATATTTTTCTAAATATGTATGTATATTAAGATTACAAAAAAAAAAAATATTCGTCAGACGATTGTCGTTCATTATTTTTATGCATTAATGTTGTTTTTATTTGGGTATCCTAATACCTCTGTTTTAAGTTGTCGATGGGACTTTGTTATTTTGTGAATAATTAATACTCTGATATCTAAGAGCCCTTGTCGATCGTCAGGTTCATTAGTCAGACAACTCCAAAAAAAATGAAATTTGAGTTAAATAATATGCAGTTATATGTACAATTTTGCACTCTATTTAATTCAGTACTCAGGTAACATCAAAAGGTCACCAAAGATGCTAAGGTAGATAAAATTCTAAATAATTGAAAAGATTTGTTTTTTAATTTGTATATTTAAAATTAAAATGCATGGCATTGCAGCTGACGCCAATGCACCATGCAGAACCATGCAGAAGAAGTACAACAATAATAATAACAACAGTAATAATATTACAAATTTTTTTAAAAATTTAGAAAAAGAAATATTATTAAAATACGAATTCATACAAAAAATATGTTAAAAACAATACCCAGAGTTCGTTGCTAAAAGTGTCCACCTCTCTAAGCAATGCATTGGTCAGCCGAACGGCACTTGCAACTGGTGACTTATATGGCCGACGCGAAGAACAAGTTTTAAGAATAAAAATTGGGTAGTTATGGTTTCGGCCACGTAGATAAAAATTGGGTTAATAAAAGTTAATAGTCTTGAGAATTACAGGATCATAAATTCGTACCCGAAGAAGATGATGAAAATGCTTTAAAATCGAAAACGGTTTCGAGCTCTTGTTGATATTTCTGGGTCAGTAAAAAGGTATTTCTAAATATCCGTTCATTGACTATACTCGGAAAGTACCTAATAATTATACACTTATAATTTAAGACATCGACTGAGGGTGCTTGATGGAGTTTCAATATCAAATTTGGATTATTGAGATTTTGTACACTTCCATGTATTTTGTCACTAACGACCCGAGTTTCGCCGTTCGGCATCTTGAGGCATTCGAGCACACGAATGGACTCGAGTCAGTTCGAGTCCATTCGTGTGCTCGAATGCCTGAAGATACCGAAAGGCGAAACCCGGGTCGTTAGTGACAAAATACATGGAAGTGTACAAAATCTCAATAATCCAAATTATACACTTGTTTCTTAATTGCATAAAGCTCGAGTAAAAATCAATAATGTTTGATTTATTCTGACCATTTGAATATTGCTTTTCCCATAATCTAAATATCGGTTATTTGGAGATGTCTGAGTAACGAAATGGACGATCGCTGTATCAGAAAAGAATATCGATATTATTTGTATTCAAGAGCAATTAATAAATACGATAAGTAAAATGTTGGATATTAAATATATACGGAATGCCTGAATGGATAAAAGTATATTTCTGCTGTAATATAAAAGCTTGTTATTTCCACTACACCCTTGTTTTCTCTTTATGCGTTCAGATTTAATTTAAAATACGCAGATACGAGACATTATTATGTATAAATATATTTAATTCAAAAACTGCTTACTTGCAAAAGCTTCATTGAGAAAATTTATTCAAGTGAATGTTTAGCAACTTTATGACAGTCAATTGTCTTCAGTCTTAGACAGAGGCTTAGAAGTATCGCTCTTCCCTATTTAGATTATTCAATGAGAATCTTTTGGATTTATTATTTTAAATCAAAATTCTTCCTTTTAGTCATATTCCTCACGTGTAAGGGTCGTGACCTCTGCCTACCGCAACAAATCCATTGCCTTTGACGACCCTTCGCCAATCGTTCCTGCATTCCGTTGCTCTAAGGGCCATCGATAAGGAGAGGCATGTGGCGTCCTTCACTTGGTAGCTTCATCGAATTGAGGTCTTTTCACGCCCTCTTCTGTCTTCGACCTTTTCTGTGATGATGAGCTTCTCTAGATTTTCGGTAGGCTTGCGGGCGATGTGGCTAAAGAAGCCGAGTAGGCGTCTTGCATAGACAGCCGAGACCTCTTTCAGGATAGAGGCGTTTGTGCACTTGGAAAACCATAGTATACATAATATCCTTCTCCAGCACCACATTTCAAATCAAATTAAAATAAGATTGGCCAATTACACTTATATATTTTTGATAGATTCAGCGGTAACTTTGTGGAAATTTATTTTAAATACAAAATTTAAGTTGATAACTTTGTTATTCCATTGGCTGTGTTATTAAATGTGACACGCGTTTCGCTTCATTAGAAAGCATCTTCAGACTAACTAAATATATCACAAGGTTATTTTTTTAAATGTAAAAAATTATTCTAATTCTCAGTTTAACAGCGCTCTATTATTAACTTTTATTACACGTTACCCATTGAGAAGAGAGATTGAGTGAACGCCTCGCAACCAGTCTTCTTTAGACAAACAGTGTCATAAGAGATCAAAATAACTTTAGGTTGTCTATAACTGTTCGTGATGTGGGTGGTGATTCAGAAAGGTTGTCAAATGAAAATGTTTTTTTTTCTGTATATCAAAAATGTTATCGAAGATGAACCTGTTAAGGGGGCTGGCGTCATAGCAACGCCCACCAAAAGAGCAAGATATCGGAATAGTAAAAGACGTGAAAAACTTTTGTTCCATTTTAATGCATACGTTTGATGAAAGAGTGAAAAGGATGTGTTGTAGTCAAAATTGTTGTTATGTGCTTTGTCTCATTCGACATGTATAGAGCTGAATTAAGAAAAACGGAAAAATATTTGTATAATTTGCTTACAGACTGTACTCACACAAGATGGAATTATAATGAGGAATAAATTTTTGTCAATTAATCGATTTTCCGTGTATTTAATAATGATCTTTAAAGAACTTGTTGTTACAAAATTGCTGTATTTCCTAATTTTAAAGAGGTTCGAAAATATCAAAGATGAATTATTACATTTCTCACAACAAAACTCAACATTTTGAATTTGGCGTTCAGTTCTAATAGGTTTGAATCTGAGAATGGAAATAATCTTATATCCAAATGATGTGATGTTTTCATACCTCCCCACCCACTCTTTATCCGAACGATTCGAATTTATGAAAACGATGCGTAGGTAAAGCTATTAGCTAATTGCCAGTCCTTTCCTAACTCCACCCTTCTTTTTTTACCGTCTTCAAAGATGAGTGACGTTAAATAAATTGTGTTGAGATGCTTTATTATGCGTCCATATGTTTCTTATTGGGAGCAAATACTAAATTTTAGGATCCAGGATGAAAATCCCTTTTTAATAATAATTATAATACGTTCCCTAGAAAACAACATTTGAATTTGTATTCAACACGCTGGTGTCTCTAATTCGTTCCATTTAATCCTAACTCCATAGTCTCATTAACAGAATACAGACCGTATGGGAAATAAGCAGTCCGTGTAACCCCATCAATATATACTGCTTAAAATGAAAGTGAGATTTGCACAAAAATAGTTATCGTCCAATATTTAAGTACTGTTGAAATACTCCATTAGGGAGGTGTATATGGATATATAATAAATACGTTGGTAGCGGACATTATAAAAACAGTATTTTTAAACTCGAGATCGCGAATTTATTGAAAATACGTGACTAAAGTAATTATTATAATTTGTATTGAAGAAAAATCGTGTAAGAAACTTAGCTCTGGCCCTTCTTCCGGAGTCGGGAAATTCGCGAGTGAGCGAGACAAAACATGGAAGCGACGTTTCGACGCATGCGCAGACCAAAGCATAACTAAGCGCGGGTTGTGGAAGAGGCTATTTTACAACCATACTAAAGAGGGGTGAATAAAAGTCGTGGGTAGTCCAAATTGATGAAATATCTCGATTGAGAAAGAAAACATATTTTTCCCATTTGCAAATAAACTCTGACAGAGTAATCTACCAATAATACTAAGTGTACTAGAGTAGTAATGAAAATGATGGTAACTTTTTTTTTATAAAAATACAACACGTTTTTTTGTACGACTTCAAAATGTTTGTATCATTAACTGGACCGGTTTTGCTCATTGCGAACATTTTAAACTGATGAATAATTTAATAGAACAGGCTTATTTATTACATTATGAATGACGAATTACAAGGTAGACAAAATAGTTGAAGGTGAAAGGAATGTGGCAAGAATTAACAGACAACAATATAGATTAGGGGCTTAGTATCATAACTCATAATCTCTTTCTAAACTTACAAACTCCCATCTAAAATGAATGTGAAAATTTTGTTAATTTTCAAAACTCATATTCTATTATGACTCATAATTTTCTAAACTAATAATCTCCATTCCATGCAATGAGAGTGCAGCATTGTACTATCATGTGACACCGCCCCGTGCTTACGGGGCGGACAGGGGTCTTCAAAATCCGTCTACAGACTCTTCCTATTCATGCAAATTTAATATGTAATATCTCTCCTAAGGCGTTCAAAAATAATTTGTCATATTTGTTTGTTTACCGTTAGAAGTAAAAAAAAAGCTGGCGATGCTTAGGGATACAAGCACTTGTCCCTCGGCCTACAGGCTGGCGGTTAGTGGCCGACACAGCCCCGCGGCTTGGCTCAAAGGGAAGACCCCATCGTAAAACCACTTACTGAGTTTTAAATTGAAATTGTGTATTTTAAACGCTGTTTATGTATCTGTTATTGCCTTCGAGGAATTTATAAGTGTAAACTAATTGCAATTAAAGAGAAAGTAAACTGAATACGACCGGGTTTTAATAGAAGACGAAGGAACCTGTGAATTATCCTTGTCACCACGCCGGACTTGGGGCAGTCAAAGTGTGCTGATGCTCCACCTCCCCGTCGAGCAGCGGCTTACTTCTCTCGAATGGCCACCAATTTTTAGGAAAATTATGAACTTGTGCTTAAAAACTGAGATCTCAATAGAAAGTGACTAACTAATCAATAATGCCTTTTCTAACTTCATCCCTCTCTGACAAAAACTTTTCCACTTGAAACGATCCAATGGGATACTATATGGTCCATATAATGAACGGGTTTTTTTTTAAATATATATTTATTGAATGAAAATGCATGTTAATAAATGTTGCATGTTGTGTCTATGTAAACGAAGCTTTTTTTTGAATCCTACCATTAGCCAAGTTGTAGCCAGATAAATAAATTAAGTCCAAGCCAAGCATACAAAATACCATTTGACGCAAGTATTTCGTTTCAAATTAGATGAATGGGTTTATTTAAAATAGTAAAATGAACACTGACTTAGTTGTGAAAAGATACCTTGGATAAAATAATTCTGATAAAGCGTAGACACGCTGTTGATGTAGATGCAAAACACTGAAAGACGTTCTTTAAAATACAGAGTATTAAATAAATAAAATTCATAGATTTGCTAAAAAGGATACACAAAAAATACGTAAAATCTTTCATGTGTATTAAATTATGCCAACCACCGTGGCCGAGTTGTGACGCTCAAAAACATTCGTATCAAACCCGTTTCAATAATACCTCCAAAGTAAGAATGTCTTCTGAACTATAGGTGCGTAGGAAGAGTAATAAACTAACAGCTTGACTTATTTTTACCTCACCGTTCTACCATAACCGTTTCTGAAAAGAGGAGTTGAACATTTAGTTTGCTACTAGCGTTAGTTGTAGTGTACACATTTCGAAGATAATTCCCCACAAACTGTAAACTATAGTTATTTCAGAATCCTAAATGTTTTTACAGTATGAATGTATCAGGTAGTTTTACGAGGAGAAATTTGTAGTCAGTTATTTAGGTCACCATTGAAAAAAATGTAATGAGTACATATGAGTAAATTAATATTGGAACAGAATGATACTGCCAAGAAATCTTACTACTGTTTTGCTGATTTTGAATGATTTCTATTATTTTATTATTTTTAAGCGGAAGGATGATAAAAATACAATAATATACATTTTAAGGAAATTTGTTATTCTTCAAAGTTAGTTTTTGTAAACCGAAGTGTTGTTTATTTTTCTGTAGTTAATATGGATTAAAATAAGTTAAAAAAATAAAAAATTGAGATACGCAGTGCTTCCACCCCAAAGGAAATATAATATTCAGTGTGGCGCACAATTCGCGGGTGAATTGGGAGGGGAGGGGTGGAATCCTTCAGACGCCGTTCAGCCGCCGCCGCGGTAGGTCGCGCCGCGCGAGTTCCGCGACATCATTCGAAACCATTCTGCCGAATACGAGAGTCATACGCGAGTGCAAAGTGCGAGCGACACAGCGAATCAACATGGCGAGGTGAAACCAAGATGGACGCGGACGACGTCGGGCCGCGCCGCCGCGACGTCATCGTCGCCCCCGAGCGCGAGGGCCTTACCGTCATAGTCGCCCCGGACCAAGACAAGCTATCCGAGGCGGGCTCCGATGAGCTCTTGGGAGGCGCGCTACGCCTGGAGCCGGCGTACCAAACCTTGACGGCTGTCAACGGGAGGTTGACGCCGCCGGGGTTCGACGCGGGGTCTTCCTACGCGACCCTGACCCCGCTGTTACCGTTACCACCGATATCCACCGTCAGTGATAAGTTCGCTTATCATGGCGGACCGGGAGGGTCGTTTACAGTTATTCAAAACAATCAGTGTCTCAATCTCGGATCACCTTATTTACCATCGATGGGCCTATCGCCCGGAGGATACGGCTCTCCGGGACTGGCAAGAAGTCCTCTTAGTCCTCCGGGATATAGTCAAGGAGGCCTGAGTCCACACAAGAGTCTCTCACCTGCGTCGTATGATTCAGCGTATCAACGAGAATTGGGAGGAAGACGTTCACCTTTGAGTCCTTTATCAGGATCCTTACATTCTCCTCCTCCGACTAGCCCTCAGATCCAACCCCCATTATTACCTTCCCCTTCACCTCCACCTCCGATGAGTCCGCAGCCTCTTCTAGGCAAGCAATTATTAAATAATTCAAACACATCTATAACTGACGGAGAAGAAATCAACACTAAAGACTTAGCACAAAGAATAAGTGCGGAATTGAAGCGATATAGTATACCTCAGGCGATATTCGCACAGAGGGTTCTTTGTAGATCTCAAGGAACGCTCTCGGACCTTTTGAGGAATCCAAAGCCGTGGTCAAAGCTCAAATCGGGAAGGGAAACGTTTAGAAGAATGTGGAAATGGCTACAGGAACCTGAATTTCAAAGAATGTCTGCCTTGAGGCTAGCAGGTTAGTAAAAGAGTGATTTTAATTAAATACGCTGCAGTAATATTTTATTTCAATGTGAAATATATTCATATTTTGTGCATAACTGTCGTTACTTAAACCATTGGAAAATAATTTATAAAATGAAGGCTTGAATGGTGTCGCGTTTTGTTCACTCAATAATATACTAGATACAATGTAATAGTGCTTTGTTACTATTATATTTTTATTTTATTCAATTGATAGTATACTGAAAAGGCACAGATAAGTTCGTGGCTCTTATCTAAAAACACAATAAAATTATATATAAGCGGTTTCAATATAACAAAGCCATAATAATAACATATTATAGACTAAATACACTTTTCAAAGAATAATAAACATATCTTTACCATAAGTCAAGCAAAAGTCATGGTATTTTAAGTTTAAGCAATCACCAAGATATTCCATAATTGCTTGGTCATCTATTTTTAATTTCCTTTTAAAATAAATATCATTATGCCAAAGTTTAGCTATAAAAAACAAACAAATTTTTGTGATCTTAAAAAAAACATAGTTAAATTAATACTTACTTTTCTCGTGATGTATAGATACATAGATTATTAAATATCATTTCGCAAACCATCAAAAATATGGGAAAACGTTTATCAAATATTATTAATATATCGCAGTATAAAATGCAATTTTATGGGAGGCTGTAATACAACTTTAAGATAGTGTTTTTGGAGTATGAAAGTACGTATTAAATTGGATTGTTGACAGCCTAAAATTAATGTGATAATTTGTGGAAATGTACAATAAGTTTTGTATAAAGAATATATATGCTATTTCTTCGTTTTGATTCTTAAATCATTCAGGAAATAATATCGAAAATTTTTTTAACAATTCCATTATAAGCAAGTCAGATTATATTACCGAAAAGATACGAATAACTTTTGATATGCCGTACTGTTTAAAACTGTGGATTTAACGGAATGTCGATAAATGTCTCCATTGAGTTTGAGTACAACTTAATATAAATTTTAATGCAAACATCCCTGTGAAGTGTCGATGTCTTGACTTTTTGTTAATCTAGGTTTAATTAGCATTAAAAATGACCCGGATGTGAGAAGCACTTTAAGTTTTCCGCAGGTACTTTTTTGATCGTAGAGAGGTACTTAACAGTATCCACATGTATATTCAATTACTCATTACTTGTTACCATTGTGTGGTATTTAATTACCGAACATTTAACATATTGCCGAGCTAGGAATGAGCGGATGAAAGTAACGAAATGTACATATATTTTTTTGTAAAAGTAGAATATAATAAAAACAATGCAGTCTATTGACAACACAGAATTTAGATTTGTCCATAAGATTACGAGCGATTTTGCATTATCAATAAAATATTTATTTAAAAAAAATGGATCGCAGTAGAAAACAGCATATTTATTATTATAATTTGTAAACAATGGTGGATTTATTGTCTCTTTACTGTCTAATAATGTAGATAAATATACTACACTCTACTAAATTAATACTTTAAATGGTGTATAAAACCTCCTTTAAATGGGTCAATTAATATATATATTTTTTAAATTAATCATTATATTTGCTATCATATCATTGTTTCAACTAATGCTTTCCCCTTGAATGTTAATTTAATACAGAAAAATCACCTTCCTTTCACTTTTATCTACAAACAATATCAAATATTTGTCGATTTTTTATGAAATAATTATTTTCATCTTTACACGTCGAAGTGTGTTAATATATATTTTTATGCTATTAAAGTTTTACCAAGTCATATCAATATATTTGTATAAGTTGAAGTATTCGGTTCTACAACATTTTATTAGTAAGTTGATGGCTATTTCGGCTTAACGACAGAATAGTTCTGACGATGGCGTTACGCCGAATTAACCATCAACTTAATAATAAAATTTTGTAAAACTAAATACTTTTGATATTTTTTCTTATTATAATGGAGTTATATCAAGTAAATGTCAATTCAACCAATTTAAATATAATGATATAATTATTCACTTAAAACTATCTAAGTAATTATTATCAAGACAATTTAAATTTTATTGATTCTTGTAATATTCATTATATGGATCATATTTTATATATGTGATACATACATTTTTACTCTCCTTGCATGGCGAAACCATAATTCACGGAGTAGGTTCACCGGCCCTGATTCACCCTAATTGAAAAAAAAGATAATTCACGCACTATTTTAACAGCTACAGGAAGTTCCTTCACCCCGCCGCCTGGACGTGATACACAATATAGGGTCCGCGATTTTTTCCCCTGACAACCCCATTTTAAAAACTGATACTTGGGTACCCACTGAATGTACCATTGGTGACATGGAACGACCCTATGTTGGTTTAGGTCTTCATATTAAAAACCGTCGATTGCTTTGCGCAATATTTTTATTTTTGTATAACATGAATTAGAGTCTTGGATATATGGGCATAATCGATGAACCTAGTTTGTATTTTTGACGAATTTCATATGAAAAAAATTGATAGTTTTGTTTTGTGTTTTCTTTCTGCATTTTATTTAAAAAATATCGGTTGAATGCGGTGATTAAATAAAACACCAATAAATCCATATTTTGTCAAAATCTGACAAAAATTTCGTACGTGTAATATTCATTAAAAATAATACGTAACGGTATGGCACTTGCATTAAAAAAACAATGTTAAAACTATTTTGCATGTCACGGTTAAGCGCAGAAACCGAAAAAATCAATTTTATTTCGTTTATATTTATTGTAATTAGCGGTTGACTGGTTGGTAAAAATATACATATTTTTCTAAATTGTAAATATAATACGATGGAATAAAAAACACTATCGATAAACATATTAACTTCTTATCCTGCCCACCTTTCTCTAAATCACAAAATAATTAAAAAATACTAGCGCGTTAATATAGTACCGAGAAAAATTGCCTAAAAAAATCAATATATTCACACACTTTCTTTCCGTTTGTGGAATATTTTTCTAAATTGGAAATATAATACGATGAATTAAAAAATCCTATCTGTTTGCTTCTAGATGCCTCGATAGAAGAAGAGAACTAGAAAAATAGTGTATATATTAAGTGAAGAATAATTTATTTTGGTCTAGAATCTAGACGGAAAATGGAAGAAGAAAAAAACTAATAATAGTCATATGCAATTATCACAAACCCTTCAAATAAACAATATCGGCTCTCACATTTTACATACTATGTTATAATTTTGTTTTTCAATAGCTGGAATTTTAACATACTAACTTATTTCGAGTGAACTACTCAATCTAATTTATTTTACGAACGGTACGAAAGTGTGTGGATATTTAGATTTTTTTAATACAATTATTCTAGGTACTATATTAATGAGCCAGTAATTTTAAATTATTTTGTGATTTAGATAAAAGTGGGCAGGATAAGAAGTTGATAAGACATATTGTTCCATTTTAGTAATATATATACACTGCAATCCACCGGATACAAAATATACGGTGTTGTTTTCTCGTAAGGTCAGTTTTAGATTTGAACGCCCTACTTGCACAACATCAACCACGAAATGTGCGATTGCGCACGCGCGGAACATCTGTCCCACGGAACTACTAGTAACGACACCTGTTATGTATTGTTGTAATTTATACATACAGGGTTATCGCCAGAAAGGTGATACTTTATTTTACGGACGACTTTACGTTTTTTATGCATTTTTAGCACGAGTAAAAATCCCCAAATGCTTTATAACATAAGTGTCAATAAGATAAAATGCGAAATGATTTATAGTGATTCGTAAGTGACTTCAACATTTTTTAAAGAAATTGAGTTTTATCACGCTTTTGTGGCAATATTATAAAAATAGTGTATTTTTTAGCAATGCTTTTTTTGATAATTATGAAAATAGTTATCCCTGGGACAGTGAACTTATAAAAGGTAAAAAAATGAAAGTGAGCATTTCGGCTAAGGGAGCCGATAATTGAAAATAGACCTTGAAGTGGCATGCGAGCATTGTATTATTTCCGTAATCTTTAGCTGTTTTTTTACACCGGCTTGCTAAGCACAAAATTGGCTTTTGTGAGAGAACTATTAACAAGTATTATTAAAGGTGTTAACTGTCAATTCTTGGTGGAAAGGCATTATATTTAAATTAAATTATTGTAAAAAATGTGGAAGAATTACAAAACAAATTGTATTTTATTTAAAAAAAAATAACTTAAAAATTGTATCACAAAGTAAAATTGTGACGAAATTAAAACCATTTTGAATGATAGTGCTCCGAAACCTTTTCTCACCCACGGCACACCCATACACTCCTTAGAATTTCGCGGCACACCACAAGTAAAAATATGTATATTTCATAATAAAAAATTATTTTTTTACTTTTATTATAAATTTAAAATCTATGTAACATATTTTTTAACACTAAAAAATTAAAAATTTTTACCTCTTTCTAAGTGTTTCTTAACCACTTTAAAGTGATGAAACACTTTTTATTTAAATTTTCGAATATCTAAGAAAAAAGCTATTAATATAAATACATATTTAAAAATTACGGATCATAAAAAATACCGTTGATAAAAATTAACAGCACATAAAAAAACAATTCATATTCATCTCCTAAGCTTTTGCTGATTTCAGTTATATCTAAACCACCAGATGGCTTTATTTTTTTCTAAAATTACAGTTTTCTCTTTTTTCTCATTTTGGACCCATTGCACCGCGGCGTACCTAGGACGGTCTCGCGGCGCACCGGTGTGCCGCGGCACACTGGTTGCGGAGCACTACTCTCAATTTTTAAATTTTTCAGAAACTTTTTGCGCTTTACTTGCATCGTAATTGCTCAAAAACATATTAAACAATTTAAAGCATTTGTGTAAACAGTCAACTGAAATAGAATAATACAAAATTGAATTTTTTTTCTTCACAGTAACTGTTTGAGTTATTTATACTTATGCGCTTTTGACACTTATCCCTTTTACATATTAAATCGTTTGTCAGAATTTATCCACCAAACGCATTCGTCAAACCTTTTCCCTTCGAAGCATACCGAAGATTAAATCTAATTTAAATTCATAACAGAAGCAGATGGTTAAAGACCATGGTCGGATAGTTTCATTGAAATTTAAGGGAATGCGTTTTTAATTGCCCACGGGTATGTTACAGGGCTTGAAGCTTGGGTGAAGTATCAAAATAAACGTACCAAGAAGAGAATTGTGCTCCAATTTATTACGTTTTGTCACGCGATAGGAACTTTTTGTGCTACTAGTTTGTTCACGTATTTTAATGAACGGTGTCTAAAACAAACGACGCGTGTGGATAATAGTACGGTGATAATAATTATTATGATTTTTTTTGTAATAATTATATTGCAATAATAATTTTTATTTCTATATTTAAAGAACTTATTACAATTTATTTTTGGTAGGTATGATTTTAAATTATTATTAAAAATCGAATATTTTAAATATGGTAACTGCAACAAGACGTTTCAATAAATAGAATAATATCATCGTTTCCATTGCAAAATCAATATACAATAGAGTACAAATTATAGAATTTCACAAAGATACAATTATGTAATATGTGAAAATAATATAAAGCAAATATTTACAGAACTGACATATGAATTCCAAAATTTCTTTATATATCAAGAATTGCATAGTAAAATTAAAATCAATCCTAAAGTTCCAAAAATATTTTTACATAATAAGTAGAATATTTTCAAATTGGCACATATTTTCGGTTTTTTCATGAGCTTTACATTCTAAACTTAATTAATTTTGGATCAATATTTTCTGTCACCTACTGTCATCGTCAGTACTGTATAAATTTTTAGATTAAGTAAGATTAAGGGTTTTTTAATTAGCCCAGAGAACAATCGCTAAGTATAAATAACAAGACATGCTTTGTAGAGGTGTAAGATTGGCAATTTTTGATTTACTATTCTTTTATTTACAAAAATCAATTCAGTGGAGGATAATAAACGCTATTATGAAGTTATTTTGTTTTGATGATAGGTTTATCATTTATTGCCTTAGGCCAAACGTATTGAAATACATCTTGTTCATAGTTTGGAAAGAAAAATAATTAGTTAACTGAAGAAATAAATTAGAAAAACGTTTTGTAAATAGTATGCATGCTCGCATTCCCCTATAAACGTTTAAGAGGCAGACAACAATAGTCTTTCAGTGATATACATACACCTGGTAAAACTTACTAATTTAAATGTCAATTGCACGGCCAAGGGTTTGAATATTCGAGTGAACACTTTTATAAATTGATTTTTTGATCGAGATATGGATATTTATCAAAATGCGTTGGTGTCTGTGACGTCTTCATGCGATGGCTCCCAAATTTGATCTGATATTGAATTGTGAACTCAAAGATAGCGATAGGATAACTACAAGTCTTCTCCTAGCCCCATTTTACTACCCTATCTACTATTTTACGATACAGTTAGCTTGAAGATGCTTATCAAAGAGGTGAAACACGTGTCACAACTAGTAACACAACGAATGAAATATCAAAGTAATCAATCACATGTTAACTGTCAATTCTTGCTGGAAAGGCATTATATTTTTAAAAATAAAACAAAGTTATCAATTAAAATTTTATAAATATGGATGACACCTTCGTTATAAATAAAAATCTTACTATATAGTTTGTCTAAAGATGCTTCTCAAAAAGGCGAAACAAGAATCACAAATTACTAGTTAACTGGCACAACCGGTTTGTGCTTCATTCATATGTATATATCATTTCACTTAACAACATACAAACTTCAAAATAATATGCGTTTTATTAAAATGAGATTTATAAAAATAACCATAAAATAAGCTATGAAGCGAACCATAACTTTGTGGTGATTTCATTTATTGGTACTTTACGTATAAATGTAACGGAAAATTTGTAAGATTGGTGAAAAACATGGAAAGCAACTCAATTCAGAAATCCGGATGAAACGGTTGTTTGCCCCTCACCGCACGCCTCCCAGCTCTCCTCTTTATCGAGTTGAAGCGAGAACGCGAGGTCACCAAATATTGATTGCTGGTGACTGGCGAACGCTGTCTGCCGGCTCTGTCGAGTTCCCCACGTGCGTTCGCACTTTATTTACTTGTAAATCGATTTAATTTTTGGCGCCATACTATAAAGGCGAAAGCATGGTTGTTTATGCGTTACTAATACTATGACGCATTGATAAAAAGTGTTCCATAGACAATAATAATGAGAGTAGTTGAGGGTAAAGTGGACAAGACAACCGGTACCGGTGGCTTAATTTAAAATTGGTCATATTAAAATATGTGACTGACAAAACATGAATGGTTGATTGATGTACTACAGTAATTATTTAAATTTTTTGAGTAGTCTTAAAATAAAAAAAAGTTATTTTGAAATTTTGATTTAATGGCATAATATTTATCACTAAAATAACAACAAGTGTTAATTCTTAGTAGTAAAACATTCTATTTATAAAAATAAAACAACATTTGTAATACTGTTTCTCAATTTTAAATGATTGATTCAGCAACGAGTAGGCATAAGCGTTCAGTAGAAAATACCTACTTGATTTAGTCCTAGTATTACTAATTTGTGGCATAATATTATTCAGTAACTCTCTATTATATACTGACAAAGTTTTATAGGTGCTACCAGACGAGTTATATTCTTTCTTCTCCTTTGGCCATTTTCATTGTATGGCCACCACGTGGCGCCGCCATGATTCCCCGTCACTTGCAAATTGATTTGTTTCCTCCCATGACATGCCAAAATCCTTCAGCTCTGTCGAGCACATCCTGTGGATAGTAACCGACAGTCATTCAGGACGGTGGAATTCCGCCGGTTGGAAGAAGAGGTAAATAGGATTGAGGCTCTCAGGAGGCATCCGCAGTACGTGACTCAGCCAGTTACAGCGTCTCTCCATGACCGCTGATGTAACAAGGTGCTGCTTAGTTTGTTCCCTAATCCCCGACTTCTTCTCTAAGTCAAACCACTTTACCCCAATATCCGAGGCAAACACCTATTATCGAAGCTCAGTGTACTGTTTTTTACGTTCAGACGAGTCTTTTTCAGGTACCATGATTTGCTACCGTAAAGCAGAACTGGTAGTATGAAAGCGTTCAACAAATGGCATTTGGTTTTAATAGTGTACAGCTGCGTCTGTCAGACGGTCTGCATTGCATTAAATGTGGCTCCAGATATTCCTATCCGAATGGCGATCTAATATTTTCTATGACTTCGGCAGTATCTTTGTGGAAATTCATTTTTAATATAAAATTAAAATTGATAACTTAGTCATTACTGTGTAACTAAATGTGACGCGTGTTTCGCTTCTTTATGAAGCATCTTCAGATAGCGATGTCTTTATTTGTACTACCGTCTTCCGGGATGCACACTCCGAGGTAACCAAAGCTGTCAATCTTCTCGACCACCTTTCCCGAGCTAGTCAGGGTCTTATCAGAGACATGTCAGGCTTGGTTACACGTCACTAGATATAATTTTAAGTATTTAAAAGGAGAACGTTAGAAAAAGTCACATAAGCTATGCTTTTCATTGACTTCTCTTAAGTATTAAATTGTTACTAACGATTTTCTTCTGTAGACCTTGATATTTTCAACAAAAGTAATAATATGATTAATAGTAGTTATTTATATCATAAAACGCCCAACATAGTATATTGATTTATAAAATAAAATACAAGTAACTTCATTACAAAATTGTTGTTCAAGTTACAAATCAAACAGTTCCTGTCTTTTACAAAGACCAGGTGTTTTCGAAACAATCAAAATAGTTTGTCGATGAGCATAATTACCAAAATTAATTAAGCAGATAACATGGTTTACCTTTCTATATTAGTGTATAATTGATAAAGCTCAGTGATCTATGGAAATTCTCTAAAGCTACCTTGATTGATTTGAAAACAGTAAAATTATGTATATTTTCTGCGCCAGTTCGAGTGGCCGTGAAAGTATTAGATTAAAAATTGAACTGCAAAATTGATTTTGAATATGCCTAAACGGTTTATCGTGCACATGGTATGCAAATCGATATACTATCGTATACGAAAGTGCATAAAATGTTTTTAAAAAAATCCGAATTATAATTTAAGTTTAAAGAGGACTCAATTTCCAATGATTTTGTGAATCGTACAATTTTTCCCTGTACTAAAACAGCTGAAATATAAAATACTTTACGATGTTATTTACAATATATTCTATGTTTTAATTTTTTTAGGCCCGCGATTACAAAAATGACATAAATTCCTCAATTTTCCGTAATTGTATAAAAATAAATTAAAAATATTAAAAAAATACTGTGCTTAAAGTAAAAAAGATGTATTCATTCCATGAGCTGATTTAAAATTACTGCAAGCAAAATTTATAATAATTCTTTTGTGTATCGGGAATGAAAATATAAAAGTAGTTATTACGCACAAAATATTCGTTTAAAATAATTTTATATAAAACAATAAAAATTTGCTCCGCATTACATATACTATTATTTAATAAATCAAAATTATTGAGAGTATTCTTAAAGAAAATATTATTTCGTTTGGTACTGGAAAAGTTATTACGAGAACATTATTAATAAACTCATCTCTCATTTTAGGTAGGTATATCCGCATGACATTTAAAAGCGTGCGTCTCTCCACGCGGCCAGTCTCCCTTCTATGGCGTTTATCGACCGGTTGAAAAGCGTATTCCGGTTTAGCGTTCAAAGCGACTCTTCCGAGAGCAACAACTCGAATAATTGATTTCCCGAACAAACAGCTGGAAAGTGAGCGCGCTCGATTTTTGCACCAGTCTTGCACTGGAAACGCAGCAATCGAAGACTGCTCTAAGGTTAGGTCACGCAGATTCAACCCCATTTTAGCTCAAGGTGGTCACAGCTCGTACAAAACGTCAAATAACTACTAGAATCAACCATAGAGAATACACAATAATAACGTTTTCATATTAGGAATATATTCTCCCAAATTAAATAATGTCGCATCCAGTTACACCTATAAATAAATCCGTTCCAATTTAAATACACCTATAATTGAATTGGCTTCTGCCAAACAAATTTATCGTATTTTTCGCAATAATACTATGATGAATAAGTGTATTAAAATATCTGATTAAATTGGTATTTTTGGAAAAGCATGAGAAAATGACAACATCATTATTAAGTTGTCGTTATTAAGCGATGGCTTATAAACATAACAAAACACATATTATAGTCACAATTAACAGTGACTGTTTTTTTTACAAAAAATATATATTTCTACTGTTCTACGATAGTTTAGAATAGGGGTTACGAACCTGTGGCCTTATAGGATCTCAAGTGCAGCCTTCTGACTGAAATAAACAAATACATAAATAAATTTCATTGATTTTCCTTCATTTAAAAAATAAAGTACATATATTTTTATGTATGTTTCTTAAATGCAGGCTTATTTGATTTCAAGATAAATGATTGTGGCCTTCCGACAGGAGAAGGTTCGTTACCTCTGGATTTGAATAAAAATACTTGGTAGATTTTTTTCTCTATTTTGTTTAAAATTTGTGATTAAATTTAAACAAGGAAATGAATTCAACAGAATTTTTAAAAAGGATTTTTGTACACAATTAAAATTTATAGGTACAAAGGGTAAAAAAATAGGTAAAAATCAATAATATTGTCTTATATTTTGTTAGGTCTGCAGATTTTTGCATGTTAGTAAATTGAACCTCTATTCTTCAAAATTCAGAAACGTGTCAGATAGGGGGACTAGGGTGACGTCATATTAATTTTCTTGACCATACTTCAATTCCAGGCAGCGTATATCTACTGATACACTTATACATTATAATATATGCATATTTAATTAACAGAAATTGAAAAAATTGATATCATTAGGTAATGCTATCAAAGTATTCAGTTAAACAAGAATTGTCCAATTTTTTAGATAGCTATTTCAGCACCATGTCATCGTCAAAACTACTTCTTTACAATTTGAAACTTATTATGATGGAATTCTACCAAATATTTTTTTAATGCAATATCATACATATAATGTATGATATTGCATTAATATCGTACATATAATGTATTTTTATTTGTTCAATTTAGCCATTTTTCTTGAAATAACAGAGATAATTTAAATTCTATTTTGAATTCCATGGTATAATTTTTCAACCAATAAGAAAGTAGTATACAAATAAATATATTTATCCAGTTGCTTATCTATTGCTTAATTTTAAAGAGGTTCTAAGACTTATTGCATAAACTAAACCGGTCAGTAAAAATAGTTAGAAAACATATAACAATGCTATAACTTATGTTATCGTGTCATTTTATGAAATAATTCTTTCCTTCAAATACCTATTGAATTAAATCTAATTCAAGTACAAATTTTCCACCATTTTATACAACATGGAAAATAACGAATAACAAATTTATTACCTAAGGGAAGTGAATAAATATATTTAAAATAATGATAGTGCGAAATAGCAAGAAATATAAATTTTTAATATTCTCCAGGTCGTGAATGAAAACTTCGACCTGCAGCTTATTTCGATTCGCATTTCCCTAACGTGAAAGACACCTTCTAGGTTGTATTTTCTATAGTAGTGATAGTAAACAAGTTAAATTACGTATATGATTGCCATGAAGGTTTATCAGAATTACAGTCTATTTAAATTAATCACATCGATACGTATTTATTTATTTCAGTAGAAAATTATGCTAATTCTCTGACACTGAATAGTTAAGATTTAATGTTTATATGCAATCAATATCATTGTTCAAGTTACAAGATATTGATAACGCATTCTTCAGTATTTGTATTTTAGATGCATATAAAATAAATCATTCAATTGTTATTTTTTTTAAAATTAGAACGGGTTGTTTTGTATATTGGAATATTTTGTTAACTATATGGAATTTCTGAAAATATTACTTAAACTGTCAATTTTTCGGCTGAAAAAGCTAACTCGCTGGGAAAACAGATTCTTATTCTAACATTTTTTTATGTTGGGCTAAAATAAAGATCAAATTCCTGCGCCCTTTAATACATCTATTTGTGCTAAAATAATGACACCATCAACTAGAAGTAAAGAAGTTAACTCACAAAGAAACCTATAAAATTTTGCTACTTACATTATAAAACAACAACATATCTTCAAGTATGAAAAAAACTCGATTTTCTCGACTATAGAATCATAAAAAGCAGAATTGGTTCTTATAACTGTACTTTTATTAAATTTGAAGTAAAAGAATATAAAAAGGACCTTTAGTGATTCTTTTCAAAAAAGTATTACTATAATTGTGAAAATGCTAACGAGGAAAGTGAAATTGGTTGGTTAACTAAAAGTTTTGGAAAATATTCATTGTAAAATTATTTTCATTATATCGTTTACAGAGTTTTTATAAACTCACAATCACGCTCAGTTACTTGCGATATTAAACACTTTTGTTATTTTTAAATTTTTTATTCAAATTGATTTGCTTGATTTAAATAATGCCGCCTTGTTTACGACAACTGCTATAGTAATAACACTGCCTCACTACCAAAGCACCTATATATATATATATATATCCTATACAAATGTGTATGAGTCAGCTTCGTTTGTGTACAACCCCGTAGCCAGGCACGGGGTAGAAAATCGATAAAGTGAGGTCGGCTACAACCACCCCCCATCCCTCTACGTCTCTACGCCTCTACGTCTCTACGGTGCTACGGCGTCTCTTACGGCATTTGATTGTGTGCGTTAGGGCGATATTTGTATAATGCATGTATATGTAAGAAGTAGACAGACATTGAAAACATTTTTAATGATGATAATATTAATAAAAAACAAATACTTATTCTCATATTCCAACAAATCATTTCAACTTTATCATTAGTTTTAAATACCATGTTAAGTAAATTGTGGATAAGTCATTTTAGAATACTGCCAAAATAGTATAAAACCATTTTGTTTTCTCGTGTGGAATGTCAACTTGACTAATTTAAAATTGAGTGCATTTGTGAACTACCAGCGAATTGAAAATGATTTTAAAATGTTAGTAAGAAAACCTCGAGGGGTATTCGTGAGTTATGAACAAACGTTCCAAAAGGTGTAGTGTTAAAATAGCTCTTAAATGAATTGCAAACACGTAAAGTTTTTCAAATATTACGAGCATATAGACAGCTAACAAAAATTCAATAAATAAAACTCATAAAATATTATAAATACATTAATTATCAAAATGCGTTTCTGAGTTTGAGGTGGTGTCAATGAAGCTGATCTTGCGTTTTCATTTTGACTGAAAAAATTAGAAAATAATATTTTTACTTATTTTAATATTGACCTCCTCTGTTTTTTTATAGTACAACGATATGCCGCAGTCTTTTTTAAGACAAAATAAAAATTAATATTCAGAATCATTAGTGGTTTCAATTTATGGGACATTTTTTTATAAAAAAAACCGTTTTTGTTTACTAGTTCTGTTCTAAAATGGGTAAAAATGGAATTTTTTCTAATTCGAAAAAGATAATTTTTGTCATATTGTATTCAAATTTGATTTTAATAAAACTTTTTAGCAATGAAATGGAAAGATAACTCTATTTTAAATATATGCAATTCCCTGTTTGACACAGGAGATAACTTATAGACTATTTTTTAAATGCATTGCTCTCCAGTGAACTGATGAAATTTCAATATTAGCAAAACCCCTTCGTAAATGTCCAATACAATTTATTGAACTATTAATTATGTCTCCTCACTAATATTTAACGATATCATCGTTATTTTTTAAAATAATCAAAAAAATTTGTATGGTAAAATGGTGAGTGTAGTATTTGTTTTCATATGTAATACTTTGTAACTAAATAATCTGATGCCGTTGAGCATCGCTGTAACAACATCGGTATAAGTTTTGTAGTCAAAACGTCTGGTGAGAACTAAAAGAACTCTCACAAAGTTCAAACGATGATCTCGGTGTATCATTATTTTCTATTTTTTTCTACAATTCTTTTCATTTAGTAATGGACTCGATGACGACGCGATGCGCTGCATAATTTCACCCAGCGTGGTTTCCTTTATTTCAAAAAAGAACACTGTATTGTGGCCGACTTCATGATGACGCTTTCGAGAATTTCAAAAAAAGAACACTACGTTCATTTGAAAAGAATCCGTTGGCTTGATTTTAAGGAAACTCGTTTTATAAAAATCAACTAGATAATTAATAACAGTTTTGTATTCATATGATTTCTAACCCATGTTCACACCAACGTGAATTACATAGACTGATAATGGAGCATTTAAACAATATGTGTTCTGATCAGAACTGGTTTTAAGTCAATTGCCAAGTTGATACGGTAAATGAATGAATTTTAGATAAGATAAGATGACTGTGATCGCTTCTTACTTTTTCATCCAAATGCCTGTTGAGTAAAATTCATAAATAAAATTTTGAATAACGTGGATTGAAACCATTGACTGCGCAACACATTAGAACAAACACCCAACTCGTTATCTCATCTCGACGGTGACTATGTTATTAAAACTACAGTATTTTTTTCAATTAAATCGTATAATAATAAAAAATAAAATGAACAAAGCTACGAGAAGTAAACTGTGTTGTAAAAACATTTCTGCACTTTTTAATTTTAGGAAATTTATTTTCTATATTTGAAGTTAATTGAAATCAATATTTTAGTCACTGTACTTCGATAGATTATAATAATTTTAGCTTTCAAAGTATCAATAATATTTTTCTCTGTTGTTAACATTATACGTATATATTTTTTAAAGATTTTATGGTAACTATATATGAAAGTTTTTTCGAAATTTTATTGCACATCGAAGATGTAAAATAGGTCTGTTTTCGTTCTATAAAATTTAATTAAAGTAATCAATAAGCGATGAACTAAAAACAGTGAGTCAGTTTTTACATTAACATTGACAAAGTCAATGACATTTTATAAAAAAATTTTAGTATGGAAAATTTATAAAAAGTATTTAAAATACAAGTAATTGTGTTGGTTATTAATAAATTAGTTTCACAAATTATTTAATTGAAATATGGCTGGGTAAAATAGTGTTTGCATGCGTGTGTATAATTTTCGAAATCGTGTCGAACGTTTTTATAACCTGTGACGTTTTGCTTTTGGGCAACACCCGATTGAAAGTCACGTGACCACCTGTAGTACGCCATACGGCCGCGGCGTCGCTCTACACAGTGCGGGAAAATTAGTATGGGAATTTTCTTTATAATATTTTTAAAGCAAGCTTAAAAAATAACGGCACCGTGGATTTTGACATTTGATGGTTTTACGTAGAAATTAACAATACTATTACATAAGGTGACCAATCGTCTGTCTCCCTTGAAAAGTATCCTTCTAAATGTCCTCCATTTCGATATTTTAAGACTAATTTAAAATAAGTGGAAATATTTTCATTTAAAAAATGAACGTATTCTGTGTGAAAATTTATTTATTCCTGATCAATTCACGTTGTGTTGCCCTGCAACTAATGCACCAGTTGAAACAGTTTATTCAATTGCTAATGATTTTTGGACTAGTGAGAAACCTAGTTTGAGTGTTGACACTCTAGCTGGAGCCCTTGCTGTAATGTTCAATATGAGAGATAACTCTTGTTCAGATATTTACAAATATATTGTTCGAAAATGACTCATTGAAAAAAAATATTCATTCAGTGGAAAGGTACTCAATTAAATAATAATTAATAGGGATGAAAACATAATTACAATATAAAATGTTACAAATGTTTTCATTTAGTATTTTTCATATTGTGGTGTATTTATTATTGCATTGAATAAAATGTTTCTTTTATTTACGATTTTTTTCTTCAATTTATTAGTGTTTTCATTTCATTGTAAAAAAGTTGGTCACCTTATGTTATGATAGGATGAATGTATGTAATTTATTGAAAACAAATAAGGAACGGCATTTAAGAAGAAGATTTTGTATAATAATTATCTCATACATAATAGCCCAGAACTCTCTGTAGACGTTTTATTATTATCACATATCACATGTGGGTGTGAAATTTTCTCATGACCTAAGCATTCGCGGTGTCTATATAAAATGAAATGTTATGCAATGTACACACAGTTCCGACGTACTAGCTACTTAAGGCATTCAGTATTTCAATTTCAATACCTTCATTTATGACGAGTACGGTTATACTTGTTTGTATAATAATTATTGTAGTCGTGTATAAAATAGGCAACTAATTATTTGGTCTGTAACAAATGCATAAAATGGTCAGTAGAAAAATAAAAATGGTAAGTAAATATTAAAGCAAGGTTAGGTTAGGTTAACTAAGTAAAAAAGTTAAGATAATAAATTAGGTCTAATTTAGTAACTGCCCATTTTATATAAATTACTGACCGTTTATTTTATTTACTGACCACGTGTATATTGACCACTTATCGAATTAATTACTGACCTTTTTGATTAATTACTGACCCAATAAATACAGGCCTATAAAATAAGCGCAGCGAATATAGTTTATTTTTATTGAAGCTCATTAAATACTTATATTGAAATAATATCATTCAAATTTTCAATTCTTATATAATAAAATTATTTAATTTTTTGAAGCATTAAAAATCAAGTAGGCTATATTACAGCTTTCCTTTGATCTAGAAAAATCTTCACATGCATGTAATTAATATAACTGAACGTTATATTATTAGTGTTGTCATATTATGTAAACACTATTATATCTAAATTGATATTTTTTGAAGGCACCTCTTAATGTTCATTAGTGTAATGATTTTTTTATTTTTTTAAACCATGTGCGCTCCCTATTTTGAACTATATGGATTCCTAATAGCGATATCTTAACAGAAGGAGTGCTTCTTACTCAGTTCATTAACCTCTCTTTTTCGAAGAGACAGGACAGGACTATAAGTTAGCTAGTCGCTCTCAATACGCACTGTATTAAGGATCTGATGGGTTGGGGAGAATTTTAGACAGCTCAAACATCCATGCCTTTGAAAAAAAATGCCATAAATCGATTGAAAAATCAATTTCAAAAATTGTCAGTACTGGGATTCGATCCCTTGAGATCCGCAACCGTAGCCAACAACAGTAAAAATTAGCGTAACTATAAATAATGTCATTTTGTGGTTCTTAAAAGTTGTTATAAAGCAGTGACCAAGCACTCCATGAATAACGTGGCCATTTCCTCTTATGCTTACGTACTGACTGGGTCGTCAACAAATGTTTTTTCTCTCGAAGCTACCGAAGAAACACTTTGAAACCTTCAATAGGATAGTTATGGTTCAAATTTTTCGTAACTTCTAGTACTTTACGATGAATTCAATATTTGGTCAGAGAAACCACCACTTGTCAGGATAAACTTTAATTTACTAAAACTTCTGTGATATATACTACGTTATCTGAGAATATCATAGATTAATTTAGCTACCCAATAATTGCCAATTACTTAATACCAACTATTATCTATTAATTGATGACTGAGTTTGTTTATATAATTAAGAAACTTGTAAATTAAGCAGTAGCAATTCTTTCCTCAATTTCAATGAATTGATTGAGTTAGTTTTTGAATTAAATGTAACGTTCCCTACGAAATCAAAATAAAGATATTCCCATGTAACAATATCTTTGATAGTTTCATTTCACATAAATATAATTCGAAAAGCTTTCTTAATCTTCTGACATTTTTTTTTACTATAACGGGCCAAAAATTTAAATAAGTATTTTCATATCTACGAGAGACGCTGACAGCAAGTGCAATCTGCAATAATCCGATATTGCGTTTCATGAAAGTATCTGCTCTTAATCGTCATAGCTTTGCGTGTCACAGCAAGCAAAGATAAATCGAGTATTTCTTCTAGTTATGCCCAGAAGGTGTACTGTCAGTATTGTTACTGACAGCCCTGCCCTATACAGTATTGTTATGAACATAATTAACGTAAAATATATCGAGAAATGTAACATTTCGACTGGTTGGAGAAAGTGAGTTGCAGTCTTCAAGTTTGCGACGTTTGACAGTTGGTCACAGGGACTGACCAAGTATTTTTATTGGGACTTAAATCCATCATTATATTGTATGCAAGAGAAGAACCGTTTTTTATATGAAACACCGTATTTTGAATGCCTCTAATGCCTAGCTAAACTGCTCACACATATCCAGCATGAACGCGCGTCAGTGTGTGTGTGTCCTATCTGCTTTGTGGTTGCAGACAGTCAAGACCAATCGCCATCCTCGTCATCATCAGCCCAACAGGCCGCGCCGCCGTCCCGGTGCAACCAATCTGCTGGCAATGTAAACATTGACGGCTACTATGGCGGTCCATGCGGGAGAAGTGTCTTGGGGGACGCGGGCGGCGCCGGGAGACGCGGTGCTGCCCCCCCGCCTCCCGCCGCGTGCTTCCCCGCGTGAGTCGCCTCACCCAGCCGCCCACCCACCCACTCGCCCTCACAACCCCAAACTAATTCGGAAACCTAAACCCTTACCAGAATCCAGCCTTTCACCATACTCCGATGCATTTGTTCAACATACATTCTCCGAATCACTCAAAATTACAATGTCCTTACAACTAAAAGCAAATTCGTGATTCGTATTCGTATAAAAAATAGAATTGGCACAATCTTCTTAGAATTGGAACACTTTTATCGATATATTGTAAATATTATATACGAAGAAATACGTATTTTTTCAGTTATTAGTTCGCGTTTTCGGTACAATTTTATTGTATTATTATACTATACAAATTTATATTTAAGCATTTTTTTATAGATTCGATTAAGTTAATGTTAGTTTGAAATTATTCTATAATACAATATGATTTTCAGTAAATTGTATTATAATAAATCATCGAAATATGTTTTCCAAAGTATAAATTTAAATAAGGAATACTTTTTGCGAGGAAATTGGATCCATAATATTTGTACGCATTGGATATAGAAATTCAAAATTTAAACGCGTCATTAAAAGAACAGACTAATACACACTGATTATCAAATCATTTCCCTAATATTCCTCATCCATCCCGGAACGTTAAATCCAACCACTGCCTTCTAGTTTTTGACATAGTCAAAGTTTAGAAGGCTGCATCAGCTCAAAACGATTCGCTTTTTATTTTAAATGTCATAATATCTTTAACATCAAAACGAAAGAAATTTAAAATACTTGTATGTTCCACCCACATATAAAAAATGATCATTACGATCTACCGAATCTTTCTCGCAGATTCAGCTGTTGTCTGACCGCCATTTTTTTATTATGGCTGTTAAACTTATATCATAATCGGTTGTCAATTTAACGTTCCAATCAATATTGTAACCGCATTCGGCAATGATAGACGATTGTTGTTGTTTTGATTCTTTTTATAGTTAATTGACATTGTTTTAGCACGATAGTTTATGGTTTTAGTACCATTTATCGAAATATATGAAAAATTTAGGCTTTCACGATCATTCTAAAACAGTGTGAACAGGTTTTTATTTGGGTGCTGACATTTTGTGATGAAGGACAATTTTCATGACGTTGATAAATCAAAATTTTTTAAAAAACACAAAAAAACTTGTTACTTCGATCATGTAAGCAAAAATAAGTAACGTAAATGTATCGATTTGGAATAGCATTATTGAATCATGAATTGCTGAACATTGCTGGTATATATTATAACTGCAATATAAAATTTGAATCCTAATCTTCATCAAATCTTGTCAAAAATTTCCAAATAATAATTTTCAAACTGTTTTTATTCCATTTGTATTTTATACATTATAAACCGCATTCGTTTTGGTGTACATTATTATTTTACTTAAATTTTGGTTGCGATGTTCCCAGAATGTTTTTCCCTCCCTGATTAGCCAATGTTGCCCGCTCTTTCATAATAATTATATAGTTTTCAGCCAGCTATATATTTAGTGTTGCCAGGTCCTTTTCATCCCGCTGACAGCCCATAGTTGTCCATGTTTACATTGCCGCAGAGGTAACTTTTTAATTATTATAATTTTATGACGCTTTTTTAATAAAAATGAAAAATACTTATACCTATGTGCTAGGTACACTAGGTATAGAAAATAATTTCTAGGACTAGAAAAATATATTTGCATATTCTATTTTCTTTCGATTTTTTTTTTTTTTGATATTTCAAAGTATTATATTTACAAATTTCATAACTTACTTCTGTAAAGAAAATATCTGATAAAAGACATTCAAATTATTTTTCAAAATAAAATAAATAACAAATATGAATAAAACTTCACTTAGTTATGAAAAGTGTTATGTAATGAAATAATTTTCAAGAAAATATGTTTTGTTTTTTAAGGCAAATAAAAATAAATTATTACGAAAAGTATTAAGAGTAATTTTTAATCTAGGTTTCAAATTATTTTACGCACATTTTTCACAAATTAATTGTGACAGTCAATTATCAAATTTTAAGTTCATGTCATGTTTTTTTCGTTCAATATTTTCATTAAAAATTCTGTTAAAGCTACAGAAAAAAATGTTATTGATATATTTAATAAAAAAATATTATTGATTTTAAATTAATGTTTTATAATTTAAATCATTTAAATGTTTCCAATGGTTTGAGCTATCGGCTTTCCCTTTTAGAAATATCCATTTTAATGTTGCAAGATTGGTTCATGTGTATGTTATGTAAATTAAGATGTTGCATGCGATGTTTCTACATGTTTAACCATAGGTTTTAAATATAAATAATATAGTAAAATTTTACCATTAGATATTTTATTATGAATATTTGTTAATGATTATGAATAAAATATTATAACTTAAATGATTTTTAAAAAAAATCTAGTAATTCATGCCTAAAGCATAGAGGACAATTAAATGTATTATTTTTTATACGTTTTTCATATTACATTTCCATACACATTTTAGAGAAATAGAATATACGACATCTATGTTTTATTATATAGGATGTGTTCAAAAGTTTCATTTACTATTAACAGATGGCAGTATCCGTAGCGCAAGTATATCAACATTTTATTGAGGTTTTCTTCCAAGAATGAATGTTAATATCTATAGGCAACAAAATGTATATTTGATAAGTTTATTGTATGCCAAATAGAAATTCCACATTTATTATGAATATAATATTTACCGGTATTAAATACACATTCTTTTTCTTGTTCCAGCTGCCCAGATACCTCAACGTGGCAGTGAGTATTTCAAAAGTATAACACATTTTTTGTTTTTATTTTTACTGTAATATATTTATGTCTTGAAATATTTTTAGAATCAGAATCATGAGAAATAGTTTTTTGAAATAATCTTTTTAACGTATTGTTGAAAAACATGACATACTTATCACTAATCTCAACACTTCTCAATCCCAAACATTTTTCAATTATGCATAATTTATTAATTTTATACCCAATCATTAAATTGAAATATTTCTGAGCTAATACAGTAATTATTGTTTATTTTAAAAATATTAGAAACTCAATGCATTTTGAGATTCATTCAGAAAATAAAGAAAAAATCTTCTTTTTGTATGTATATCTTCTTTCGATGTGTGATAAACCGCTACTAAAAGTACTTTCATATATTCTTAAGATATATTTCCATATCGACAGTGTTTTGGCCAATTGATGTAACCCTTAAAAAATACGAAAATGAATTAATGATTGGATCACATTTTAAAGACAAAAGAGCAGGTCTCGGCCAAATGATGTAAATTAGTAAAATAAATTACCATTTTGGAAGGAAAAAATCATTTTATATTGGTTTTAGGTTTAAAAATTCTGACGCGGTCACTTGATGTAAGCCACTATTATATCAACACTCCCTACGTATAATCCCGTATCTGCAAAAATGAGAATTTACAGGAGTGCATTTCAAAGATTAATAACACAACTCACCATGTAATGTTTTCGATAAAAACAGTTTTTACTCTCTCCTAAACAATTCCAATTTTGAGGGATACATAAATTGGCCAAAACACCTCACTCGGTGTTATATATTTCAAATGTTTGTGAAAAATTACAATTTTTACACAAAATGCTTGAATTTCCTGTCCGCCTTTCTAATTTCCGTTGGCGAAGGCTGCAAGAGGAAGGAGGATGTGGTGGTTACCCATACGAGCAATCAGGACCTACTTCCTTCGGCGAAGAAGCCTCGTTTGGTTTTCACAGACCTGCAGCGCCGTACTCTACAGGCTATTTTTAAGGTAACCATCACAAATAACCATATAAATGGCGTTACTGATAATATTTTTAGATGACTTATGCATACAATTTGTACTTGTTTTTTTTATAAAATAACTGTAATATTGTTTTATAAGAGTTAGGTTTTCATGATTATTGTATATATACAATTAACATCCAAAAATAATAATTTTACATACCATTTGAGCCAATGAGAAGTGAAGCTTACCAAGGCAATTGATATATTAGAATATAATGAGTTGGGTCCGTTTTTGTATTCTACTTGTCATAAAGTATCATAAAAGTGAAGTGAGCTAAGTGAATACGGGCTGAAGAAGTATTTTATTCAGTAAGAAATTAAATTGAATAAAGTGTAAGTTAATGTAAGAAGTTCATTAAACTAAAACTTTCAATAAATAAGTTTCATCATTTTATCACTTCGTTAACTTCACCTCTCAAGGGTTCATTTATAGTTGCCTCTCTTGAAGATGTATATTGAAGTGATGAAAAAACGACAAAATAAACTAGTAACAACTTTCTTTTGTAATGAATTCGATTATCTGGTTTTATAATTTTAAGACTCTACCTACTGTATATCAGATGGACGTAGATAGAATTTGACTTTTGCTAAATATATGTGTATCTTTTATTCCAGGAAACTAAACGGCCTTCGAAAGAAATGCAGGTGACCATAGCCCGTCAGCTTGGATTGGAACCTACCACTGTTGGAAACTTCTTCATGAATGCTCGTCGCAGATCGATGGACAAATGGAAGGATGACGACGCGCCGTCTCAGGGCTCACCGGGAAACGGTATGATGCACGATGATGATTTGGATCTGGAAGACCCTGATCAAGATCTGGATCTTGATCAAGATCAGAGTGGCGGTGAGCTCTTGTGACAAAGCGCGAGCGGGCAGGGCCTTTCCCTCGGTGATAGGCAACTGCTCGTGCTATGATAAAAGCTAGATTATACTAGACCAGTGCTTCTCGTATGTTTTTAGCGATTAAAAAAGACAGTTATATTATAGAGTAATATTTTTTTTTAAATCACCTTTATATACTTTTGATTGGTATAATATCATCTATATTTGGAAAACTTTCTGTGTAGTAATTAATATCTGTACTTCCTTTATTTCTAGGTACATATAAATTTCAGATGATTTCTTTCAGTCATCAAAACTAAATTAGACTTCAATAAAAAAATATTCTCTATACCAATATGATATTATATTTACACTCATGTCAAATTAATACTTTACAAATATATATATTTAATATAGAGATTCATTTAACGTAATTGATAATCTGCTTTTTATTTGACATGTTTAATTGCTGTTATGTCAACAAAATGCTGTAAGACATTGGTATTTCACAATTAACCATAAGAATAATTACAATAATTCATACTATTATAAATAATAATTAGGTACACCTTTTTATTGGAATTGATTTCATTTACTATAAACTTTAAATATTTATTTACTAATTCAATAGTATTACTGATTAGTAGCACACAGGTAAAATTTTATGATTGTGTATAAGGAAAACGTTACAAAAAAATATTATAGAAAACAAATGAACATTCCACGATACGCAGAAAGTTTTTACAAATGATGATGGTGTATTTGATTACTATTGGATTTCAGAATAGAACTCTGCTTCTTGCATTTTTTCATTGATATGATATGTCAAATCTAGAATTAAATTCACTTACTTATGTGTTTTACTTAAATACTTATTTTTGACTTGATGGCCTTGTTCAGGTAGACGTATATAGACATGCGCTTTACGCCTATTAAAAAAATAAATTTAAACATGATCTTTAAATAAAACTTACCAATAAAAGTAAAATCATAGAAAACTTTGAAAACATTAAAATATATGAATTTTTAATAACTTTAATAAGACAATGAGTGTACTATTGATTGTATCTAGTCAGCAACTAAAAATAGTTAAAATAATTACTAATTTATTGAAACATACAATTTATTTTCTTATAAATAGAAACATGATAAGACTTTATACCTTATTCCAGAATTCATGAAACAAATGAAATATCATTATAAATAAAATACTAGTCATTTTTATAAATGTTCATTAAAATTGTCAGAACGATTATGATTAATTTATATGTAATTAACTACAAATGATCTCATTTAAAAAAACATTGTAAATGGTGTCACAATATTATTTATCAGGTCTTGTTTGATAGCAATTTTTTATGCTTTAAGTTGAGAAGTATCTTACCTCAAAGTTCATATTCATGGAATAAAAGATTTCAAACGAAAGATAGACAGGATAACACTTAGACTAGTCAACCATTTACAATTTAATTAAAACTTAGCGATGATTTAATTTATTATGAACGAAGAGGCAGAAGTAATTTTAAGCCAAAGACTAATCGAAAAACGATTCTGTGAAAGTGCAACTGGACCTTAATTTATCAATAAGAGAATATATTTGTGATTATAATTAAGGACTATAAAATCTCGAGCTATTTTGAAGTGGAAGTAAAAAATTTAAATGAAAAATGGATGAGATGCAATACACATATAACAATCACAAGATATTTAATAAATTTTTAAGTAATGTAATATAAATGCTTAGATTTTTTCCGTTAATTTTCTTTGTCGATTTATATAGGAATAGGTGACGAAGTTGTAAATATACAGTAGGTAAATTTCTTGTAGCTGGTTCTTATTATATTTCATGCCTTAAAAAACATTAACTGGATCAAAGATAGCTAGCTGTTGAAAAGAACTGATATTGTACACTGTCGATATGATTTTCTTAAATAAGAAAGTTTGTGAATTCAGTTTATTTAATGGTCGTATTAAAATCACTGTGGCCGAATATTATTAGCTTTAAAACCTATACCAGAGTTATACATATGGAATGAATAGTTGTCTATTATGAATGTTTATTGTGTTTTTACCAGCTTGGACGTTTCAAACATTTCCAACCCACCCAAAAAAGATTGAGAGAGTGTTGAATGTGCCCTGCTAAAATCATTGATTTATCCATATTGGTGCAAATTTGTTGATGCAAAAAAACACAAAAAAATTATTTTTGAAACTGTTGTCATTAACTCCTAAACATTTTGGGCATGAAATATAATATGCAACTCAACAAAGAAAATAAAATAGTATGTAAGAGGTTTAAATGAAATTGTACAGGTGGTTTATCATAGTTCTTAATAATAATAAAATGATGATAAATATTTATATATTTTAAATAATTATCTTAGTAGACACAAAACACACAATTTAATGACAGCATTAAAAGGCATCCAGCTTTATTTATTTATATGGTTATTATTGTAAGCTTAACTGTAAATGTTCAAAATATTTGATAGAATTATTTTAAAAAGTAATTATTAATAATTAAATTTTGCTTATGCCATGATATTTATTATAGTTGTCCAAATTAGAGTGCCGGATTTATTTTTTGAATTAAATTATTATTAATTAAAATGGATTGAGTTCTTGGGTCAGTTGGAGCATTTATAAACTAAAAATTATACATATTTTTAAAAATATTACTCCTAACAACACGTTGTTCTGTCGTGTAGCGCTATATATTTACTTATTGCAAGATTGAGAGATGGCTTATATGATTTTTTTATTATCAACCTTATAAATAAAATGGTGAAAAATTTAAATCCGGCGCTTTTATAGGAAATACCCTTTAGAATTCAACAGTGTTACCAACAAACTAATAATAAATATCAATTACAATAGGGATATTTTATAAAATGCTGTAACAAATTCCGGTGTTTCACAGAAACGTTGCAAAACTCTTAACCTACTAATATTGCAAAAGCATTTAGTATCTAGTCAAGGATCGAAATAATTTATTCATTAAGGAAAATGTTAACACACGAAATCTGCTTCCTATAGATGTTGATATATAAATGCGCGGAGCAAAGCTTTGAAGTGTCCCTACATTCAAATTATAAAATACCAACATGTAACCTTGCTTTATATCTCCATATTTCTCTAATTTTAGAAAATTCTATGATACATATAAAGACATTCAATTCAATCGATTGGTAACACTGGGAGATTACATTCTAGTACTGCTAAAATAACTTTGAAGAAGTTATTATGTAACATTTTGTAAATAAGGCATTAATTACATCTTTATTTGTCGAAACCATATCATAATTTTTCCTTATTTATTGTATGTACTGACTGCTTGATATGCTACACTGAATTGACCTAATCTTTATACAGATCAAATGATAAGATAACTAGTTCTGATGATTATTGTGATGCTGAAATACCCATAAACTATACTTCAATGGAGTTCTACCAAATAAATTATAATTCAATCAGTAATAAATGATTATTAAAGACAACTAAAAAATATTTTAATCAGCTGTGTTATTCAAACATCATTTTATTAAAAGAAATGGAAGTCTGATTTCGTACTTAATTTGACTATTGGAGGTTAGGTCATTCTTGCATTATTATTTGTTCGAATCTATAAGTACAGTAGTATAGTTATATCGTCAGCCTCATGCAAAGCTCATAACTCACAATAAATAAAAAAGTTAGATGTAAATGCCATAATGAAGATTATTTTTATTAACATGTTCTGTAAAAATATTATATATTACTAGACAATACTATCTAGTCCAAATCTATACCCCATATTGATGGAAGCATTTTAATCCAATTTTATGTAAAAAAAAAATGTATAATAATATTTTTATTTAGACCAGGGTTTTTCAGACTTATTCTGCTATGGAACACTTTGCAAACCCGGAAATTTTAATGGAACACTTAGCTTATTTTTCAGGTCGGGTAATTTCTCCGAGTAAAAATTAAAAAAAAAAGTTATTGAAACACATTATTTATTTAGTGATTATTTTTTAATATAAAACTATAATATAAACATAAAAATATGAATAAATAAAGTACTTAATGACTTTAAGTCTTTGAATTGCATATCTTCATGATATCAGGCAGAATATATTGGTTAGTTGAATTCTAATATCTGGTGTAGTGACGTGTAGTTCCTGCACTTTAACTTCGTTGCAGCATAATAAGAAAATCCTTGCTATAGGTAGTAAAAAACGGAAGTAACATAATAATAGCTTGTTTTAAAAAAAACGTGTGAATGATTAACAAAAAATTTCAGTTCAAAGTCGATAAAATTTTAAGGTTAAAAAAACAACACGGATTTACTTATAAAACTTCCCATAGACTTTTCCTCCAGAATTTATACCATGATATGCTGAATATTTAACACATATTTTCAAACTGTTTTTTATAAGATTTATGAACAATATTTATTAGCGCGGCTTTGTAAATTTTGGCAACTGTCGTTAAACTGACAAGACTTGTCAGCTGCTCAGGTAACAACAATATACCCATAGATAATATTAGAATATACCCCATCTCTTTCATGCGCACGGTGTGAGAAAAGATGGTCCTCCGGCTGTATCTAGATACTTGACGTCATAGACATCAGAGTAGATTGATCAGCACTCGCCTTTCATTTGATGTAGAAGATAATTACATGTATTGCAGTGTACAAAATCTTTTCCAATTGTCGCGGAACACCTATTCAAGTTCCAAACCCTGACCTAAACATTAAATTAATTACACAGCATGAACAGAATGATGTTGATATTTCGATCATTTCTTTCTATAAAACTCTGGACAATTTTATGACACTTTATTACTCGTGTGTAATTTGATAGTTCATAGTGTTATGAGCTTTGCATTCTGGTTGGTGATATCACATTTAAAATGTGTTATTTTTCATTATTAATGTTAATGAAAAGTCCTACATTCCAAAAGTTACGGTTACTTATCTATATAGGTCAGTTTTTTAATGCGATTATTGTTAATAAACATTTTTTTGCACCTTGAGTTATATTTTATAGTTGTGTGTTTATTTTACTAATGATTTATTCAAATCTAGTCAATGTGTATGCAATTTTATTAGTAATTGAATTTTACCAAAAACCTTACGTACTTACTTAATTATTTTTATTTATTAACCATTTATATATAGGGTCATGTGTTCATTTAAAAATAATACCGATAATTTTTACCAAACATTCTTATTGTGTTCCACTTACTTACTATATAAATATATATTTATTTTAATTTTAGAAGCTCTAGTCTCGTTAAAAATGTCTGCTTGAATTCATTCCATTTCTAGTCATTCCTTGAAATGTATTGGTAATTTATTTGGTTTTTTTTTCGAAATAGTTAAGTATTTATTGAATTATATGTATCTATGTACCATCTGTATTTTGAAAATGCAAAAGCAAAGAATCAATGAAACATATTATAGATGAAAAGCTGTTTGATATATTACAATCTATTAAAACTTTAGCAAATTTTTACAGTAATATCATCAGAAATGATATAAAAACACCGTTTTGAGAGAAAAATATGATTCTATGAATATATTATGTTTTCATATTTTTTATTCAAAATATTAATATTTTTCTTTGACAGTGGAAAAAACCTACATAATTATTGTTTTATTAATGATTTGCATGTTATTGGACACTTTTTAATATGTTGATTTAGTCATTATATATATATATATCTTCATATTTTGACAAAAAGTACATCTGGTCAATTTTAGTTGAGTCGATTCAATTCAATACAATTGTACAGTGACCATCCTTACTTCACAAAAATATTGTTGGGTTATTTAAAATGTTAGATTTCCTTTCTCAATTTCTTACAAAAATATGAATTATAAATGCAAACATAAACTAATCTGGCATATTTTTATAAATTTAATATCCTTATTTGACTGATGTCATCGAATTACAGATCCAAAGTTTTATCAGTTTTTGTTTTATTTCAACATAACATTACCTTTTTTTATATTGTTTTGCTGTTTAAAAATAGAAAGGCAAAACAAATAAAGATGTATGAAAGAATTGTAAAAAAATAATAGTTTCTAGATATTTAATTGAAAGTTAAATTATTATTGCAAAGTAATTGAAAATGTTAATTTAAATTATTCTCATGGCTAAAGGAATGAGTTTGAGAATAAATAGCTTAAACAAAATAAACAAAAAATGCGATAAATAGATCTTCTTAAAAATCCCAATAATTATGCTTTTACAAAGATAATGTGTTGTCTGCCATCTACCGAAAAACATGGTCACTATTATAGTACACATTTTTATCACTAGAATGTGCTGTACTATTAATGTTCGCTTAAATATCAATCTTGTATTATAATGGTGGCATTTCAATTCTATAACTATTATTATTATTAAATATTTTATTCATTTAGCATTGGATTCCTAGAGTTTTTAAAGATATTGTTTCTCAGTTTTAAATTTCATATAAATTATCATTTCAACTTATCTGGTATCTTTTTGGAATATTCGGAGAAAGTTGGTTTGACAAGAAATAAACTTTTTATAAGTGTTCTCAAACTCATCCCTCTAGTTATCACTAGTCAGTAGTTAAGATGAAGATGGTGAATGCTTTTATGAAAGCATCATATTACTGATTGAAATGTTTGAAATAAACTAAATTGACTAAGACTTGTTTTATTTAACCATAATATATACATAGGATTGTATAAAATGAGCACCATCATAGCCTTACCAAGATATTCCGCTAGAAATAAATTCTTTTTCAAAAAACAAAAAGTATTTCGTTTTAACTATTTAAATTAACAGTGAGTGAAAAGGCTTAGATTGCACGACATTAATAAAAAATCCAGCTAACCTAACTTTTAAAACTTTTCCAAGTAAGAGTTAACTGTATGACTTGCTTAAAAATTAGCCTATTATTTTTTTTTAGTTAGTTCATTTGTCTAACCCAAAACGCCTTATTAAATTTGAAAAAATGTATATATTACCCACAAAAAGAAACAGACTGACATCACCGAATCATTTTTTTAAATTTGACAAAACTTCATTTTACAGTTGCTATTTCAACACTTAATTTGATATTAATGCGCAATAGAAGCTTAAATTAAATAAAAAAGGTTCAAATAATGTTTAATATATTTCCCAAAATTAAATAGGGCATTATGGTTCAGATGAATAAATTTACTGAAATGTATCTATTTAAGCAAGCCAGAGGCACCATCCACCCTATACAGTAAATGCATAGGGGAACAATATTATAAGGAAGGTCCTTATCAACTAAAATGTTTTAGACAAAAACATTTAAGATGTTGTTGTATCGACATCTGAACCATTTCACCGCTGCAGCCTTCAGGGAAAGAGATATGATTATTGTATGTTAATTTAATGAAGATTTCGATAAATAATGTGTTCTTTATATCTAGAAAAAATAATTTATGGGAAAAAAATGAAATACCATTCATGTTTTTACAACAGTGACATCTATATACACGACAAATTACTAATTCTTTTATTTTACAATCGTTCCTGTAATTAATAAAAAACAAAATGAATTTTAAAAAATGTCTCAGATGATCAAGACATTTTTATAGCACTACTCCACTTGTCAATTTTTGTTTTTTGAGGTTGACTGAAAAAGTTCAGATTTTGATACAGCGATGTCTATCTATTGACGATAAAATATTAAATGATTTTTTCACCACAAAAAATTTAGAAATATTCAAGTTGATAAAAGCATTCATTGTTATACTATTTTACTAAACGTTTACTGTACATGGTTTTACGAATTACACGATTGTAAAAGTCATTAAATTTTTTTTCTGTCCATAGATTGTTGAAAAATCTGCTATATACAATGAAATAATATGTACAGAAGACGGTTATTAGATTATTATTAAAGGTAAGAGTGAGAGTTATTCAAAACTTTTGCAAGCTAGATTTTACTGCAAGGTCTAATTAATCGATTATCTAATTACACGAATATTTAATTTATATTTAAGTTACGAATTTTTCTCATTAAAAGATGTCACTTCAGCATTTCTCTTCCTATTAAGTGGTTCATTCGTTGTAGTTCAATCCATAGACAAGCTAAAAATATTTACCAGCTAAAAGAAACAAGCCTGCATTTTTTCAATTGAATCTATTAATCATCAAAATTACAAGATACGTCTGAATTTGGTTCTCATTACTAATCGAGTATCGGAAAACTCTTTCACAACCTGCAATTTTTAATTCAAGGCGTTAGTTTACATAAAATAGCTACCCTTCCCATGTTTAATTACTTTAATCAATACAAGGTGACAAATTGCATAATATGTAAGTGTATTGATTACTACCATAATTCCGGTAACAATTGGGATGGAAACTGACCATTGAGCGAGAAATTAAAAAACGAAAGAGAGTTTATATCTAACTACCAACAATCATCTATAGTAAAATTAGTTTGTAAAGTATACCGATACCTCAATTCCGAAATGTAACAACTCAAAAAGTATAGTTCTATAGAGATAATTAGGAACAAAGATTTTGAGCAGGTTTAATCTTCGACTGCACATCTGTACATTGTGGATTTTAATAAAATTCTAGGATTATCTAAAAACATATATTTATAATACAATAAAGATAAAATTATTTTTATCTAATATCAATAATATAAGTTTTCTGAGGTTTTCGTAGTTGTTACAGTTTGGGTTGAAATAAATTAATAATACCCACGTCATTCTAAAATAACCAAAGATTACCATATGTTACATTTTGGAACTGGTAGCTATCAGTACTCTAAACATTTTCTCATACCTAACTCAAAACTGCAAAATTTTGTTACATTTCGGAACTGAGGAATCGATAATATAAATATTATATTCCTACCGTAACGTACATTCATAACATCAGCTATAGTTTTATTTCAAATAATATCATGTACTGCATGACTAGCAAAGATTCAAATCCTCGACAGTAAACTTGATGTTTCTTTGTATAAATATATCCATGAAAAGCCTTGATCTGACCCTGTTCATATTACAATAAACGGAGTGAATAAATTTGCACCATCATACAGGTGTTACAAAAACTCTTTTAGGTCATGGAATTATTTGATTAAATTAATAAATGTTTTTTAAGCTGGAGAATGAATTTGATGTTGTATTTGGAAATTCATTTAATACGATGGCAATTGTTTTCAGACAGCAGACTTTTATTGTTTATTTCCGATTCACATTTTTTGTACACTAAGTATATTCAACATAAGCATCAGTGGTGGATTACCCCTTCTTAGTAGCTTATATTTTTGAATGGGTGACCTAGAAAGGTTGTAACCAACAAAACGATCTAAGATGACTTTTCAATGGAAAATCGTTTCATTATTGTGTTTTTCAACATTGTTCTATTGATTGTCTAACTTTCAGCGACAGTGATCCGAACAATCCTTGCGTAACTTTTTAGACCTCAAACTATCCGTAAGCTCCAGTGAAACGATTTTCTGTTGAAGAGTCAGCTTAGAAAATTTTGTTGGTTATAGCCTTTTGACATTGACACATTCAATTAAATATGTATTTTCAATATTTGTTTTAATTAAAATTTAAATCTAATGATATCGCACCAATAGTTTTTATTGAATAGATAATTTATTCGATGTTTTTCAATTGATACTTTCATTGGGACGACATTACTAACCCAATCCCACTTGGGAAAAGTTGTCAGGGTGACCATGAAATGATGTATTAATATAATAGCCAGGGCCCATTCGTTTGGAATAAGTAAGTACTTTTCCGAATTGCATTAACCCTGCTTTCCACCCATATTGCGTTTGTTTTCCCAAATGGGATTGAGGGTCATTGTTGTGATCAATCCACATGTCATTCTAGTTCCTAGACTTAGTGATAAGATTTGTCGTATTTTATATTGTATATAAGCGATGTAAACTGTTTACTGTCTGTCAGTTCTAGTTCATTCGTGTGCTCCACTGCCTGAAGATGCCGAAAGGCGAAACCCGGGTCGTTAGTGACCAAATACATGGAAATTTACAAAATCTCAATAATTCAAATTTGATATCCATAAATTTAATCTTAAAATAAAGAAGAATTTTATTTATATACATAATATGAAAATCTCGAATAAATTATGCGACGCCTTTTTACTATACGTAAAACAGGGTATTCGAAGTATATATTATTATATCTGGGGCGTTGCAAGTGCTTATTCCGCCACTGATAAGCATCACTGGTTGAGTAAAGTTAGCAATGATTTTGGTTTCTTCAAGCAGTAGAGGAACAATCGCGTAAAACGCAAATCATTAATTTTTAGAATATATATCAACATACGCTTGGAACAAAAAATATTCTGTTGGTTTATAAACTGAAGCGATTGTCGTTTTTTACAAATAAATAATATACACGACTTTTTGCTTGGAAATTAACACGTCTGCTTTGAAATCAAAATTCCATTGCAGAGGAAAGCTTGTTAAAACCATCGCCAATGCTCGTTGACTGACATACAAAACTTAAAAAAGAAAATAATTAATCTAAAAGAAATTCCCTGATTTCGTGGACTGTATCGTTCTCATTCTTGTCTAGAGTCCTCCGCTGTCGAGCACTAGTACCGGATACAGTTGCCACTTAATAACTTTGCACTCCGGCTCTAGGGTCTTGGATCACTAGATCCATACACTGTTCTAGGATCACGAAATATTAACATACTAATTCATGTGTGTATTATTACACACAAAATGTAATAAAAAGTGCGAAGTTATAAAGCGTATACTTGCGCTGAACGTCCGAGCTGATATTTATCGTCAATACAAAAAAATTGGAGAACAAAGTCAAAAAAAAAATATAAAATCAAATTAAAAATTGATAATTTAGTTATTCCACTTGGTTTATCGCTAACGTGACGCGTTTCGCCTCTTTAAGAAGCATCTTCAGACTAACCGTACCGCAAGGTTATTTATTTATTTCTAAGGTACGGTTAGTCTAAAGATGCTTCTTAAAGAGGCGAAACGCGTCACGTTGGTGATAAACCAAGTGGAATAACTAATTTATCAATTTTTAATTTAAATTTATATTAAAAATGAACTTCCACAAAGTTACCGCCGAATCCATAGAAAATATCAAAAAAAATATTTTCATTATTGATTAAATTAATTAGTATTTAATCAGTAGAGTCACATTACTATACAATAAGAATAGCGGAATTTAGTTCGATAATAATTTAAAAATACAGTGTTATTTCGGTTGCACACCATCGTCAAAATTATAAAACTATTTTTTTACCATATACTCTCCCAATGTGGAGCATATGGACTCATCTCAGGATAAGTGTCTTTACGAGGACTGGTTGTTACTAATCGCTCTCCCTATTAAATTTCTAGACATCACAAATATTCATGCCTACGAACAGAAGTCCGTTAATCGATTGAAAAATCAATTTATAGTGAAACTGTCCGCATTTTGTCCGGGATTTGAACCCGAGACATCCGTAACCGAAGCCAACGACGTTAACCACTGCACCACTGACCCGACAAAAACCAAACAATTTTATATATATTATTCATCCAGTCATCAAAACTATTCTATTACAAACGTTACCTGAATTCAAAGTGTTAAAAAATGACACAACTCGCATCATGAGACATCTCTAGGACATCCAGATAAAGGATTTGACTGGAACGTCCCTATGAGTGTTGGAGTGAGACGCGACGTGACCTATCGCGATGGAGTGAACGAGACGGAGAAACAAAATCAATTTATCGGCGCGTGACGTCACGGAACACGCATGCGTAAATTATGGTTTCCCGGCAAAAGAATTGCCAGTGGGAGAAAAATGGAAATCTCCTCTGAAACCGGGAATAAGGAATTTGTAATAATGGGTGGTTAGGGGAGAATTGAGATCTAAGCCCAAAACTATCATAGTTTTGTTTGATCTTCAGATATGGTTTTGAGGATATTTTAACACTGAATATGAAAAAAAAAACTATGAAACCTTTGTTATTTGCAGTAGGCAGCAAAGTTTATGAAACACGTGGTATAGGTTTTTATTTCAATTAATAAGTTAATGTAGATGTGGTGGTGTCAATTGGTGTCGGTAAAAATTCATAAAACGAAATAGAAAATTATAACGCTAATTTTATACAGTAGTACCAAACGTTAAGCGTCCCTACAGTTTTTTTTCCTTGATTGGGAGTGTCTTAGGAGCAACTGTTCAAGACTTGGTGGCTTGCAATTAAGTGAGCAGAAAATCATTACCCCTCCAGATAAACGAAAAGCTTATTTGAGTTTAGGTCTAGTCGTTCTCCGTATGACGACAATTTTTTTAAAGAACTGGTAATTTGATTAATTCGCCACCAAGTTAGCGTCGCCGATCGGTCCAATGGAAGGTTGTACAGACTTGATCATAGTTACGATTAGTGCGAGCTCCTTACTTATAATAAATTTTCTTATGATTAAATAGGACGAGTAGTACGAATTTAAGATAAAGAAGATTCCTGTTTTTAACAACTTGGAGTATAGAATTGAGAACGTCATAGATATACCTTTTGGCAATGAATGCAGTTGGCATAAAATTGTACCAAAAATATAATAGGTATACGGTTGTATTAATATTTTAAAAAGATATGAAATTATTGAATTATCGTTGCTATTATTGATTATTCTTCATGGATAAGCAACTTAATACTTGCAGAATGTTATCGATCTAGTGGCATTGGAATAAAATTTACCTGGGTCATTTAGAAATGTTTGTTAAGAACACTATATGAAATGTTAGCTGTAATATTTTTCATCCCTTAACCATATTATTGTAATATCTATTGCGGTAATAAGAATAGAAGAGCTAAGCTAATTGTTAAAAAAAGGTTGGCTAGGGATAGTTTAAATGATTGTATAGCGAGCAATCAATGTTAAAGTATTAATTGTAAAAATATCAAAAATTAAGCTTGTTCAGAATGGATTTAAAACAAAATATGAATACCTTTACAATTGACCATGTAGTTCGTTCTGTGAAGAAGTAAACTGGTGTTGAGAAGTATCATGGTTTCATTCTCGCTTTGCAAACTAGCTTAGTAAATATGTTAATTTGTAACAGTGCCAGTTTTATGATAAGTTTTGATGTAATATTTGACATCAAAGAACTTGTTAGTGCTGTTTGGAACAAATTAAAATGACACTATATTGACATAATTCCAATCCAAGGAGAACCTTAATAATACATCTACATATCATCGGCATAGTGGCAGAAGGCGATAAGTCGAAAAAAGGCTGTTTTGAGTTATGAATGCAGTACGATAGATTTTGAACGGTGTATCGTATTATACAAAGAAATTAGTTGCAAAAAGCTGTAATTAATATTACTACAAAAAAGAATACATTACTAATACTTAAATTGTATTTGTAAATGATTGACGAATCTCATAAAGTGGTTAGTTAAATAAATAATAGTTAAGGTATGTAAATAGAAAGACTTAGATTTGACGATTTTCTTAAATGTTTTCTTAACGCCTTCTGTCACTTTACTGATATATTGTGTAAGTATTTTATTCAGTCGAGCTGTGAGATACATATTATTATTACGGTTGAGGTATATTAAAACATTTTTTCCATGTCCACTTCCAATGTGGAGCATATGATCTCCTAATGGAGGTATCTTAAAAAAAATTCTACTATGACTAGTGGTCTTGACTAGTGGTTAGCTAATCGCTCTCGCTACGCCCCGTGAGGATGGGATGAGTAGGAGGGAAGACTCTGACTACGAACAGAAATCCATAAATCGATTGAAAGGTCAATCTATGAAAACTGTCCGCACCAGGGATTGATCCCGAGACATCCGTAACCGTAGCCAGCGTCCTATGATTATATTATAATTAACAGGAATACGACGATAATTATAAACATACTAGAAAAACCGTACCCGTCATAGATGACAGTATTGAAATTGAAATACTGAATGTCTAAAGTAGCTAGTACACCGGAACTGTGTGTGCGTTTCATAACATTATATTTTATTATACAACGCGAACGCATAGATCATGAGAAAATATCATACCTACATGTGATATGTGATGGTAATAAAACACCTACAGAGTGGTCTAGGCTATTATTTATAAGACTAATATAACCGTACCTGTCATAGATGACGGTGTTGAAATTGAAATATTGAATGTCTAAAGAAGCTAGTACGTCGGAAATGTGGATGCATTGTTTACACCGCGACCGGGTGCGTCATGCGAAAATTTCATACTTACATGTGATAGTAATAAAGCGCCTACAGAGCGGTCTGGGCTATTATATATAAGATGATATAAACTAAAAAGCATTATTATTTAAATTCAATGATGAGAACAGTTGTTTTGTAAGTAAGTATACGCGGTACTGCACTAGTCAATCAGCGTTAGGTATGTACGCGAAAATGCTGGAAAACTGGATCGAACGTTTGGTAACTCAGCGAGCGTCGGCCCGCGCTTGCGCTTTGGCGTCCGCGGTCCAGACCGAAATAGCGCGCGCCGCCAGTGTTGGACGGACACCGTCGTGAGGAAGACATGCCTCCGCGCAAAGGGCGGTCCACCGAACCGCCAGTCGTACGATAGCGGAAGCCCGGACCGCGGAACCCGATAAACTAAAAAATCCGCGACTAAATACTAACAAACGCCGGAGAATCCTTCGGCGGAATCGATCAAATCCAGGGTCTGGATGTTGAAAATCACGAAAAAGACTCCAGACATGATTTTTAGCTAGTTGTACCTCCAACTTGAGATATAATAAAAAATCTGTTAAGTGGCGAAAGTGAGTGTCGTATTCTTCACGATTTTTTGGGAATGTGCCCATTGTTTTGATTGGGATCTTTCAGCAGGTGTTTTTTTGATAAGATTCTCGCTAAAAGCCGTGTCGTCGACGTTCCGTCTGATGTTTTGATTTTTCTTATTCAGTACAGTCGCTCGGTGGGGTCGTGCAGTCGAGCTTCGCAGCTGTTTGATAAAGCTCCGGTCTGGCTTTCGACCAATATAACTGAACGATGCACAGTTTAGCACGAGTGTAACATTCAAATACTGATCAATTGATAAATAATATTCTGCATGCCAGAATCCGCTTCCGATTCGGCAAGCGATGTTTCAATTAGACGATGTTTCAGTGCCTGGGGATAATTTAGATTATTTACTAAATGCCCTTCTGTGACTCACAACGCATATACGAAATGAAAACATTTACACAGATCGCCTTAAAGACCATTTATTATTATTGAAATGATAATCTACCAATTGAATGTCATAAATAAAAATAACTAATTGAAACACTGCGGTATTTTTTATTAACCATTTAAAAATAATTTGTTTTAGTTTTGTAACATTGATCAGAATAGAATTAATAATTAATTTGTACTTCTATATGATTATCTATAAATAATTTCGATAACTTAAAGTATTTGTAAAATATGCATACGTATTTTGATTTGAGTGTATATGAAAAAAAACAAGTGTGAGAGTTGTACTACAGATATAACTCATTAAGTTTAAATGGTTAAGTTTGCTTTTTAAGTTAAGTGTAAAACTAAAGAACCCTGGTACGTATAAGTGTAACTTTGAGCTTGCAGGGCTTGCAGGCCAACAGGTCAATCGTAGAGCCATTTATATTCTTTCGCATTCGTATTTGTAAATTTCATATGAAAAGTAATAATAAACACTAATTAAAATAACAGACATTTTCCAGTAATTATTGTTTTTTTCCATTAAAAACAGGAACAAACTGTTCAGAACTATTATTTATATTCAATTTGATAATAGCTTTGTAGAAAATTAAATTAAAATGCTTGTATTCTAAAGTTCCATAAATATATTTAATCAGTATCTCGTTATATTAAAAGTTTGCATACGGTGCATATTTTACTCGTTTAATACGGTATTCAAAAGTTATTCCAGATTTTTTAAATGGTCGGGACTGGTTGGAGACTTTTAAAATCATCAATTGAACAACTCGCACGCTAAGCGAAACCAGTCATGAAAATGTGGAATAAGTGATAAGAATTGTGCTAAATCTGTATAGATATTATAATGTTTTCAACCAAGAATTGACAGTTGACATAATTAAAGTGGTATTAAATAATCACATAGAACAAAGATTTATTTATTTAAATGCGAAATAATTATATTGTTTTATGATCAACTATAAATTATACACAATTTACATGAATTAAAAAGTTACTATATTACAAAATTAATTAGAATTGATTTCTTATATTTTCTTCTTAACGCTATTGCTTACCTGTTAGGGTTCTTTAAGGATTTCTAATACAGTTGTATCTACAGGTGAATTTTAAATTAAAAAATAGTTTTAGTTTGTTGTAAGTAACACAGCTCACTGTGCACGTATTAAACTTGTAAATGAAAAATAATTAGTATTTACGTGAAATGTCATATTTTATTTTCGTAATATTAATCAAAATATAATAAAAGTTTATTGTTCGATGAAATAAAAATGATTTAAAATCATATTTGTAGATATGAAAATACTTGTCCAATAGAAGACTTTTATAAAAGTAACAATTTATCCCGAACCTTAGGTTTATCTTTTTATCAAAAGATAAATATAAACGTAGATAAAGTTTATTGCATGTCAAATAAGAGCTTATCTGTAAGACTTGTTTATTGACATAGATAGCATAAGAATCATTATTATCGCCAATAAAAATCAATTGAAAAAAATGTTGTACTGTATAATTTCGGCTACTTTATGGCGCAGGTGATTTTTATGTTATATGTATTAATTGTTTTCTTTCCTAACACACGTTTTATCGAAGCCTATTGTATTCAAGATGAAAAGTAAATCGTATTTTAGTAAACTCCGGTCAACCGCAATAAAGCGACCAATTGTTTTCGGTTTAAGCCGGGTTGGAAGCTCTGATGAGTACTCAGGTCGATTATTTTTTGGTTTATATTTGTATGAATTTAATTCTAAGATTATTAAGGTGATCTGGCAATTATTGCTGGAAAAGCATCAAATTTTAAAAATAAAACACAATTTGTTTTGTACCACTTCCACGTTTTTATAATGATAAGAACTGATTTCGCTCGTCATAAGCATTATCAACTGATCACTTTTGAGGTGTTAACTGTCAATTTTTGTTGTGAAGGCATTATGTTTTAAAAATAAAGCACAATTTGCTTTGTACTACTTCTACATTTTTATAATGATCGGAACCGGTTTCGCTCATCACGAGAAATATCAACATTATCATTAGCTATAATGCTCGTGAAGATTTCGAAACCAGTCCTGATAATTGTTAAAAATGTGTAAGTAGTACAAAACAAAACGTGTTTAAAATTTAATTCTAAAAAAAATTACGTACAGTGCAGTTCATTTTTTTCTCTTTTAATTTAATAACAAGCACGATAATTTCAAAATAAATTAAAATTTGCCATGTTCGGCACACGAATGGTAAACTGTATTAAAAATCAATTAATAACTCGCGATTATAAATACGTACATAACATTTCTAAAAACTATCTTGACGTTGAGTCATCGAATTTTAAAATATTTGAATATAAATACTGCTAATCTCAACCCGTATTGTAAAACCTGGCATGTTTGTATGGGGTACGATCGGTCATGTCACATAAAATAAAGATTTTATTTAAACTGAAATGATAGCTTGCGAAATATTGGAATATTTAGTATGTAAAATAGGTCATTTAAATCGAATCAAACGTAGGGCTCCGTGATAGGGTTTGGAAGCGGGTTTTTTAATGATATCATTTTGATTTTAGTTGTTGGGCCTATATCGCGGAAATAGACTCGCCTAAAGGAATTGATCGAGTCCAAATTTAGTATTTATTTACATGTATAACAAAAATATAGACGGATCGAACTTCTTTGACGCAACGAGTTGATTGTATTTGTATAATATAATATATTAACAAAGGAAAAGGTAGATTATATTTGTAATGAAAATACTAATACACTAGAAACTGAAAGACTACACGATTAATCTGTAATAGTATTCGCATTATGGATATTTTATTTAAACCAGTGCTTCCAAAAGTGGTTCCTACGGACCCCCGGGTCCCTGTGGCAAATTAAAAATAATTTGGGGGTGCAAGGACAACGTCAGGGGTCCGCGAAAGGTCGTATATAAAAAAATATTTGTGATACATTTTCATTATTATTGAAGTTGATATAAATAGCAATAAATAAATAGGTGGCGATTTATTGGATGTTAGACCCTTTTGCAAACAGACCCACAAACTCAGATGAATCCATACTAATACAGGAGTAATTTATTATTATCGAAAGATGAGGAGCGGAAACCAATATTTGAACAATAATACTACAAATTCTGGGTACAAAAACAAATACCTATTTTATATACTGCATTATGGGTCACTGTACAAAGGCTGTTGATTGCTTTCCTTCTTCCTAAGTAGTAGAATGTGAATTTAGTGCAATTATGAACCCCATCATGCTTTACATCTAAACATGTATTATTTTTACATCACCATTTACCATTCAAGACATCAAAATTAAATTTGTAATTTTTCTATTATGAAATATGTAGAGTTACTATACTTGGGGGTTCATGATTAGGTTTTTGCTTTAAGAAGGGGTCCATGTGCATAATAAGTTTCGGAACAATTCAATAATATTTTCTATAGATTCGGCGGTAACTTTGTGGAAGCTCATTTTTAGTATAAAATTAAATTAAAAATTGATAACTTCGTTATTCCACTTGGTTTATCACTAACGTGACGCGTTTCGCCTCTTTAAGAAGCATCTTAGTTAGTCTAAAGATGCTTCTTAAAGAGGCGAAACGTGTCACGTTAGTGATAAACCAAGTGGAATTACTAAGTTATCAATTTTTAATTTAATTTCATATTAAATTCAATAATAAATCGTTGTTATGTTATCCTACAAATTTGATTCTTCGACAAACATCTTCAAACAGAAAACAACATATTTTGTAATATAAATCAAATTAAATTCTTCCCATTTGTATATATTATATTCGATCAATCGTCCAGTTCGTTAGACAACTAAATAAAAAAAATGTATTTGAGTTAAATATTGTGCAGCTATATGTACAATTTTGCATTCTATCTGATTCGATACTCAATAATACTGCCAAAAAATGCTACGGCAAACAACCTTCTAAAGAATCAAACAAAATATTCATATTTCTGGGTCAGTAAAATGGTATTGATAAATATCGTTCTACTGACTATACTCGGGAAGTACCTAATTAATAGTTCAACACCTGTTTATAAAATGTATAAAACTCAGGTACAAAACAATAATATTTGATTTATGGTGACCATTTGAATATTGCTTTTCCCATTATCTCAATGTGGGTTATTTAAAAATGTCTGAGAAATGAACTGGAAGATCGGTATATTAGATACGGCATTATAGTTCGTACAGTCTTGTATCTTTTAAATACATAACCTAAATTAAATTTATTAATATGCTCGCTGAAGTATATGGTAGTATAATATGATAACTTGCATTCCCAACTATTTTTATATTTAATTAATTAATTGAAAGATAAAAAAGGGTGTCATAATCTGATTAGTTCTTATTTGAAGCTACGCAAAAAAAACGTTCTAGAAGTATTTTTAGAAACACTGTTAATATATTTAGAATTATTGAATGATTCACTGAAAGATATAGTTTTCCTTAAACGAAGACCCCTTCCCCAATTATCAAAGATATATTATATATAAATCATGATTATATGGATATTTAGTGTGGTATGTTTTATTAATTTATATGAAAAGCTTTGATTTAATTGAAAATATTTACATTTCATTATTTCCTGTTTACAAGATTATTTTTTATTTTTAACTTAGTTTATGAATGATAAAATTGTTGATTTATTTTGGGTGCTAAACTTTCAACGAAGCGTTGGTCAGTTATCCTAGGTCGTAACGCGAACGATATACTCCGGGCAGATTTTAAACTAATTAGTTGGAGCTTTATAAATTCTCCATTAACTGCAAATGTATTTCAGTAGCATAGACTAAATATAAGTTGTAGCAGATGTGCGACTAGATGACTGACGAAATGCCAGCTCTATAAATATCCAACGGAAATCAAATTAATGGGAGCCCTTTATAGCGCAACGATTTAAATAGAAATTATTTAATTCAGCAGGAAAATGCAGAGCAAATCAAATATTACGTATATGAATCACCTTGCCGAGAATGTGTTAAGTAAATTGTCTTGTATTTAAATGCAAGAAAAAGACAGACGTAAATTAAATGGCAGTTGATGCTTGAGACATTTTTGAGAGATGTTAGTAAATAATAAGTGAATCGTATCGAATGGGAGTCGCAGCGGTCAGTTAGCTAGTGAAGGAGCAATCCAGCCATGGCTTCCGTGGCCGCGTGGTTGCCGTTCGCGCGGGCTGCGGCCATCGGCTGGGTTCCGATCGCTACACACCCGCTTCCGCCTCCTCCCATCCCCAAAGACCGGCGGAAGTCCGAGGACGAAAAACTTCTGATCAACGTCAGTGGAAGAAGATTCGAAACGTGGAGAAACACGCTGGAGAAATACCCAGACACTCTCTTGGGTAGCAACGAGAGAGAGTTCTTCTACGATGAAGACAGCGGGGAATATTTCTTTGATAGGGATCCTGATATATTCAGGCACATCCTTAATTACTATAGAACAGGAAAGCTGCATTACCCGAAACACGAATGTTTAACTTCTTACGACGAAGAGTTGTCATTCTTTGGGATCCTTCCTGACGTGATTGGCGATTGCTGTTATGAAGACTACAGAGACAGGAAGAGGGAGAACGCCGAACGATTGATGGACGATAAGTTGAGCGACAGTGACAATCAGAGTCTGCCGCCGTTGAAAGATCTCCGGGAGAAGATGTGGCGAGCGTTCGAAAACCCGCACACTTCGACGGCGGCATTGGTGTTTTACTATGTGACCGGCTTCTTCATTGCTGTATCAGTGATGGCCAACGTGGTCGAGACAGTTCCGTGCGGACACAGACCGGGTAGAGCGGGGACTCTTCCGTGCGGTGAACGATATAAAATAGTTTTCTTTTGCTTAGACACAGCCTGTGTCATGATTTTCACGGCAGAGTACCTACTCCGGTTATTCGCTGCTCCTGATCGTTGTAAATTCGTCGGAAGCGTCATGTCAATAATTGACGTCGTAGCCATCTTGCCTTATTACATCGGCTTGGGTATAACTGATAACGATGACGTGTCGGGGGCGTTCGTGACCCTCAGGGTGTTTCGAGTGTTTAGGATCTTCAAGTTCTCGCGGCATTCGCAAGGTCTGCGAATCCTGGGCTACACGCTTAAGTCTTGCGCGTCGGAGCTGGGTTTCTTGGTCTTCTCTCTTGCGATGGCCATCATTATCTTCGCTACTGTGATGTTCTATGCGGAGAAGAACGAGACTGAGACAAATTTCACTTCGATTCCGGCGGCCTTCTGGTACACGATTGTCACCATGACCACACTGGGGTAAGTCTTGAATTATTTATATTTTTATTGAGCTTCAATAAGTGTAAACATCACTTTATGCAGCTGTTCGTTTTTATGTTGCTCTACGTCAGGACGTACCGGAAAGCTGTATTCATTTATTGAAATGTAATTGTAAATATCAATAATGCATTCACATTATTTTATATAACCAAACATACAATACAATTAAAAAATTGGATTCAATCAAAATACCACAATTGAGGACTTTTGAAGACAATAGGTTCCCCATCTGTACATTATTGGTACATATAATGAACATTTGATATCATCTTGATTAGAAAAATACATCGCTCAATAAGTAAATGAAATTTATTATATATGTCAAATTGGTAAAGGTGGTATTGTCAGAATAGTAAATATTGAAAGGGAATTTTGAAAGAAATTGAATGATAATTGGTTTTAACCAGCAGTGATTCAAAGAAAGAAAGTTTAAAATTTCCTCTGGACTTAAATGTGCTCTCGTTTTTTTTTTACTTTAAATCAATAGTAATAAAAATCGCTTATTTTTGGTTGTCGATAAGGTGAAATAAAAAAAATAAAATTTCTGACTATATAAATAATATTAATTTAGCTTTTTATCGAAGATTAAGAAAAAAACATCGAATCTGAGCATACTTAATTTTAATTTCATCACTTTTTACCCTTGAATATAATCGGTAGCTTAGAATAAATGATTGATAGGGCTTATAAACACAGCTATAAGTATAAAAAAAATGAAATTGATTTGATATGATGAAGCATAAATTTAAGCAGATTCATTGTTTGAAAATGCTTCAGTCAGCTACGTTTTTACAGTTTCCTTAAAATTTTTGTTTGGAGATGTTGTCAAGTATTCTTAAATAAAAAATAACGCAATAATCATGATTTTTACGATGAATGAATACTTTATATTTATAATTTAAAAGTGTTGTAAATCTATGACTGTAATTTTGCAAATCTTTGAAGAAGTTTTTCAATAGCTTGAGCCCATAAAAATACGAAGGAAATATGTTTTTTGTTTGACAAAAAGAGGTTATTAATCACAGTCTATAAGATGAAAGCCTTCGATATTCTGTTGAAAACACCTGGGTTTTATGATATTTAAGTGCGATTATTACCCTCAAACATTTTCTAAAAGTCATGACAAACAAAAACTTAACCTTTTAGGGTGTGACGTGTGACGTATCCGATATTCTCACGATTATATTACATTACCCATATCACGAAACTGCGCGATAAATAATTCCGACAACCTTAATGTTAAGGTTAACGGTAGAAGTCTGGCGCACAGTATTCCAAACTTTTACATCTATCCGTACCTATACGCTTGTATGGAGATTTTATTTGAGCTTTTCAATTAGGGCAAAACGTGTGTACGCGGGTGCTTCGACACCCAAACAAAGTCGTAGCTGACATTTGTCGTTCAGCGAGCGAACAAAAAACGGTTAACATAATAAGCCATCAAAAGAAAGATGTCGGACAATCGAATCTAAGATTTTCCGGCTTTTTACATCGACTAGATAAGTGAGGGAGTTGTTGGACCAATAATTTTTAACATTCAAGTGTTTAACCATTTCAAGTGATATAGCACTGAAAGTCGCATTGGATTTACGTCAGCAATCCACTAAGAAATGAATTACAATTGTAATGTATTATTATTACGTCAAGATGGATAAAGCTAATTACATGAAAACTCAAAATGAGATAGTAAAAACATTCTTTTAAAACAAAGAATATTTCAGTCAATACAATGTGTTTTAAATGAACGTTCAGTTTACAAGATTTAAAGTTGCTTTTTACGATTACAAAAGTAATATTATTTGAACTGAATACCGGTTCCATTAAACATAGCTTTGATGGAATACAAAAGACTCTAAATTTTCGATGAGACAATTTACTGATATTATACACAAGAGAATTATGTTACTCTTTATATCATTTATAATATAATTTCTTATCTAAAAACCAATGCATGAAAACGGTTCGGTGAGTGATTTTAACAGGCGATTCCAAATATTGTATACTTGACGAGATATAACTTTAGGTAAAGGATGGTAATTTAAAGTGAAAATTTTGTTGATCCGGAGGGATGTTTTCAGTTCAGAGTGTGACGACAGAATATCGGTCCATTTTGGTTTTCTGCCTAAGTCATCACTTGCATTGATGACTTGTTTTTTCAGGGCGTTCATTTTTATCATTACGTATGCAGAATTGACGTCATCTATATTGACCAGCGCTTGAATTTACTGACTGCATTTGCATCGGCGTCAAACTTTATAAATATTATATTCCATCAATATTATTTGTAAATTTGCATCGTCTGTATTGATGACTCACCACAGGCCTATACGTCGGCAAAAAAGCAGCTGCCACGATTCTCACTTTCAGGTGTGATTCACAAGCTTTTGTTTTTGATTTTTTATGATATATCCATATTTTTCTAAATCAATACACTATTTTATTTATTTGAGTGTTATCGTTATAATTTATCTTTTTAGAATTTTTGAATCAGAGTAGCTCAAAAATCACTTACCCCACACCATTTTCCGTGAAAAGCCATGCAATATATTTCATATGAAGCGAATGTGGTCAATGTTAAAATAAAAAAAAGAAGTTGAAGAGTTAAATAAATATATGGCATAATATCTAATAATAACCAACGAACCATACATTTTTAAACTACATAAGATCAGCTTGATGAAAAAATATATCACAACACCCATGCCAAAGATTTAAAATATTTATCTGATTTAAGAAATATAATGTGATATTGGCCTTGCCTGGACTTGGACCAGAACCTATTCGATCACAAGGGTATAAAAAACCACAGAGGCTGAGAATAAGCCGATACTGTTGGCAGTAATACGGTATTATTAAAGATAAAAAATCTTGAGTGAAATCAGGTAAAAAGTGAGTTACGTATTTGTGCTCTGTGAGAGTTACGCTTTTCTAGTGTTCTCTAGTATACACGAGCGTGGAATAAACGAGAAAAGCCAGTGTGTCAAATAATGTGTAATGATGTCTTAAAAGGTTTTCAGGCCCTCATATTTAGAATTACGGGACGTACAAAAGGTGTTCAACAAACTTCAATGGCCGGAACGCAAAATGGTGCCCGGGAAATTTTGCATAAATTTATTTGAGTGCTAAAAACTGTTATCTTACCATCAGGTCACAATGATAGTGATGCTGTATAATTGCAGTCTATGTGAAAAATAATTAATATAATATTACGTTGTACCTGTTGACAAAACATCGACTGAGTAAATTTATTTAAAGGAATATTGAATAACGGCAGTTCAACAATTTAAAACGTTCATTGAATTCAATAAAATAACGTGGTATGATATTGCAAAATAGAAAAACGAACATTATTTTCGTTTCTTCTTTGGTCATATTCGCTCCCACGCGGCACCTCCGTGATTCCCCTTCACGAGTCAATTGCTTTGCTTCCTCCTGTTACATTTTAAAATCTTTCAGTTCGATTGAATATATCATATGAATAGCGATCCTACGCGACACTCGTCCCGGGCGCCGGAAACCCACCGGTCGGAAGAAGAGGCAAGTAGGATTGAGACACCACGGAGGTATTTGCAGCACGTGATCCAACCAGTTTTAACGTTTCTCCATGACCACTGACGTAAACAGGCACTTCCTGCTATGTTTCCAAATTCTTAAGATTCTCGCGAAATCAAAAACCCTCACACCCAATACCCGACGCAAGCATCTATTCTCGTAGCTTAGTATACGGTTTCCGATTCCCATTATTTTTGCCAAGCGTTATTTCTTCGGCATTATAGCAGAATTCGATGTCAGTTTTACATTAGCTTACGGAAATGCAAACCTCTGTAAATTAGCAAAATTCAAATTAAATAGATAATACACTTATTTAATGGATCTTCTTCATGGATAATGACTTGCATATCAAATTTTGCCACCAAATTCTGACAAATATTCGACTATGAGAATAAGTCCATTATGAAAAATAACGCCACAGATTCAATGATGAAAAGGGAAGAATCTGCTGCATATAGACTTGTAACGGAACATCTTCCCAGAAATTGTTTTACGTGAAGACTCAGTCGTTCAACCCCGCTTTTCCTGGTAGGATAACGATAAAAAGAGAAAAGACTAGTAATTTTCTAATCGCTCTCCTTTACTTGAAAATTAGGATCCGATGGATGGAAGAGAATTTAAATATCACATAAATTCATGATTTTGAAGACAGATTTATAAAAAGTTTGAAAGATTAATTTACGAAAGGTTTCGTATGGGGATTTCAACACGTGGAAATGTTCCTTGTCCACTTGGCTTCAAGAACGATATATTTATGTGTATTATTGTTCTCTGTTAAATGAATGTATGTATTACAAATCCTACGCATAACACTTGTTCCACATTTATTTAAGAAGTCGAGATTGAATAAAAAGCTTCAAAATATTCTAAATGAAATCCGCCCCTCGTGCTTATAACTGTAACTTATTTTTTAAATATAATGTAATCTAATCAACGGCTTGAGAACCGGCGAACTAATGGACCTGAAATAGCCACCAGAATTATGCATTAGTCTAACCCGGTTCTAATCTGAACGACGAAAGCCGCAGGCCAAAATTGCTCCTCCCAAATTGAATTGTCGTTACAGGACGTTCAAAGCAAATTTGCACCTGCCGTTTTACTAAACTTATTCGGCGACCTAGCAGGTCAGTTATTATTAAGGTACAGAGCTTTCCAAACTAAGAATTTGCGAGTACCTCTTCTGAGACGTTGACGACTTATAAATGAATTTCATATATGTATGCTAGATAATACTTCTCAACTTTTTATTGTAAATTAAGACCAGTTTCCTTTACTACACATTCAGATGTTGAAAACTAGTCATATTTGAAATAGATCTATTTACATAACGGCAATAGACAATAATAATGAAATTTTATTAAAGCTACAGTTTTAATTCATCATTATAATGTCTTCAAAGTTTTTTTGTCTTTTATTAGTGAATTTCATTCGTGTTCGCTAAAGCAGTGGTTTTTAAGCGGTGTTACGCGAACTTTTCACAAATATTCCGTTGAACTAATAAAAATTAATAACTTCATTTCTTGTTTTAATATACTTTAATTTCATGTATATTACTAAAGTATTGGATGTTCCTGCTTAAAAATGAAACGGATGTGAAGAACCACTGCTCTGGAGTAATTATATATTTGCGGTACATCTACCCGTTTAAACTATTTTTAATGTTACTAATTATGGTAGTTCTTTACACAAATCGATTCTATTATATTATCCTACAAAATAGTTTGATCAAACTATTTGAAATGTGAATTAATTTAACGAAATTTACAAATAGTGTGTTTAGTATTTCTTAGACATTAAATTGCTCAATATAACTAAAATAGAAATTGTTATTTTGGGTATGCGTAAAAACTTTTCTATTTAGATGCCGGACCACATAAATAAGTTAATACTAAGAATTTAGATTGAAAATAATCTAAATAAACGGCTTCTCCTGTCAGTACTGTATTAAGGAAATCATGAAAATGGTCAAATAAATCTGAATTAAAACGGGGTAAGAAAGAAAAGGTACTGACCATGTAGCCGAGCAGTGAACGTTTCTGGGCGTCCGTCTAATTTGGTTGTGCACATTAGTTACAAATTTCATCAATTGACTTTATAAACTTAGGTTCAAAGTTATGGATGTCTGTAATATTACGTTCCATCCCAACCGTCCGTTCTTTAGGACAGTATGTAGCGAGAGCCATTGGCTATATATTACCCATATCCCAGAGCCATTCTTCTATTCTTACCATATACGAATAATGGGGACTAAGCTACGAAATTCTCATAACAAAAATTTTGTTGAGATGCTCCGTTAGAAGTCTATATCGTCGATATTCTGGAAGAAAACACTTATTCGAAAAAATTAAATATAGAGTTTGTTGTACCAAAATTTTCCTTATTTCGAACTCTACCGTATGGAAGAACACACTTATTTTTATGAATTTTACTTTTACTTAAGAACAGTTTTGTACAAACAAACTAAATAAAAACGTATGGCATTTCAAACATATGACCAGTGTCTTATAACATATTGATTGGATTTAGTTCTGACGAGGGTTTTAAGCCGAAATAGCTATCAAATACTTAATAAAATTTTGTAGAACTAAATACTTTGATATTTTATCCTATCTATAATTTATTCATACACTATAAGTTTACGGCTTAACAGACGGAAATTATTTTCTGTTGGTTATCAATGTCGTGGAAACTTTGTTAATATGTAAATATTTGTTGATAAGTATATATTATATTACGTATAGAAGAAAATATTTGTATAAATCTGTCTGTCACAAGAACTCCTCCCAAACGGTGTACAGTCGAGACGTAAAATTTGCACATGTCATTATGGCTGCCATTACTAAGTCATTTGTACTATTTTTAACTTTTAACATTACTATTAATTGATTGACTATATTTTGTGGGTGCTAAGTGAGGTGCGGTCGATTGTGATGTTTTCAACCCTTAACATTTAACATTAATTAATTGATGGACTATATTTTGTGAATGTTCAATGCGGTATTACTTTCAATATTAGCTTAAACCAAAATAGTGTCATAATAACGCCAACGTTTAAATGTTAGCTCGGACTATTCCTGGCGAAGTCTGGATAATAAATACACTAGTATAATAATAAAGCCTGGTTGCTACTATTGTTGAAATTTGGTTGACATTTGAAAATATCACCGTCAACCGTACCTCTTTTGCTAAACCCGCAAAATATAGTCCACCAATTAATAATAATGTTAAGAGTTGAAACCAGCTAAAATAAAAGATGACAATTTTGCCACCTGCACTCTTGTTATGTTGCCGCAGAACTTCCCGATAGACCGCTTGTTGATCTGCATTTAATAGTGGCTCTTGCAGCGCCACAAATTAAACATACGATCAGAGTCATACGCTAATTCTCGATGACGATTCCAGACGCACACCAAGTTGTACGAATTTACCACTCACTTTCAACCAAATCACAAATATGAAATTAAATTTGGATTATTGAGATTTTGTACACTTCCATGTATTTTGTCACTAACGACCCGGGTTTCGCCTTTCGGCATCTTCAGGCTTTCGAGCACACGAATGGACTCGAACTGAGAGACAGTAAACAGTGTCTAACGCTTATATAGAAGATACAAATGCGACAAATATCATTTACGAGGCAATACATTATACGTCTGAGAGCCACACCGATACCTGAGTTAAAATTTCGGAAATCGCCCTAATCCTTATTTTGTAAACACCATATTAACAGAGTGGCGAATTGCCGCTTTTCAACTTCTTTTAGAAATACCAATGATTTTACAATTATAATAGTATTGTGGGTTTTGACGGGATGTAATTCGACGAATGGGTAAATATATACAATCCATTCTCCATTCGTGTGCTCGAATGCCTGAAGATGCCGAAAGGCGAAACCCGGGTCGTTAGTGACAAAATACATGGAAGTGTACAAGATCTCAATAATCCAAATTTAATATTGAAATTCCATCAAGCACCCTCAGTCGATGTCTTAAATTATGAAATTAAATATTTAACAAAAATATCTACGTTCGCGTTACTATCTCAACTGTCACTTGCAGAATATATTAATATTGAACTGTTCCTAGGCGACCATTATTATTACATTTTTCATCCCGCATTGAAATATTAAAAATATAGCGTTCTCAGTTTTAGGTTAAAAGTTAAATTTTTATGGTCCAATGTTGAAAATAGCGTTGTTGAACTAACAATTTCAGCCAAAATGACGTATGAAAATTTCTCGTCGCCAGTACACGCCGTTTGGGAGGGGTTGTTGTGACCAACAGACATACAAACATACAGATTTCTACATGTATTTTGTGCTATATAGTAGAGATAATGGAGTTATACCAAGTAAATGTCAATTCAATCAATGCATCAATTGATTTGCTATCTTCGATCAATTTATTTGCCATCTTCCAAAAATCATTATTATATAATTTACTAGACACCCCATTTGCCCATATGATACAGTAGAATAGTCGTAGAGGCTGAGAAAATTGAAATAATTAATCATTCAAGAACAAAATACTAAAATACTGATAAAAATGTCATATGTTTTACTTGGGTTTTTATGTCCATCATTAAAAGTGGTGCAACAAGTGAATTGGCATGTCTTGTTATTTACAAACGCTTCTGTCAGTAAACAGCTACTGTAAAATGGGTCAGTAGGCGTCAAAAGAACTGAATACAGGCCTGAATAGCCAGAAAGACATAAAGCAAAGTCACCACTTGGAATTACGTTCGTGTAAAGTTAACACAAATGACTTTTGTTTTGGAATCGTCAAAGTTTTAACAGAAACAAATATTTCGGACCTTCTATTCTAAAGTTTATAGTATCTGTAAGTGCGATGATGTTTTTAATGGCCTCCACATTTGGTAGATGTAATGCTACTGTTGATTGAGAGTGTGTAGTGGTTATCAAAATTAATTAAACGACTAAGTATAATGAATTTCTAGTGGTATACGCATATTTCGGATCAAACCAGATATCGAGGAATTACGTATGGATAAAACGTCCCTTTTTTGTTTCGACGTAAATACCGGACAATTTTTTGCCAGATTTTTAAAATATTGAGCATTCTTTTATAAATGTTAGTATTGTCGCCATTAAACATAAAGTCTTTGTATAAAGTTTTTCAATATATTCTTCCACTGTACAGTGTCATAACGTAAAGATGAAGAATATCTCCTTCATACACAAAATGGCGAACCGTTTCAGTTTGGAACAGAACGTTCTAGTGCTTTTATTTGCTTTGATTTGTTTGAATGACATACACCTGATTATCTTTTTGGATATGAGGGATACGTTCCAAAGACTATCGTGCAAAAAAAACGTGTTAAAAAAGATCGGGTGCGCATATAAAAAGAGGGAAATAGGGAGGGAAACTTAAAATACCCCCAAAATATAAAATTCTCTAACTCAAAAATAGTTCGTATTTTTTAATATACATTAATATAAAAATAGTTTCATAAGATACGACTGCACTAAGCTGTAAACAACTTTTAACATGTCAAGAAAAACAATCTTGGAGAGAAACAGGCATTAAAAAATCAAAACATGGCAAGAAGAACAACGCAAATGTGTCAAAACAATAACAAGTCATTCATGAGTCGTGAACACCTGCATCTTAAAGTTCGCCAAACGGTAACAATAATGATTCTGATATTTACAAAGTGCCCAAGTGTTTTTTTTTTAAATATAAACATATACTGTATTTAATAATACTTTTAGTTATTTTTAATCGTGTTATATCAAAAATATCAAAGTAAAAGAAATAATTGAGCCGTTTTCTTAGACCATGCAAAAAAGAATCGGGTGTACCTTATCTTAATGATAAGTTGTACTTTAATAGGAGTTCTGAAGTTTAAATATTTGTTTACTTGCTAATGTTTAATTGTGTCTCTTTATATTGTGAATAATAGTGTTGTAAAACACGTTAAATATATGTTAATATATCAGTGTTGTATTGGTTCAATCCATATATACCACTTATTATTGACAAAAACACGTTTTGTTTTTACACTTTCATACTAACCATTATTTCCATATTAACAGTAAAGTACCACCAGTAACAGAATTAAAGAATGAAGATTCGTTGAATACACTATTTATGATATATTTTTATTAATGTTTGAAATTATAATGTTATTTATGATTGTAAACTTATATAGTATTGAATAAAAAAGACTTGAAAATTATATTTATAGATACAATTTGATACTGTTAACACTTCAAAAGCTGGAAGCACACCACTATTATTCTAAGTAACATAATTCTCAGTTAAATGTATTAAAATTAAATAATAAATGTTTTTTTTTATCAATAAATATGTTATAAACTTGTTCTGCTGCACAGGTTACATGTTATGTTATTTAAGTAACGTCCACATTATGCTGTTGACAATACCACTTGCTAAGCGAAATGTGTTTCGGTAATATCACATAAAAATTTTAGTATAAATAAAATTCATGCTCATTTCAATGCTTAGTGTATTCTTCATCGCTTTTCATTTACAGTCAATTTGCAGAGTAAAAAAATTTCATAGTCTATTTTCCTGCTAAACTTTGCTAAAATACTCGTGCAAAATGTGAGGTACATATAATATTATATATTGTTGCAATATTTGTTTTGTTACATTATTTAATAAAAAAAAATTTGAATTAAAATATACCTATCACATAAATATAAACCAGTTTAGTTTTGACAGTTTAAAAATTTACATTGGGCAAGAAAATAATTTATAATTTAGAGAATGGCATCGCGCTTAAAGATTGTGTGACCGAAAATAGAAGTAACTATTTTTTAGTTTGGTTGGTTAAATCGATCGTCCAGTTACCCACACATCTCCAAATAGCCCATATTGCGATAATGGTAAAAACATTATTCAAATGGTCACAATAAATCAAATATTATTGATTTGAATTGTTTATGTATACATAATAATGTGTAGTGTCTGCATATTTAAATTTAAATTTGAATGCATAAAGAGTAAACAACCACGTAGTGGAAATGAAGACCTTCCACATTATAGCAAAATATATACTTCTATCTATTCAGACATTCCGTAAATATTTGATACCAAATATTTCACTTAAATTAAAACGCTCTTATCGTATTATTTAATTGGTTTTGAATACAAATAATATCATAATTCTTTCCTGTTAAAGCAATCGTTTTGTTCATTAAAATGACATCTCCAAATAACCCATATTGAGATAACGGTAAAAGCAATATTCAAATGGTCACAATAAATAAAATATTATTGTTTTCGACGGATTTGACGGTAACTTGGAGATTCATTTTTAATATAAAATTAAAATTGAAAACTTAGTTATTCCACTGGCTGTGTTACTAAATGTGACACGTGTTTTGCTTCTTTAAGAAGCATCTTCAGACTAACTATATCGCAAGTTTCTTTATTTCTAAGGTAAAAAATGATTCTAATTCATGAAGTAAATTAATGAAGGGAAGGGTGGGTTTGTTTCTGTCTACTTGACGCGGGGAGAGGGTAAGACACAACACAGTTGACTAATAATTATGTACTTTCCATTTATAGTCAGTAAAACGATATTTCGAAATATCCTGTTACTGAATATACTTGACTAGATTATACAAGACATATCAATATTTTTTCAATTCTATGGAAAGTTATCTGCCTTTTTGGTGGTATTTTGTTTATGGTATTTATATGAGTACTGAGTCAGATAGAGCGTAAAATGTTACGTATAACTGCACATTTAAATCATTTTTTTTGAGTTGTCTGACTAATTAACTGGACGATCAAAATAGGCATTAGTAAATTTTCGATTTTACCAATTTATAACAGCTAGTAAAGATAACATGGTGAGACACAGCTGTTCGAAACAATAATATTGTACCACTTCCAAAGCAGTCATACAATATATTGAGCCAAGTGTTCCTCATTCTACCCAGCCCATCCTTTATATTTATATGAAGTACAGTGGAATAATTCTGCACGTGTTAATCGGTACGACATGCCAATAATATTCAAAGTTTATTATCTTTTTGTTCGTGAACTTATATATTTTAAAACATTTCCATTCTGTTATTGATTGCTAGTGCTACTTTTAACCCAGAGATAACCAAAACTCCGACTGCGGTATTCCGGGCAACCGTGGAGCCATCTATAGTCAACATTTTGTTTAAGTATCAAAAACAATGAAGAAAAATGTCAAGGCAAAATTTTTATGCCAGGCTTCAAATCAAAAAGTGAACGGTAAATCTCGTTTTTTTATTATTTTATGTACTTTTTTAAAAACAAATTTTAATTTAACATGAATTATTTTTTGACATGTATGTTTAAAGATAAATTTGTGTGTTTTTCCCGACGAAAGGATTGGAAAAAATAGCTTCTTTATACAAATACTCATAACTCTACTAAGCTGTTTTTCCAGAGAGAAAAATGATTTATTTTATTAAGTAGGATGACTAAGTCAAAAAAATCAATCAGCTATTCACTCCTACGCGAACAATCAAAAACTGATTGACTATATCAGCACCACATTCGTTTGATAGCGTGATCTACATACTCCAGATATCTGTCGAGTGAAATAAAAATAATTTCAAGAGCTTTTAAAAAAGCAGTAAATAACTTTTAAATTAATAGTCAAAACATCTGAATTATAATAACAAGCGAATTTGATGGCGACGTGATGAGATTATTATAATACACAAAGCGCTAAATTATTCGGCAATATTTTGTTTTAAATGTAGTTATTTATGATAATTAATTAAGTATGATGATAATTAATTATGTATCGATTTTTTAAATGCACGTTTCCATTAACTGACTGTTAATTTTTTTTGATGTGCTGTTTAATCTAACAGTCACTTGATGTATAAAAATTGAAACAAATTTATCATCGTTATGAAAAATGAATATCTGCGTTATGTTGAATTGGCGTGCACTAAGCAGGTACTCTGCTTTCTCTCAAAAGTGTTTGCTTTGCACAAACAAGTAGAAAATATTTGACTTGATATCGTAAACACTTTTTGAAATCCGTGACGAGTGTACTACACATGAGAAGATATTTCAAATTCCCCAAAGAACGCGTTGATGTACAACTTCCTAAATATATAAATATGGGGCTTCCAAACTTTTTATGCTATTCTGTTCGGTAAAACATACAAACATATATATCTTTTTATCATTATTTACTTCGTTGTCTTTTTGTATATTTTACATAAAAATATATTACGTCACTAAGGTCTCATGGTAAAAGCTGTACCTTAGAAATCAGATGGTACTGAGACTACTGAGTAAAAGTCCCAGCAAGGTCAATATAAAATTTAGATTTTCTAAATTAGAGAATTTGTGCATGGGTGATTGTGATGTCTTTTCTCTCCGAGTTGATATTGAAAGATTTTAAAATACTCGTGTAGATTTAAAAAAAATATTTGTTACCTTAAATGTAGTGTCAAACATATGCTATTTTTTTTTAAAAAGACAATTTTATGACGCAAAAAATCCTCGAAACTGTATTTTTGTATTATAACACAATTCGAAAATATTTTGAACAATTTTTGTCTTTTATTTCCTTTTATACCCAGAAATACATTGCGTTCAGTAAAAGAGTAAATTAATTTTAAATGAACGAATTTATTTATCCAATTCTTTATTATGATACCATATTTGTTAAGTCAGTTAGTATAAACAGGTTTATTAGAATAATCATAGCATGATTATTATTTTTATTATTACGTCATATTAAAATTGAATTTATCTTAAAGTTCTTCAAATTGTCACCTAAATTAAAACCGTATGATTCCCATGCGGATTTGTTGCTGAAGTAAATTTTCATTTTTAAGATTATTGTATAATATTCAAAGTTTCTTGATTCATCTAAAAAATTGTAATATTATGATTACAGATAATGATATTAAACATTATGGATTTGTATCCTAGCTATGTCTGTGATGTCAACTAAATGTTTTAATACAAGGTGTGGTGAGAACAATTAGCAAACTACCAGTGTTTTCCTGGTCCTATCTTTATATCCTTACTCTCCCCGAAAAAGAAAAGTTTAGCCTCTGAATAACAGTCAGTCCTTGCAAAATATCTTCTGTTGAGATGATTCATTTAGAGTAATGGAGATGGTTAGAAAACATTTATTTCTGTGGCATTGTGGCTTAAGTTCATATGCCTGTTTTTGTCATATTGAGTTTATTCTTAAAATAAAGTATTTGTCAGTATGCGGTATCCATGAAGAAGATCGATTGAATTAGTGTATTATCCATTTCATTACAATTTTTGGTAACTTACCAATGTTTATATTTCACATCCTGTGAACTAATTTAAAACTTACTGTCATACCACTGTCATAACGCCACAGATTTATTTAAAGTAAACATTTTTCACTATCGAAAATGTGCATTGAGGTTATACTTCTTGTTCAAATTATGCTACCTGAAGTGTTCATTTTGTGATGGCGGTTGGGTATCGGTAAATTAGTAACTTTCAATTGAAAAAATAAAAAATTGAGAAGCCTAAGTTGATAAACAAGAACAAGTAAAGTTAAACACTTCGGCTGACGTCCGTAGATTGCTTTCTCAGGTGCACTTTTCGTAATAAAATTTTACAGTATTTTAATACTGCATCTGACCTTTCACTTAAAAAGAAAGTGATTAAGTAATAATTTATGAAATAAAAAATGAACGTAGTTTAAAGAAGTGTTTTTTTATTGAGAAAAACAGCATAACCGGAGTTTTAGATATTCGCTGCAGGATATTTATCGAACGAATAGTTTATAAGTAAATTTTTTTATGGTTAGGTTAAAACAAACCTTTTTTGTGTATTATTAGATAGCAAAGGTGGCAAATATTTATTATAGATTTCAAGTTTAATTAAAGTAGATAGGCAGTGATCATCTTCCAAGAGATATTCAGATTTATCATTACTTGGTGGTATTAAAATAAAGTAAAATAAAAGAATCGATATTGAATAAGTGTGAAAATTACTGTATTTATAAGCATATCGAACTTATAAATTAAGCAACAAAAGCCTTAATTAAAAACTGGAAGTCGGCTGAACATAGAAATTAGATATTGAATGGCATACGAGAGTTATCTGCCTGCAAGGTTCAATACCTCAACTTTATTAATGGCTGAAAGAAAAAATGTTATCACTTTATACATAATGTAGAGAAAATGAGTATGTTCATATCGTCGTTGTTTTGGAAGATGTGATGGTATCGTAATCTGAAAAATACTAGTCAAGAGTAATTGGATTTTAAAATTTGTCAAATGTTTTAAATGCTATAACCCTTTTCATTTAGTTTTTTTTAAGTAAAAGCATAATTTATAAAAATAAGTGTGTTATTTCATACAGTAGAGTTCGAAATAAGAAACATATTGGAATAACCAACTCAATATGTCATTTTTTCGTTTCAGTGTTTTCTTCCAGAACAGCGTCGATACAAAATCATCAGCTTAGCGTGAAACGATGTCTTCTCAAATTAATTACTTATATAAAATAGGCCGTTTAATTGAGAACAATTCTACAAAAATAAATAACAGGTCCCCCTCTTTAAGAAGCCATTGTTTCCATCGCCAAAATAGTGGATACTTAGAAGAATAATGTTATAAGGAATACTTATATAAACTGAGACATTTTCAATAGTAGGTCAACCATAAAAGAAGCCAATGTAATAGTATCCACACCAAACAGCAAACGATTAATAGAATATTGTTATAACTAACTTAATTAATTAAGGAAAGTTTGTAAAAACATCTTTTACAAAATCTTCTCATAAACAGATGGTACTGTTACAGATTGAATTGCATTTCCCTCATGCTTCAACTCAATATATTAAAACACGTTGCACGTGCACGTTGATGCATTATAATTGGACGTAGTTAGTTATGCGAGAAGTAACCAATCAGCAAAATAAAAATAAAACAAAGATGATATAGATCACGTGTGTGAAGGTTTACTCTAGGTTCTGTTGAAAAGGACTTGGCTGAAAAAAATATATTCGTCGAACAAAACACTATGGAAATATTGTATTGAAAATATTTACAAGCCAGGCACTCGGATCACATCGCAATACTCGATTTACAATTAAAATAAACTAAATGATCTTATATCCTATATAAAACAGTCAGTCAGTCTGTCGTATTCTGCATTTAATACAAATAAGATTCAATAATCGCTATATCTATCATATAAATAATAACCCAGAGCTATGACTTTTCCACATTTTTAATTTTATGTAATTGCAAAAGTGCCAATATTGAAATTATTGTGAATTGGCTGCATTCTGTAGAACTATTTACATTAATTTAAGACATCGACTGAGGGTGCTTCATGGAATTTCAATATTAAATTTGGATTATTGAGATTTTGTAAATTTCCATGTATTTTGTCACTAACGACCCGGGTTTCGCCTTTCGGCATCTTCAGGCATTCGAGCACACGAATGGACTCGAACTGAGAGACAGTAAACAGTTTCTAACGCTTATATAGAAGATACAAATGCGACAAATATCATTTACGAGGCAATACATTATACGTCTGAGAGCCACACCGATACCTGAGTTAAAATTTCGGAAATCGTCCTAATCCTTATTTTGTAAACACCATATTACCAGAGTGGCGAATTGCCGAAGGCGATTGCCGCTTTTCAACTTCTTTTAGAAATACCAGTGATTTTACAATTATAATAGTATTGTGGGTTTTGACGGGATGTAATTCGACGAATGGGTAAATATATACAATCATTCCACATTTAGTGAAATCTGTTAGGTGTTTCAACGTATCGGATATAATAGCGGAGAATTAGGAAGGTTCAGCTGCTCATTCAAGATTGGTAAGGAGTATAACTGGCCTCTATTAATTTCTAAAATTTCCTGATAAAATAATTTATGATCCCCCATGTTTTTATGCAACAGTTTAACCCCATCATCCGCATTAAACGTATGGTTCTCCATTAGCAAGTGATTTGCGAATGTCGAAGTTTCTTTTTTTAATCTAAAGGCAGCTAAATGTTCTGATACCCTTATATCTAATGTACGTGTGGTTTTACCCACATAGAAATTAATAGAGGCCAGTTATACTCCTTACCAATCTTGAATGAGCAGCTGAACCTTCCTAATTCTCCGCTATTATATCCGATACGTTGAAACACCTAACAGATTTCACTAAATGTGGAATGATTGTATATATTTACCCATTCGTCGAATTACATCCCGTCAAAACCCACAATACTATTATAATTGTAAAATCACTGGTATTTCTAAAAGAAGTTGAAAAGCGGCAATCGCCTTCGGCAATCGCCACTCTGGTAATATGGTGTTTACAAAATAAGGATTAGGACGATTTCCGAAATTTTAACTCAGGTATCGGTGTGGCTCTCAGACGTATAATGTATTGCCTCGTAAATGATATTTGTCGCATTTGTATCTTCTATATAAGCGTTAGAAACTGTTTACTGTCTCTCAGTTCGAGTCCATTCGTGTGCTCGAATGCCTGAAGATGCCGAAAGGCGAAACCCGGGTCGTTAGTGACAAAATACATGGAAGTGTACAAAATCTCAATAATCCAAATTTATTTACATTAAATTTTTACCTGTTTTTATGAAGTAAATAACTATATCGACTTTTTAAAAATGTGACACATGCCGTATAATGCGGCATGTTAAGGGTCCATGCACTGGTAAACGCTTTGACCTACATACTTCCAACAAGGCATCCCTTTTAGCATAGCATTAAATAATAATCGACCGTAAATGCCTGTGTGTCGTTACCTCATTTGGGATTTTGTTTTCCATCTGTCTCATCGGGTAATAAACGGAAAAGTATTTTTTTTCATAAGATTTTTCAACCATGAAAATTGATCGAAACCAGCCCTGATCATTGCAACAGAAATGTCTGATTAATTAATTTTATATATCGTCGCTATAGTGGCAGAATACGTTAAGTAAAAAAAAACCTTGTTTTGAGATGATCGACTGTTAATAAAATTATGAAATTTAAACCTATCTATTTACATACCTTAACCATTATGTTTTAAAATAGCCACTTTATGAAATTCTTTAATTATTTACAAATTCAATTTAAGTATAAGTAATTTTTTTTATAGTTGCCAATGACTGTTAATGAAATTGACTTCACGCATATTGATTTCTTCAAATAACGTAAAAAATACATGGAATATGGCTGAGCTTGTTTTTTTCAGACGATGGACCGCCTTAAAATATATCGTACTGCATTCAAAACTTAAAACAGCCGATTTTTGACTTATCGCCTTCTTTCAGTATACCGACGATATATACTTTGGAAAAATAACTAATTAAATGTTTATGGATTTTACAATGTACAAAACGTTTAAAACATAGTAATATTATTAAAAAATAGTAAGCATTGACAATTGGCAATGAAACAATTTAGTAAATTAGACAAAATCTACTTTAATAGCCAAAAAAAAGAGATCACAAATTTCTCTGTATCGAACGAATTGATCAATAAGTTCAAAGATTGGCATGGTTTTTTTTGTAAAAAATCTTCTTTTTTTAAATGAGGTTTTCCCGCATTTATCGTTTATTTTGAGGGTCCCTTGAAAATATAGAATCGGGGTTTCACTGTACATACTTTTCTACTTTTTCATATGACGCTAATTTTGCCGCACAGACAATTGAAAATCCTTTCTTTTTAATGGAAACCAAAGAGCTTAGATTAATCAAAGTCGAGTGATAATATCTTTCAAGGTCGACTTCCGATGAGGAAATTTCTATATCAGCATGATAACAGATTTGATTAAATTTCAATCAATTACCACACGAACGAGGCTTTTCAGTGAAGGTTAACATTGCTTAAACACCGATTGATTATTCGTATGATTTTATGTGTTTCAAGAGTTATAGGAAATTACAGAAAAAATGTTTATCCCTTTGAGCCATACGTTAAAAATATAGTGTGTATCTGAACATGCATATTAAAAAAAATTCTTTAAAAATGTGGAGAATTTTGACTTATTTCTACTATATAGCAGAAAATGTACGTATAAATTTGTTTGTATGTATGTCGGTCACATAAAACTTCTCCTAAATGTGCACATGCATTCTGGTGCCATTTATAGGGTAACTGAGCTATTACAAACTTATAACTTTTAACCTTTAATTGGAGAACTCTTTGTTTTTTACGGCGAACAGTAGCGACGTGAAATTCGCAAAATTTTGTAATTATGGCTGGCATTTCTAGGTCAACTTTTAGCATTATTATTTATTAAAAGATTATATTTTTTGGGCGTTACATTAGGTAAATACAATCTACGGTGATATTTTCAACGTTCAATCAAATTATTATATTACTTAGCCAACGTCTAAATAACATTATATAAGAGCCTTCTATCTTGGGCTAAAACGGGTGAAAATACTAGTAATTTATAATCTAAGCAGAACTTGTTTTCATGAAAACTGGTAGATAGTAAGTCGCTTAACCTACCTTCGTAGAGGGCAAGAAAGGATGAAAGGAGAGTCCTTATTTTAAGCAAGTAGCTTTCTGTTTTCCCCGTTGTCAACTTGGAGAGAAAAATTTATGGAAAAATTACAAACGCATTTGGATATAAATTCATAAATCAAACACGTAACCTGCAATCGGGTGGACAAAATTTCGACACTGTTGAACTTTCGGCTGCAGTAGCGAAAATATATTTTTATTACGAGTAAATCGACTGGAAACCATTTTTCAAAATTAATCCAGGCCTTGGCAGTTTAATTTTATAACAGAGTAGATCAGGAAGTAGTACATTTATTTCGCGTTACGAAATATTAAAGCAAGCCGTAGATAGCTTTAATTCTGTAGATACTTTTAATCTTGGATGGGAGATGAAAATTAGCCCTGGAAACGATTTCAGCGTTGTAAATAAACCTATGAATAAAATAAGTGCTTCAAAAGAAAAATATCTACACGCATGGCGAGGGATTGGAACAAATGTTTTTTCGTTGGGAAGTCAATGGGGTAGTATTTTAGGTTTTCATTCCCTTAAGGATAAACTGCGTATGTCACGAAAGAGAACAAGCTTCGTTGAATCAACCAAACATTATTTATCATAAGAAAAGAATGATGTATAAATGCTGTAAATTTATTTTACCGAAAGCTGAATCACACTAATCGTTTCTAATCATATTTAGAACTAGTTTTGTGGAGTATTTACATAAATCGTTAGAAAAATCGATATTTGATTTGAACTAGCGACCCTGCAACCGAATAAAACCATCGCCCGAAAGGGTTGACAATTCAACTCAAAATCCATGTAGTCAATGTTGATTATGATTAAACTCCCATTTAGTGACTGATAAAAAAAACATACAAAGAGCCCATACACATAAAACACTTTTCATATTGGTCGGTGTAAACACTGAAAACCGTCAATTCTTGATGTAAATACATTTTTTGTACTAATTTCCTCAATTATATCCGTTTCACTCTTTGTGAGAATTTTCGACGTTTAGTTGGAGAAAAGGAGCTGAAAATGAAGGTTATAAAATTAGTAGGTACACACTTTTAAGGTATTAACTGTGAATTCTTGGTGGAAAGGCATATTTAAAAAAATAAAACACAATTTGTCAATCAGGACCGGTTTCGCTAATCACTAGCCTTATCAACTGATGCTCGTGATCATTCTGTCCAAAAACGAATCAAACCGGTCCTGATCATAATGAACATCTGGAAGTATTGTGAACGAATTGTGTTTTATTTTCTAAAATATTAGTAGGTACAATTGTGGTTCAATTTTAATGAATACACATTTTTTCCATGTCCGCTCCCAATATGGAGCATATGGTCTGCTAATGAAGGTATCTTAACAGAATTTTCCTACGAGAACTGCTTGTTACTCAGTTGCTCTGCAACCTCTCTTTTTTCGAAGAGAGTAGGGATAGAAGGATAGGGTTATGACAGAACCAGTGGTTAGCTAATCGCTCTCGCTACGCCCCGTGAGGATGAAATGGGTGGGTGGGAGGACTCAGACTACGAACAGAAATCCATAAATCGATTGAGAGATCAATCTATGAAAACCGTCCGCACCGGGAATTGAACCCGAGACATCCGTAACCGTAGCCAGCGACGCTACCAACTGCGCCACGGACGCCGACACATAACAGTTGTTATTCTTTTCACTATCATACGTGTCAAGTGTTTTGTACGTGTATTTTACGTTCCCGATTGTATGTGGCAACATATTTAGACACAAAGCTCAAATACCATTAGTTGACAATACACAGGTAGTTAGTGAGTGGCTAGATATTATATTTATGTACCTACAGCTAAGTACTGGTAGAGTGGGTTCTCGAGTCACTTAACAACAGGCTCTAAGCTCTGTACATCGGCAATGCGCAAAGATAACCATCTATAACTGCAATATCATAATGCGGACAACAGTATTTTGATGATAGAAGAATGGGGAATGGTATCAGAAATATTCAAGGTAATGGCCATGTATTCATGAAACAGTAGTTGCCTTACATCGAAACCCCCAACGTACCAAAAAAGTGTCATTTTACAGGCGAGTTAAATACAAGCTTGAAAAATTATCGCATAAAAAAAAATAGCTTAATTAATAAGGATTTATAAATGCCTTGACAGAAATTACGTATCAGCAACGTAAGATTTTTTCACTATTCTGTTAAAATACTAAATCGTTGGGGTTGTCCACTGTGGATTGCATTTTACCGTCAATTTTTCACTACCACTACACGATAAATTTTTATCGCCAATACCGATATTACTATGCATTGATTTTATAATAATTAAAACACGATTAATTAGCTAGAAAATGAATCTGAAAAATAAAGGCATGAATTTATTGGGTCAGTAATTAATCAAAACAGTCAGTAATTAATTCGATAAATGGTCGGTATACACGTGGTCAGTTAATAAAATAAAAGGTCAGTAATTCATATAAAATGGTCAGTTATTAAATTAAACCTAACCAAAACGTTATTTGCTTGGCAATTGATGCATGTTTATTGAAATCGATATATATAAAAATGAATGTCTGTTTGTTGGTTTGTTGGTTTGTCCGGATCTTATAGGCTCCTAAACTACTTAACCGATCGCGACGAAACTTTCAGGAAGGACTTATTGTGATCATGCCGGGAAATCTATATCTATATATATAAAAATGAATGTCTGTTTATTGGTTTGTTGGTTTGTCCGGATCTTATAGGCTCCTAAACTACTCAACCGATCGCGACGAAACTTTCAGGAAGGACTTATTGTGATCATGCAGGGAAATATTATATAAAATAAATGTTTGTTTGTCCTTTACGCGTTCCTTTACCATTCATACGATTTCGATGAAACTTCGGTGAGTTGTTGTGCACACACCCGTGAAGGGTTCTAAAGAAAAAAAAATTGAAAATCTAGAATTGAAAAAAAGAATCAAATACGTACATACAGCGACATCTGAGAAAAACCTTCTGATTTATTCGTGTACGCACCAGATGAAAAACAAAAATATTGTGTTATAACAAGTGTGATATTGAAACTCGGGTTCGGGTCGGGCCAGACCTGAAGATGATGGGCTCGAACCGGGTAAGTCTATGAAATTTCGGCCTGTGCAGACCTCTAATCCAAAAGCAGTTCAATAAACAGAATTAAAACACAAACCCTTTCTTTCTTTGTGGCATTGCAACGCATGCCGGGTACTCACTAGTCATAAATAAAATAAACATTTCTTAATGTACAATTTTAAAACAGTTTAATTGTTTACCACTCAAAATTGTTTAATGAAATTCGCACGTATATAACCTATATCAAATTCATTATTTTATCTTTTTTAATTAGTGAACCCAACCTAACCTTACCTAACTAAACCTTCTTTTAATATTTACTTACCATTTTTATTTTTCTACTGACCGTTTTATGCATTTGTTTCTGACCGTTTCTTTAATATTTACTGACTGTTAATTGAATTAGACACTGACCAAATAATTAGTTGCCAAAAATAAACATATCTGTTTATAGGATTGTCTGTTTCATTTATAAAGTCGGTACATATTTTTCAATTACTATGCAGCCCTTTTGTCATCTGACTATCCATTTTTAATAATGTTTTTTTAAATGAAGTATCCTCACAAAAAACAGATACAACGTAAATTATCATCTTTAGCCGAGATCTAAATCTGATGCATAAATTTATCATGTAGCCAAAAAGCTCATTGTTATTCGACATTATTTTTGGTCAGCAAGGGATCAGATGTTAAAACGTTAATTTCAAAAATTTCCCTCGCTTTTTATCGCATTGAAAATATATCACCTCCCTTTGAATTATATTGATAATTTATCCATTATTGGAAATGCCAAACTTCTTGTGGCTTTTTTTTTGTTTATTCTTTGTTAAAACATCAGTTGAAGCTCTTCCTGCATTATTATATTTTGAGCTTCATCATTTTAATTGATTTTCGTTAATATAAAAAATTACACTTAACTGTATCAGATGTGAAATTCTGCCTGCTTACTGTAATGTATTTGCAAATACTGCTTCAGTAGATTTTTGGGTGTTTTACTGGTAATTTATTAGTTCAGCGGTCTCCAAACTACGGCCCACCATAGTTTATTTTGATTACATTGTCAAATTTACAGTGTAAGTAAAAGTATGTATTTAATAAGAAAATCATACAAAACAGTAATTACATGTTTTTTTTTGTGAAAATTATCAGTAGCGACAAATGCTCATTAGTTGATTTGGGTCTGTAAATATTTTTTGAATATTTCATTTTGGAGAATATTTTTTCACACAGATAAGTAGTGCCGAAGGCGGAAAAAAGCCACTAGCAAATTTATACAACTCATCAAACTGTGTGAGTTGAAGACTTATAAAATTTCAGTAATGATGACTTTAAATTTCACCCCTGTGCCATAATTATCTCACTCGCTGGCTAGTCCCAATATAAACATTTTCGCGTAATTAAAAACTACAGTATGTTGATATGATATCCTCGGCAATTGGGACTTAGTGGAGGAGTCGGTGTGGCCCATAGGCTAAACAGTTTGGAGAACCTTGCACTAATTAAGGGTCAACATAATCTGTAAAATTTTATCGAATCTAATATACCATCTCGTAAAATTTATTCCCCCTCATTTCATGTTGATTTTTCTAAAAACACAAACTGACATGGATTTGTCTTTAAGTGTGGTAATAAATTTAAAAACGGCTCTATGCGACATTTCGTAAGAATTATATAACGTAAAGTTTTGTATTTTTGAAAATAAACTTTTTAAATGCTAAAAAATATTTATATAGCGCAAATTATTGTTTCATTATTGTGTTTTGATTATACTATACATCTAGGATTATCATGAAATAATATTACTAATATCTGTATAGAGTTGCTATATATGTTACCGCTATAATAATAAATCTGGTTAATTTTAATAATATTCAGATAATTTGTTAAAGTGAATTCTTTTACCATGTCCGCTAGCAATGTGGAGCATATGGTCTCTTAATGGAGATATCTCAAGGAATGTTTTCTATGAGAACTGATTGTTACTGAGTGGCTCAACCTCTCTTTTTCAAGGAGCGTAGAAATAGAAGAATAAGGCTAAGACAGAACTAGTGATTAGCTAATCGTTCTCGATGTATCCCGTTATCAGGATCGGATGGGCGGAAGAGAATTCTAGACATCACAAACAACATCCATGCCTACGAACAGAAATCCATAAATCGATTGAAAAATCAATTTATGAAACTGTCCGTACTGGAACTTGAACCCAAGATATCCGTAACCGTAGCCAAAGTGATAAATACTACTCTATTATTCACCGGTTATTATTTAAAAAAAAAACTCGTCGTGTTCTGCTTAATGTAATGTAAAAAATATTTATTTTAATCTCGTTTTCGAATAAAAAATATTTTTTTAAATTAAAATGTAATTTAAAATCCTACCTTATTATTAATTCAAAAAAAATAAGTGGTTAATTTAATAAATTTTCAAGAGTTATTCAGTGGGAAATTTGAATAATCTTTATAAATTTATTACTTTAACCATATTATTTGGTTTTTATTAATATTAACCAGTAATTGTTAATAATTACCGTATTATCACACTAACCGTAACGTATAAACTAACGTAATATATCTAATACTGTAATTTATATAGCAAACATTCAACTTTACCCTATACACCTACCAAAATTCTTCAAGTGGCGATCAAGTGGGTAAGCAGAAAAGTATATTGATTCTCAAGTAGAGAAGATACACATAGATTGGGTAGACCTACGTCTTATCTTTCATTATGGCAAATATCCACCACCGAAGTCAATCGATTTTTTTAACACAGGCAACATTAACATATTTTCCCCAAAGGATGGTAATTTATCACGAATTTTATTCATAAATAATAAACCATAGATAAAATGAGTCGAGTATCTATCTATTCGTATTATGATTCGAAATTTGAAAATTATGACAGATGCACAATGGAACAATCAATAATTATTATTATTCAACTTTGCTACTCATTAATGTAACAGCTTTACAGAAATAAGGTGATTGACTTTAAATATTATTATTATTGTGTATATCTGTGGATGTTGTGTTATTATAAACTCATGAAATAAAATATTGCAAACGATATCTAATCGTTTGTATTGACTATCACTTATGATTCGATTTCACATTTGGTTAGAAAAGCGGTCCTATGAAATCTTCCGCCATTTTTTTTTCATTTGTTTTGAATAAAGTTTACAACGATGATGCAATACAACTTGCACTAATAAGTATGGCTTAGATCAGATTTGACGTGTTGTCTTCTTTTTGAGAAAGACTGGCTTGCAAGAACGAATGCGATGTTAGAGATTTTGTTTCATATAATTAAAAATATATTGTTGGTAGTTTAGTTTCCAGAACACAAGATATTTAAAAGGCTTAAAGTCGATTATAAAAACAGATCCACTTAAGGTGAATACAATCAACTCGAAGAGAAAAGACATCACGAACAAAAATGACCAATATTTAAAATTTAAAAATCAATATTTCATGCACTTTTACCATTGAGCTAAGAAGATCGAAAATACGGTATATACGCGTTTAATTTTCAAGATAATAGTGATATACACTTTAATGATACCGAAATTATTGACATAATATATTAATTCAGTTTGAATTTATGTAGTCACATAAATAGTTATGTATAGTTTAGGGATACATTATCATTAATCTGAGGTAGTAGAAATATCTGTATATGTTATGCTTAGCATGAAATTACAATCAATTCTTCATTAACAATGGTTTTGTTGAAGTCCCAAGAGAATAATTCAATCATAGATATGGATTTATGTGGGCCGCAAGTTTCATATACTTCCACAAACTCTCGGGTACAATCTCGCAAGAAAAATCTTTTAGAATATACCCGATATGACATTACAGATATTTAGATCGAAAGCCCTCTTTGATGCTTCGTTTATACATGCTAATGACGTTATATCTCTATATTTTTTCTTATTTGTGGTGATTGGAGATTATAAGATTATAGTAAAATCGCATCCGCATGTACAGAGAGTAAGTGTGACCATAAGTTGAAGGCTTAAAATCAAACAAGGTTTTCTACAAAAAGGTGTAGTAAAGTTTTACGTTAAATACATAAAGTTGCCCTTGTTTAATATCAAAAGATTGTATAAGCTGTTGTTTGCGTTCTTGTAACAAAAAAAATCGAATATGTATACAATACACAATAATTTATAAATTATGAACATTATTCTTGAAATAAATGTATTATTCGTTGAGTTACAAGAAATTAAAAAATGTTATTTCGCTCTCCTGTAAAGTTACAGTTTTGTAGATAGTGTTGTTTGACATCAAACCTTCGTAATTGTTGAATGTATTTTTAACTTACAAACAAACACTCTCTGAAACTCTGTTATTTATCGTTCACATCGAGTAGATTGAGTGAATGCTGGCCTGTGGCATGCTCCTCTGATAATAATGTCTAGTTTCTTAAAAAATAATATAAAAAATGTAGTCGTACATATTACTAGTTATAGATAACTACAAATGCCCTTTTCATTATAAAGTTAATACAGCCCGTGTTAATATTTTCTTATTTATCAATATATCTGGCTTCTATTCTTATGCAGTTGTTCATTTTAATGTCTTCGCTTAGGAACAAATATGCAAACACAGTTAAGAGTGAAGCCATACAAAACATTGGATCACTGCATTTCTGCACTCCTTTGAATATTATACAATATTACCAATCTGAAAATTTAATATTTAACATTTGCGTATGTATCGAAATAGTTTGAGTTATTTTTTTATACCGTGTTCGATCCCAATGTGGAGCAAAAGACCAAAATGAAGGTATCTCAACAAAAGTTTCTAAGATAACTGCTTGCTACTCAGTTGTTCAACTTCGTTTTTGGAAGAAAGTAGGGATAGAAGGATAGGGTTAAGGCATGCCTAGTAATTAGTTAATCGCTCTCTCTACGCTCGTTTTTAGGATTGAATTGCTTGGAGAGAATTGAAGATATCACAGACATCCATACCTGTGAACAGAAATGATGTATAAATCGATTGAAAAATCAATTTATAAAACTGTCCATACCGGAACTTGAACCCGAGACATCCGTGAATGTAGTTAACGGCGTTGATCACTGCATCACGGACCCGACAGTCTATTTCCAAAAATTTTTGGTTTAGAGAAATTGAAAATGTTCGAGTCATGCTTGGATGGAACTTTCAATTACCCGTTTCAAATGTTCGCTGATTTTTCGAGCCTCAAATGCAAATATGATGACATTCAAAAGGATGACAAAGAAGTCACGTATAGAAGTGACTCTTTTGCCACTACACTAAAAAAGCTGAAGAGAACTATATAAATCAAACAGTGAAAAAGCTCATTTATAAAATAATGACTAATCATTAGACGCAATTTGTAGCGTTTTATCGAGTACACGGTTACCTCATTTTCCCCACATGTTTTTAAAGATCGTTTTATATAAAGCAAATTTTGCAAAACGAAATTAACATTAAAATTACCAGTTGACGACAATTTATAGATTTACTCCTTAGATCAAACGAAAACATAACATTCCAAGTGTTATTATTGTCAATAACATTAAAACAAGCGTTAACGAGCGTCATTTTTGAACAAAGTTGATAATACGTATCATAATGTGTTAACTATTTTAATAGTTTCACAGCTGCAGTGCTACGCTTGAGTATCATATTGCAACATAGCAGGTTATGTAATATCGTAGCGCTCTAGACATCGTAGCTGTCGTAGACTTAGTGATGTTATTTAGCTGCAAATATGATTGGAACGATGTATAAATGCATCGATAATAAAAATTGACACAATCTGCTGTTCTTATTTGATAAAATGTCAATCGGGCCATTATTTGTAATTATGTTTTTTTTAATGCAAGAATAATTTTAATATAAATTATTTAACTTTAAATGTAAATTACACTTTAAAAATCAGCAGTGTAGCAGTGAAAATTGACTGAATTATTTTAATCGTTCACTTTTCTATGTGAATTTCGTCATTCAAAAATATTTCAGATCGTTAATTGTATTGATTAATTAAAACTGATGATCACAAAAAAAATTATAACACTTGCATACAACAGTCTGTGATAATGACTTTTTTTTTTTCCATGTCCGCTCCCAATGTGGAGCATATAGTCTCCTGATGGAGGTATCTTGACAGAATTTTTTCTACGAGAACTGCTTGTCACTCAGTTGCTCAACCTCTGTTTTCTTTTTTCGAAGAGAGTAGGGATAGAAGGATAGGGCTATGACAGGACTAGTGGTTAGCTTATCGCTTTTGTTACGCCCCGTGAGGATGGGATTGATGGGAGGGAGGACTCAGACTACGAACAGAAATCCATATCTCGATCGAAAGACCAATCTATGAAAACCGTCCGCACCGGGAATTGAACCCGAGACATCCGTAACCGTAGCCAGTGACGCTACCAACTGCGCCACGGACGCCGACATAATGACTAAACATAGTAAAATAACCAAAAAAATGACCATTTATAAATATATGACTCCTACAAATCGTCAGATAGGAAAAATCTATGGTTTATTTCATTTCATTGGAAAAATATTATTCAACGCGATTTTTTTTCTTTTATAAATTCAATTCCATGTAAATACTAAAGCCAACATGACATGATAATGTATTTAGTGAAATCTGCGAGACTATTGATTTTTTAAAGTAATTTTGGCGTTTTTTATAAGTAATCGAATTAACTACAGTGCTCGTAAAATGAGAATGAAAATAGTTAGAAATCGATTCAAGTTTTTTTTATATCATCACCTTCTTTATTCAAAATATTATAAATATATATATATCTGGCATGAAAATGACAAAACAAAAAATAGTTTCTAAAAATACTCATTTTCAATGATTATACACCCGATTCTCTTTTTATACGTTCCACGATTAAAATACCCCCAAAATATTAAATTCTCGAATATAAAAATAATTAGAATTTAATTTTTATTTATATATAAAAAATAAACTCAACGTTGACGACTGCACTATACTGTAAGCCAATTGTTAACAACCAGTGGGGAATTCTCCACTAGGACAGAAAATTAAAATTTCAAGAATTTCCGTTTATTAAAGATTTTCAATATTACAGATCTGCATATTTGGAAAGCACCTTTTGAGTTAGAGTTAGACTATTTTGGATATCGGTATAATATTTACAACTTTGGTGAAAGGAGGAATGAAATAAAAAAAATTTGAGAATCCCTGCTGTAAAAAATTCGTAACATGTCAAGAAAAATAGTATTGGAGAGAAATCCATTTATTAAATTCGGTAAAAAGACATTGAAAAATAAAAACCAGAGAGTGAGTAAAATTGAAACAAAAATGTGTCAAAATAATAACAAGTCATGCATGAGTCATGGACACATATATCTAAAAATTATTACCTGTTTTTAAATATATACATAAATATACTATAATTAATAATTATTTTTCGTTTTCGAAAGCGTGTAAAAGCATAAAAACAGTAAAAAAATAATTGATCCGTTTGCTTAAACAGCGTAAAAAGAAAATCGAGTGTACTACGATTCCAAATTATATTTCATAGTAATAGTATTTAATTTTGACAGCTAAGAGAGTATAAAAGTATTAATATACGTATAATACCAAATCTAAAGCTTGTAAGTAAATTGTAGCAAAGACATTGTATAATAAGTGATTTACTGCTGTCATTAAAATTTTGCGAATACGATGGTCGAATAACTGAGAAACAGAATAGATATTGTTGCCGACGCAGTATTGAAATAAAACGGTCATAAAAGGCAAATGTTTGGAATGAAGCCATTTGTATGAATTTATAAGAAACAATATCGATCCGGAGAATTTCTTGTTAAATAATGATTACACCGTCTTTACGTTTGAAGATGCGCGTTTCGCAATAAAACCGTTTTATTGTCAGTTGAAACAGCTATATGATTCGAATGCGTTTGAATTATACTACCATTAAGTAGTTATGCTTACATAAAGACTCGCCCGGCCAAGTTATTTGGAGTATGAAAATTTGCATTATTTCTATACTTGTATACAATACTCTTACTAGCACATTATGTTTTTCGTAATTTTTCAATCAAAAAAGATGAATTCAATTAATAAATCATCCTTGTACTGGAAAAATACTAATTTTGAGTAATTCGACTTCGAATTTTTTCAAATGTTTGAAATACTACACCTTTTTAATTTAGTTTGTTTGTACAAAACCGTAATTTATAAAAATAAGTGTGTCCTTTCATAAGGTAGAGTCCGAAATAAGGAACATTTTTTTAGTGTTTTCTTACAGAACAGCGACGAAATATTCTAAACATTTAAGACAGTGGTCGTCAGCCTTTTTATACCTACCGCCCATTTTCGCATATTTTTTTATAATAAAATTACCTTACCGCCTACCTACATCGCAAAAACTCAATTCAGTGTAAGAATGCAATAATTTCTAAAATATGAAGGATTTGAAAACAAAACATATTAAAGAAATAGTGTAACTAATGAGATCCGCAACCAAAGCCAGCGACGTTGACCACTGCACCAAGGATAGATACGAAATCAAAATAATTTGACTGTTTACTCTGTTTTTTTTTTAAATATATTTAGCATACACTCTACTTTAAATATCAGTCAGAAAAAGTGAACGAATTCTTTGGTACATTTCAAAAATATTTATAAAATCGTTATATTCAATAAATTACAAATTCCATCACAATCACTTTCTTAAAAATACTTTGTTGTACGACTTTGTCGTAGACATCGAATCTCGATAACCTATAATAAACCCTAATCTCGTCACGGCTTAAAGCAAGTAAAAGCATTTCTGTAAAACAGGTGTCGGCTCTTTGCTAGACCTGCTTGAAAACTGTACTATTTCCATTTAAATAAAAGTGCAGTAGTGTAAACAAATACTTTAAGAGTGCAAATATTAAAAGAAAAGTTTTTATTTCGACGTTTCATACTTTTTAGGCGACGGAAAACGATTAACGATTTTCGCGAAATGAGAGAAAAATCTGCTAATTCCTCTATAACATCTATAACTACTGCATAAACCTACCTATTTTCCCAATTGAGATTCAACGTCATTAATTTCAAATCAAATTCAGAAGTTCAAAATATTTAATGTAATGAAACACTGTATCGAAAAACGATAAGTTTTGTATAATTATGATAACAATAGTATTATCGTAGACTGTGCAAATATTTGTAAGGCAATATAAAGACAACAATTAACTATACACCCAAGTCATTCATTATTCGTCATCTTTTACTGTCTAAGTCTTTTGCCAAAAGTCATTTGACATTTGTCAGCCGATCGGCTGGGAGCCATTTTGTGGAATAATTAAATTTACAAAATGGCTGCTGACATAAAAGACCGCCAAAATATAACAATAAATCGCAGCATATGCAGCTTATGAATGTACGCACGAGTTTCAGTAAAAATAAACGCGTTATAAGCACCGCATTAAAAATGTTAATTACTGCGTTACGCTGTCATAATACAATAGGTATTTTCTTTAATCTGTTAAGTACTATAATATAAGCCTTCCAAGATTAAGCTTGTGGTATTCCGAATGATTTCGATATTGAAATAATCACAATTGTTTTTCGTATTTAATGGAAAAAGCTAATGAAAATTTCCACATGTGATTATATATAACTGATCCGTTTGACGTCAGATGTCAGAAGTACAAAGTATTTTATTAGTAACTCTGCGATATAAATAAGTATTGGTAATAATATTATTATATCTGTCGTCAATATTGTTTAATAACCTTTTAAAATCGTCATAAGAACTCAAACAATCGGCAAGTGATATAGCTAATTCAATGAAAATGGTTATGGCTGCAATAAAATTATTATGTACGTATATCTTATAATGGAAAATCGAGACGGACAATATAACTTCCAATTGATTATATACCGTTGTCATAACTTGCGAATTGCGCACTTAATTTTAAGAAAACTGTTTATGAGAGAAACGAAGCTGATTGATTTGATTTGGTATTCGAATGTTGTGTCATTTCATAAGAGAAGTGGACAAAGTGCAAACAAATTAAACTGCTTTTTGGGTGAGATTGTTAGATATAGATTTCACACAGTCGTTGTAGAATCTAAAGTAAAATGTCTTTTTAAAACGTGACTACGGTTTCCAACTATTCGTCATTATCAACTATTCGGATATCGAATGGTAAAATTAAAACTATTCGAATGGTTTCTGAAGTATGAAAATAATATTAAAAATTCGATTTGATTAATTAATAACATTATTATATTCAGTTATTATTTTTTATTTACATTATAATTTGTGAGAAAACGAGCTCATTTGTAATAAAAATCTCATTCATTCAAATTTTTATTCACTGACCTAAATACCAATAATATTTTCTTAAGTATGAGATAACTACATCTTATAATAATTTACGATTACATCTTTTCCAATTCTGTCGAATCCCAGACAAGAGACAATATAAATACACAGTTTAAATACCGTTCCATTGTTTTACAATATTTAAAATTTGCAGCTGCGTCGGATTAATCCAAGGGTATTTTTTTCAATTACTGAAATTACGGAATGTTCAAAAGTTTTTTTAGCGCCGGGTCATTCGTCACACTCAAGTATTATGATTTATGATAAGATACTAAAAGCACCCGAGTTGAGTGAAGACAAAAAAAATACCACATGGGGTATTCATTATTGTGCTTGAAATCTGGAGAAATTGTGATGTGATCTTTCGTCGATTTTGTAAAACAGTAGTATTCGAACAGTTAAAAAAGGGCCGAATATATTCGGATATTGAATATTAGAGTTGGAATCCCAATAAGTGACCCTAATGAATTTGTCTCAAAATATGCTAGATTTTCAAATGTGATTTTAAGACGAGCAGATACTATTTAAAAAAATTGTAGCTTAAAGTGTCATTAAATTATCCGTTAAAATTGTTGGAATTAAAATATTTACAACATGTTTGTGTTATCTCTTTACCCAAGCGACTCTCAAACAGCAAAGTAAGTTAGGTACTCAAATTTCATTTTAATTTTTAATTTCTTCAGTTATTGCGTATTGTTTATTTTTATGTAGTTCTACATTACATAAAAGAAATGTCCTAAACAGTTTTTATTTTACGGTCAATCTGGGTAACATTGAGCCAGTTCTGGAGGTTTTTGTATTTTTATGGTCCGCCATTGCATTCATGCGTGGTATTGTTCTACATAGAAATGAATGTCTTAAGATAGAATTTAATCAACATAAATAGATTTATATTTGATATATACAAATAGATAAAACAAGGTGGTATAGATAAAACAAGTAATTACTATAAATTCAGTGATTTTAAAGTCTTGGCAACTTTTCTTTACGCTTTCTTATATTCTGAACATAATTGAGATGGGGAAAAATATACAGCATTTGGGTTACCGATTAGTAATACAAATTGCAAATATGGCCAATCCAATTTACTTCAAGTAAAGTTTTTAAATTGTGTTTTATCAACTTACAAATTCAACATTGAAACAAATTATGTTGCACGTTCACTCATATTTTTACCACCAGGGGCTATTCAATACCTTTGCTTAGCTAAAAAATATTCATACGGCGTTAGTATTATCATTATAATAGCAATTTTTTCCATGTAAGTAAGCCAATCTTAGACCGATGGGCAAAAATACACAAATTGATGGAACGGAAAACGTTTGAATATGAGAATAAAAAATAAAGAAGAGTGAAAAAGAGAACAATAATACCTTGTTAGAAAATAAGACGGATAAAATTGGCTGATTAAAATAAATTAACACAATCTTATAGTGCAGGGGTCGTGAACCGTTTTACATGCACGTGCCAAAAATCCAAAATTAATATATATCGACTATGTGACGTGCCGAGCAGTTGTTTTGTAAATTTAATGACTTTAATAATTGAAATTAGCAATTATGCTATTTTTGTATGTATGCTATCGTTTTTTACTGAAAAACATAACGCGAAGACCGTATCATCATTTAACATGATGGTCCGATAAGATAAAATGGGTTCATTCATCCTTCCAAGCAATTTTTGATAAGGGAGAATTGAAAAAAAGGGTTTTTCAACATTTTATTGGAAAGGTTTAAAAAATACACTTAAAGTTACTAGCATTAATGGGATTTTTTGATACACATATTAAGTCGTTTTTTCGTGTGTGTAAGAAACTGCGTATTATTCTATATGCACATAATTATACACGTATAATTAATTGTCAAAGTGGAATTTACTATCAACAATATGCTGGAGATACACGAACTTGTTCACATTGAGACTTTTTACGGAGGACGTCAGCGACGTCAGTTGAGATTGATAGCAAAAAACAAACTTACCCCCAAATGTTAACTGTCAACAGTGCTGCCACCATAATAATGTATTTGTGTACGAAAAAGTTAATCATAAAATAAAGCCCAGATATCTTGTCTGTGAATTATCTATTTAAAAGAAAAACGTTACGTGCCAGCTAAATTGTTGAATGAGCCATCTCTGGCATGCGCTCCCTAGGTTAGCTACACCTGTCTTAGTACCAATATAAAATTTCTTAAATTCATATAGGTACATTTTGAAACAATTGAGACTTTAACGCTATGTCAACAACCGCCACGTTTTTTTAAGGTTCACTTCCGTTCTATAAAATGATTAACAATTTAACAACAATTAATCACAAAACTTTGGCATGCGTCACGGAATGTTTTCCTAATTTTATTCAGTTTTCACTTTAAAAACGTTGACAGATTGATTTGTGTCAAAAATGAAAGAGATATCTGTGTACGTTAGATGACAGTTTTTGTAAATGTCCTCGAATGTTTCCCTGTCAATTTTCTGATTTTTTTACCACCTGTTGCTGATGTCATTAATGTGACAGGTTATCGAGTGGCAACATTTTTTACACTCGCTAATGTAAAATAAATACTAATAGGTCTATCAATATAAAGAAGTAAAAAGGAAATAAAGAATATGTGCAAGAAAAATGGTTTATTATGTATTCTAAGAGTGTAAGTAGTTTTTGATCTATATTTTTTTATAATGTCCGCTCCCAATATGAAGCATATGAATTCTTAATGGAGAAATCTCAACAGAAGTTTTTATACGAAAACTGTTTGTTCCTTACTTTCTTAACCTTTACTTTTCGATGAGTAGGTATAAAAGGATAGGTCTAGGGCAGGACTATAGGTTAGTTAATATCTCTTGATATTCCCCGTTTTGGGTTGGAGGTTTTCCTATCACGAAATCCATTAAACTTCTGAAAAATCAATTTAAGGCACTTTCCGTACCGGGATTCGAATCCGTGAGATCCGTAACCAAAGCCAACGGCGGCGACCACTGCACAACGGACCCGACAAAATTGAATTACAAATATATTTATTTTTAATAAATTATTGGTAACCTAATATGGTAAAACGAAAAGTTTATCGATTTGTATGAGGTTTATTCTGATTATCTGATAATTATTTTTTTCAACATTATGGAAAAAATCCAGGATTAAGGGCTGACGGTGTTTGGTTTAAATCATTAATCATGTTTTAATGAATGAAATTTTCAAGCAAAACATACAGAGAATGGATGAATATGATGGTATAATATAAATTACCGGCTTCGTGAAGCATGAGTTACATTCCCAAATGTACTCAACTCTGTGCGCACCACCATCCGCTACCGCTTGACACGATTCTAAAATTACATTGTCTTCGGTAACGTAAAAATTTTAAGACATTTTAGAATATTTGCATGGAATTTTATATCAATAATGGAAAAAGTTGAGAATTACTCGGCATCCATAGGATGCTATGAAGTTTTTGAAGGTTGACGTTAAGGTGTCTAATCCCGGACCCTATTTATGATCCCGGGATTTCTGGATACAGAATTTCTCATTTCAGATTTGAATTGTTGAGATTTTGTACATTTCCATGTATTTCGTCACTTACGATACGGGTTTCGCATATACGAACATGAACCGACGGTCAGTGACTGTCAGTTCGAGTTCATTCATGTGATCGAATGCGTGAAGATGCCGAAAAGCGAAACCCGGGTCGTTAGTGACAAAATATATGGAAATTTACAAAATCTCAACAATTCAAATTTGATATTGAAACTCCATTAAGCTCCCTCAGTCGATATCTTAAATAGTCATTACAGGTGTTGAATTGTTCTAAATTTAACTGAAAAATGATCTAAATAGATAGCTAAATAATATCATATTTTATTTTATTTATAGCATTATATTACTAGAAGCTATCAAAAAAGAGGACATGTGCTTTAATTAGATTTATAAATATTGCCATCTATTCATTTAAGAAGCGGTCCTCCATTTCATATTGGTTGAAAACGGCTGTTACGAAATATGAGAAGGAGGGAGACCACAATAGATTGATATTAATTATATAAGTTTTATAAAAAAAATGTACATGGAAATCCAGGTACATGTTGTAATTTCCACCACGGAGTTTTAATTTCATATATAAAACATTTTTCTAGCATTTTCAGTGAATCCTAAAATTCTGAGGATAGCGGGATTGAAAAATGAAGTCCTAGTTGGCGTGACGTGCTGTCACCATACCTATCTTGCGGCAGATGAAGTATTGACCTGCCTCTCCTGCAAAGCCCTACATAATTGCTAAAAATTTCTGCTCTATAGAAAAGGAAATATATTGGTGTCCAATAGACTTCAGCGTTATGCCGTTTGTTCCATGTGATAAAAGGTAGACTCGCAAGTAGTACGGAGATTCGTTCTATCGAAAATAATATATCATTCACTACGATCAAGATAATATAATATGTCACTTGAAGTTTTTATTTGTTCGAAGTTGAGTGTGGGACTTCACGAATTTTCTGCAAACTTTTAATATTATCTTTCTTCCCATTTGGTATACGAAATCTTTTATTGCACGCACGAAAAAATTTTTACTTTAATTTTGTTTTTATAAAACAAATATTTATGAAAGCGACGGCTGACAATAACACCCGGTTAAGATGCCGAGGCACAGTTTTTAAATCATATTAAAATATTTTTTGATTTTATAGATGATACCTATAAGATTTTTAAAAGTGTGAGCGTAATATTTTTTGCTATCTCTAACGTATACGTTTATATGTATAAATTTTGTGTGGGATTAAAATTATTTTATTTTTTTCAAAGCAATTTTTCACTAATGTTTATTTTTTTTTCAACTATTTTTTGTGAGATTAAGTCTGATATACATTTCCCGCATGTATTCATATTACTGTATAGGCGTTTGATTGTAAAGACTTTGTCACACGGAGAACTTGAGAGGTGAACACCGTTAAGAAAACCCCTTACGAATACTGAGTTATAAATTTTTGTAGATCTATAGTAGGGGTGGCCAAACTTTTGCTCACTACGATCGACTATTTTTTTAAATACAGGTGGCGGTCTACCAACATCTATGTGGCTAATTTCGAGATTGTAGTTCGTTGTCACTGTCGCACAGTTTATCACACAAGCTGTGTGGCACGAGCATCAGAGATGTGTACATATCGAAAGGCTGGCGACTACATAGATAGTTACGCGCGATCGACTAGTCGACCGTGGTCTACGCTTTAACCACCCCTGATCTATAGTATACTAATTGTTACATGTGAATTTGAGAGTTTCATTTTTTTGTGCTGAAAAAATATTTGTATTTTATTATCAAACTAGCGAGTACCCAGCATACGTTGCAATTCCACTATAAGAAAGAAGGTGTTTGTGTTTTAATTGTGTTTATTGAAGTGCTTTTGGATATACAATATTTTTCTCTTCCGTCTGGTGCGTACAAGAATAAATCATAAGGTTTTTCGAGATTTCGCTGTTTGTACTTATTTTATTCTTTTTATTAGATTTTTTTCAGAAACCAAAGTTTCATCGAAATCGGATGAATGGGTATAGGAACGCATAACGGACAAACAAACAAACATTCATTTTTATATCTATAGATAACGGCGCTATAATCAAAACTCGGGTACCAAATTGTAGAAGGGCATTTTGGTTACCAAGGGAATGTTTCGGGTGTTGCAGTACAGTTCTATTGGTACAACTCTTCCTTCATATATCTAGACTTGAAAAAACCGAAATCATTTATTATCGGCCCCAAATCAGAACAGATGACATTGATATTCATCATCAAGAATATTCAACAACTTTATAGTGTGTGCAACTGTTTGTTAATTGTTTCATTCCATTCCGATAAAAGAAAAACACAATTATCATATCCGCATTTCAAAGCTAGACGTAATAGCCAAAAGTTCAAAAGCAATTCGCGCAGATATATACAATACCATACAACAGATATTTTCTCACGAAGTAAATTTCTCACGAAGACGTTTATTTGTTTTTCTTAAATATTCCGGAATATTAGTGATATATACACGTCGTTTCAGCATGCCATGTGCCAAATTCATACTTTGTTCAGCCAATTACGAAGTGTTTATGATTAAACAAGAAATATGACATGTTTTCCTCGATGTATGTTTGTATTAAGCTCCTTCTCTGACATAGGATACATTTGTTTTATGCCACTTCGCTGTTGAGATGTTTTGCTATCTTTTTGATATTTTCCAGGCGCAAATTTCGGCTCTGGTGTATTATTGTGGCTTTACGGATCCAGGAGACCATCTTTTTGGATTGCAGTAATATAAACATGTCAAGAAGTATTTACATTTACACCCTTACATGCATCATCACCGTTTAAAAATAAGCTGTCATTATTTTTATATTTCATAATATTTGTTTAAGTTGAATGTCATCTGAAGATGATTCTCTGATAGATTTTTATTAAGAGTAATTTAGAGCAGTATGTGTTCATGAAAATTAGTTTTTGACAAATTACTCATTGAAGTGAAAGGATTAATAAAACCAAAACCACTTATATGGTTGAATAAAATTAACAAAATATTTCACCATGTCCTTTTTCAAAGTGGAGCGTTAAGACTCCCAATGAATAGTATCTCAACAGAAATTTTTCTGAGAGAATTGCTTGTTACTCGGTCGCTCAAGCACATTTTTCTAAAGAAAGAGAAAAAAAGAAGGATATAATGGGTTAGCGAAGCATTTCCGGTCAAACAAAATTGTAAGATTCCTTGTAATTCCTTGTAATAATTGTAAGAGTAAATAGGGATTTTATCAGTTTTACTGGGCGCAGCAAGAGGGAAAATTTAATTAATACTGATTACCATATCGTCTTGGTCCGTGTTGCAGTGATTAACGTCGTTGGCTTGGGTTACCGATGTCTCAGGTTCTGTCCCGGTACGGACTGTTTCAAAAATTGATTTTTCAATCGATTTGTAGATTTCTGTTCAATGTTTGCGATGTCTAAAATTCCTTTTCATCCATCTGATCCTAAAAAATGGGGCGTAGCGAGAGCGATAACTTAACCACTAGTACTGTCCTATCCCTATCTTTCTATCTCAACTCACATCGAAAAAGAGAGGTTGAACAACTGAGTTGTCAGTTAGAAAAACTTCTGTTGAGATACCTTCATTAGGAGTCCGCATGCTTTACATTGGGATCGGACATGGTAAAAAAATATCATATTACTAGCTTGTGTTCGTAGGAATATAACTAAGGCATCAATATGATTTCAATATAAAACATGAATCTCAAACAAAGTTACCGCCAAATCGATTGAAAGCATGCTCGCAGTTCAAAATGGTTATTGCCCCGCACAATGTGCCGTCGTTTGAAATGACCTTATTGTGCGGGCGACCGTTTAAAATATCGAATGTTTTTCCTTCCTTTTGTTGTATTTTATTATTATTTTGACGTTTCCCAGTTGACATTTGGGACGCTTTCCATTCTCACGCACGCGCCATCTTACCCCAGAGATATTTACGCGAGTCATTTTGCGCAACCTGTGGTGGCGGTATTAATAACACATTTATTTATTTCTTCAGATTCGCGCCGACCACCGATACTCAAATTCGATTTATAATATATATTAAAATAGTAAGGGTAATTTCGCGTAATATAATATACGTATTTGTAACTGTCACGCATGCTACTTGATGTTATCTTTTGAGGTTACGTCTATTTTTGAATATTAAAAAAAAAAAAACCATGTCCGCTCCTGACTTGGAGCATATGGCCTCCTAATGGAGGTATCTCAACAGAAGTTTTCTATGAAAACTGCTTGTTACTCGGTTGCTCAACCTCTCCTTTTTCTCAAAAAAATAGGGATAGAAGGATAGGACTAAGACAGGACTAGTACTTAACTAATCGCTCTCGCTACGTTCCATTTTTAAGGATCGGAAGAGTGGCAACGAGGAGTTTTAGACGTCACAAACATGAATGACTACGAACAGAAATCCATTAATCGATTGAATGATCAATTTATGAAACTGTCTGCACCGGGAATTGAATCCGAGACTGTACGAGAATCCGAGACGAATCTGTAACCGCAGCCAATGACGTTACCCACTGCGCCACGGATGCCGACATTTTTAATTTAATTCATAGATAATTTTTCGTCCTGTCCTTTGAGTCAGAGAAAATATTTTCAAATCGTTTATAAATACTCATAAAAGAAGATGAAAGAACATAAGCTAGTTCTGTTTTTAATTCTATATTTTAATAATATGTCAACGGTCATTTATTAGTGAATTACGAAACACATTTATATTATAAATTATAAAGGCAGTGTCAAAAAGTTTGCATGTTCGTGTAATAAAATATTTTTAATTAAATATTAACCAACATGATTTAAAGTGAAGTAAAACATTTGAATAGCTTTGATGCAGTTGTTTATTTCTAACACATTTGGCAAGTGATGTGACAGTAGGGCATGTCAGACGAAACTTCTTGGTGCAACGCTCTTCAACGGCCGATTCACTTTTACGAGTGGGATCTGTTCCACCTCGTTTATTAATACTATCCTAACTGACACTTCTTTTTTTAAGTCTCAGATCAAATGTTTTCGTATTTATAAATGGATCAACATTTTTCTGAACTAAAATCGAAACCGGCAATGACGTCACAGAAGTTCATTCCGCTTATGCGTATTATATCGCCATCAATATGGAAAAAGTCCGATACTTTATAATAGACTAGCGAGTATCCGGCATGCGTTGCAATGCCACTTAAAGAAAGTGTTTGTGTTTTAATTATTTTTATTGAAGTGCTTTTGTATACCTTATCGGGTGTGTGCACAACAACTAACCAAAGTTTCATCGAAATCGGATTAATGTTATAGGATCGCATAAGGTTCAAACAAACAAACATTCATTTATGTATATAAATAAAGATATGTGATACCTAATAAGTAAAAAAGGCATGACAAAAATATTAATGCCGAGTTCGGGGTCGAATAGTAAGCGACGTTCGGTTGCAGTACACACGGGTTCGAGTCTCAGTACGGAAATTCAAAAAAAATGATTTCTGTTTAAAGATAGTATCGTCGCTGTCGCTGGAAGAAAACATTAAATCGAAGAAATGACATATTGAGTTAGCTATACCAAAATGTTCCTTATTTTAAACTCTATCGTATGTAAAACCACAATTATTTTTATTAATTATAGTTTTTCTTAAAAATAGGTTTGTACAAACAAACTAAATGAAAAACGTATAGTATTTCAAACATTTGCTAAATTTCAAAGTTCAATTAATCAAAACTAGTATTTTTCATTTTGTGTCTTCTTCCAGAACAATGACGATATGTATGTTAAAAAAACCTTTCCACCTTCCATCTGTCGAATAATAAAAACATGGCATAGTTAACTCCTAGTCTAGTTAACCCATAGTCTTATCCTAATCCTATCCCTTTATTCTTACTCTCTTCTTCTTGGTCAAGAAGGGTTGAGCAACTGAGTAACCAGCAGTTTTCATATATATATATTTTTTTGAGATAAGCTCCACAATAGTAGCAAAATTGGTTAAAAAATTAATGTTCTTGTCAATAGCCTTCAATCATGTGTTGTTAAGATATTGTAATAATAATAACTGTTTGTCAATAATTATTTATTGGTATGATTCGGAAGTGGAAAGTGTTTTAATTTTCATTTGAGCCGTCGATATCTACATACATAATACAGGAGATTCCTCGTACTATTAATATTTCAATACAATGATCGACTTCCAATAATACATCTGTTATTATTTCTTTTACAAGTTTCTAAATTACGATATCTATGATGGGCAGACTTTTGAGTATAAATCCAAATAAACGGTTTTTCAGAAGAGCAAAAACAAAGTTAAATTCCGAAGTAATTTCTTCAACAATAATGATTATATTCCACATAAGTGTATCATTTTTAGTATTCTTATCGGCAGTGCTTAGATATATAACAAAATGTCATTTAAACAAGAACAAATGGACCTATACTTCTAGGATCATAGATTTTTTTATTTAATGAGCAAACTTATTGGGACCATAAAATGAAAACAATTACACTTTATTTATTTCAGGTAAAAGTTAGCCTAATAGAAACATACATTTATTAAATTTTTTGTAGAGCTTCTGCGACGTATTTATACTGTAAATAAACGTAATTATTGTAAAATTACCAAAAATGAAGCTACACTTAGTCCGAACATCATAGATGTAATGTATAAAACACAGTTATAAACATTACGGTAGAGTCGATCCCGAATTTCGCGGGAATGACAAAAGCTTATCAAAACTATTAAACTAACTAAAAAAAAATATACTCATTATATTTAATAAAAATATTTATTAGTCAAATATCATGTAGTAGGCATCTTTCGTAGTTATGAAAAACTAATACAAAGTGTTGCACAGTTGGATTTGGGATAGTATTATTAAACAAAACGTTTTAACGTTTTACAAATAAGACATCACCAAGATGTGTTGGTGGAAGCATGCAAGATAAATTTCCAACAAGTCACCCGTTCTCATTCATATATTTTTTACAGCACAGATGGAGAGCAAAAAAAACAGATTGTGTTTCCCGCCCAACGCGTCTGTTTTACTTGTTCTCTCGGCGATTTTCCTCTGCGCTTGAAAGTTAAAAATTTTACGTAATTTTTTCCAAAGTGTAAATCTTTTCATACAATGTTATTAATGAGATAATATTTCCGTAAAAAATAGTTAAAAGAGTAACATAATTGATACGTTTTTTTGATTTCATGCTTTGGTAGACATCAAAATTATAACTACGAACAAAAAGGTGTTTTGGAAGACGTTGATTTTGTCAATATATTGTAATATTTTTTAAGGGAACTTTTAAACAGATTTCTTACGTACTATTTAACAGAAAAAAATTAACATAATCATTTATTTACCGAGAGCGAATTTTATTGATGACTATGCGATTTTTTCATCCGGTTTCTGATATATCATTTATGTCAATTAGATATTTAAGATGTTAGCTGTCAATTCTTGTTGGAACGGCATTGTATTTTAAAAATAAAACACAATCTGTTTTGTACTACTTAATGCATGCATTAACACCTGAGTATCAACATTATCAGCTGATAATACTCGCAAAGAGCGAAACCGCTCCTGATCATAAAGAAATGTGAAAGTATTACAAAACAAATGGCGTTTTATTTTTAAAATTTCAATTAGATATTAGATAATTCGGTAATTTTCTTGGGATCTATAAATTAAAATATTTTTTAAATTTACTGACACATGTAGAATGATTTACAACTAAAATTAAATGCACTTTTGTTCAGATCATATTCACTTTCATAAAAATTGTTTTCACTTAATAAACACATTCCACAAAAAACAAATTCTTTCACTAAAAATAAAGTGATCCCACATAGTAAAATATATTTTAACATTGAAGAACTTACACTTTGAAATCGATAGTTGCACGAAGCTGTAATGAAATATCACTTATTTTTTCCGCCTATATTGTCTTTGCTCCACGTATTACAATGCATTACACAAACCAAACAAGACCGACCTTAACATAACCTACTACAACTTAACTCACTTTTTTAAAAGAATCCGTGACTTAGTGGAGAGTATTAAAATCAACGTTCACGTGTACCAAGTGAATACTATCTAACACAAAGTGCAAGTATTTATAACCCATAAAGAATTATGAAGATTTCCGTAAATAAATTATGAAATCGGCCGTATGGAGAGCAAATTATCTTACTTTATCTCTAAAAGCAGGCGATCAAATTAGACTTCAGTGATAAATAAGTTACGTAAACATTAATTTTCGTTTCGATTATAAGTTTTAAAAAGGCTTGTTTGATGGATTGAAAAGTATTCATATGATTTTCTCGTCATTTCAAAGACGCTAAGTAATGCATTCATAGATTAAAGTTTTTTTATAAAAGATTGACTTTAAGATTTTGACATTTTATAAATAAGTTTTTTTTATGACAATGGCGCTTAATTCATAATTTTCTTTAAAGAAGACGGATAAAAGTTTCAGTGAGTATTTTTTATCTTGGAGATTTTATCAGCAGATGTCGTCCACATTTCGTCTTGGTTCAATTATAAATTAGTCAGGCTAACGTTGTTCGTTAAGTAGAAAGAACATCAAAGTCCCATCGAGCATCTGTCTTCCTTAGGAACTGAATATGACAACAGTGAATAGATTGAGAACATTAGTTGACAATGAATGACTGAATTAACAACTCATTCCTTTTTTGAATAAACGAAACAAAAGAAGAGATCAATTTGAAAAGATTCTTAAACATATTGATTGAATTGAAATTGAAATATTTTATATTTTTTTAAATGTATCGTTGTTTTCAATAATTTAATAACTTAACTGCCTTTATCTTTGATTAAAATAATTGTTTACATCTATGTCAATCGATTCATACATATAACTAAGTAATAGATATATATATACAAACACTATCTGAATAATTTGGATATATTTTGTTTCAAACCACACATCTTATAAAATATTTCAACACTGGTTATTTAGTGAGTTTATTTTCTCAATGACTTGAAAAAAATGGAGATTTCTAACTTGATACCTGAGCGTTTCTGTGACATTTTATGGTATATCTCATTAGATGTGAACATCTGTTTTTATTCAAGAAGTTGACAATATAATAGATATCACTAGCTATTTATTCAATTAGTTTCCGCAAGTATACAAAATAAAGTCGTTTTTCTGAATCTAAAAACTGTGGGGAACTAATCAAGACGGATGGCAACATTGGAATAGGGGCATAAGTACGGGCAGCACTAGCCTATACACGGACGGACGATAATACTGTTTCCGTACAGGTTGACGGACACTTTATTCTTAAATTAAATCTCTGTAATATTACAAGTTAAGAACATGATCTTAAAAAACTGATCTGTATTTATTTTTAATAATAATTTTTGCATTTGTCTTAGATGGAAAGAAAATTCAATCATTTGATATTAAATGATGACAGTTTTATATTCTTTGATTTTTAATATGGTTTTCATAACAAAATATAGAGTTTTAATTGAGAAACACTGCTTAATTGATACAAATTAATGTAATCGTTAAAAGAAGCCTATGGCCGCGTATCTACCACCCCCTATAAAGAAGGCAAGTAGTGTAATAGTTTTGTAAGAATGCCTACATTAACTGAGACGTTTTAAAAATTCTTTTGGGGTAGTTATTTTACACGCATATTGCTAAAACATATTGTGTTTGTTGTTAATTGACAAGCCACTGTAAGAGATATCTCAAAATTATTGTTCCCTCTAAGCAGTAAAGAATATAGCCGGTGGAGTTATTTTAAAGCAATATATTGTTGTGTCAAAGATAACTAATAGTTGTAGGTTACCATAAATGGTATGAATTGTTGTATTTTAAATTATCGTACGTATCAAAAATATCTATATCTGATATAATATATCAATTGTCAGACTGAAGCCTGTTAAAGTAGGGCACGTGCTCATGTTGGCATTTCGATTTATCAGAGGCAGTTGAATTTGAGGTAGTTGCCAGACAATGGCGGCGAAATAATTGTGCAGCCAGCTCGCGTCATTCGTCCTCGTTAAGCTGGTGATAGTGCAATGCGATTGTACGCAAGTTCCATGATTAGAATGCGCACGTAACTTTTGTATGCATCACTTTGAGGAGAGGCTGGAGTAATGACGACAAATACGTGGAAATAATGAATGTAACATAACATAATATTTCTTCAATTACGGAAATTCTTCTGCTTCACGATGATATTTAGCCTAATACGTCACGTTGGTTTCCATGAAATTAGCTTTTGTAATGACATGCTGTAGCTTCGGAGACAGCCAGAAAACGATGATCTGGTAAAAACATAGCTGTTATCAAACAATCATCACGATCAATGGTAAACACGAAAATGCGTGTCTATTAGAGGTCTGCACGGGCCCGGGTTTGGCCCGTGGGCCGGGTTCGGGTGGGTAGAGACAATTGATATTCGGGCTCAGGCCGGGCCCGGGTGAGGGATTTTTTTTCCAGAAAAATATTTCGGACTATGTTCGAATCATGAGTACTCTTGATAACTAAATACTGCTGATAACAAAAAGGCAATAACTAAAATAATTTATTACGTTTTGAATATCACTAGACACAATAGAGTTTTTTATTTGATAAGTATGGAGAGTCCATTGGAGACATCATTTCATTTTTTGGTAATCTGAAACTGAGCTCATAAAATTGTTATTGATCCGTGAAACGATGCTTTGTTTATTTAATCATCACCGATAGATAGTAAGTTTAAATAGTCCGCAAATGAATAAAATGTGATATTATTCAGTATCTACTTTCTATTCGTTTAAGATAGTCGACTGTTTCGTGTGCCGAAAAAATCATTATAAAAAAATACTACAGATTCGTTAAAAATGGGTTTCAACGATATAAAGAAAATGTTAACATGTTAAAAAGCGGTGACTGTGGTGATGGAAATCATTTAGTGAAATAATAGATTTGTCTACGTGTGAAAAAGTTGGGTTAAGTGTGTTAAATTGCAATCAATTTTATGCTGCTGTATTTTTTTTTTAAATCAGGTTGTTTTCAGGCCGAGATATATAAATTTAGGCTTAGGGTCGGGCTCGGGTTACAAGTGTGGTATTAAGACTCGGACTCGGGCCTGGTAATTTCATCAAATTTTGGCCCGTGCAGACCTCTAGTGTCTATGAACGTTTCAGAACCCGACCATTTTTAGTACTATCAACTGTTCAGCCGTCAATACGTGCTTTACATGCACCTAGGGCAAGGGTGACGAAACTGGAGTCTTTTAAGGTCTCAAGTGTGGACTGACTTGTTTTAATTAATTTACAAAATAATGTGCATACATTTTTATGTATGTTTCTTAAATACGACCTTCCGAGAGGAAAAGATTTTTAACCCCTCACGTGAGGTATTATTTAACCTTTCTTAACGGTTATTATATGCATATAAGTACTAATATTTTTGCATTTTTAAATGTAATTACAAAGATATATTATTAGTCCAATTGTTTCATCCAATAATAAATAGCGGTGAAGTATCAAAAAATCTATATTGAAAGTGTTGAAAAATTGACATATCTATAAACTAAATTTATTTCATAATCAATATTATTTATTATTTTTATTTTAATATGGACGATGATCAAATTAAAAATTACCGCTTTTTATGGCAGCAAATTTTTTTTAATACAAAATAAAATTGATATACATAATAATATTCCGTATTCAATATTAAAAACAAAATCATTTCCAATTACAATGGTATGTGTAATATAATTCGATCGGGCAACATTGATTGCTCATAAAAGTTTTACGCTCAAAAGTTTAAATTACTTTCCTAATCTTCTTTTCAAGTTAATTATGAATGATTTTTTTTGTCATTAAGGCTATCGCTAAACCACAAACAATATTCATCAGACAGAGACACTTCGTCAAAGAATCGAGTGAAGTTTAGATCGCTGGGAACTGATATAACAATATCTCAATGAATTATGATGACGGCAATTTTGTAAGTATATTCGGACAGACCGGTTAGTCTATTCCAGTGCTCCGAAACCGTTTCTCACCAACGGACACCTAAGCACTCATTATTATTTCAAGGCAAACCACAAGCCAAAATATGTAAATTTCATAACAAAACATTCAAATTTGAAATGTTGTATATTTCCATTTATTTCGTCACTAACGACCTGGGTTTCGCCTTTCAGCATCTTCAGGCATATCGTGTTAATTAACTAATAAGTTAATGAACTAATACTATAAGTTGTCTGTATAAAAGAATAGCCCAGATTCAGATAATTGTACATTCATTCGTTCATCATTTTTAAAAATAATTCCACTGTAAAATTTTCGCTATCAATGCTGGATTTTTTCGGAGGACGAGATAATTACCATTTTATTTACCACCATTGCAGTTTAACTATTCGTGCAAACACTAATGCAATAACTATTCCATTAAATACCAAATAATATAACATTTGCTTCAGCGAGAATACTTTTATTGGATATCTTAGCAACCGAATGGCTTTAATTTTATTTAAATATAAAAATATTAGATTTTTTCTTACTTGGAAACACTGCGCCGAGGCACACCTGGGATCGTCTCTCGGTGCACCGGTTGCGGAGCACTGGTCTATTCTATGATATCGTTAGTCATAGACGTGCGCCTTTACAAAGGATGTATGTACATTATTATGTTCGGAATATGGCAAAGCTCCAAAGGTTTGTTTTCATTTAGTATATTTGCAGGATAAATCAAAAAACAATAACAGCTTACAAAAACTTTTGATCTAGATTTCGGCTGTTATTCTCTTTCGTGGCTTGAAATAAATAAACTTTTGGTGAGACATTGTATATTTTTTTATATCTTAAAATATTCACTAATACTGTCACGGATTATTTAACACGCATGTTTAAAAAAAATAACTAAAAAAATGTTGATAAAATAAAATCAGCGGCGATAGTCATTTACGAGATATAAATTATTTGATGTTGAGACCTTAGACGAGAGCAGGGGTTCGGAACCTTTTCACGTTAGAAATCTGCATTAATTAAATGTATCAAAGAAGACCGCAATCATGCAACTTAAATGAAAATCTTGGATTCAGTTAAAAGCCGTTCAGGTGTTGTGTAAGTACATTATGAATTCCCATTTCTTTGAATTAAAATCATGTATTGATATGACAGAATTTACAATTTTAGGTTTACCATAAGATTTTAGGCTGAATCGTTGGAAGTACACCATGTGATATCGCCCAAACTTATTTGGCGGGCCCCAGGCCTTCAAAAGATCCAAAACCGTCAGCAGCCGTTTCTTACAATAGGGAAATATCATATGTAAAGTCTAAAGACAAGGCCCACATCTAAGCAAATAGTAAATTCATCCATTGATCTCATTAATTATCAAAAGTTCCAAGCAGTTATTGATCATCATTTCCGGCAGATAGAGTTAACCTTGTCAAAAGCTGGAAGAAATCATTTGCAAACTATATCAATTGCATTGATTGAAATCATCTGTGAACCTGTATTATCAAGCAATGAACTGCAATAAAAGAATATTCGCTGTTGAGACTCAGGGTTTTTCTGTGTCCGGAGAGTTTATCCCGACCTGAAGCCGATTGCTGTTGCGACTGAGAGGAAGTGGAGTGTGCGTCACTTCGGGATTATCACATGGTTGATTATTGTCAGACCATACGTTAAGTTTATTTATTTACGTGACTTTTTATATTACGATGTATGAAAAATTATGAGTTTTTTACAATGTCAATCTATATTTAGATGAATGCATTGTTTTTTGGCAAAAGAAAATACGTTTTTTGACATAAATTATCAGGTAACAAACGAGTCGCCTATGCAAAATTATCTTCCCAACAAATTTAATGTGAGATTTTTTACCATTGAAAACATTGTGATAACGAATCGTCAACCAGAGAACATTTGTAAAGAACACTTGATAAAAGTTTCATAGCTTTGGAAAATAAAATTTTTACAACTCAATCCTTTGACACATTCCAGTAAAACTGTGTAAAAAAATGAAGGGTACATATAAAAAAGGGAGATAAGTTACATTACTTTAAACAGCTTTAGTACAATATCTAATAAATTACACATCACGTGATATTCAATTTCGAATAATTTACTAATGAAAAATACATTTATTCAGTGTTTCAGCTTTATGGCTATAAAAAATATTTTTGAAATATTATCTTTAAAGCAAAACACTAAGTTTAAAAAGTATATTATTTCGATTTATCGATTTTCAAGACCGTGACATTTTGAATACGTACGTGTAAAAACATCCGTACAAAAATAGAATCAAGTGTATATTATATTAGTAGAAAGAGGGTATAAGATATAATTAAAATCTTTATAAGTATGTAGCGATTTCAAATATTAGTTCAATAAATTATTCGAATATCGAATACGAAAATCTTCAAATATTCTATTATAAGAATGTAGAAAAAGAGCTGATTATTATTATTCAAATATCGATCATTCGATTGGAATACGAATACATTTGTGTTAGTGAGTGAAACAATTGACAGTGTCGAGGCAAAATGTTGATTTAAATTGCCAAATGTGAGCTCAAATCATCGGTGCATATTTGAATCACAAGCTTGATTGACAGCTAATAAAAATGTATAGAGATTTAAAAACACTATTAGTTTATATATATATATACTATTAGACATAACGTAAAAATAAGCATAAGTATTTCTTTCCACAAAAATCATGTTAGCTGATGGCTGTCGTATGTTATCGTTAGAACTATTTTAACCTATAATTAGTTCTAACAAGTAAAACTCGCAATAATATTACATGTTAAGTATTTTTTAGATAGCTTGAAATATGCTACAGGTATAGGAAAAAATACATATATTAAAATTGCATCCTAAGTGACGTTACGTAAAATAAAGATTAATTCTTCATTAAAAAAAAACTCGGTTGACTACATAATTCGATTCATAAAAAAATTAACCATACGCCATTCGATCCTGCAAAAAGGTGGTGAGAAAGAACGAACGGCTTCTGTCCTTACCTTTGCCGATGAGGGATTTAACTTGACTGCCTTGCAACTAGTTCATATCGAACAGTTTCTGTTGAGATATTCCATGGCATGGTTTAAAAACGGGGATCGAGAGAATGAAATATAGGTATATATATATTAATAAAACCGTTGGAATAAATTTTATCTACAGCAAAAAATCATCCCAGGTTTAGGCTCTGCGATAAATAACAAAGGATGCTGGAAAGGAGAAAGTCAAACTTTTATTTTTAATTAGATGCGGCTCAGTTTAAAATGTCGGCGCGCGGTTCGATTAATTTCCCGCTATAATTAATCAAACTGTCATGGCGGCTTCTTTACGCAAAACCCTTCCTTCTATAGGTGGCGACCGTTATTTTGGTGGCTGCGAAAAGTCCTTTTCAACCCTTCTGAGGTAATCGACTATATTATGAAGATAACCTAATCGGTATATGAAATCGTTGACATTTTATTTTTACTACGTCACTTTAATGGTTTAACTGTCCTGTAGCCAAATGGGAAACGCTCTTGAACGTTCATCCAACTTAGCTTCGGTGTTCACGGGATCTCTATACCGATAATAACATAAATTGATTTACGGATTAGTGTTTAAATGCATAAATATTTGCAGTGTTTACATATCTCTCCCACCCATCCGGTCCAAAAGCGGGAAATAGCGAGACAAGTAATAGTCCTTTCTAAGTCCCATACAATGGTTTATAGATATTTTAATTGTTTTTTCGTAATTTAAAAATGATTATTGGCTTGGTGTCTAAACCGATCCTGATTAAAAATAATTGGAATAATTATTACATTTAAAAAAAACTTACATTATTGAGCCGACTGCTGCAGCCTGGTGGTTTACCTTCGATACTTCTTTTCAGTGAGCCTGTGATTGAATCCCTATCTGGATATAATATGTATATTATATGAGAAAACCCGGTCGAAGGAGTGTGAATTATTTGTTATCCGCATCCAGAATACTCAGTAAGATCTCAATATAAACGCCAAGTTAAATCCGGTTAATCTATTTTTATTTAGATGCAATGGTTAAATAAAATTACATCATCGAGATTACATTAACGTTCAAGTTACAATTAATTGAAATTACCAACTTATACAATTTATACAAAAACGCAGAAACAACGTAAGTTTAAAACAAATTTTACTTAAGACCAAATTATGCATCACAACAATTAAAATGATGAAGTCCTGTTATAAAACAAACTTAAGATGTGGCCCTGTCCGAGAGGGCGAAAAAAACAAGTGACGTGTACCTAGTAACGACCAAATGCATACTAACAAAAACAAAGATTTTTGACGAGTAGGTAACATTATTTCAAATGGTTATCGCTTTGCAGGTATAGTAGGTTTCCACTCCGCGGGGTATATTTCGAACTGGATGTCTTTCATTTAAAATGAATTTACCGTTACCGCGCCGCTCCACACACACGAAGCTAAATGAAATAATATTTGTCTGCCAAACGGTACAAAAATGGATTGCAATGTTTAAAGGCGACTCAATTCACAGTTCTGGGCATGTTTTAAAACTAGGATCATATATATTAAAATCGTAATGAGTATTTTGTGGTATATTTAACGTCGCGCAGGTTTTTTTTATTTTCTCTGTTAAGATTTGGCCGTTTTGAGTGTTTTATTTTTGAATGATTGGTTATTTGCGATTTTATCTTTTGAATCGAGTAACTATATTACAACTGCAAAAATGTTTACGAAATTTACGATTTACATTATTTTTGACAATTATATAATTGTTTATTTCGGCTTGCTATGATAACATCAGAGATGTCAGATAATGTAACTTGTAGATATCCAGTGTTCCCGTATGGAGAAGTAACGGGCAGCTAACAATATATTATATTAAAATCCCAGTTGGTATATTTTTAACCAGCGAAGTGTTTCTTATACTTTTTTTTCCATAAATATTTTTAGTTACATTTAAATTTTTATCTAAAGTTTTATATGCATCATTAATATAAAATGTAGTTCGCGACTCCGTTAATTACAGGATAACGTAAAAATGTAGTTAATAACCTTACTCTCAGTTGTCTATAAAAACTTACGAAATAAGAATCAACTTCTTTAGGTATTGCTTTTACCATATCCGCTTCCAACGTGGAGCATATGACCTCCTAATGAAGGTAACTCAACAGAAGCTTTCTTCAGAACTGCTTGTTACTCAGTTGCTCACCCTTCTTTTTCGGATGGGTGAGAGGGAGTTTTAGACATCAAAAACGTTCATGACTACGAACAGAAATTCATAAATTGATTGAATGATCAATTTAAGAAGCTGTAAGCACTGGGAATTTAACCCGAGACATCCGTTACCATAACCAACGACGCTACCAATTGCGCCACGGACGCCGTTTGTTTTGAGCGACACAAACATCTTTTTTGAGGTTTTTTGGGATTGACGAGTTTCGTACACTAGGCAGATGATATTTAAAAACATACTTTTCAACGTAATGAAATACAACGTTATTTTTATAATACTTATGACATGCTTTAAAATGGTGTAACATTTTTTAAAATGGCGTCTTCTATACTTGAAAAAATCCTGACATTTAGAATAAATAGATGTTATTTTAAATACCACATAGAGCCGTATTACAAACAGCATATTTTTATCTTTACTTAGCGACGTTGTGCTAATACGCGTGTGAAGGGTTGTGAATTATGCCTCACGCGGCGTTATTAATAGCGTAAAGATATTTGATTTGACAGTTCTGGGCGTAAGAATATGGCTGGAAAAACACCTCGGCTGCTATAAATGGCGCCCATTATTAATCACCCTGATATCTTTATGGCAACGCTTGTCGTTGTTACATTGATTATGATTACAAACACAGGAATAATGTGGCGCTGCCAGTCACAATAATGATGTATGCGAGAATAATCAAATGGGAATAGACTGGCAAATTAATCAAGTCAAAATAGACTGTTAATAGCTTGGTTTTTACTAGACTTTACACACGGAAGATCTACACGATTAGCTTGGAATAGTCAATCGTTGTCAGGATTTAGCATTAAGTGTAAATCTATATATATAAAAATGAGTGTTTGTCTGTTTGTCTTCTATGCGTTCCTTTACCATTCATCTGATTTAAATAAAACTTTGGTGAGTTGTTGTGCACACACCCGTGAAGGTTTTTAAAGAAAAAAAATTTAAACCTACAAACTAAAAAAAAATCTATAAAAAGAATCAAATACGTACAAGCATTCAGATTAACTATATCACAAGGTTATTCATTTAGAAGTTAAACAATGATTCTAATTCTAATGCCAGTAGAATAACTAAGTTATCAATTTTAATTTTATATTCTTTAACATAGTTTATGCATCCATACAAACATTTACTTCGAAGATTAGCCCAGACCGGTCTGTAGGCGTTTTATTATTATCATAAATCACATGTAGGTATGAAATTTTCTCATGACCTAAGCGTCCGCGGTGTATATAAAATAAATGATATGCGATGCACACACACACACTCAACAATACACACAGTTCCAACGTGACGCAAATTGCAAGGCAAACAAAGAAAAATAACAGTAACAATCAGTCCGTCAAATTCCCGGCGTGATGCTGATGCCAAGGCACACAGACAACAACGATCACAAAGAACTCCGGAAGCTGCACAATCCTAACGTTCTGCTAACGTGGAAGCTCATCGAAGAGCTGAAGAAGCTCGAACAGTAGTACAATTTCAATACCGTCATCTATGACGGGCATCCTACTAGTAACTATAAATTTAACAATTAATTCGTTATTTTCAAAATGTCATTATCTTAATTCCAATCGGGAATTTTCATTATTGTTTTTATATCTACCATTAATTTTATTTGTACTTGTTTTCCAATAATATGCTTGTTCCTTTTGAATGTTATTGTGCATAGTATTATTTTTTAAGGAATTTTAAAAAGCAGGAAATACGTAGATGAAACAACGAATTTTTATAAGCAATACATAATAGTGATTGGTAATCAAACAAGACAAGAAAAAATAAATATACTCAACAATTTTAATACTACTATTATTACTTAAACGAGTAACTATACAAGACAAAGTGTAAACACAATTTAGTAATGATTAATTCAAAGTGATTAACTAGATTATATGTTGTTAATTTTTAACCCTGGTAAAATGTATTTAGCATAATCTTCAACGTTAAATCTTAATTTCTTTAAGTTTCTGACTTAAGCCATTCTGTGAAAGAATTTTTTCCTGCGAAATAGCTAATTCAAAAAATAACTCTCAATTTTATTAAAAGTATTTAAAGAAATCAATAAAATTATCTTCGGCGATCTCATTGAACGTATTTCTGCTTCCATTCCTGTCTGTTTCTTGCCACGCCTATCCAGTTCCATAGCCATATGGATGCTGTGCCGGCCTCACTACAGTCCAACCTAATCAGAATGGCCTTCCGACCTTCCTCTTGTAGGTTTTTCAGTTGGAGATAGAGGAGTATCTTCAATGGTTTAATGTTTTGAACCATTTCAATATGACATGCCCAGTGGTGTAGAATATACTAATTACTAAAAAGCTTTCGGGCCTTTTCAAAAAACATAATTTTGCTGAGGTGAATACAGTGTCAGTTTTCACATTGTAGTAAAATAAAAATATATTTTTTAACCATTTCCGCTTCTAATATGGAGCATATGACCTCCTAATGGAGTTATGTCAACAGAAATTTAAGTAGTAACACATTACTCAGATGCTCAACCTCTCTTTTTTGAAGAGAGTAGGAATATAAGGATACGGCTAGAATTGATTAGATAATCACAATAATGATAAATTATTTAATATGAAAGGGTTAGAACAGGAATAGTGGTTAGCCAATCGATCTCGCTACGCCCTGTTTTTTATATCGGATAGCTGAGAGGGTATTTCAGACATCACAAACACCCATGCTTTCGAACGGAAGTCCATAAATCGATTGAAAAATCAACTTATAACACGGGATTTGAACCCTTGAGCACTTAAACCGAAGCCAATCACGTTAGCCACTTCACCACGGACCCGACACATTTATGGCTATAATAATTTTCTTGAATTTAAAAATATTGATACGTAGATTTTGAACAAAGTAAGGAAGAAGCTATTACCTATTTAATTATTTAAGATAATATGCATTTTTACTAATATATAAATAAGTCATCATTGTCAACTGAAATACTGTTCTTACTTAATGATTTATCTCGTTGTATTTTTTACTTCGTGTATTGCGGAATAACAGTAAATGTTTTGATCATAATCTTAAAAATGACATAGTAAAATAATGTATAACTCTTAAGAAATGAATATGCGTTTTCATTGGCTGTATCGGTGTATTACTTTAAAATCAACCAATGGTATTGCAGATTTAAAAATAAACTGTTGTTTACAGAGTCTTGAATTAAACGTACAAAGCTTATTCTTTTATTACGATAGTTTGTGATCTCTCAGACGTCACTGGTAAACAGTACCGTTTGTACAGCGGGAATCTTTTTTTGTTTCTTTTATCCAAATAAATATTTGATTCTCAACCTTCTGCGGGGTTTCGGGTCGCTTAACCGACGGCTAAATCAGCATTTTGCGTTGTAAAAATCAAATATTTAAAAGGTTCTCTTGTGGAAGGGCACGGGATTTTATTGGTGTTAAGATTACGTGATTATTGCTGATTGTGCACATTCGCCGAGAATTCATTGCACCATTTGTCGGAGCTTTACAGTTTTATTGCCGATTGTTTGATTTTCGAACAGAAAGCATTTTGTTTGACAATTTTTACATTTCCCGAACATTTTACGGTCGGAAATTAAATTCGTTTTTCTCTGTATTGTAATCAATCGCAGACTATTTTATTTTGTACTAAATCATTATTAATATATTATAATATCATTTTATTATTCAATCCGTATAAAACATTTTACGTTTTACCTGTGATACCACTTATATTAGAATAATATTTATTAAAATATAAAACGTTTGTGTACATATAAAAAAATCAAAGATAATTTATAGTTGAGATAGAGAGCTTTTTCATCGCAGAAAGAAAGCTTGATTTAATGAATAATTGATTATTAACCATTTATAATATGTCAACTACCGTGGCTTAGTGATAGATCTATGTGTTGCTTTTTGAAATCTCGAATACTCGCAGATGGACATTTTCATTTAAATATGTTTTTATATTCTCGGGTCCATCGCGCAGTGGTCAACGTCGTTGGTTTCGGTTACGGATTTCACGGGCTTGAATCCCGGTATGGAAAGCGATAGCTAACTACTAGTCCTGTTCTAAACCTATTCTTCTATCCACACTCTCTTTGACAAAGAGAGGTTGAGCGACTGAGTAACAAGCAGATTTGAGAGCGGTTGAAAACATGATAAAAAAAATATATATACATAATTTGGTAATAAAAAAAGAATTTTTTCATTTGAAAGAATCTGTTTTGTTTCCAGTCCGTCCTATTCACAGACTTCTTTTAAAGGCGGAGTAAAGCGATTTGCTTACAACGAATCCTTCTTAATTCTTCTCATCGCATTGAAATGCTTCATTAACAATTATTATTAATTCAATATTAGTTCTCTTGGTGTTATGTACGCCATTTAATAACATGATAACGAAGCAAAGCTCCTTAAACTACCAAATACTATAAAAAATATACTGAAATGCTTTTGTAAGGATATTTTGTAAAAATACTACATAAAAAAATAAATTCACACTCAAGTGCAATGTCATAAATGATATTGATTTAAAAAAAAAAAAAAAAAACCATTACCCAATTAATATTGTTCACTTACGTAATTAGACCTGAGTAAAATAAATTAATATAAGTTATAAAAAAAAGAAATATTTTATGTCAATTAGTGACTACGTTTTTACGTTCTCCAAAAGGGTTGTAGTGTATGATAGAAAAACATTGTTCTTAACGATGAAAATATTATTAAAACATTCGATAAACAGCAATATTTCGTAACCCACTAATTAAAGTATTTTGGTTACAATGTTATTATTACTGTTTGTAGAGAGGAATAATATTGCATTGAGATATGAGAATCGGGTTGATATAAGTGATGTTATCAATATCAATATCGAGCACGGTTTAAAAATATTCTACATACATTTGTTTTCATTTTAAATATTTGCATTTGTGCATGCAATAAAAAGTATGTGTTTAGTATTTTACTTGTTTGCTGAATTGCTATTTACTAATTTTTACAGATACGGAGACATGGTGCCAGGAACCATAGCAGGAAAAATAGTGGGTGGCGTTTGCTCACTTAGCGGAGTACTCGTGATCGCCCTCCCCGTTCCTGTCATCGTCAGCAACTTCAGTAGAATCTATCATCAGAACCAAAGAGCTGACAAGCGAAAAGCGCAAAGGGTAAGACATACAATATTATTCAAATGAGAATAATTTATTCCACTATCAATTTTACAATGCCTGCAATGGTTGGCCAGAAAACAAAAAAATACCACTGAATATATCAAACATACTCTTTAATTGAAACACATTTAAGTAATATTAACAACAAAGACAAGTTCTGAAAAGAAGCTTTGTTCATAAAATTCTTCTACATCCTGTAAACTATTATAAATATATCATTGAAAAAGAATTAAACTGTAATTATAATATATTATGATGTGTATAGAACGATTGATTTGTACAGATATATAAATTGAAGCATTCACTATGTTAATCACAAAGAAGCATGATGTATAAAATGCTTCCTGGCTATTCCACTTATTTTTGCTTATTACGGTTAGTTAAAACAATGTGTGGATTAGAAAACTACATTTACGGGAATTAAGTCACATGAAAATATGACATTAGTTGTTTAGCGAAGAGAATAGATTTGATAAATTATGATTACGCGTGGTATCGTTAATTAGATGCCAACGTATCCGATGAGAAAAATAAACAAAAAATACATTGCTTTCTAAAAATATGAATATATGAGTTGACCACAATAATCAGGTACTAGACACCGCAAACTTTGCAAAATTACCCAGTCCTAGCCTGACTTCTTCAGGTCTGGCCTGGTCCGATTCCGAGTTTAAAAATCACACTTGTGTTGTGGGGTCCAACTTAAAGCTCAGGTTTATTTTTTTCAGCCCAAAAAATGCCCAATTATTTTTCAATATTCGTTTATACTTTTCATTTATACTTTTCAAATAATATATGTTATTGTTTCATATTACACATGTGAAGTAAATTATTTAAGTTATGAATAGTATTGATTTATGGCGGACTCATGACCCGAACATAGTCCGAAATATTTTTCTGACAATTTACTTCCTTACCCGGTCCGGGCCCAAGCCCGAATCAGAACTCTCTCTGCCCATTCGAACCGGGTTTACGGGTTGGGCCGAGTCTGCGGGCCAAACCCGGACCCATGCACACTTCCATCAGGTACAATTAATATTGCTGTTTACTCGATAATCTTTATATAATAAATCGTTTTAAAGATCGATTTGTGAAATCTATCGTAGTATTTATGTGTGGTAGAATCATTTTCATTTCTTCACCAAAAAATCTTTAATCTTTTCCTCGACCAGTTATTCATTAAAAGTTTTTACGACAATTGTTTTCGTTGAACAATACACGGTGTAAGGTATAACTATCTTTTAAAATTTTCCCAACAAGTTTTTTGTTAAGCTGAAAAAATTCCAACTTGCATAAATTTTAATGGTTATTTAAATGAAAACTTTATTTACCTAAGAGGCTCCGCCGACACACTTCCTGTGCGATGAGTGTCTGGAAGAAGCTCTAATGTAACTTTCTCAAGAAAAGCTTTTCAGATATTAGTGCTTTCCGTCGTCCGTACTAAAGGTGCGCTAAGTAAAGGAAGCAATTAAGAATTAAGCTTACGCCGAATTTCTCCGTAAGGATAGTGAGCTTTTAGTATACTGGTCTTATAAAAATGTCGTGAAAGTATTTTTAGATAATTAAATACCGCAATTTAGCTGTTTAAGCGTTTTGATGTCTATTGAAAGTCTGGCTAAACCTTAAGTATAATAAATATTTTTTATATTTAGTGGGGCTTAATTCAAAGTTTAAGTGCTGTCTTTTTTAATGAGAAATGGTTATATGGACCACAAGAAAGAATAGATTAATTGAAAAAATAACTATTTTCATTTTCACTCTTTACGAAATTTGGACCCTTTTCAAACATTAAGTCTGGACGAAGCAATCGTTTTTAATCATGTTGATTGCTCCAGATAATATCAAATTTTAAAAATACAAGTTTTCCTCGACTTACGAACGAGATACGTTCCTGAACTTTGTTCGTAAGTCGAATCAGTCGTAAGTCGAATATCATACAAAATATTAAAATTAAATATTGTTCGGTTCAGGTCAGTATCTTATATTGTAGCTGTCCAACGAACATCACAATATTATCCCGAATTGGGGCGTCGTTCCTCTGTTTTTAATACAATGATTAAAACAGAGTTTAAAACGTTGTGAACACAATGTTATTATTTGCCTTGTTAAACGAGTGCTTGGAATAAGGTTTGGTCACAGGAATTGCGTTGAAAATTAAAATTTCCTTTATAAAGCAAGTGGACGAAAAAAGGTTATGCCTGCAAGAATTACGTTGAAATTAATTTCTGATTACAATATTGTTTTACTTCAGGAATAAATAAATTGTGTCATTCACCCATTTTTGTTGAAGCGGTAATGTAATAGTAAAAATTTTCGAGTGATGGATCATTAATGGTTTCAATTTATAGCCAGCAATATTTCCTGTAATACTTTGACTGTAAATCCATGTGGGAAAAGCATTATGTTTATTTAAAAAACAGAACATATTTTTTGTACTGCTTATAAAGATCAGAATCAGTTTCGCTCATCACTTAAATTATCAACTTAAATTTTTTTATTAATAATTAGTACAATATCAAGTAATAGGTTACTAATAATAAATCGACATAAGTAAATAATTATAAAAATATTTGTACAATAAAAGTAACAATAATATTTCTAGTTCTGCCGTTTTATTTATAACGTGTATTTATAGACTCACGTAAACAATTTAAAAATTATTTTAATATTTCAATAAACAATAATTATATTTCACGGTTTTATACTAAAAATATGAATGCGTTACAGATATATAAATAAACATAATGTATTGTAATACCGTTTTTTTCATATTTATACTTATCGTATTTGTAAATTACAGCGAAAATTGTAGGCAACCGTTATATGTATTGTTTGGACGGCGAAACTTTTAAAGCTCTGATATCAAAAATGTTCCAAATCACTGGCATTATGTGACGAATCACAGCGCATGCGTTCATTGCTTCCTTTTCCCTCCAATTAGTAATAAACTCGTGGTTTATGGTCGCCGTTATTTATAGCCCGCTTGGTTATAGTTCAATACCTAAACATACACTTCGAGATTTTTTTTTATTAATAATCGGAACCTACACATATTAAATATATCACTGTTAATGTGTTAATTGTCAATTACATGTTTAAAGGCATTATATTTAAAAAAATAAAAAATAATTTGTTTATAATGATGTAGACCGGTTTCGATTATTACGAGCATTTTAATACATAACTAATTATATAAACAGTTGGTTCATGAACTAAGACAAGAATTTAGTGATCATCAAACAAATTATACTTAAATAAACCATATAAAATAGTCTACAATTAAAATATCAATGACTTCTTACATATCAATAAATACTAATCTGAAATCATAAATAAAGCTATATTAAAAATTATTTTTTTATAAATAAATATATCGGTGACTTAAGGCTAATAAACGATAATATCATGACAAAGCTTTTACTTTTAAAGGTAATCCTGATAATTAAAAAAAAGGTTTTCTTTGATAGTATTATTTAAAAAAACATCAAAAGTGTTTTTGAAAAAGAGTAAATTCCGCTTAATTATTACACCGGTTAATTGGAACAAACCCCAAAGAACAGAGACCAAATGAAGAAAATAACAGTAATTTTCTTTGGTTATCTGTGAAAAAAGAAATATTGTGAAAAAAGGGAAGTATTTAGTATGCAATGAAGAAAATGAAGACTTTATTACAGAAACTGACTGAGCAAAATTTGTAGTACTTATTTGTCAATTTATTATATTATCGGAAACCATCTCACTTAGCTAGTGGTCATTTTCATCATGTAGATGTTCAAATACTGTCGTTGTTCTGTAAGAAGACACTAATTGAAAAATACTAATTTTGAGTAATTGGACTTTGAAGTTTATCAGATGTTTGAAATGCTATAAATTTTTCATTTTGTTTGTACAAAACTGTTTTTAATCAAAAGTATCTTTTATATAAAACTCAACGTTTGTTTGTTCGTATCTTATGCGCTGCCATACCGTTCATCGGATTTCGATGAAACTTTGGTGAGTTAGAGAAGAAAAAAAATCTATAAAAACATTAATCAAATACGTACGAACAGCGACATCTCTGAAAGACCTTCCGATGTATTATATTACTTTTTTCGGGTCATGAGTCAGCTATTCATAACTTAAATAGTTTATTTCATATGTGCTATGAATGTCGTTAAAAATATGGAAACAATAATATATATTGTTTCAACAGTATAAATGAAATACTATATTAAAAAAGAATCGGGCTTTTTTCGGACTGAGAAAAATAAATCTGGGCTTTGGGTAACAAGTGTGATATTGAGACTTGGGCTCGGGCCTGGCCGGGCCTGAAGATGACAGGCTCGGACCGGGTAATTTTAGGAAAATTTGGCTTGTGTAGACTCTAATCCAAAAGCAATGCAATGAACAGAATTAAAACACAAACCTTCCCTTTCTTTGAGTGGCATTGCAACGCATACCGGGTACTCAAAAGTAATTTATAAAAATAAGTGTGTTCTTTCATACGGTAGAGTTTAAAATAAGGAACATTTTGGTATAACTAACTCAATATGTGTTAGATTCAGTTTTTTCTTCCAGAACAGCGACGATATGTATTAATTCCACAACAATATTGAGCGCTTAAATTTAAAAAATATAATAGTCGGATTTCTTGCTTTCTGGGGGATTAAATTCAACGATAATCATGCAATTGTATGTGCAGTTTACGATGTAGAGACATGGCGCAGTTTCGCTGTGGAAGCTTAGGTAGGTAGGTACTGAAATAGACTGAAAACGCAGTGGTTTGTTATCGGAACAATGGACAAGCTCGGGGTCACGCGCTTTTCGCGTCCTTCAGCGCTTTCACGTAATAGCCCACTCTAATCTTTTTTATATTGCTATTGTTATTATAACCGTACACATATTTTACATAGTTGTCTATAAAACCGCGCTCCCCGCGACAGGATAAATTCGACGGATTTAGGTATCTTTAGTTATAATAAATTTGAAATTCAAAGTATTTTTGTGATTATTAAAACAATATTGTTAAATCTATTATAACATCAAATTAAAATTGATAACGTTTTCATTCCCTGAATGGTTAACTAAGTATGACACGTGTTTTGTCTCTTGGATAACAACTTTAGTTTGACGTGTGCTTACACAACTGGTGAAATAGTACGGATATCAATTGTAATTTTTAATTAAAAAAGAATCTTAACAAAATTACCACGGAATCGATCGGAAACAATCCAGTTTTTTCGCGTTTATATTGTTCGCTCAGTGTCAAAGTGTAACATGTAAGATATTTGCAGTTTTGAATTAAGTATAAATAAATGCTTACAATACCGATGTTTACCAGTTACAAAATATAACGAGTGGTTATTTTAGAATGACTGGTTATTATTACTTTAGATCCAAAAAACTGCGAAAATCCTGTGGAAACCTCCGATAACTCGTATAATTAATATTAGAAAAAAATATGATTATGTTTATAATATATTATAATACATATAAATATACTTTTTGATAATTTTAGAATTTCATTAAAATTTACAAAAGTTATATTTACAGTAGAAAATTAAGCCTGCCAAAAATTTTGTTCCCTAATTACTTCAGAACTATGCATTTTGAGTTGTTACTATTTGCAACTGATGTATCGATAAGCCAATTTATTGTGAAACCATTTAAAATTATTTGAAAGTGAAAAAGAAAATAATTCTTATCGTAGTATTCGCTGTTGGCATTGAATATTAAAAAGTGTTTCGTTGATTTACGAGTGTATCTTTAGATATTAATGCTAATTATGAGTAATGATTTTTTAGTATTTTTGTTTATTAAAAATATCAAAAAGTGATATTTAAAATAGTGGCAGTTTTGCCCTTACTAGTCTTCGCTACAAGTAGCAGCCATTGATTCAACTAATATATTTACAAAAGGTCATCTAAGGGTATAATGAAAATAAATAGAAAAACCACGTTAATGTTTTCATTCCACGCAATAACTTTTATGATCCAACCTCCAAGCGCAATCAAAGAGCAAAATCAGACTTCACACTGTTTCAGCTATACAACTGGTGCCACAATAAATGATTAAATTTCCGACCGAGGATTAGTTATTATTATATAAAGAAGAATAAACACTATAGCGCAGACTAGCTCAAAAACAAGAAATCGTTTTAAGACATTTGTAATAATTGAATAATCACTATTTATGGTTTTATTTATAATATTTAACCGTTCCAATATCGTACATATTAAGGTATTGTAAGTTAGAGACAAAAACTACTATAATTGTATTATACCTATATCCAATTTGCCATCAGACATCTTAATATAAAGCGTTAACAAATGGAACCAAGAGCTTAATTACAATATAATAATTCCTACTTTAGTAGATGTACATTGGAGCTTTGCAAGGGTCGAAATTTTATAACATTTACCGGTACGCGCCCGACATATTTAGGCACAGTCCGGCCCAAACCCGAGACTCAATATCACGCTTGTTACCCGAACCCGATCCGAATCACAGATTTATTTTCCTCAGCCCGAAAAAAGCCCAATTTTTTTTCAATATAGAAATTCATTCATACTTTTCAATCGATATATGTTATTGTTTCCATATTTCCAACGATATTCATAACACATATGAAATATATTATTAAAGTTATGAATAATATTTCCTTATGGCTGAATAATGACCCGAACATAGCCCGAAATATTTTTCTGAAAATTAATTGATTATCCGGGCACGGCCTGAGCCAGAATCTGAATTGTCTTTACCCGTACAGGGGTCTAATGTACACATAATGAAATATGACTGTCTTTATATTCCTGATGGATGCATTTTCAACTTGTAGTATTTTTTGTTGATTGAATTGTGATTTCCTTGGTAGAGCTCCATTATAATGAAATAAAATATCAAAGTATTTAATTATACAACTTTTCATTAGTAAGTTGATATCGATTTCAGCTTACCGTCATCATATGTGAGTATTGTAAGTGAGGTGACATAATATTGCCTATCTCATCTAAGCAGTGTATATGGCTGAGCTAAAATAAGTTTAAACATAGTTCCGACGATGGCGTTAAGCCAAAATAGCTATCAAAAAACTAATAAAATTTAGAAGATCTAAATACTGTGATATTTTATCCTATTATGGTATTTTGATGGAATTTTCACAAATCTTTCAGTGGAAAGCTTACGTTATTTTTAAGGAAATATACAAACTAATATTTGTAAGTCTTATTAAGAAAAAAGGTTTTCAATATTAACATTATCTATAGCTACAGATTAAAAGACAATATCTATACTTTAAAGTAATTTTCTTTCATTGCTTAAAATGCTTTATATATACAGCAAAACGAATGAAAGAACAGAAATGAAGAATTTTCAATTTAAAAATTAAATTCATTATAAGCACCAATGACAAACGTTGACGTTATTTTTTTCCCGCCATACCAGTGAAAATCAATAATCCACTAAGCTTTCCACGAGGCCTGGACAAATAAGTAATAGTAATAATAAAAACACGGAATTTTATTGCGTTACTTCTTGCCGTCCGGAGGGAGCAAAATTCAACGACATTATTTACAAAAAAACCTTTACTGTCGCTTCGCTTGCGTCCCGACGCGCAAAGGGATGAGCGACCAATCTTCGTTACGTCTACTATTTGTCTATGCTTATTCGATAGAGCTTAAGATGGCTGTCTTGTTTTTGGCGCCAATTTTATTACGTTTACGACGAAACGTCATGCATATATTCTGTTTTATTGGAGTTAAGGGGAGGGCGATGTTATTGTTTGTTATAAATATAGTTTAGCCAGGTAATTTTCGTACGGACTGTCTGGACAAGTTTGATTTATAAGGGGTTGAAATGGAATAAACAGTGTTTTTTGGTTTTACTATAAATTTTAAACTGATGCTTCATTGCTTGTGTAGCTAACTCTTCATTAAAAATCTTCTTATTATTGGACTGTCTTCAAGGTCGTATCTTTTCACAATATTGCTATTTTGAATAAAGATATTGTTCTGCAAGCGAATCGTTTTAAAAATGTGCATAATTATGAGATTTGTATTTATCCTGGCATTCGTGACGCAAAAAATGTTTATATATTATTAACACTGAAATAAAAGAGTGGAGGGAGCATGCGGAGGTCTTCTTCCAGCAGCTGATCGATCCGGGCTGAAAATTATTTTATTAATTATTCAAATCGATTTTTTAATAGTATTTTCATATTTCAGAAACTAATCGAATATCCGAATATATTCGGACAGTTTCAGTTTTACTATTTAATATTGGAATAGTTGAAAATGACGAATAGTTCGAATCCTTAGTCCAGACCCATTTGATCATTAAGACGAAACTCTTGCCACTAGACCACTGAAGCCAACTGGCTGTGCGTATATAATAAAATAAAACAAATCGCGGATGATAGAGCTTAAAAAGCAAAATAGATTGAAACATGTCATAAGGTCAATGTTTTATCAATCAGACTGAAATCATAAAGATTTACGAGGGGACTGAATTACATTACTAGTATGAATGACGTGACATAATATTCAATTACATTTGTTTGGATTCGAATCGATATCTACGTACTCAGTATCAAATAATTATTGTTCACGTTAAAATGAAATCCGATAAATGTGAGAGGACCATTAATCATTTTTTGAAGCCGTCGTCTATATTTTTTTACTTATAATTTGCGTTTTGTCGTAAACTTTAACGGGATTAATAATTTATTACGTACATAATTAATAATTGATTATCAGGAGATATAAAGTGTTAATACAAGTAATCATTGAACAGTTGAGTCATGAATGTTAATTGCACAGTAACGAAAAAGAAAAAATCAAAATTATATTTTGCTATTCATGCATTGTCTCAAAAATAAGGATGACATTAATATTTTACAGTCTTTGAAGGCTTGTATTATCTGAACAGTCGTTTTTCTTTATGAATACACTTATTATGAGTGGATTTTCGAATTGCAGCAGTTGTAATTTTTATATAACTAATGCATAATTAATTTATAATACGTAGATGGCTATTTTTTAATTTTGATAGTTTTATAGCTATTATTTTACAGGAAAATAACTTAGACATCGAAAATAGTAGCGCAAGTTAGAATATTTAAATGTAAATACTAATTTTCCTATGAATGTCACTTAATTGATTGAATTGGCATTTACTTGGTAGAAATCCATTATAATAGGATAACAAAGTATTTAGATCTACAAAACTTTTATCAGGTATAATTTAAGACATCGACTGAGGGTGCTTGATGGAATTTCAATATATAATTTGGATTATTGAGATTTTGTACACTTCCATGTATTTCATCACTAACGACCCGGGTTTCGCCTTTCAGCATCTTCAGGCATTCGAGCACACGAATGGACTCGAACTGGTCAGTTCCAAAATACATGGAAGTGTACAAAATCTCAATAATCCAAATTTTATCAGGTAGTTGATAGCTATTTCGGCTTTAAGCCATCGTCAGAACTATTCTTAAGCTTATTTATGCTTTAGCTATATATACTGTTTAGAAGAGACAGACAATATCATGTCATCTCACGTATTCAAACATCATTTCAAAATTAAATCATTCAAGGTAATAATTGTGTTTTTAGAAAAGGAGCTTACGTGGTGTCATTAATTAGACGTTAAAATAAGTGTATTTAAATTTTATTATGCGTAATTAATTACATGGGCTTCTTGTAATGGTTTCAGTAAGGGTGATGGGTTAATATTTGTTTTGTCATGTTTGGAGATTATTGTCATGATTGTATCTATTAATTTCGAGTTGTTCCAAAGATTAAGTCTAAGGCTTTTTTCACACAAATGTAAGCATATCGGAGCTGATTTAGCGGTTATGTTGTGGGCTTCTTCCAAGAGGTGGTTAGCAAATTGAGAATCTGTTTTATTATTTTTAAAATAAACATTATGATGTTTGAATTCGTGAGATGACATGATATTGTTTATCTTTTCTAAACAGTATTTATAGCTAAGCATAAGTAAATTTAAGTATAGTTCTGACGATGGCGTAAAGCCGAAATAGCTATCAGCTACCTAATAAAAAAATTGTAGAACTAAATACTTTGTTATTTTATCCTATTGAATTTCACTTTGATTATTCACCTGGATTAGCTTCTCGGCAACTATTATATTTGTCAGTATATTCCTTGTTTGTATAATGAATAAGTTTTTTGGTTGATATCAGTTCCTATGCGGAGCATATGGCCACCACACAGCGCCTCCAGGATTTCTTGCTACAGTCAAACACTTTAATTTCACCCATGACATGTCAGCTTTTAATGCCACCGAGTACAGTCTATTGGTAGTAGCGTATGAATCTCACCGATCGAAAGAAGATGCAATAGTTGAGGCTCTCCACGACATGCGAGCCAGCCAGTTCAAACGGCTCTCCAAGACGGCTGACGCTACGCTTTCCCTAATCTCCGTGCTCCTCACGAAATGAAACCACACTTCCTTCAATATCGGACCAAAGTATCTATTCCAGAAGCTCAGTTTTTGGTTTTTATGGGTCTTCGGTGTCAAGATTTGCCGTCGGATAGTAGTACTGTTAGAATGAAAACGTTTGATGACATTGAATATTATCTAACAACTATTCACCTTATTTATCAACCACGTGCATCCTGGCTCCGTCGTTGTATGTACAGTCAATTCGCCAAACAACTTCTTGGTATAACTTGGTGGTAGTTCACTTCCTTTGACTTACCTAATTGCAAGTGATCTTGAGTCTTCTATTTTTTTGCCCGTCTGCTTTTCCCATCTCAGTATTGAAAATATATACAATACGATCATGGTGAGTAAATTAACTATTTTTTTTCATGCGCATTCACTAAATGTATGCGGATTAGAAAACATATTATTGTGTTTTACGATTTATGCATTTTATCTGAGCTTTTTCCCCGTCGAAAAATTTACAAAAATAAGCAGATGTATGTATGTTTTTTTCCATACAGAATCTAGTCATTCAATTCACATGAAAATACTAACTAGGTATTTATATATCTATGTATAGAATGGTATTATAAGGGTGCTGCCGCAAAGCTTTCTATCGCCATATATATTTTTAGCGATACTAAACCCATATTGAAAACCGAAAAAAGGGTAGTAAGAGTTGCTATTTTGTGATCGATTTAATCTAAGCCGAATAAGACTATGATTCCCAACATGTGGGACCTTTGATGTTTATGATTTATGTGTTTAAAAATTACATACCTATTTAAGCTATGTCTTAGTTTATCACCGCTTAGATTTAAAGTGAATGGTTCTTCGCAATGGTTCTATGTATATTTATTTTGAAAAATAAAGCATAATTTCTCACAGCTATAGATGTAATATAAGCAATCCTTTTTCATAATACAGTGAAGCAAATAAACTTTCACATTATTTTTTTAGCCACATTTGCTCCTTAACTAGAGCACTTGGACTTCTTATGGAAGTATCTTCAAATAAGTCAAGAAAGAGGATGAGAACTGCTTACTACTCAGTTGCTCAACCTCACTTTTTTTGAAGAACGTTGGGATAGAAGTATAGGGCTAGAACTGTACTAGTAGTTAGTTAACCGCTCTCGCTACCCCTGTTTTTAGAACCGCATGGGTGGGAGGGAATTTTTACAAATATTTATGCATTCGAACAGAAATCCGTAAATAGATTGAAACATCAATTTATGAAACTGACCGTACTGGGAATCGAATACGTGAGATCCGTAACTGAAGCCAACGACGTTGACCCCTGCTCCACAGACTTTATTATACTGGAGTGAATGAAAAAATCACTTTTTGTTTTCACGTAAATAAACGCAATCAAAATGAAACAAAATAATTTATTATTCTAGTGCTATTTTTTAAGTTAAATTATAATTATTTTTTATTTGAAAACAATATTTAAACTTAATTTAACATAGGTAACCAATCATGGCAATGCGATGATCATGAATGGAACATGAAATGGCATTCAACGGTCAGTAAAAAATATCGGTTGATTCCCGAACACTGTAGAAACCTTAAAAGTGGGTGTCAAAGATCGGTCTATAATACTTGAAATCAAATCCAAACTTGTTTTAACTCGCACTTGTCGTCTGGTGACTATTTCCACAATCGGCTTAAGGTAGCTTAGCGTTAATACCAGACGTAAAACTATTATATTATTGAACATGAATAACTAAAACTGTAATATTGTTTTCAGTTTAGCCAATTTATGTATATTGTATTAAACGATGAACGTAAAAAAATCTGTTTTAAATTATTATTCCTGTTAATTGGGACATCTTGGACTCAGGAATTATGACTCAAATAAGCGGCTGGCTCTGATAATCGAAGTTAAAGTTTTTTTTATGTATGTTTTTAATTATTGAAAGAACATTTAATTACGCACAACAACAAGTAATTAGTAAGCTTCAACAGAATAATCAATAATACTAATAAAACATCTAAAGTCTTTCTATTGTTTTTGACCCGCAATGGAGTTATACTCATAAGTCCGCCCGTCATAGATTTGATACTTCCTATGTGTTATTAGTTTTACTAGATACCTTATTTTTATTTTCTTTTTTATGTAATGTAAACAACTTTTCATTTTTCTATGATTATTAAAACTAAGAGGGTAAAAATAACAAAGTACAGGAATTTTATCAGTGTGTTCATACCTATTTCAGTTTCACGTCATCGTCAGAACTATAGCTTAGATCAGTGCTACGCAAACGGTGGTCCGTGGACCAATACTGGGAGTAAATATATAGTTAAAAATGAGAAAAATAATTAATATCGACGCGTGTCTCATGTAATATCAATTCTTCGCATTCAATAAAATACATTACCACCTTATTTTCTTTTTATTTATATAATGAAGCCGGTTCCATTAACTGCTGGATAATTTTCATACTTATTTTTTTAGCGTTCAGCGGTCGCCGAATGCCCGCTCAATTTTGACGTCTCACCAATGCCAATCGGTATTTTTGCCGAAAATTCAAAACATTTACTGGTTCGCACACCGATAAAGCCTGAGTAGCACAGGTTTAGATAATAAACTGATAAAACTTTTGTAGAACTTAATACTTACCAAGTAAATGCGAAATAAATCAATTATTCAAATTCTTTACACGCTTTTTTTTACACAGAACACAGCCGCAGTGTATGCTGTTTTAGGGTACATTGCAGAGCGATTCCTTTTTCAAAAAAAGATCGCATGAACAAAAAAATGGACACCGTTGCCATATAAAGTCAGTTGGGATAGTTTTGGAGCCATGCTATCAAAATATAGTGTATCTTTATTGAAGCTTTGGGAATTCTAAAAAAAAAACAAATGTAAACACGATGGGGCGCTTGTACCGACACTAAAAAGTTTTATGGATTGTAACTAACTTTATTTTACATTATTTCCAAGATTAGATTTCGAAGCCACGGTACACTTATTGCACAGTTTATTTTTCCTTTTATATTTATTCTTTACTCCAGTAAAAATATCTATGAAGTTAAAATAATCTATCCGATATACATTGAAAAAATTGATCACTTTGATGGTGTTACTAAACGTTAATTCTTGGTGGAAATACATTAATAATAATAAATCACACTTTATAGCAGCGCTTTCCAAACTATAGCAGCAAAATGTTCAGAAAGAGATTTATTTTTGCATTTTTTTCCTTTTACATATGTGCATATTTGTTATATGTGAACATATTATTGGTGATTTATAAAGATTTTGATTTGATTTAAAAATGCAGGTGTATAATATACAATGTACAATATTAAATAAATCACTTTTGATATCTAAATGGATTGCCTTCACGGTAGGGAAGCCGTGAAATGAAAAAAATTGTGAAGCACTGCTTTATAGTATATAATTTTATAATCTGATAAGGACCGGTTTCAATCAGTAATGGAGTACTTTCGTAAATAAAAGGAGGCGTAACCTTTTTATCTTAATTATCATGACGTTCAACTCATTGATTGGACAAAATCCTTTTAATGTGTTCGTAAGAAAAAACAAAAAAAACTTTTTTTTCATTATTTAAAAATATATTTAGTGATAATGAATACTACAATTAGTAAGATAAAGAACGGAAAGGTTAACACGATTAGATAAGCATGAATCTACAAAATCAATTTGACCTACGACCGAGAAGTTTTTTTTTTCATCCATGGTTGTAAATTTGAAATATAGTAATCATTATTATTTTCAAAGGACTTCTTAAAAGAAGATATTTTACGAAAACTGGTTGTTATTATGATTCAGTCACTGCATCTCTATTTTTAAAGAGAGTAGGTCTAGATCCTTCTTTTCGATGTAGGCATGATTAAATTTATTTATCTTCTTTAAGTATGTATTTTCCGTAAGTAAACATATTGATACACAAAGAAACATAAATGTGACAAGGCGACTTGCTCTTTTTTTGCTCCTAGAAGATAGGCTTCCATGAAAAAGATCCACTGAATAATTGTATTATCCATTTAATTAAAGAAAATATAACTTAACAAGGTTTACATTTTTTCTCCTGCAAGCTAAAGTAAACTGGGATATTAACATCTACATGCTACAGACATCAAATACATTTCTGTAAGGTGAGGTGTAGAATTTAGCGAAAAAACTGCCAAGGGGTACGCATGTTAAAAGGATTGGGAACCGTTGGTATAGAAGAATGGGGCTAAGGCTAGTTATCGCTCTATCTATGATTACAATTGACATAGTAAAAAAAAATCTTATTATTTGGATTATAAAGCATCAGTGGGTAACAAAAGAGACTTTCTTGTTGCCATGTATAATTATTTTTATATCGTACATTTTAACATAAAAAATACATTTAAGCATTTAAAAATAAATAAAATCAATCGATAGTCTATTCTTGAGAGCGCTAGAAAATAAATTTATAAAAAGTCTACGAGTGACGTATTCAACAAAGCTTTCTTTCATTATTTTTAGAACTACGAAAGAAACGCGTCACTTTATAAATTAGACTTTCTAAGACAAGAATAATACATAACTATAATAAAAGTTTGAATAGAATTTACATTTAAAACCGTTCAAAATGATATTTAATGATTTTTCGTTCATGTCTGAATTTGATAATAATAAAATTTTTTTTTTTGCTCAGTGAGAAATGACTGACATCACCACTGATGATTTACCTAAGGTCTGGACAAACCTTTTGTCTTGTGGGCCACATTGAAAATTCAAAATAAACCGCGGGCTGCAAGTAAAATAACATTTTTAGATATGCAATATTTGTTATCATGAAAAGAGAGTTCTAACCTAAAAATATAAGTGATTCTGAGTAACAAATAGTTTATTGACCGCATTGTGGGTCACACAAAAATACGCCTCAGGCTTCATACGACCAGCGGACTGACGTTTTCCTAGGCCTGTACTTTGTCATCTTTAATGCCAGGTGTTATTTTGTGATCAATTTTCGAAATATACGTACAATGGCTCTCAATCTTACCTAATCCGGATAAATTATGAAGGTGTGATGCTGTTCGTCAAGTCATTAGGGTTATTAGTAAAATGGATTTAAGGCCATATTGTACTTGTGGGCATGTCGAACAGGACTTTAATCACGCTGTATGGGACTACCCTGTCCAATAAGCCAAGATGACTTGATTGGAACCTAGGATACACTTCACGCACTTGAAAAAAATTGTTAATTTTTTTGGCGGTTGCCATAACCTTGATTCCTCACTAGAGCCATTAAACTCGTTTAAAACTAAGAGCTCTCAGTTTACGGATTATACCAAGGATACTTAATATCAACTTAATTTTTGTGATTGAGCTAGTCAGACTATTTCTTTTTGTTTTCCATTTTTCTCAAGTACATCAGTGCATGATAAAAAAATCAGTCCCGTACAACTCTGCTCGGCCATGAATGTGAAGGGTAGATCCTTTTTTTCTGTCGAAACATTGTAGTCAACTTGTTACCTGTTTCTAGCCTAGATACTCTAGATCAGTGATAGCCAAACGGTCGCTCGCGGTGGCATTTTCGATAGCTCGCGTAGGATATTTTATCATATTTGTAAATTTATCTCTCAATTATTGGACTCCGAAATGAACTATTTCTTTAAGCAAATTTCAAAATGTAGGCATTGTTTTGCTCTACCTACTTATTTGAATCAACGTTTTCCATTATGAAGGTGGTTAAAAGTTAATATAGAAGCAGTTTCACGGATATACATCTTGATAATTGCATTCGGATGGCAGTGACAAGGTACTCACCGAGAATTGAAGAAATTGTGAAGGAAAGTGCATGCCATTCTTTTCTCTAATTGTTTTTACTTTTACTCACACTTATTTTAAAATATTTTTCAATTATTATTTTATTTATAAATAAATAATCAAAGTACGCATTTCATGTTTTATTGGAAGTCCGATGTCCTAATTTATTTCAATAATATTATGTATGGTACGATAAAGGACGATGATAAAAAAACATAAAAAAGGAATATGTTTAAGTAGCCCACCACACAATTTCAATTTCTGAAAGTAGCTCACATGCTTATTGTGTTTGGAGACCACTGCTCTAGATAGCCAATGCTCTTGGAAATAAGAGCCGTAATACATGTAAATAATAAGTAAATCGTGTTTAAAAACACTGCACTCTCCACGTCCGCTCCTAAATAACATCCCTGATTCCTAATATTTTTTTACGATAAATTTAGTCTATTTCTCCCACTTAGTTAAACATTAAACACAATGACAAAGTTGACAATTTTAATATATATCAACATTGTTGAAAATAAGACAATCATATTTTGTTTAGAATGATGTAATTATTTTCTCACGCACAATTATTTCCAGATTTATTTCTACAGTATTCAAGAAACTAGTCATTCTTTAATGTAGAGAAAACAAACAAATCACTGTAGCGTAATAATTACTATGAGATTGGCGAATTTCAGTTGAAAAAATTTTACTTACGAAGCAAACTTTGATATAAAAAAAATGTATTTTTCGCTAACATCAGCGGAAAGTTTTAAGGACCTTTGAATTATTTTAATGAAGATATTGCTAGTTTTCTCATAAAATAAAATCACTACCTTAGACGATATCAAAGTGCCTTGTCATTTTCGCATTTTGGAAATTTTGCTTAATTGCTTACGTTATTTATATTTTGTTGGTCGGAGGGTGGATTTCCGTAGTAAAATCGTTACGCTCTAGAACTTTCGTGCCACTCAAGCGTTTAAATCCCAGAATAGTAAAGATTATTTTTCGTATATCCGTTTAATGTTTTAAATCCAAATAAACACCCAGAAACATATGAGCAGATATTCTTTTTCTTGAGTCGTATTCCTCACTGGTGAGGGCCGTGGCCTCCGCCTATCGCAACAACTCCGTTTTCCTTGACAATCCTTCGCCACTCGCTTCTGCCTTTCTCTGCTCTGAGAGCCATCGGTAAGGAAAGACCCGTGGCGTCCTTTACCTGGCCACTCCAGCGAGTTCAAACCCTTCCTCGTGACGGCGTGCCTATCAAGATTGCCTGTAGGCTTGCGGGCGATGTGACCAAGAAAGCCGAGTAGGCGTTTCCTTATATACGACCGAGAGTCCATCTTGGATTTGTACCTCGTTCAGGATAGATGCGTTTGTGCGTTTTCTCGTCCATGGTATTCGAAGCATCCTCCCCTAGCACCTAAATAAACACATATAGTGAGTTTCACGTATTTTTCTTCCTTATTCTTATATCCCTATCATAATGTCTCGAAGAATAAGTGAATGATTAAACCAGTTCTCGTAATAAGCAGCATATTTAAATGTTCCATCAATTATCCACATGCTGAATATTATGAGCAAACATGGTTGAAAAGTTTCTTCACTACGCACTGTTGTCAACAAAAAACTTTTCGCAAAACGCAACAACTTCATGTTTGGAGTATATTAATTCAATAGCGTTATTGCTATAAATAATTGTGAGCTAAAAGTGGTATTGAGATGAACATCTGAACACTTTTTTTCAATTTTTTAAGAAGTCTGACCAAAAAATTAGTCTAGTTGTAACACTTTGTGAACCCTTGTTATGAATTCATGACAATCAAACTATTATATTTACTCGATTGAGTTGTTGTACATTTTTATTTTGCTGAAATTACGCTGCTGCTTGGCTTGTAGTCGAGTGGTGAACAATTTTTCAATCGATTTATGAATCTGCGATCGAAGGCATGGATGTCTATATTCCCCCCAGCCCATCTGATCCTAAAAACTAAGCATAGAGATAGCGATTAACAACCTATTCGTATAACTAACACTGTCTTAACCCCATAAATATATTATTACTTTTTACAAACAAAAATAAGGTTAAGTGACTGAATCACAACCAGGTCTTGTTGAAAAACTTATGTTGACTTGCTCCATTCTGACTTCGATTCCGCAGCTCTGGTTAAAATACATAAATGTTATTTTTTAAGTAATTTGTAATTATACAGAATTAATAAAACCAACATGCTTATTTTTGTATAATATTAAAACTTCTAGCTCTCTGGTCGATATACTTGGCTTGACAGTTATTGTACTTTTGTGTACTGATTTAGGTTTTATAGAATTGAACAAAATTTTGCTTAGCTATCTGCAGATTACAACGGCAAGAAATACAATGAGATTAAAAAAAATACATAGATCATTGCAAACTTTATGAAAGACAAAAATTGAATTCATGGAAAACTATGTCATCAATTTTTTTGTCTTAATGCGTCACGTGTAAAAAATTTCAATGATGTACGTCACACAATACGTTGAATTAAATATAATTACATTAATGACTCATAAATAGTAGCTTTTTCTGGGATATTCTATACAAATATTATACGAGCGTGATCGCCGAAAAATGCCCGTTTGTGGTCGATAATGTTGGCTCATGTTGATAAACAAAGTATTTTAAAAGTCGTTAATTCGTTTATTCATTAAATAAAATAATAACGTACAACAAAAAAGCGCATAGACGCCATAGACTGATTTCAGCCGTGATAAATTCTTGATTCAGTTTTTATTAACGATTGTCTTCGTTTTCTTGCAGTGGTACGTAACATTTGATGACAATTTAATAAATGAATTTGACGATAAATGTATTGAAATTTATATTATTGCTGCATATTTTTTTCCCATTGATGCCACATTTTAACGGAACTACATTGAAAAATATAGACAGATTCGCTGTAGAAATCAAAATTACCAACATTTTACGGTTAAATAAGACAATATATATATATTTTTTTTTAAATAAAACACAATTCGTTTCTACGACTTCCACATGTTTATAATGATCAGGACTGGTTTCGTCATCATAGTACAAACAAATTGTGTTTTATTTTTTTAAATATAATGCCTTTCTACCAAGAATTGACAGTAAGCACCTTAAAGTGAAAATATTTTTAATTGAAAAAACAATCACGTGTCATAGATAGGTTCTTATGAGTATTTAAAAATGTTTGATTAATTGAACTTGTACAAATTCACTAAATACTTTATTTCCTCGGACACTAAAAGGTAATTTTAAAAAAATCTTTGTGGCAATTTAAACATTTTTTAACTTATCTATATATATAAATAAGTTAAAAAAAGATTTGTTTGTTTGTTTGTCCTCTATCCATTCCTTTACCATTTATCCGATTTCGATCAAACTTTGGTGAGTTGTTGTGCGCACGCCCATGAAGGTTTCTTAAAGAAAAAAAATTTAAATCTAAAATCCAAAAAAAAAATCAAAATACGTACAACGTACGACAAAAAAAAACAAAAAATATTGTGTATCGGGCTTGGTCCGTGGACCTTTTGTGGATCGTGGGGCGGGCTCGGGCGGGTAAAGACAATTCAGATTCGGGCTCGGGCTGGGCCCGGCTAAGAAATTCAAATTTAAGAATAAAATAAGAATAAATCGGTCTTTTTTCGGAATGAGAAAAATAAATCTGGGCTTCGGGTCGGGTTTGGGTAACAAGTGCGATATTGAGACTCGGGCCCGGGCCTGAAGATGACGGGCCCGGACCGGGTAATTTTAAGAAATTTCGGCCCGTGCAGACCTCCAATCCAAAAGTACTTCAATAAACAGAATTAAAACACAAAACCCTTTCTTTGTTTGAGTGGCATTGCATCGTATGCCGGGTACTCACTAATCATTTAATAAATTTATTCATAAACAATATTTCATTCTAACAGACTATCTGAGAAATACAGAGATTAACAAAAGCTTCGATTATCCGTCCTTATGAAGAGGATAAGGGCCCAGGGTAATCCGGAATATTTTTTTTTCATCTTAAAATTACTCTACAACTTAAAAAGTATTTCACGAATAATAGAATTCTTGCGATTTCATATTTAAAACTAAGAAAAACAATGAACGCAAAGCCTCTCAGTGAAAATGTGAGATCCAAGGCATTAGATTTCTTAAGAACCCCATTTAAAATATTTGAACTCTCTCACTTAAATAAATAAACATATTTTAATACTATTATAAAAGTAATTTATTTATATTAGATATAAGTTTCTAAAGTCAGTTGCTCCTTCTGCTCTCTGTATGTGTCTGCGTTTATGTTTGTTTTAATGACATTAACGTAGTAAAATTAATTGAGATATTGATATGTTTGCTCTTTTCTTTACAAGCATACTGTATTTAATAACTAGTGTGTTGTGTTTTTCCATCACTGATATTTTTTTCTTTTATGTTGAAACACAACTAACAGATGTCGTGGTTAACACATTTAATGCGATATATATTATAATAAAATTAAGCAATTTCATGTTATCAACACGAAAATATTTGTTCACGGTCGAAAACTTGATCAAATTTACTGTTCATCAATAATTACATTATTGGTCCGATAAAACATCGCATGGATATTAAGTTACAAGTTTACATGCCAATGACTTTGTGTTCAGAATTTTTACGTCAAATAAATGAATCTCCGAGCGCTGATTCACTTAATTTTTAAGCACAGGTTCTGTGCATTGATATTGTATGTAGAACATTTGAAAACGTACTTGTTACTGAAGAAGATGATGCTAAGCGAATATTTGTATTATCTAAGGCAGCGGTCTCCAACTTTGTTTGATTTACGTACCCCTTGGTAGCCATTTCCGAAAAATTATAACCCTAGTATAACAAAAAAAAAATATTTATTTTAGTTGCTGTTATTTCAAATTTTGAGTGTTTGAACAAGGTAGGCGTAATAAATAGGCTCTGCTTCGTGAAGATTTGTAATAAAGGGCTGATTTATACTAGGAGAAATAAAATATGACGTATTCTGACTTAATGACAATGGAAGATAATAAAAACACATCCCAGAAAAATGATTACTATTTATTACTCTTATTAATTTTTTTGGGATTTTTGTTAAAGATGTATGCAATAGAATTTATTGTTGTTCCATTTTTTAAAATGTATTCAGTATAATTCTACTTTAAATACCAATGAGAAAAAGTGCAAGAAAATCAACTCTTTGGTACATTTTAAAAATATTTGTAGAATCGTTGTATTCAATAAATTGAAAATTCCGTCTGAATCACATTCTTAAAAATACTTTGTTCTACGATTTTGTCTCAGACATCAAATCTCGATAACCTACAATAAACCTTAATCTAGTCACGGCGTAAAGCAAATAAAAGCATTTGAAAAACAGGTGTCAACTCTTTGCTAGACAGGTTTGAAATCTTTACTATTTCCATTTCAATAAAAATGCAATAGTGTAAACAAATATTTTGAGATTAATAGAGAAAAAAATTATTTCGATGTTTCTGTGGAAAAATAGAATCCGGCTTACACTACCACCTTGAGTAAAACATACTATTTTTACAAAACTGATTTTCTTCTTATTCAAATCTAATATTTAGTAAATTAAAAATGTATACGTATATGTTGGTGAAGTTGTAGTTAAGATACCGCGATACAATACCGGTATCCCTCTCAATTATTCAATCCAGTAATTCTGGGATTGATATTAACACAATCCCGGGATTTTAGGATTCACTGTAATATATCAAATTAAAACTTCCAGACTAAAAACAATGTGTGCCTGGGTTTGTTCATGTAATTATATATAATTAATTTAAATGTATTGTGGTCTCCCTCCTTCTCATTTTTCAAAACAGTCATTCTTAACCAATTTGAAATGGAAAACAAATTTGAACTGCTTCTTAAATGGATGAAGGAGAATATTTTAAGGCCCAATTGAAAGACATGAGCTCTTTTTGGATACCATCATAACACCTAACATAGTAATGCAACAAATAATCATTATGTTTTTTTTTAAACTTTTTTCTCTTACTGTATGATCAACAAAAAAACCATTCCAAAATGCCCAAAAAAATATGAATTCATATATACATTCCAATTGAAGCAATAATTGACACAAATTAAATTTTAAATGTACAATTTAGCACTTGAAATTAGACTCAATGACCAATGATTGAGAAATTCTGAATCCCGTAGTCCCGGCATCATAAAAAGGGTTCGGGATTGGATGCCCCAGTTGTAATGGCAGCTTATCTTTCAGTACCTAAAATTTTCTGTTCGAAGTTTATTAAAATTGTCGAAATTATTTGTCCTTTGACAAATTTATGCAAATAGAGTGCTTGAATAAATGGCTGGACGTCATCAAGTTTGGTTTATTTATTGCACACCGAGGCAGTGAGTTGATAGTTGTTGAAAATAACGTACTTGGCTAAGAAACGATGTTTCTCATTTGTTCAAAACGATTTTAATTAAATGTTAAATATATTATGTTCTATTTTTACGATTACAATAATTGTTCTGGGTGTTAATAATCGGCGCCTGTCAGTAGTTAGATCTTATCTCCCGTTTTTTGAGCCAAAACAATGAAATTTTTGGCACCGTTTCAAAAATGGGTGTGCCACATTTTGCGATAGATGTTACATGTGTATTATTTTATTAGCGTGAAAGTTCTTATTGATATTAATTGGCTTTATATGATATTAATCAAGTATTTTTATGCAAAAAAACGCTGGTGATTTTAGTGTAAATGAATAATGTAAAAGAAAAATGGTAGAGAAGGGTACCATTCAATTTCAAAAGCATACTTTTTGCACTTTGATTTCTAATTCTTTTCTTTCGTTTTATTTCCTGTGATATAATGCAATAACATACAACATATCCTCACACCATAACATTACAAACATAATGTAAACTTTTTCTGTTAATTTACTTACAATTATTGGGTCAGTAAATATTTCAATTTTTGGTCAGTAAGAAATAGCAAATTATCAGTAATTAATCAAAATGATCAGTTATTAAATTAAAGGGTCAGATATTTATATAACACGGTCATTTTTTTAATTAAACCTAACATAATCTAACTTTTATTTATTTGGCAATTATTTACTAACCAAAAATAATAGTAACATTTATGGAATTAGTTACTGACCAAAAAAACTAAACTAATTCGATAAATGGTCAGCAAGAAATAATAAATGGTCAGTTACTAATTATGTTTGGTTAGTAAATAATTTCCAAATAAATAAAATTTAGGTTGAGTTAGGTTTAATTCAATAACTGATCATTTTCATTAATTACTGATCAATTACTGTTTCTTACTGACCAAAAATTGAAATCTTTACTGACCGAATAAATGTAATATTAATCGCATGATACAATAGTACTGTAGTTTGACTTTTGGTACGTACGAATAAAAGATTTGTGATAAATAATTAACGATCCTTTTTCCTTAGAGATTTCTCTTTGATTGTTGAAAATGATCATGTCTGGTTGAAGATTGGGAGATATAAACTGTTGAAATAGAGAAAGTGAAAATTGCGGATGGGCCTACGGAGAATCTTATAGATTATTGTGCTAATCGTGGTAGCATTGGTAAATTGTCTGCCATGAAAACGATTTAACACCTGTGCTTGGGTCTTTATATAAACCAACCCATAAATTTTGATACATCAAGTTTAAAACCATAATTACAATTCGAAGTAAAATGATAAATTTTTTTGGCAGATGGAGTTTTAACCCTTAATATGTGTCTACGAAACTTAAGTCCTAAATAAGTCCTTAACTCCTAAATAAGAAATCTTTTGCCCTGCTTTCAGTCTATCAAAACAACATTTTATAACAAAAATTACACGATATAATCTATAATATACTGGAAAACCAATAAAAATTATTTATTGACTTTATATGATAGTTTTTACTACAGAAAAAATATTATACAAGCACAGTGATATTAAAACTAATATTTGTTTTATGTTTCGTGTCTTATGAAGGATTTTCATATTTTATTTGCAGAAAGCTCGATTGGCTAGGATCAGAATCGCTAAGGCTTCGTCGGGTGCTGCCTTTGTCTCCAAAAAGAAGGCCGCAGAAGCAAGACTCGCTGCCCAGGAGTCAGGGATTGAGCTGGACGAAGGTGGTAGAGAAGAAGACATCTTCGAACTGCAGCATCACCATCTGCTTAGATGTCTTGAAAAGACTACTGTAAGCGCTTATTCCTACGCACTCTTTTTATACCTAATTTAATTCGATCAACATCAAATTATTTCTCAATGTGACTAATCGATTTTAAATCGTTTTAGTTTTTATATTTATACGAAAACCCGCGGGAAATAAACATTAAATATTTATACATAATTAAAATAGTGTAGTTCTATTAAGTATGTTTTTTTATATTATGTTGTCCAACTTAAATATATTTTTTTGATGGTCGAGAAGATTAGCGTCATATCTACTGAAGTATATCTGTATCTGTAATTTTCAATTGTGTGCGTAAAACAGACATTATCTGGCTATATATAAACACAGGCGCTTCCACGCACGATAGGGTGGTTTGTGTGATTTAAAACGAGAACGTTACACAAACTCTTTTATGCATTAAAGCAATGCTCCTCAACCTTTTCTCACCCACGGCACATGTAAGCACTCATTATAATTTCGCGTCACACCACAAGCAAAAATATGTAAATTTCATAATCTAAATTTATTTCATTACTTTTATAATGGATTTAAAATAGCATATATGTAATATATTTTTTAACACTAATCAATTAAGCCATTTCACCTATTTCCAAGTGTTTCTTATCCACTTTAAAGTTTAGTGATGAAACACTTTTTATATGAATTTTCAAATAACAAAGAAAAAACTACTTTTGAAAATTACAGATCATGAAAAACACATTTGATAAAAATTAACAACATATAAATAAACAAATCGTATTTGTTGCCTGAGCTTTTGCCGATTTCAGTTATATCTTAGTAACCAGATGGCTTTATTTTTTACTGAAACTACAATTTTCTCTTTTTTATCATTTTGGACGTATCGAACCGCGTCGCATCTAGGACCTAGGACTGCATTAAAGCACACAAACCACCGCATGACGCGTGAAAGCTCCTGTGTAAAAAGCCGTCAATTACTTGGATTAGGTGTATAATATATAATTACATCGAATTATAATTGTGTTTGATTGATATCATTGAAACTGAATCTTTTATCAGATGTTTGGATCGATATACGATTTAATGACTATTTTTGTATTCGTAGTTTATTTTTAACATTTGTGAATAGTTTTCATTAAAAAAATATTCTGAAAATAAGAAATGTACGAAAACTCGACCAATTATAGATATTGAACAACAATGGAAAATTATTTTTATTTTTTTACCGGAGGTAAAGACATACAAATAAAAAATAAGTTATAAAACTGGTAAATTGAATTTAATTAAAAAAAAAATACAAAATATCGGTCATCTTATTGGTATATAATCATGTTCTGACCTTTAGATTACACAATATTATGATAAATTATAGTTACAAGAGAAATCATCCTCACATCCTCAATCATCCTCAATGTACTGCAGGATGAAGCTCTTCCAGAGTTGCTGTTACACAATTCTACACAGAAAATCGAGATATCTAGTTGCTTCGTAACTTTTTTAAGCGACGGAGCTGAGAGTACAGATATAGAGACTGCGTCAGTAGGCATGGCGCTAATTTTTTTCAGAAACCACGGTTTAAGACGTATCAATTTTTATTCTGCGTAGGACGATCAAATTTACCCTTGATCGGGTGGTCGTACGTCACTGATTTTTAATAGACGTGAGTTTTACTATTTTCTCTTGTGAAATCATAACAATTACTATAATATTTTACTTTCTAATCGATTGCTGCTTATTGTAATCATTTTTTCTTTATTTTTTTCGTTTATATATAATAATATATCATATAATTAAATAACATCAACTACGAAACCATAGTTCAATTAATCGAATTTAGAAACTAGAATATCAAAATTACGTATAAAATAATTTTTAATAATTGCAACGTAATAAATACACATTTTTTTTATTTGAAATCATTTTGAATAATCAACATTTTTGATATTTGTACAGTAGACATTTGATCTATCGTTTTTAAAGGGACCTAATAAACTAATCAACAAAATCGGAAAAATAAACTATGAAAAAGGGAGAAACGAATATTCCTAGTCACTTGTAAACTAAACGTATTCACATTCACAAAACACAAAACATTTTTTTAAACATATTCAGTCTTTGATAATTGTGGATTGTTTTTCATTTCATATTTTTCAAGGTTTTATATCCCAGTAATTCCGCAAAAAACGATCAATCCATTACAATACGGTAAACTAGAAAACAAAAAAAACGACGAATAGAAGAACGATCAATTTCATAATTTTGGTGATTTTATGTGAGTATTTTTGGGGCCTGACTGAATGAAATATGCGATCGAGGAAACGATAAATCGAAGAATGATAGATCGGGACTCTATTGTATATATATATATATAAAATGTTTGTAATATTAACTGAATCGTACATATTCTAACTAACTATATGTGCAATAAGTGCTCTAAGAATAAAAAAAAATCATTATTTTTAAATTCGATAAAATTTAATGGGCATTAAGAATATTGCGATGTAATCTAATTAATAGCATAAATACATGTTAAAGCATCTATTTATTTTTGTTTGAGTGTTTCTGCCCCAAACTGTGCTACATTGAATGAATAATTCAGCATACAATTCTGATAATTATTATTTTGTATTTTTTGTCAATTTTTTTAAACTATCACTAAGTGAAGGAGGGTTATTTTCAAACATGTAACGAATAATGTTCGGATGCTAAAGAAAACAAGAAAATGTTGAATCGAAATGGTTTCAAATAAAAACAATATTAATACATTCGATACGCATGTAGTCAAAGCAAAAGATAATTATAAATTCATTATTAATGTCTTTTTTTACTGTGAATTTGATCACCATTTTTTAAATATTTCAAATATCAACAAAAGGCTGCATTGTGAAATAACTGTCATTTTTTTTTGCCAATTATGAATAGTTTTTCCTGTGCAATAAATAATATATTAATTTAATTTGCTCAAGTCACTTTTTCAGTCAGTGTCATTAAATATTTTTTTTTCTTCAAATAAACCAATTAAAAATATGAAGAATATATTTTATATACGCAATAAAAACTATATTTGGTTTTGAATAATACTAGGTTCACTTGTCAAACTATATTTTATTATATAGTATATCGTCGTCGACCGTCATTGGTTAATTATATAACTTAATAAAATTCATAAAATATTATTACAATAAATAAAATTCGAAACACATGTTTAATATTCTTATGTTGTTTCTAATTTCTATTCATTATTTTTTGTTTACCTTTCTTCTTTTTTAATTATTTTTCTTAATTTTTATTTCACTATGAGATTCATTGTACTGCACATCATCATTCATCATAGAAAATTTAATAATTATTAATGAAATATGCTACGAAAGTAAAAGTGACAAGCGTCAAAATAAGTAATTAAATAAAAATATTTAATAAAGCTATATTAAATAAATGTTTAAAAATCAGAATTTAAAGTTAAAATGAAGTTGTTTTTATATTCAAATGATACTAACTTATGATAGATATTCATCACATAGATTGAAAAAGAGAATTTTATTTTATTTGAAGGGGTATTCATGAATCATTTTTTAATCATAACGATTTTTTTTATATGCGGTATTTGAGAAAATCATTTTAGTTCATTATAAGAAAGTTATGAGTTTTATTTCGAAAATAATAATTGTTTTGTTACTTAAAATTATGTAAAAGAGAATCTTATTTAAAAAAGTTTTCACTGGGCAAAGTTGAAAATCACTGTTAACCTTTATTCACAATGCGTTTTATTTTTTATTATTAAAATTTGTATTTTTCGATTAAATAAAATAGATTTTATGTTACTTACAAAAAAAATATATAATTTGTAAAATATTTATTATATTGCGAGTAAACGTATAAACAAATGATAGTTTTGCAAATTCGGCTTGTTTAATCTTATTAAAAATCAATCCAACGGCATAAACAACCAATAATATATGCTACAGTAAGAGTAGGGATTAAAAATGATTTAATGAAATGAAGTCACTTTTGCTTTCAGAGCAAACAAAGTAGTTTATTAAAAACTGCATGACTTAAGCCATTCATTCTAAAAAATCACATTATTATCTTTTGGTCTATACAGGATTATCAGAGGCCAGAACCCTTTAAGGTAAGGGTGATTTTTCCCGCGTGTGTGTTTGTGCGTGTGCGTGTATGTGTATTATTTTTGTACCTGTGCGTATCGTAACAAAATAATAATATTCATTAACGACTATTAGTGTTGAACTATACTGATTAATTTGTGATATTGAGAATAAAAAACTCTTTCACAAACTTTATAACTGAAAAAATCAACGATATCATTTCCGAAATAAGAATTTGGTTTTATAAATTAATTTAATACTTATTATACAAAAATACATAACGCAGACTGGCATTTCAACTGTCAGTTCTGTGTTTTAATTTAATATGATATGAATAATTTTGTAGTGAGCGCCCGCTAAAACAAACGAAGTCTTAACTATACACCTGTCAGTTATGTTCTGTCTTTAGGCAAGAAATCACAAATCTATAAAAATAACAGAATCTTTATCATGGATTTAAAAGCTATTTTAACTGTGAAGCTGAATTATATCGACGATGTTTTGGCCAATTGATGTAACCCTGAAAATTGAAATAGTTCAGGAGAAACTGTTTTATTTTAAACGTTATACGGTGAGTTACGTTATGAATCTTTGAAATTCACTGCTGTAAATTTTCATGATTACAGATACGGAATTATATGTAGGGAGTGGAGTGTTGATATAATACTGGCTTAAATCAAGTGGCCGATTCATAATTTTGTTTCTCTTCCATGAAGTAGTGAATTTATTTTTTAAAATTTACATCATTTGGCCGAGACCTTCTCTGTCGTTTTTAAAATGAGATCCCATCATTAACTCAAATTCGTATTTTTTGAAGATTACATCAATTGGCCAAAATACTATCGATTATCTTACATTAAAGGGATAATTGAGTTGGCTCATTCTGCCATCTCAAAAAGAATATACTTCTTCATAATCTTATAATACATCGTATAGTTGATGAATACATTCACAATGCTCTCAGTTCTGTTAAAAATATGATAATATTATAAAAAAATAAACTATGTTATGAAAAAACGTTTCATTGTCAGTTTAGTTCAACAAAATAATATTTAATTACTTCATTGTTTGTGAATTATTAGCCATCTGTGATATTCAAAATGGCATTGAGTTCATTCGTATTATACAACTTATAATAATGAAACGTTATCAAAAATGTGTGATACTTCGGATTTACAATAGAAAAAGGAGGGAAAGATAAAGAAAATTACGGAAATATTGATAACATTTGTGTTTTAAAATATTTTATATTACCAAAAATACGTTAGTCGAGTGATATAATTAAATATAATAAGCCCCATTACTCACTACGTCATAAACCAACGTAAAAGCACTGATTTTTTAGGTTTATTCAGTTATTTTATTGCACACGTAAAAAAACTAGCGTTTCCCAATTTGAAAAATTCAAATTCATTGGAATTTTGCCATTACACTTTTAATTTTTATTAAAGCAATAAGAATATATGTTCTTTTCACTTTTAAGGTGTTAACTGTCAGTTCTTGGTGGAAAGACATTATATTTTAGAGCGAAACCGGTCCTGATCATTATAAATATGTGGAAGTAGTACAAATGAATTGTGTTTTATTTTTTTAAAATACATGTTCTTTTGTTTAAACATGCTGCTTTCAAAACGAGCGATACTTAATATAAACAAAATTAGCTCACTGTGTTACTTATTTAAATATTCCATTAAATTTTCACTTTTATTCCAATAATAATTTTGTATTAATACAGTATTGTTTGATTATTTTGAGTAAAACAAGACTATACATTTCAAATGTGTATCACCATCCTGAAGCCTGACAGAAGTGTATTTAAGATACTTAAAAAAACTTATTGAAATTCGTGAGAGTTAAAAATAAAAATTGCACAGTTTTTTTTCGATTTCTATTTTTTTTTTAAGATCCTAGTGTGGTTCCGTGTCGGCTATGTGTGTACTCGGATATCGTATTGTTGAATTATACAAATAAAACTTGGGAAACGCTTTTATTATGATTATTGTTCGTTTTTTTAATTTCTGTTGATGACGTATCCGTTTTTAAATTGTTTTTTTTTTTTTTTGTTTACCTACATAGTAAGTCGGTATTGTGAAAATTTATGAATATCAAAATTTAAAAAATATTCCTGAGTGTTTGTTTTTGTAACTGTTTCTGAGGCCAAATACTGTGATGACTACCAATTGTGACGAGATTTCCGATTCCAGGACATTCCACTGCTGGGGGTGAGATTATGAATCCAACTAATTACACAGCTATTTGGAAAAAGCATTTCACTCCTCGATTTAGGCACAATCAAAGCAACGTCCTACCATTTTCACAACGACAAGTGTTTTAATCAGAAGCTACATTCATCTATTTTTATTCATTGCATTATTAATAAGCGATTATCAAATTACAAAAAATGTAAAATTTAACATGCCATCTTTACATAATTTTCATAAATTATTTTTTTTATACCATAGCACATACTATACATTATTGTATAAATCAATACATTCTCATTCAAAGTAAGCCGTTTTGAAATTGATCAGGTATTTAAAATTAAATATCCACTAAATCAAGATTTATTCTACGACATTAAATATACATTTTTAACGACATACAATTAATTTATACATGCGTTTTCATAAAAACAATGTCATTGCAAAAATAATCAAGCACTTGAAATTAAATCATCCATACAGCAATTTTTCATCAAAGCAAAAAAATTTGTGATATTTATTATTTTTAAGTTAAAAAAGCTTAATTTATCGTTATTATTATAAAGTCATTATTCAGTTAATTAGGCAATAAAAATACACATATTTTCATTAGCAACTCATATTTTTTACAGTAATTATTTCAATACAAAGCATTTTTGAATAATGTAATCATGAAAATGCTCAATATTTTGAAAAAAAAATGTTTTGCTAAATATATATAATCATTTATTATTAAAAAAAGACTTATAGAAAGAGTATTAATTCCAACAACAATAATACGAATTTAAAATATATTGTTAATGCTGTGTACGTTATAATTTTTAGTATTGCTTATAAAATATGAAACAAAATAGATGTTATCATATTCTTTTAAATAAAAAATTCCGTATAGTGCTTTTTCATTTTTCTGAAGGCAATAATAAAATCTAATCAAATATTTTCCCTGAGAATTAGTATAAAAGCTTCTAGGTGATTTTTTATGATTATTTCTTTAAAATAAAAATCAATGTGAAAATTCTATGACTTGACATTTTGAAACAGTGGTAGAAAATTGATTACACAGAAATATCACAAGATAAAGATAACAACGTTATCCAACTTTCAGGAACTGATTATCACGAATAGGAAAAGCTTTCATAGGTCACTAGATTCATTGGTAATAAATCGTCCTAAAGATGTTGCAAATGATTAAAAAGTATTTAAAGTTGAACGAATTTGGCATGGAAATAAAAACTTGATTCAATTTTTAGATCAAATATTTGTATGTTTTATTTCCGACATCTTTCATTGGTCAAAAATAAATTTTGTTTGAGTGTTAATCAATCTTAGAAACACTTAAATTCAGACAAGCTGCAAGCGTTTCTTTACTTTAAGATAAATATTAATTCAAAATCAATTATCGGGTGAATGAATTAGAATCTTTAATCATCTACTAGCGGTTAGCTATAATTGTCTGTATATAATACATTAACACAACACATAAACATACAAAATATTTACATAATATTAAAGATGAAATATTTTTTAAACAATATTTGGAAATGATGCCTTAAAGAGCTCGATTGAGACAAAATGGCGTTAATGTTACATCGTTTATTTGATTAAAGTCTATATTTAATTCAATCATAACCGATTTCTTATGAAAAAATTTAAAAAAAGGTTATTTATTTTAAAAAAAAGTAAAGAATCAATATATCGATGACCTAGTGCGTATAAGTAATAAGTAAAAATAATAAATTCTACTAGGTGTTCTCAAAAATATTACTAATAAAAAGAAAAACTAGTTGAAACATTCAGTGTTTACCATTGTCTCTATTAAAAGTTAAAATAATCGTTTTGTACTGCTAACGATAAGCCACCAAAATATTATATTTGAATATGATTGATTTCGGTACGTATATTCAGGCCTAAAATAATAAATAAATACGATTTGTTTGACACAGAATAAATACAACAGGAACTTTTTTTTACGAATTGAGTGCTTATAAAAAATGAGCTAGTAGAAAAATGCTGTCGAAATCGAGCTCTGAAATGCATTTCCAAAGAGTTTCAATGTTTGTCTCGGTGTTTTATCGTTATGTTTGTGAATATATTTTATGAAATGGTATAGACTTGTCTCCCCCAAAACCCCCGATTATATAAATACATAAACTATATCGTGTATATATAATACATACACATAAAAAATACACAATCGATGTATTAAATAGTAATCTATATATAATGCATGTATTTAAAATATCTTCGAAATTTATGGGATAAGATAATTTTTAATTATCGTATTTCAACAACATTTAAATTCACCAGTAAAATAACAATGAATCATGGCATTATAATTTTAATATTATCCTATATAAAACGTTTTTCAAAATACAAATAATTCATTAATTAATCATGGGTACAGCAATGCAATATTTTATTTAGTGTGAGATAAGACGCACAATATAAAACGAAGGTTTGTTATACTTTAAAATAATACTAGTCTACTTAATGGCTGTATTGATGTGAAAATGCCACATTTCCTCGACGGTGGTGGGTGATGAATAGTAAGCAAGCAACTCGTAAAAAGTGCAGCTTGTTTTTATTACCCCGATAGAGATGTCACACACACGCGGCGACGCAAGCAGTTACAGCAGGACAATTTGTATGATTCTATCATCATTTGGTATTTCCCATAGATGTATCACGTTAGACTTCCCCCCATTTTAGTATTGGACTGCCAATAATGATATGGTATATTTTTTCGGTGTGTCAGTGTGTATGTGCATATAGATGTTTGATGTTGACTGTTACAATGGTGTGTTTAGTTAATCATTAATCTACTTACCATTTGTCTGTTTTAGCATTGAACTTGTTTTTTTGTTTGCTTTTTAAATCGGTTAATTAATCATCTATGTTTTATTATTTGATCTTGTGTTATTTTGTTATATCTGTCTTAATCACTAAGATTATTAAATGTGATATCTAACTAATGAAAATTATTAAAGATATATATTAAAAATATACATAAAAAATATCGGAGGCATACAGGAAAGATAATTATTCGTGTATGTATAGAAAAACTAGTCAGGGTGCGGCTAAATTAATATATTTTTTTAATCAAATTTATTTTTCTGTAATCCATACATAATATATACAGTTTTACACGTTGTAGTCTCAAGAAAATAATTTTAGATTTATGAACAAATAAATTACAGAATTTGTTGAACTAAAAAGCTCATATTTTTCATATTAGTCGCAAATCTGTTCAATAAATAAATAAATGTAGTTTTCACATTATATTTGAGAATATATAATATTCATTTCTCAGCTGTAATTATTAATACTATATGTTTAGGTGTTTTTTTTTACTTTTACGATTCATTAAAATTGGAAGAACATTATTTTAATTGCAATGCTTACTAAAATAAATGCAATTTTCACTTAAAAGTCATTCACGATATCTCATAATATATAATACAACATATAAAAGTATAGCGCCTTTGTACTAATATGTTTTGCTAGTGTAAATTACATAGCTGTATTATTCGGCAAAAATTAAAAAAGGGAAGGGCTTAAAAGTATTTTTTTTATTAAAATTATTCCATAAAAATGAGGGGTAGCCAATAAAAAATAGAGGACATTTATAAAATAAAACCATGAAAATTTTTACTGCGATTCTAGGACCGAGAGTTTGTTGAGTTGGATAACCCTTATAATGGCGCACCAAAAAGACCTGGTAGTCCTTCTCCAATGGCAAGTCCAGCTCATTCCAGCCACAGTAGAGGTGGTTTGCTCCAAGCATGCTGCGGAAGATGCTGCCCGCAGAGATATCAGGTAATTCGTTATCAGTAATCGATATCAAGATTACTTTTATTTTGTCTAAATTATCGGGGTTCAAACATGCTTCCTAGAGAAAATTTTGGAAAAAGATTATTGGTTACTTAAAAAAAAGTACATTTTTAACAAATTAACAAAATGTCTGCGTTACAGATTTTTAAATACCTAGATAAATTATATGTCTTTTTTAATTTTTAATTTACATTTTTTTGTGATATTTTGAAATTAAAATAACAAAGATTCTGATTCTGAGGTATTTTGCTATTGATTTGCAGTGTACTGACGAACAAACTCTTGAATAAAGTAAGCAATCAATTCAAAGAAAAACGTTTGAATAACTTTTATTTTTTTATACTATAAATGGTTTTTCGTTGTAAAGCAATGGCAAGTTTGAATTGCTGTACATGTGTGCAAGAGATTTTCGAACGAGAAAATGTGAAACCAAAATTTTTATTCAAAATTTCAAAAACACGTTGGCTAAAAAAATGATATTTGTTATTCTACGAAGTAAATGATTGATTTTAATCACGTACGTATTGTTATTGATTATTTCAGAAATTGTTTGTGATAACTTCATTTGCTTTTTATCTTATTCAATTGATTAAAAATTATTTAACGCTACTAAAGTTTGTTCAATATAGAAAACAGAAGCAATAGTTTTAGCAGATCTCTAATAAAACCATTGTCGCTTCAGTAACAATGGTATTAAAATTCTTGTTTCCATTTTTTTTTTGACTAATGGATTTTAGTTATCATCTCTCTCCAAAGTAGCAACATAAATAAAATATCATAAAATACCGAACAAAATATACTATTGGTGATAAAGTTGAAACACTTAGAATCAATCAATTGGCGATTGTATTTATATTTCCGACAAAATTTTTTTGCGAGCTTAAAAGTAGTCGAAATAATAGCTTTAGAAATAATTAAAAAAAAAATGTTTGTCGGAAACAGAAAAAACGCCTTCCATTTCACGATCGTAAATCTAACAATCATACAACAAAATACATCGATGCATTTTAGACGTAAACAAAACAATACAGAAAAAAATTCATGCATAAAGTTTTACATGTTAGCCTGGTTTTTTTTCCTTCCAAAGAAAACATGATGCAAAGACGTTATATTACTTTTTGATTATCGTTTGAATAAATAATTGCCTTTTTTTGTATTCTAGATTCATGAAAGTCTTTAGATGAGAAAAAAATGATCGCAGAACGTAGTGATAGATAAAAAAATAATTTGCATATTCAAACACAATAATTCTATTGATAAAATATGTTTATGTTTATGTCATATTATACTAAAAGACATAAGTATATTTGTATCGACATTTACGATCTTCTCATATTTATCATAATAATATTAAATTAATAAACTTTAAATTATACGTCTATGCATTACATTGACAGAGCTTTTTGTCTATATTAGAATAAAGTCTGAATTAATTTACGAAATAATAACGCAGCGTTTGTAAGTTGTATTTATTTATTTTTATAATTATGCGTATGTGATTATTTAATTATTTTAAAGTGTACTTAATATCGTTTTTGATAATTATTAATCTATATTTATATATAGCAATTATAAATAAAATATGTATAGATCACAAGGCTCTGTTTAATAGATTCATATAGTCGACAAGGAAAAATACATTTTTATAGATCATTAATGACTTTTCTTCTAGATACTAGATCCTAGCACGCTCTATTAGATATTAGAATAGTATAGTTTCAATAAATATTAACATTTTTATGTCTCCTTAAATCAGCTAATTTTTTATGTGCATTTAATAGAAAAAAAATCTGCACAATTGTGCATGCATGCATTCTGCATGCATAGTTCGTATGTAAATTTTGAATTTTCAAACTATAAAGAATTTTAAGGCGGCAGAATTTTCTTAAAACTTCGTTAATCTACTGGTTGTACTTACTGTAATATTACAAATATAATACGAGTGGTTGGTATTCAAAAAGTTATGACTATTTAGTAAGATAAATTAAAAACTACGACCTATATCTATTTTAGTTATGTATAATATATTTTATTTTTTGATAGTTGTATCAGTAAGTCTTAAAACCTCGGGTGCGGAATCTCTTTCTATAAAACAGCTTTTTTAAATTATTTCACATTTTAAAATAATGCCATTAGATGGCATATTAAATAGTTTTTTGATAAAATAAAAACAGAATTTACATGAAGACTAAGTGAGTATACATTTGACATGAAGACTGACTTCACTAACGAGAGATTGAGGAATTTATTTTGGGCCTAAAGTTGAGATGAATACACTTTAAACTCTGGAGGTAACTGGATATAATGAAGGCGGTCTATAATAGCTTTCTGTGAGAAAATAAAATAATATTTTTGATAAAAAAGCATTGAAAATATGCGCCGCTGCAAATATTGTCGTTTTACATTTAATCCTCTTTTGTGTATAAAGCTGTTTTATTGTATTAAAATTTTTTAGTCAGTTGACATTTGAAAACAATCACCTCCTCTCTTTTAACGGCAATGAAATTTTAATACTGTGTTCGAACTTAATGATTAAATATATAAAAAAAACTATTTTCATCGTTGTTTTCACAATGTCATTTCGCGTGGGACCTCAACTGGCCTCTTAGGCGACTGGTAAACAACGTTCAACAGACTCTATGCCCATCACTGTCATAGACAATCTTAAACGTATTTTATTCACTATGGAAACAGTTAACTGTTGGATATATTACCTTCATAACAGTGGAAAACACATCTGGTTTAAATTGAAGTATTCATGCAGAAACTTTGTACATTGAATGAATATTTAAGTACAGTTATAAAATGTTGGTATTCCTCGGGGCAAGACTGCGCCTGGGATAACTGTTACACTGTGTGTCTTTCATTTAATTTAAAGTATTATTGGATACGTCTTATTTGATGGAATACAGCTAAAATGTTGGTGTAGATATAATTTTTAGTCGGTTAGCTATATTTCATTGAGCAGTAATTCAATTTTTTCTTGGTATTATCTCTATTAGATATGCTGCCAGTATTTATCATTTTAAATTATTATTACATTAAAAAGGTCTCCGTATTTAGTTCCTGATACATTTTTTACAAACTGAGGTTTATTTTATTTATACGGCTTTTAATCTAATGGCTAAAAAAGTCGACCATTTTGTGCGATGTATTTTATTGTGTTCACAGTTGGTTAAATCTTCAGGGAATTGCTGTATGATTCCAATGGCCAGCGATAATAGCTTTCATTTCCGTTTTCCGTCTGCCCTAAACGGGGAAGAGCAATAATTTATTGATATACATTATATACCATAGCACACACAGTTAGTTTTGGCGCGTTTATAATCCGCGTCATATTTCAAAATACTCCTATATTTCAAATGGCTATTCAATATGGTGGTGTTATTAGTGTAAATATTAAACAAAATTCTCAGAAAAAGATAATAATACATAATTATTTTTTATGATTTAATTGCTTAGATCAGCGTTTCTTAAACGTTTTGAGTCTCCCCCCAAATTGGGGTAAAATTTCTGGTTTCGCGACCTAAGACAATTTATGAATAAACTACCTACCACATATTGCACAAACAAAATTTTTACTTATTTTTATGATAAAAAACGCAGTTTTGCTAACAAAATTGATCGTATAATGCTTTTTGTGACTGAAAGCAACCCACCAAAAGAGTGTTGCCAGATCTTGTGACAAAAAATGTAGTACTGACTTTTGGAACTCTCATCTGTTATTTGTTAGATAAAATTTGTGGGTATGTCATTATCTCAAGTACACTGTTTTGTTGAGAATATTCCACGGCACACTCATAATGCCAAACGACTCAATTATGGGTCACGACCCATAGGCCAAGTAGCCACTGGCTGAGGAAATAAACTAGACGCAACTTACTCTTTAAATAAATATGCATACGTTTATTGGCGATTTTTTTAAAATAATTGTATAAATCAAATCAATTTAATGAACAGAAGCTTAGACGAAGACTAGATATTAGACACGGGCGATGAATCACTTAAGAGCAAACCCAACAAATAACTGTATAACGAAAACAAATGACATTGGGATTCAATTAAAATTGTCACAAAATTTCATTCCCTGGATTTGATACAACATATTATATTTTGTAAGATTATGAATGTTGCATATTTCACACGTATTTTTGTGTGCGAAATGTCATAGATTTTATGTAGCTAAGCACAAATTGTTTCTTGTATCTTCACAAAAGCTTATTTGGATTTTATCAATGATCAGAGTAATAAACATTCTGAATGAAAAATTTTCTACATTTGATAAATATTTATAAAAATGAGCATCACTATCTTACTAGTTACAACTTTAATAGTATAGAATTTGCGTGTTTCAAAGATTTCGGACAGTGCGCAGTTGTTTTCTATGGCGTATCCACTATTTGGGAAGGCACCAGCAATCGATGCTCCTCCAGAGTCTTCGGCTCCACCTCAAACTGTCCATACCGAGGTCTAAGGAAAATTAAACGAAACAAGATGAAGAGCGGCGTCTTATAAAACCTCGTAACATATTCGGTAATGGAAAATAGTTTTGAATCCAATGTAATTATCATTGACAGTAACAGCGTAATGGATAGTACATACAGTAATATTTGCATAATTTGAAGATATGTGAACACAGTTTTTTTTATTTTTATCGAACGCCATGTTTTCCCTTTCCAGTAGTCTACTAATTGCACGTCGGTTATGAATAAAGTTCACTTTATTCGTCAAAGTAAAGAATACAAAATGACGCGTATACAAAAAAAATGTATTGTAACATAAAATCGTTTCTAATACGCTATGCACATAATATATATAGTTTATATTAGCGCTAAAAATGGGTTGTAAGGAGAGTGCATAGCTAACTACTGTTATTTTCCTGGCCACCTTGTTCTTTCCTCACCCTTTCCGTAAAAAGATAGGTTGAGCCACTGAATAATAATCAATTATAGTTCAAAACAAATTCGGTCAGATACTCTATTATCAGTCCATATACTTCATGGTTGAAAAAAACTGTATTAACATTTCTTTGCGTTTTCAACAGCACCCTCAGTTGAAAGGAAAAGTATACATTAATGCAAACCTTGTCATTTAAAAAAAATACTCTGGCTTTGTAAATATTATTTTTTCTAAAACGGAAAGTCATTTAATCAATTTTTTTACAAATAATACTATAGTGATTATTTTTTTATTATATAATTCACCCAAAGACAAGGTTTGATAGTTTACCCACGCCTATCGCTTATTTCCTAAGACACTCATTGCACCCGATCTTAAAAAAAAAAAAACTTTTTATGTATGTACACAATTATTAAACATTATTTAATCGAAAATTATTATACTAGTCATGTTTTATCTCAGTTAAATAAAACACACTTTTCACCCCTTGCACTAACTAGATATTTTAGGTAGTGTAAATATGCTCGAAATTTAATCGCATTGTATATAAAACAAATAATTAATTTGAATTAACATAATAATATAAATTTAATAGTGTAGACGTAGTTTGAAAATCGTATAATTGCCGAAGAAAGTATTATATTTTAAGATAATTAACTAATACTGTCATTTTACAAACACCAAATATAATTGTATACTTTTTCACTTTTCAACGTACTTCTTGGTAAAATTTAAGTGGTCAATCAGGTTAAGTTTCTTGTTAAATTATCGATTTTTACTGACTCACACGCAAAACCATTAGTTGGCGTAAGCTTTCTATGGAACAAGCCATTTATTTTAAATGTTTTCTTTTTTCCCCCAAATTTGGTGACACGAACAACTTACCTGGTGGTTAAGAAAGCTTTGTTTAAATTAAAGATTCCAATTTTATTTTGGAACGTGTGTATATTTTTTTGGTAAATTAATATACAATACATATAAAACAAATTAACAATCGGGTTATATATTTGCCATGAATGATAAATTATATTATAAACAGACTATATTTTGAGATTCATTTTGAAACTGTTAGAAAGATATATTATAAACAAACTTATCACACATATAAATGGCTTCTTTAGAGTAATATTGCAATTAAAATCACAAAAAAATGTGATTTTCGATTAACAGAAATTTCTATTATTTAAAAATAAAATAATCATTAGCAGAAAAAATACTCTTTTAAAGCGTATGTACATACTGACAACTAGGCGTATCTTAAATAATTCACATGTAATTGATAATTCTCTTTATTCACGCTAATTTAAATAGTTTATTTTTAATTCCTTATAGTATACATAAACATTCTATAGTCAATTAATAGTCTTAGTAAGTAAACCTTTGGTAATATCATTTTAAAATATCTAATTTATATATTATCTGAATCAATATAAACTAAATATAGTATAACCAACGAAGATAATTTATACTTCTTTCTTTCTAGTCTTTATAAAGTTTACTTTAAGCGATATATATAAGTAGTTGCTATATTTATTCAGAATTCTCGACAATGACTGCTATAATGAAATAAATATTATATTAATATGTAAGTTAGTTCGCCAACAATCTGACGCTGGTAAAATTATAAAATAAGTATTAAAATATTCCAAATATCGTTCAAGCAGGTCGTAAAAGAACGCTGGTCTTTGATTTTCTATAGAGAAAATAAAAAATTTAAGCCTTTAAAAAAAATCACTCGACTGTTCAACAATCAATCCCTGACGCACGCAATAATGGCCGACCTCGGAAAATGAATAAAAATCTCAGACGAATAAAAAAGGTAAGGAAGGAAATTATTATTCAACTTTGGGAATTTTGGCCGAGATAAATAGCAATGGAGAAGAGCTGTGACATTGTTTGAATCAGTCAAAGATTTGCAAATGAAGGGAACGCAACCAAATTCAAAAAAGGAATCACAAATGAATTACTATCAAACGGTATATTTATATTGTATCAAGTATACCATAGATAAAGTATGAATTAGCTAGCGAGTAAATGTTTTCCATTAATTCTCAAACATTTTCTACCCTACTACGTCATCTTAACATGAAACAGTGTAAAAAGAAGCGATGAGTTAATATAGTTTTAAATCTAGATTTTTTGGGAATAGTCACTATTCTACGTTATAACGTACGTTAATCATAAAAAATATGTGATGTAAATAATCAGTTCTTCAAAAGAATACTAAGGTGGTATGGTATAACCACCATGCGTCAGCTGTCAGTTTACGTCAGTTTGCTATCAGTATATATTTTGTATAAAAATAGTTACAATTCAAATTACACATTTATTTTTCTTACCTACTGCATCGTAGCGGTTAAATGATTTAATTATCATAAATTTAAAAATGCTTTTATTCGTATCAAAAAATAAAAGCGTAAGCTTCATGTCGTTTAAATCATCTTAGGCTGGATGTTCCCTAACAATCAATAAATCAAGTTTACTGCCTACGAAATTTTAAAAGAAAGCTGTAAAATAAATCTTTCCCGCTCAATGTCTATTTTGGTTTTTTTAAATGCACACCCGACTTCATTGTATAAACGTTCAGTCAGCCATAAAATTCAATTCAGTGATTTTTTCATTTTTTGGTATACAAGGTGTTTAAAAATATTTAGGCTTTAAAAAAGTGTGGAAGAATACTTTTTCGTTTAGAATTATTGGTAACAATAGCATCAAATAAATTATTGTAGCATAAAACGCCATCAGTTAAGATTTTGTAAAAAAAATATGAATAAGAAAATGAAATTTTGCTGGATGTTTTTGTTACCGGACAGTATAATTCATTTTTTTTTTACAATTTCTATCAATCCTATAATACCATTAAAAGTTATCATAGTGATATTGGGAAAAAAGTTCATTACACTAATATACAAGTTATTTTCGAGGGGCTTTCCAATAAATGAAGGCTTACTATAAAAACCATTTGAGTAGATCAAGCTTATTGATTAAATATTTTGCGAATGAATCGTGTAGAAATAGTATTTACCACAGATAATGTATCGGTAAGGAAATGAAATTTTAGATAGCAAATAATCTTTAATACCTTTCGTACGTAACTATTTCTGTTTCATAATTTAAGACATCGACTGAAAGTGCTTGACGAATTTCAATATAAAATTTGGATTATTGAGATTTTGTACACTTCCATCCGGGTCGTTAGTGACGAAATACATGGAAGTGTACAAAATCTCAATAATCCAAATTTATTTCTGTTTCCGTTAGAAAAATAAAGCACACCACAGACATCGGTAAAATTATCAATAATATTAATTAATTAAACATTCGCTTTTCCAACACCGCGTATATTAATAATATGTAACTGACTATATCGACGACGCGTTGATTAGCCTTGACATTTATTAAGAATACAACTCTCCTAACGTTCTTTTGTAGTTTGAATTTGGAATTCTTACGCATAATGTTCCAATCTATTTTCGTCGCATATCTATGACTTTTAGTTTTGCTGTTCATTGTGAACACAGTTTTTTATTTAGTTTATAGCTCCTGTCTGCAGTGTTTTTCAAAACAGAAAAATATGATTCGTTTTGATTAAGATAATCGTTTAGGACCTAAATGACTATTACTAAAAAATATATGCTAATTTCATAATAATTAAATATAAGAAACATCGCCATTTCTGCCCAACCATTAAAACACTTTGTAGGTATTCATTATACCTATAAAATATTCTTCATTGATGTTTATATAAAAAATATTATTAAACTATTCCATAGAATACCACCACTCACTTAAATTACAATAATAGCACACCAGTAGATATGCTAGAATATTTGTTATTGTAATAGAATATTTTTTAAAGAAATCTTATTGGTTTACACAAATAATAATAATTTATTTTTACAACAAAAAAAATACTGGCTACAAATGTTGCAAGATTTTGTTTTGGAATTCCTTGACTATTTTAATCAATTAAAAAATATTTGACACTTAGCACTAGAATTAGACGTATTTATACGAATAGCACTAAGTTACAATAAAAATTTAAACCAATATGCATTTTCTACTTTATATATTAATATAAAAATATCCAAATATTTGTTATATCGAAATATTACACAAAAAAGATTTCTGATTCGCTAATAAACACAGCTGTTAATAAAAGTTTCCATCATATTAGTACGGCTCTTGTAATCGTTTAATCAGACATTTAAATGTCTCCTTTTTAGTAAATTGTTTATGAATAGTTTGAGCAATAATTATTTATAATATAATAGTGAGAATTTATTGGTTTGAATTTTGATTTTATTTATTTATTTATATATTTTGATTCATTGTCAATTAAAAATAGTCAAAGAATTTTGAAATCACCGTTTCTACTTGTATACAAACAAAACGAATAATGTAGGTGTACATTGTTTATATTATATTATCAATTTGTGTGTTTTATTCGAGATGAATGACAGTTAACATAAACTCAAAATTATTTTTGTTTGACTTATGAATATCTTGACCTTCAATTCATATTTTGAGACTTTTTGAGTCATTCTTTAAGTATTGCAAATTAGTTTCCGAAACATCGTGTCTATTTTCAATTTAAAATCAACTTTATGAAATGCCTTCGATGACATTCATTATTTTATACATATTATTTATACTGAATGATAATACAATGAAACATTGCTGTGTTTTACACTAAACATATCTTTTAATAAGAAGCCTTAATGGCTAGTAGAAATTACTTAGTTAACATAAGAATTTTTCGGAAATAAAATTGACATTGTTATAAAAGATATTCTGTGGATATTGTTTTATAAATTAAAGTGCATAAACTAATATTTTTGGATTGTCCGACAATTGTATTGGTATATTGGTGATTAATTAGATTTTTATTTGTAATATTTCACGTTTTTCAATAAGGATTCTCAGAAATGAGCTGTTTTGTATTATAAATTGACTATCTTTACTCATTTATAAGATCGATATATTCGGTTTTCATTTAGTTGGTTTTATTTGCAAAAAACACGACGTGATGTGACTGACCGATTGGTATACCACGCTGTCAAATCAACTTAAAACGAAGACAAATGAATGAATGAGTGGAAAATGATACAGGTGCTGCTGCTAGACTCTAGGAAAAGCAAAAGGACCGGAGTCGACCGGAAGAAGGAAACGACGGGACCTCCGGAGTCCCCTGTAAGCACATCCCACCACAAAAAAAAACAAAATTATTTGAATAGAGTCAAATTAAATTATCAGTTTGAAGTTTGTTACAATTGAAATCGATCACGGTTGTATATTTATTTATGTGTATAAGTTTTAAATATTATTATTATATTAAATTAAAATACTTTTATTATATTAAAATACTTACAATACAATAATCACATACATTATCAGACGCAATATTTGTCATGAATTGAATGCATTCATTAGTAACTAATAAACGCATCTAAATTAATCTTATTCTATCCTTATGCTCTACATCAAAATGCTGAATAGAAGTTGAACATTACTAAATGCTACTACAGATAATATTTATTTATAATATAAATAAAGCGACCACAAAAAAAAATTATTTGAAAAGTTGAAAATTCACTTTTATGTATTAAAAAATACAAAAATAAAAACTGATAATTTGGTTCACTATTCCACCGCTTAAGCGCTTTTCTACGTTAGAAAAAATGGCTGGAAAAATAAGATAACATGACAGTTCACGAGGATGTGCATTTTTTTAATAATATGCAACGAAATTGATTTTAGGGTAGGAAAATAGGTCAGTTATTGAATACAGAATTTTATAAATAAATAGTTGGGTGAAATATGCATTATTAAGTAAGGTATTAAGAAAATGGTAAAACTGTTTGACAGGTAATGTTAATTATACCTAAATTGATGGAAGAAAAATTGATCGATAATCACTTCGTAAAAGACATTCTTAAAAATAGTTGGGAGGTGTCTGGATGTTGATAAAAGGAAATTATTTTTGTTGAAAAAAAGAAATAGGTCTAATATTAATAATACGAATATATTATTATAACATATACATAAAGTAAATGTACCAGAAGTTGACCGTTTAAGAGACAAATTCAACAAAAATAACCATTAAAGTTTAGCATTAGACCAAATGATGACAGAGCAAGTGTATTCATAATGGATCAAATGTCTTAATTAATATGATTAGAAAAAAGTCTATTCCAAAAAAATTGTGTTCAATTTTTAACAACGACGTTATCGTGTCAGTAGTTAACCATCTAAAAAATTGAAAGTTCCAGTAGTTGACCATGTCTAATCAGAAGGTTTCATGACAACCTTTCATCAGAGATTCCTGTGAGACCACTCTTGATTGAATCAAGTAGCACATGCTTACATTCACTGATATCAAATTTGGATTATTGAGATTTTGTACACTTCCATGTATTTTGTCACTAACGACCCGGGTTTCGCCTTTCGGCATCTTCAGGCATTCGAGCACACGAATGGACTCGAACTGACAGACAGTAAACAGTGTCTAACGTTTATATAGAAGATACAAATACGACAAATATTATTTACGAGGTAAGATATTATACGTCTGAGAGCCACACTGATACCTGAGTTAAAATTTCGAGAATCGCTCTAATCCTTAATTTTGTAAACACCATATTAACAGAGTGGTGAATTGCCGCTTTTCAACTTCTTTTAGAAATACCAGTGATTTTACAATTGTAATAGTATTGTGGGTTTTGACGGGATGCAATTCGACGAAAGGGTAAATATATACAATCATTCCATATTTAGTGACATCTGTTAGGTGTTTCACGTTAGTGACAAAATACATGGAAGTGTAAAAAATCTCAATAATCCAAATTTGATATTGAAATTCCATCAAGCACCCTCAGTCGATGTCTTAAATTATATTCACTGATATCCTAAACAATTCTCTTAAGAAATTCAAAATAAAATACTTACTGCATTAGTTGTTGTTTTCAAATGGCCTCTATGACACCTCAATGACATATATGATGATGTGGTTGTTCCTAAATCCGACAAAAGATGGTTTCACTTATCTGAACTCTATAATTTAGAGCAATAACACGTCCAAATTTATTATTTTGGGCACTTTTCTTGAAAAAATGTCAACCACTGGTACATTTACCCTACTATTATCACACGAATTAACTCACTTAAACTAACTCGATAACTTTCATAACAAAATCACCTTTGCACTATCTCGTAGTAAAAATCATTCGATATAATAATTTTATATATAGTTTTTAGGATTATATGTTATCACTTTATTTTATAATTTATAAATACGACACAGCGGAATTATATTTGTACATATACTATAATACATTATTATTTTGTGAAGATATCGATGGTTTCTATACTTTCGTAAGCGTTTTTGTAACGTTTCGAAACATAATATGCTTATTTCACATTGTTGCATTATAACTGCTGAGAATCGATTTTTTCTACATTGTTTTTCAAAATATCGGGTGATTACTACCAATCATAAAATAATAATTTAATGAATAAAAACCGCGAATATCTCAAAAAATAATTATATTTGTATTAATCATTTTCGGTACGCTATTTAGTTTTGTAAATATATCAAACATATATAAATCAAACAAGGTTTATTGTGAAGTGAATTTATATAGTTAAATATGTTTTTAAAAATAATAGTTTCAGTAAATATCGATGGTATACTGACATTTTTAAGTCATAAAAAAAACTTTTGAGAAAGTTGCACTCAAAGATTTTTTCTTCAAAGTACTCTCACACCCAAGTACAATTTTTGTCGTAATAAAGAATAATCTTTTTGGCAAATTAAACAAAATATAAAATTTGATGTCGATGAGTTATAGTCATATCATGCTTTATGCCAGAACAAAAAATATTAATGTGACTTAATCCTGTTTTTTACAAAACCATTATATCCTACGATAATGCGTGTGCGTAGGGGTGAAATTGCATACACTGAAATTAACAGAAAACCATAATAAGCTGACTTAATGCGTCAGTATACCCTCTTTATTGTCTTACTAATTAAAATGAATTTTTAAATCATTTTATAATAATTGAATATCAGCGTCTAATAATTGAATTTCAAAAATAATAATTTATATCTCAGCTACAAAAAATATCACCGCACTCATTTAAATGTCGTATTCAAATTTATTTTATAATGATTTCTTAGTACTTAATTTTATTCTGTTTGCATGACCTAAATCATATTATCTTTAAAGCACTTCCTTGTGAGCTGTTATATTTACTATACATCTCAAAAACTTATTCTATTACCAAATAATTAAATTAAATGTCGTATTAGCATTAACTCTATTAGAGCTTAACCTACAAATGTCATTGTAGTTCGTCTCTTTATATAGTTTTCTGTAAAAATATCCTCAAGAAGAATATTGGGTGAATATGCTTTACAACACGCTACTCCTTTTCTGCACGAAAATGTACTAAATGCTGTTAAAAACAATGCAATTCGGTAGTAAATTTAATTACAAATATGAAACTGCCAAATTTTTTAGAACAAACCAAAGAGCAAAACTTGATGAATATTTCGTATTTCTCATTATTTATCGGTTTGATTGAATCCATTGTTTGGTTTTCTGACGATTTCCGATCTGCAATTAAATTCTCTCGAAAATTGCATTGTTTTTAGTAGCTGTAAATCAATTTTGAGGCAGAAAAAGCATCAAGCATATATACCGAATATTTAAATAAAAATACCTTTTTCAAAAATATTATGTACATCTGGGTTTACAGAAATTAATACAAAAATTAATGCATAAATAACGTATTCAAATTCAATTTTAATGTATATTTGTAAGGTCTCATAAATGAAGTATTCTTTCAGGATGTCTGAGCACTACATGTCTAAAGGCTTTTTTGTACTTGACTTCACACTTCACTTTCTATTTTTTACATACCTACACAATTTTTCCTCCATTTATAATTAGACAGTCACGAAAAATGTTTTATTTCTGGCTGGTGGTTTCATTTTGATTCACAACAAATTTAAAGGTAATGTAAAATTGAACAATTTGATGGGTTAAGATTACAGAAAAACAAAATAATAAAATTTGATGAATTATAAAATGAACGAATGCTCATCAATTATTGTTGCTAATGTAAAATGACAATATAATAAAACTTCTAAAGAGTTTCGGCTAAAATGACATTATAAATTATCATTTATGTTATTTTGACAATACACAATCGCCCTTTCTTATAAGGTGGTCGATATTTCCAGCTATTTATTTTTCTGACGGCTCAATAAATTGTTTACAAATCGCTTTATCCCAGACGGAAAAAGAAAAAAATAACTTCTAGCAAACAAACATCTCTCCGTTGACCCATTAAAAGACGAAAACAAGCGTCAAACTTGCCCTAATCTTTACTGTATTGCGCATTTTATAATATAAACTTTGAAATTTATTTTCTCGGTGTTATATATTTAAAACTATTGAAAACAAACCCTTCTTTATGAAAATTGACTTTCTTTTAAATGTATTTAAAATGTTTTCACGTTCATGTTCATTCTGCATATTATATAGGTATTTTAACGTGGTAATTACTTATAACTATAAATATTTCAATAAATAAATGATGAATAATATGGCTTAGAGGACTTATTTCTTTTTCCATGTTTGGTTGATGCTAAATGTTTGAAATTGGCTGTTGTCACGTGGGATGAAACTCCATTATTGTTTTGTGTATTTGTTTATCTATAAATTCGACTGCAAAAATATATTACATGTTTATTTTTTATTGTGTATCTAAGGGACTATTTTTGGTCACTTATTGGAATTGATGAACCTAATTAGTATGTGGTTATTTCCTAATATAATATGCACCGTTTGAAATAGGATCTCAGAGCTTTTTTTCCATAACGAAACAGTGTCAACCTGTAAAATTGTCATTAGTATAAAGGTGGAATTATACTCTCTACTGTGCAGTTCATGTTAAATATTTACATACAAAAGATCATCTTAATAAAATCGATGTCTATGTCGATGATATTTACTTTATTTTTAAAAACATTTTTTTCTACTACTTCCATATTTTGTATAATGATATAATAATAGTAGTATTATAATATATGAGGACGTTAAAAGCAAAAACGCCACTGTCCACAAAAAGTAGAAAATTAGATGAATACACAAATTCTCTCCATATGTGTATGTATACAAATTAACAGATCAATAGCAATATTTCTAGAAAACTGTGAAAAATGAATTTAAATGCGTCTACATGCAAAGTAACCACCGTCCACATGAATTACTGCCAGGAATTGTTTGAATTTTGAAACAATTTTGAAATCTCTTGATTATGTCTGGTCGCTATCATTAGTAAAATTCTTATATCAATGTAACACAATACGGGATTATAAAAGTAATTAGAGGTAACAAACAAGTAGTACTGCTAAATAGGAAAGTCAATTTAAACATATCTCTGACTTATTGTATGTCATAATCCAAGTGCATTACAAAATTTATTTTCTACGGATTTACAGCACTGTATTAAAGTATTAAAGCTATCGATGTTCTTAATTCAAACACGCATGACGTGACTAAAGGCTGTTGAGCATGGCGTGTTTCCAGCCAGCTCCGATTCGATTTAGCGGGTACACTTTAAAAAAAAGAAAAAATAACGTTTTACTCACATGCCATTATCGACTTTATCCGTTTATTATTAAACCACAATATTTTAACTCGGTTTGTATGATATTTTACTGATATTTATGGAGAGGTTAGAATTTAAATCAAGGTTTCATGGCGGTTCCACGTGTTACGATGTGTTTGTTTTATAGAGGTAAATTTATTGCCAATATTGGCAATCGGTGCTCACAATTTTTTGCGACATTATTTCGCAAGCTTTACTTGATAGCGATCGATATCCTACAACTATTTTTGTATCTAGCAATAACAATTTGTATCTATAGACATGAGATTAATAAAATGAACACGAATTCATGGAATTCATTTCAATGCTGAAATATCAATAATTGATAATTATATCTCTCTGTCTATGATTCTAGATCATTTGATACTTTCATACGTTATTTATGTAATGGTAAAACTTTTTAATAAAAGTATATTCAAATTTAAGCTTTTTAGTAAAATTTGAAGAAAAATAATATTTAGATGCATATAATTTTGGATTACACGACGGATAGATACGCCACTACTTACTGATAATTTAAATATAATATATAACAAATTTATTAAGTTGCCATTTATGAAATTTCACGTTCCGCTTAAAGTATGAAACAATTCGATAAGAGAATCCCACAAAAAATGGCTTCGCTCCTTAGGAGGGTGGTGGATTACAATTAAAAAACTTTTTAAATCACCAATTAAAAGTTTTTTCAATTACGCGTCCAATAAATAAATTGCTAAGTACCGTTTATATCCTATGTATCGATTAAACCGTATGTAAGCCTATAAAAAATCGTTAATTAACAATGTCAGGTAACCCAGTCTGAGCTGGTACCCTTAGCTTTATCCAACGACTTTTGATCTAAAGTAATAGATTTTAAATTTTAAAAAATAAAACACAATTCATTTGTACTACTTACACATATTTATAATGATCAGGACCGGTTTCGCTCATCACGAGCATTATCAACTGATCATCAGTAGTACAAATGAATTGTGTTTTATTTTTTAAAATATAATGTCTTTCCACCAAGAATTGACAGTTAACACCTTAAAAGTGAATAGATTTTAAATTAAATATAAGGGCTGGTTTCACCAGTAAATTGTTAGTAGGCCTTATTAACTATTTAATCAGTTTTGTGACTGATGTAAAAATTATAAATTCAACGACAATAGTAAAAAAGTTAAGCTGTCAAATTTTGTCGCGAATTTCCATCTTCGATTTTTCAATGGATATTTTTGGTTTCAATTTTTCTGGAAATGCTCATTTGCAAGGAATAATTTATCGTCAATCATTTCCCAGCGCCAGATCGTCTCGCTCCGCCAAACCCAAAATGAAGAAATCAATAAAACAACATCCCCAAAAAAACGAAGGCGCGTGTGGGAAAGATTCTTATTTTTGCCCGCCATTGTAAAAGCTGCAAAGTCCAAACCAACGTAATAGATAGCGCTGTTGTCAAAAGAAATTTAAAAACAAAAATATGAGGAAAAATTTATTATCACTTTTTTGGGGAAGTGAAATATATATGTTTTTATTTTTAATCAGACCTTAGTTGATTTTTGTAAATTTATTATTATTGTACAAGTCCATAAGTTTAAAACTTTTCAACTTTAACTGTTCTAGCTCCCAGGCTTAGACTCTAAATGTTTTTTTTTATATTGTACTATGTTAACTATCTAGTCTCATTAACATAATATTTAGAAAAGATATACCGAAATTCACCATACAATGATTTGGTAAAAAAATCATGATTTCAATGAAACAATAATGATACGAAGTTAAGTTAAAGTAAATATTGTGGAATGAAAACATAAATACAAAAAATATTTTACAGCTGTGTGATATTTATTGTAAATTAATATTAAATTTCAGTTAAAATTGGTCAATTATCAATCGCATGGCTCCCATATAACCACAGTTCGAATATATTCTTAGCAGGACTGAAAAATCTTTCATTAAAAATATTACTCAATTTATCTTATTTAAGTATTTTTTTGAGATCGAAATATATTTTTGTAGTCCAACACCACCTTACTAAACCTATCACTATCGTGTTGTAGATATAATTGAAATGTATATCGAGAAATCGCCGTTAAATCTCGATAAACACAAATATATTATAAATTGAATAATGGCATATTTGTCATTTCTTAAGGTCATATTCTTATTCAAGATGTTCTTATTTTGAAATGTTAAATAATGTCTTTAGAAGTTTTTCTTTCTCGAGTTGTACTAAAACAAAATCACCCGGGACTAAGAAAGCACATATCATTATAAAGACAATTTGACTGTCTTACTTTACTCTTTTTCCTAACTGCAAACTACCTATTTTATTTAACCAGAATAAATGTGGCAAAATGTCTTTACGCGAATGCTGTCTCAGCAGAACCCATTTTTAAACTGAATGGTGTTTTTCATTATTGCAAAATAAAACTGTAACATTAAGATATATAATACTAAGACGTAAGAGATGTAAGGAAAACCATTTTTGCTTCGGGAATAGTTTATCGATAGCTGTTTTTTATATTTTAAATAATAGGATGTATCAATTACTGCATTCAGTAAAATATTATTAAGGGGGAAGGGCATAATAGTTATACAAAAATATTTTTACCTAATGATACATGAAGTAACGGTTAACTGAGTACAAAATTGATTCGCGGATCTCTAATTAGAAATGTTGGTACACAAACATTCAAAAGAAATTGATTTCTTTGAAATTCCTCAAAGAGCTAAATGAAAAAAATTCTAACTGCAATAATGGGAAATAAATTGGGAATCTTCCATATATTATTATGGAGTCACAGCCTTAGGATTGGAGCGTGTCCACCCCTAAGGCTGTGAATAGAAAATATAAACTTTTCTGAAAATCTAATATATAAAAATCAATGTGAGATTCCGATAAAACTTTGTCAAATTATTGCGTGCACTTGCGCGAAGGATATAGGCATAGTACAATCAGGCCCGGCCCGAGCCCAACTCTCAACTTTTTAATTCTTAACTTTCAGTAGGTTTTATTATCTATAGAAATCAATCTCACAATCCAGATATATCTAAGATCTAAAAAAAATCTAAAATAAAGAATCAAACTCGTACAAATAGCGACATCTCGAAAAAACCTTTTGATTTATTCGTGTGCGCACCAGATAGAAACAAAAAATATTTTGTGTCCAAAAGCACTTCAATAAACAGAATTAAAACACAAACACTTTCTTGCTTTGAGTGGCATTGCAACGCATGCCGGGTACTCACGAGTAGAATATAAAAAATACTTCATAATTACATTGCTACACGGTAAAATGTAAGCAGGGTGTTAAAAACTACTCCTCTATTTAGGCAGGGGGAAACGATTTTGTGTCGAGATATGGCAATAGGGAAGGGTGTAGTGTAACTTCTTTAATGTCGATTAACCTCGATCCCTTATACTGACAGTTAGGTTATACTCAAAATTTATTTACTGGCCATCGCCACAACACATCATGCTTCACAACATAATTCTGTAGAGTTAGGCAAATATTTATATACAAATATTGAGTTTAAAAAATAGAAAAATAGAGTCTTTGATTTTGTCAAACCTTGTTAGCTAACAGACAATCTCTCTACGGATTTAATATTCAATAATGTATTTTTCACAAAAATATTCACTTTTGATTTACGTACTCCCCTTCATATTTTCTTTAACAAAGTTTTTATTGTGGAGCAGTTGTGAATTGTGTATAAAAAGGATGCTAAGCAAGAAATAACAGTAATATTTTTATTTAATATTAGAAGTATTTTATATCAACTTATAAACTTGTATTTTATGAATCTTTTTGCGGCATAAAATTGCATTTACAACATTATCCGTTTCTCATTTTTTGCTCTATGCGGAGTGGAACTTTTGTGAAATGATGTGTAAAGAAAATTATCTTGTTAAGTACATCCGACCTCTGCTGTTTGCAGTCTAATTAAAAATGTACACAAAACGTGAACTGAAATGTAAATTCAAGGAGCGCAAACGGAAGATAAACCTGAAATATAAAAAAACTTTGCCTACTGAATAATTTAAACCAAGGATGGTAGTGTTTGTATATTACCTACAAAAACTGTCTCGCGGATTTGATTAATAAATAAATAATATTTAAAAAGAAAAATGAGCACAAAAACTTCAGTTATTAAAAATGCACTTATAAGTTTGTGTATAATAATAATAAAAATATTGAAAAGAATTAATAAATGTATTGAAGTTAAAAAGATTCTTTTAAAACCGCTTGCCATGAATGAATTATAGGTTTAATTGGTTTAATACATACACCCGCACTGCGCATTTTATCTTCCGTATTCTTCACTTGAATTGACATGCTTTTTACAAAGTACATACATAAGAAGTATGCTTGACAAACATAGGCAAATTTAAATATATTTTTGCTGCTACAGCCATGGAAATGTTTTCAAGATGGTCTTGATATTATTATTAAGCCACTGGAGTGTATATTATACGCATTATAAATTATTTATATACTCATTAGGCTCAAAATATTAAGTATTATACATTATATAATATCAATTGCTATCCTAAAAAAATATCTGTACGATTTTAACCGTTAAAATTTTGTACACTTCCACAAACTTAGTCACTAACGATCCAGATTTCGCGTTTCAATTGTACGGATGAAGTTCAACTGACAGGTAGTAAACAGTTTGCGTGGTTTTCGTATATAAATAAAATAATTAAGAAAATTAGGTACATATTATTATTGTCACGAGTCTAACAAGTACCTACATTGATTTATGTGTGGATTTCTTTTAAAACTGATTTAATGTCAATGACGAATATTTATAAATAATTACAAAATCGGTAGGCTACAAGAATCAAATTGATTATTGTCAAAAGGCAATTGGGGAAGTGAGCACACAAATACTGTTTTTAAGTGCTGGGTTTTTATATGTATGGCAAATATCAGACGACGTATTTTGTATGAATCTAATCTTACCTAAATGATACAATAAGGTAGAGTTATGGAGATTAACTTACGTATTCAAAATTGGCAATCTATTCAACTGTATTTTAGTTATTTCTTGAATTCTAAAAAATCTGCGCTGAAAGAGAAGTTCTCCGATAAGACATGATTAGCGAATTTCGACATAATCTTTTTTAGATCTGAAATCAGCTAAATGTTCTGATATTTTTATATCCCATTTTAGACAGGTAGAATATTCATTTTTTATTTTTATATAACACATTCTATACTACCATAAAATCTTCTACAAATATTAGGTAAAATATTCCTCTTGTAGGAAGAATAATTATAATATGATCTTCATGAAAAAAACAATTAAGTTTTTCTACATTAGGTAAGTATTTTTATGAATATAAATATGTTATACAATAGTGGGGTTTGTAATGTAGCATTGAATAATTATCTTTAACGTAGTTAGTTTTATTGTAATTTCTTTAAAACATTAGATAAAAAAATATATATTTTTTATTTCTACGCTTTCAGTGTGTATGTAGATTTTTATTATATGTGCATAGTGCTGTTATTTTATTGTATGTGAGTTTCGTTTTTAATGTATAATTGTTTAAATATGCATAAACTGTTTCTGTAAATGTACATAACACATAAATGTTTTTAATGTATATTGTGCATTTATTAGACACGTGTTGCGTAATATATTGCAATATAAACATGCGCGATATGTATATTAATTGTTATAATATTGACGCAGCATACTTAATTTTATTTTCTCTTGAATTTATTACAATACGAATTTACTTATTTCATACAAAATCGGCATGAGACATTCATAGTAAGTTTCAATTGAAAATTACAGAAATCTTTTCCACCAATACGCACAGACCAATTTTACTCCACTTTACATACCTAATACAGAAGATATCAAACGCAAAACAACCAGTTGTAATACTGATGGTATACTTATTAATATTTAGTTGTATGTCAGTTTTATGTTTATTAATTATAACGTTAAAAAACACAATATCAATAGTGATCTGATTATTGAAACGACATACCATTACTACACGGGCTCGAAATAGAAAATTGTAATATCCAGAACGTTGAAAAATGGACCATTTATGTTCTCCATATCTTTTTCGGTAATGAATATTATAGTTTACAGTTTATATACAAACATGTTTTTTTTTTAATGAAATTGTCAATTTGCGCCGTGCCGGTGCGCTCCGTTCCAATTGGAGATGTAATTATGACGAAACGATATTGAATAAATTATATTTGAATAATTAGTCATTGTGGTCGTTTTATAATAAATATATATTCTCGCACAATTGTAATAAAGTGAGAACTACACTTAATAGAAATAACGTAATTAAAATATATTAACTATTTTGAAACATTTATGACGAAGTGATTGCGTGGGATTAAATAATATTGCTTATAAAAACAAAGCTCTTCAAGATTCATTTCATAGAAATATTAATTTATAGTTTGAGTAAAATCACTATTAAGAATAGTAAATAGAATTGTAGATTTATAAAAAAGAAAATTAAATCCACCAATATGTGTGTTTTGATATATTATATATATTGAGATCATTTTGTAAAACAGTTTATTTGGTTCGCATTATAATATAAATTATCGTATTAAGGATAATATAAATAATTGTTTAATTTTATTAAAAAAAAATACAAAATAGTCACGTCATAGCGTTTTTATTGTTGTAATAAATACGTAATTAAAATAATGAACTTAGACTTGAAAATAAAGTTAAATTGTTGGCAAGTAGATGTTCAGTAAAAAAATCGCACCAAAATTAGTAAGTATTTTAATCTGCCGAGAGTATTTAATTAGCGTTGATATTGTACAGATGCTGGAAAGTAACTTATACTGTGCGAAACTGTAGTGCAATAATAGTATATTTAAAGTTGGAAAGTAGTGGTTAGTATAAAACAGAAAAAAAAACAGCCACCGCAATAGTTGGTAAATATTATGTTATCACTTTCGTATATAAAAGTGTCTTCAGGAGCGGTTGGTAGCTTAATTCATGCATTGGAAAAGTTGTAGCGTTTTATGTGTCTTTATGGTAATAAATTATGAAAGTTTTCCTGGATTTATCTGTGGTGTAAGTATAATAAATAAACAAGTCGCGATAGCTTTCAGCTAGTGGCCGCGGAAATAATAATTTAACGTATATGTGTTATTATTGTTCCCCATTAAGTTTCTAGCATGTTTAGGCCGTCCATGTACGACTTCGTGTTCTAACAAAATACATCATAACTTTGCCCTGCCAATTATTTAAAGATTGACTTACTCTCTTCATTGTAATGTCGTCAAAGAAAATTAAGAAAAAATAAAGAACTATTTTTTTATGGAATGGGCTTAAGAGTTTGACGTTATTTAGAAAAGGAAGAAATATTTTGTGCGAAAAATGACGTTAGTGACGTATTTAAAATAGTTCCCAAAAATCGTGTGAGTTCATTTATAATTTTTTAATTGTATTTGGAAACAATTATAACAGTTTAAAAAATGATTCCCTTGGGAAGATATCTATTTAAAATGTCTTATAGTAGAAAAAATTGATTGTGAATATTTGGTTAAATGATTTCTTTGACGAGTAATAACTGTTTGTGGTTAAGAATACAATTGAAATAACGTTAAATATTAAAATCACACTTGAATATAATTATTTTAATACCGTTAAAGTTTTAATTATATATTAAAACACTCGTGCATTGCTGTCATGTTAATGTTACTATAAAAAATTCTTCCAAAATATCTCTCTGATACCTAAATATTAGAGAAAGTATTTCAAGGGAGATGTCTCATTGTCCAGTTTTGTAACGGCATTCATTTGACATAATATATATCACTACCCCACTGTCTATGGAGTGTCACTAATTTTTTGCTTTTTGTTTTGCAGCAGGCTTGCGGGAAATATATCCCTGCAACATCAGCAGTGCAAAGCAACCAGACAGGAGTCGGGATGGATGGGACATACCTCGTGGAAGCTTCCTTCTAGGCTCACGACCAGAGACAGAAAAAAAATCAATAAGTCCATAGGAAAATATCGCAGATATCTTGTCTGTGGTCGCAGTTTTCTAATTGACATGTGGTATACTGCAGCGTGACGGCATCCCCGGCCTGATACAGCTAAATACCGTCTGCTCTGGAAGAAAATCACGGTTTTACAAAGAAAAAGTAAATTTATTCTTCAATGTAACTTTAAAGTACCATCTTTTACCCAATTCGATATCTTTCTAAGGTATATTGCTTGTTTTGAATTTCAGTCAAAGAGCATTTCGTTAAGCCGGTTCAAATTACAATACAATCATAAGTCTGGTTAACTGAATAACTGGTTATTTGACAAAACAATAATAATGGTTCTTTCATTAACCCTACCGGTTTTGACTAAAATGTTTCGTACAATATTTTGAAGAGTACTTTTAGGAGACAAAATGGGTAATGGTAGTAGAAACTATTTCACGGCTAATGTTGTTTTCTTACGAGAAGATCTGTGAAATAGTTAAAAACCTAACGTAGTCAGAAAATGTGAAAACAATATCCCTGTCCATGGCATATAGGATTGCCTAATATATGTAGTAGGTATTAGTTAATGACGACGGTAAGCAGGTGAAATTTTTTCATATGAAAATAACATTAGTTCGTTAACCTTTCGATATTTGCTTTTTTATAAGAGAGTGTTCACTCTTGCCCCAGAATTTTCGACATTTTTTTACTGTGATGAAAAAACAATTGGTTTAACGATATTATTACATGTAAATTAGAATGAATTAATATTACATACGTTCAATGCTTTATGGAAGGTTGTTGTAGAGGAAAAATAAGACAGATTATTTGTTTGATGAATTTTCGATAACAAGATTTTTTCAAACAAAAACAAAGAAAGCGTTATAAAATAATGCATAATAATATGTAAATGCATAACAGTAGTTTGAAGATTTTAAAACTCAAAACTGTTGTTTTAAGACTGTCAAATAGTCCTTAGAAATATTATGAGCATTTATTGTTAAACGAAACTCGTGATCAACATTTAAAATTTAGCTGTGTCAGTATATTCAATTTAATTTAACTGCAATTCTAACAGTGTTTATTTTGTATTCCGTCAGCTTATTATTCAAACATCAATTAATGTATGAAGCTTTCGTTTAAAATACATAGATACCACTTCATAAATGAAATTAGTTTCGCATACTTATATATAAATAAACAATTCAATTATTATTTGGGGTTTGAGTGAGTACTGTAGGCAGATATTAAAAATGTGAGTCGTTGTACAATAAAAAGAATTTGTGACCATATAAAAAATAATGTATTTGCTTTATAAAACAAGCAGACCACTTTTCTTCTAGACTTAAGCAATCGTTGTTAGGGAAAAATACAGATTGTGTCGTGTAAAGTGAGAATGGACAATCTTTGCTATAACTATAAGTAAAAATTAATAACGAACCAACATGAACAGACAGTTCCGTATGGAACCTATATAATGTAATATAAATATAAATTATTAAAACAAAGAAAACTGATTATTTTTCGATGTTAGATAATGAATAAAGTTTTTAAATTTAGTCACCCTTAAGTCTTATTCCATTAAAATTAAAGTTTTTTTCTTTTTCACAAAATTATCGTCGTTTTACGTTGTTAGATTGTACGCAAGTTTAATTATTGTGATAAGATTTATTATTATGTTATAATTACTGTATTGTAAATTTCTAGAGCTTTTAAATAGGGCTAAATATTTCATATCAATGTTAGAATTTTCAGCCCGATCTATCGTGCATACGAAACTAAAGCATGACTTTCAATTAATATTGACTAATTTTTTAATGTGTCATAAAATAGAATTTATCCCAATAAATTATAAACAAACATATTATCAACCTATGCTCGACAAAGTCAACGAAGCATTGATATTATGAAAACGGCCGTTTTCCTTAATTGCTTACGATAAACTAATATTAAATCAATAGTTTCACTTAACCTCTCAGAGATGGCAACACTTTATCATTTTACTACCAAAAGTGACAAATATGTTTTGACATAAATATATTCATATATAACTGCTTTTTTGAAATACCAGACTGAGGTTTTATAATTTTAAAAGTTTTGTACAATATTCTCTTATATGCATATATAATGCCGCTTTCTCAAAAGCAAAATCTGTGTATTGCGAGATATTTTGGAGTTTTATTTCTTAATCAAAAATTCAATTAGAAAATCAATATAGGTATTATTTTATATTATAATAAAAAACTACATGAATCGATACAGAAAAAATACTTTCATACCCTGACAGGATAAATGGCTGTGCATGCCATCCATGTTTGAAAGGTTTACATCCAAAAGTATTTATTTAATCATATAATAAAAACATTTGATGTGATCCATCTACTGATTATTTAAATCCATTTACAATCTTATATTTCTTCTACTAACTCTTATCATTTAATTGATCCGGAAGTTACATGTTGGAAATCTATTATGATAGGCAACCTTGCATTTAGTGTTACATATTTCTGAATCGCTGCATTAGTTATTTTGATTTTATTTAAATAAATTTGCTATCCAAATAAATCTCAAAATAACAATATTGAACAATATTTTTTTTTGATTCATAGCTTTAAATATTTAGTATCAAATAGTTCTGTTTATAATTTTAGATATTCAACTAAAAAAAATAAGATAAAAACAGTAATTGAATAGATATTTACAACAAAAATCTATATCACATTTAGTGTAAACAAAACCCTTATTATTTAAATTGAGCAGCTCTTTATGTCGTGCATAATGTGTTCATTCTGTTATATTAATTGTCAATTAAATAAGTATGAGCCCGAATTAAAAAAAAAAGAAAATTTTTATAAAATATGAAACACAGCAGTATGTTTTATAAATTATTATAAACGAAATTATCGACTTTTCAAAATAATAATTCCGATAGACGTAAAGTAAAAAGATATTCATAGATGTCACTGTATCTAATAACAGTACTTCCCTGATACTCTAAATAAATTCAGAAATCTTTTTTATAATCATTTCAATCACTTATTGGTTAACATTCCTTTTCTTTTTGTTCGATGATATGTGGTATAATTGAAATTAAAGTCTTAAAAAGTATAATATGATAAATATAATAATAATTTTTGTTGCGAATTGTCAACAAATATTTCCAATAAATAAATAACTAACTTCATAAATATTGGCATTTATTATTTTCATCATAAATAATACAAACGAGGTTATTATTTTATGTTTAACAAGTTAGCTATTGCGTTAAATCAATCTAAATACATAAATTATTAATATTTTCAGGAACATGAACATTATAACAATGTATATTAAACATTTATTATTACTATAATACAATTCAATAGCTTGTCAATATACAGTTAATTATCACCCAAACCTTCCAATAAATCTATTGACAGATTATTGACCCTCAATAACCAGCATTATAATATATTGTACGACTAAAAGATACCTGTTAGGACTTTCCGTTTGAATCGGAACAAATGACAGAATATACATATAATTCTCTTTTTACAAGGGGGATAAGTTACATGAAAAACAGTCGTGGTTTCATTACATTAAACCGTGTAAAAATAGCCCGTGCAAAAAGAGGAAAAGCGTATATTGGATTTTTCAAAACGATCAAATAAATATTGTTCTTTGGAAAAACATTCTAGACTAAGAAAATCATTCATTTGAAATCTTACTGCAGTTTCCCTGAAAGATCTTTTTGCTATGGCAAGCATTTTCCATAATTCATTAAAACTTCAAATTTTCCTGAAGGTAGACACTTTATTCATATTTCTGAATATAGTAAAAATTCATGTGTCATTATTTCTGAAATATAAATGTTAAAATTTCCTTACTAACTAACGTACGTTGCTTCTTATGAGAAATAAATTATAATAAAAATACTTTTAAAGCAGATATAATAAAAGAGAATCTATTTTAGGGAAAGGAATAATATAAAATATCGATTTGTTTTATATAGGCTTCATGTGTTTTGATGTCGTTAATAATAAATTTAAAATATTATTACTCATAGTAAGAGAATTATGAAGGTTGAAAACCTATTATATTAAATACGTATGAAATGACTAGATAGTGTTTTGAAATTATTATCGTATTATTATTCAATAGATGAGAGTTTGCTTAGTATTTAAATTACGTACGATTAAAATAAGCAGTTATATAGTTAAACATTCAAATTCTAATAGAGGGTAAAACGTCAGGTTTACTTTAAAGTATCAAGTAAGTCGGTTTATTAATTATTATGATGTTCTCTTATGATTTGGATAAGATAACGATTCTTAATGGTTTCTATAAACATTGAAATCCGTCAAGGCCTGGTAACGATTATTTCTCATTCTCAGATATTTTATGTAAGTAGGAACTAATTAAATGTAGTTATGACTACCTTTAAAAAATGAACAATGTTTCACAATTACGAATAGCTTGAAGTTATTATTTGCATCTTTGTTCTAAAATGACTCAAATCAATTTTTCCAACGTCGCAGAATTTCAATATCTTTGTTTATTTGGTAATGCAAAGCAAGTTATAAACGATAGTAAATTTTCCTGTATGTTTTAATTTTACTATACCATCGCAGTCACATTCCTTTAGATATGCAAAAATCAAAAATAATTATCAATATTTTCTTGTTGGGTTGCTCCAAAAATACTGAATACAATAATAAATAATAGAAGCAAATACCCGATTCATTAATTTACCTAGATACCTATACTATGAGTGTTTATCTATATGCGAAATACTGCACGGAATCTATTATCTAGGGAATGTTAATTGAGTTTTACAATAGTTTCCATTGGTGTGCATTATATTATATATGTATATATATATATATATATGTCATCATAGGAACACAGTAATTTTATCGATAATATTAATTTGATTATTGTTCTTTACCTCTTCCATTACTTGCATGCATACATAGAAGTAAATCATGACACAAATAAATTCTAAAATAATTATCATTGTGTAAAAACATAAATGGTTGAATCTTATTCTAAAATGAAAATATGCTGTGGACGGTTTCAAAAATTTTGGGAATATCGTCATGTATAGTTTATAAGCTTATTGTGATTTTTTCTATTTTGTTTTCATTATTAAATATTTGTAACATATAAACTGTGGTCAAATTTGCTATGTTTCATTCAGCGGTTAGTAGATATTATTATTTATTATATTGTTACAAGTGAAATCAATCACAATAATTTACAGTACTGCAGAAAAGGAATTATTTATTCTGAATAATATGTACATAAAAAATATAATTCTAGTTACAATCATGATTCTGTTGATTTTTATTTTAATAGCTCTGCTGTACATAATCATGCATAGCATGTTGCAATTTTTGTCAATAAATGGATCTGATAATCAAATGTTTTAGATTTTAAGAATTTCTAATCATTAAATCATGTTGTAAAATGAGAAGTTTTTCTTTTTTACTTTCACTAATATTGAAATGTTTCTAAACCCACACATAAACAAATTTAATATAAGCAAAAACACTACAATTTTATTATTACTTTTTAAACTGAGTGGAATATATTTTTAATGAATAATAATATCTATATGACCGGAAGTTGTTTACTTATGTAATATAATAATGTTATACCTAGGATTTATGTAATATAAGCCTGACGATGTGTTAGGGTATCTCAATTTGAATGATTATGAACTTGTTAATTAAATTTTAAAACATCTTTTTCACTTGGAGAATTTGGAGAATGAGAAGAATATTATGGAATAAATGGCTGGTGCAAATTTTCTTTTTTTAGTAAACGAGTACTGCTATTTTTAAGTAAAGTTTCATCAACATCAATAAATTTCAATCCAATACCCCGCAATACTTATATTCCATCAGAATGGTTCATAAAGAAAGCTCCTTTTTCAAATATAAGCCATGAACAATCTTTTCTGATATTCCTCAGAATTAATTTCATAATTTTGACTAGGTTAATATTGTCATCAGCGACATGTCATGCGTCGCAATGAAGTTTGTGGTAAAAGAAATGAAATAATGGAGTATCATGATTAATTTGCTCAACGATGCTGTTAATCCTGATGTCAACAAAGTAAATGAAAAGAAAAAACATTACTGAGCTTAAGAAATGTATATTGTTTTACCCTTAAATTCTATTAATTATACCAAAACAAAGAAATAGTCAGACACATAAATTTTATTGTGCTTTGAACATCTATACTAAACTATTTACTTGATTTTTTTACCATATTATAAGCAAATAAATTATCTTCAGGAATAATGTTTTATTTTTAATGCTACAATATATTTGTTTTTACTAGTGGGTAAAAGATGAAAAACATTGGATAAGAACGCACATTCGGCCACGGCCAAAGCTTATGTTAGAAATAAGGTGAATATGAGCTAAAATTTGGGGATGATTTGTCATTTATTAATATTTTTAATACAAGTTATTAGTCAAATCAAAATATGTACTCTCGGCAGCGGATATTAATTTAATTCAAAATTTAATGTTATTTTTCTTCTTGAAATCAAAAGAAAATTATTACTGATTAATTGTAAGTTCTACTTCATAAATTAAAAGATTAAGCTTAAATTCGTATTGTAGAACTTAATAATCGTACTAAAAAATAAACTCGTAATTCCACTGTGAATTTTTGTATTCACTAATATTTTGTTGATTGATTATTTTATTTCTGTCCCTTTTGTAATGTTGTAAATTTGTAAATAATGCATTTTTAATGAAAATGCAATTATTGTTACGAAACATCAGCAATTCGAATAGAAGAGCACTTCATTCAAAATTACTCAAAATAAAAAACCCACTTGAAAAATGAGCAATACTCTCCCACCTTTTTACTTAATAAAACCTCACATTAGATTAAAACAAATATTATATCGTTTTTTTAGAAACATAATTGCATAATATTAATTTGATGAATTTGAAGATTATTTTTTTGAAAAATTTGAAAAATATTACTTTGGTCATTACTAGGTTCATAGCTTCATAGCTTTTGAATGAATTGAAACAACATGTCGACCATAAAAACATCACTTTTGAAATCCAAATACTGATTGAATTTTTGCGTAATAACCAGCGAAACTAGAGAGAGCATATTATGCTCATTTGCATCTGAAGGGTCATAATATTTAAATCCTTTTGTAATCCTTAATAAATTTATAAATATTTCGAAATTTATTTTGTTACGTCTTTGTCCGTCATTTTTATGTGTTAGCTGTCAAAAGTGTGGGTAAAAATTATATTTATAGAAATAAAACACAATTGTTTTATCAATTAATAGCGATTTCGCTCATCGCGAGCATTGCATTGAATTTAAACAGTTGATTGTTTGAAATTCACATAATAAAATGCAGACAAATTTAAAAATAATGAGCCCATTGAAATGTTTTGCTAGAGTCTGCTGCTTAGGCTCATTTATTTCTGACAATTTAAAACAAAAATAGTTTATTTTAAGTCGGAAGGACTTACAGCATTACAACAAACGGAAACCATTCAAAAAACTGTATAAATATAAAGTAATGATACAATACGTACTTACTCTTTGAAGGTCTGTCAGGCTCTCAACTGCTAACTGAACACACTCATTGTTTAATAAAGAAAACGTACATGAAAATATTATTATAATTGTAAATTGTTATAATTGTAAATTGTTATGAGTAATGTGAAAGCAATGTTTTATCAATTTATTCTGTAGAAAAATATGAATTTATTTTTTCAATTATTTCAGTTAAAATTTTCATTTTTTTAAGTGATTTATTGTGACGAAAGAAATGTAGCATCGATTGAAATGATAACCACAATAGTGACGGCTGGCACGTGTATCGAATTATTTTACGTTAAAAATATATAAATGTATTCCTATTCTGATAGAAACATTCACTCAATAACAATTAGTTGTTTATTATAGATGTTTTTCTGGTAAGAGCTTTTGATGTAGTATACCATGAAACAGTAAGTCGTCTCAAATGGAATGGGTTTAAAGTTTCGATTCGAAGCAAAGATTTAAAATAAATAATTGAAATTACGGTTTTTGTCAGAATGGGAAATAATTACCGCTGGTCTCACACCATTGTATTCATTTTACGAGTAGGGGTTTAGAGATGCCTACTAGTTATAAATAGTGGTACTATTATTGAAGAAGAATGCTGCTAAGCAGCCAAGAAATATATATTATAAATGAATAATTGTTGTAAAATATTCCTATTACATTTGTTTATTTATAAATATACTCTATTTCCAATTAGACATTCAAAGCGTTTCACTTAATTCAATAGATTCCTGATCCTACTCTCACAAATGTCAATTTCTATTTGACAGACACAATAATTATTGTTGCTGTTGAGTCACCTTGTTGTGATGATATTATTGTTGTGTACTTTGAATTCCATAATAATCAAGAAAAATGGAAGAATTCAACAAGGCTTTATTAAGCCAATTGCTACTTACAATTTATTGAAGACACAAGTGGAAGAAGGTGCTATGAATGTTGCAATTTATGTCCTTTTTTAGGTGGATGAAGGTGTACCAATTTTCCAACTGGACAAAGACAACTCAAAATTGTAATTGTCTGTCATTGTGGCAATATACGAAGGGGTTATGTAACTTCACTTTTTTTTTGAAAATGTATGAAGGTGTCATGGGCTGCTAAGACCTTGATCCATAAAAGTGACAGTGGTAAATCTTTTAAATAATTGACACATTTGAAGCTTTTAACAACTTATTTCGTAGTTTGTAAAACTGTATGCTACTTCCTGTTAGTTAAATTGTCCCCAACTGAAGAAAAATATACCAAAAAAACTTTCGACTAATTTTCTCGAATTTGTTTGACATAACTTCTTTATCCAATTGGACCTAATCACACAAAAACATACTAACACACACTACTCAAATTTCATGAAATGTTTTTTTAAATAAACTATATATTATTATTCCTGTAAATTTTTATAACCTGTATATTAGACATGTATTTAATTTGGTCATTATTTTCCAATTAGAAAATATATACCATCATACATTATTTTAAAATTGGAAAGTGAATCAACATAAATTAGTCAAACGCTTTGAGGTGATGAAATATATCTGCAGCTGCTTTCTTTAATTGTATGCAGTATGTATATCTTAGTCTTAGTAAAAAAAACACAATATTCCGAATGCATTTGCTATTCGAAGTGTCATCGCATGGAAATAAAATGTTTAAAATTCTGCAAAATTTAATGGAACAGATGTTGTCGAAATTCGTAACATTTTGAATTACTCTGAATACACTTTTAAAAACCCAAAAATATGTGTACGTTTTATTTTCACTAGGAATTTTTTTCGACATCGTATGGCAGAATAAAAGCTTCTCCCCTGCTGGCTTTATCATTCCCAGTAGCATAATATTCAGCATTGTTGATCTAATACTTAGCCTCTTCACTTGAAAGCACTGTTTGGACATGATCCTGGGTTTTAATTACTGCAGGACCAAAAGATTTATCATGAATATGTTATATATTGGGTCGATTCTTGAGACAGGATTACCGATTCCATTTCAATTAGTCTCCGGTTTCAATTGGGATATACAATAAAATAAACAACTTTGGAAAAATAATATGGCATTTTATTTCCAACAGTGATAAACACAATTTATATTGTTTTTCGGCTTTAAAGGCCATCTTTGGATATACGACCCCTAAACCTTCCTTATACTTTTAAGCCTGACCATAATAATATCAATCAAGAAAAAGTATAAAGATGGCCTCATTACAACGAGGGCATATTAACACAATCTTATAAATCTTCTTCGTAGGTGTCTCAGCATTGGCGATCTTCCTGAGAATCTGACAGCATCCGAACATTCTACGTTCACGTAATAATAGTAGCATTATTATAAGTACAATCAAATATATATCTCATTATTTTAATAATAATTATTATGATTTCACATGTTAGAACACCGTATTGGTAGATACATCGTAAAGAAATAGAATATAAAAATGATGATGGAGATGGTCAATCATGAGCGAAGAAATGAGATGATAGTTACATAAGAACACATAAATTAATATTACAGACATAAGTGTACACAGATCAGGTTTCAAACAAATGTCACCCATTTTTCGTTAAATTTAAACCCTTTAAAACTATCATTCCTGGATGGATAGCAATCCGGATTCGCTGGATAAGTCTTGGAAGTTTGCAAAAAACAATACAGGAGACGTAATTGCATTGGTTATTTTTAGATACATATATATATAATTAAGGAAATTTCATAAAAGTCATTTGTAAGCAATATTCAAACTTCTGTCCTTTATTCCAATAAAAACTGCGTAATTCCTTAACTTACAAAGAACCATATTTGATGTTGTTGTTTTATACAAGTAACAATTATTGAAAGCCCTCAATCAAATCTACAATCATGTCCTCAAAAACGAACGTAAAAATAGTGTATAGTTCAATTAGTATTTCTATTAACAATAACACCAATTCAATCAGAATAACAAAATATCAATTACATTTGTCTCAATATTCATCCATAAATTTGTAAAGACAAAATTAAGAATTGTATTGGACAAATCAAACATAAGTAAGTATGTGTATTTCATATTCATTGACAGAAGTAAAGAGATATTGTAAAAAATCTTGTAATGATTGTCGCATACTAATAAAATCAAAATGTGCTTCAGAAACCTTTTACTGAAAACATGCCCAGGTTTACATCAATTTCACGACCCGTAAAAAAGAATGCTATAATACCACTCGTATACAGTTATTGGCCAGTTTACAGACATACAAAGTATCAATACAATAATAATAGTTTACATCCTTGGAATATTCATAATATACAGATTCGCAATCTTATTCTCAAATTTATTAGAGACTAGTGACTTATAGTTTTTAGGCAGTAATGCAGTAAAGTAACACCTTTACGCCGAATGTAATAATTTTCGTATTTTTTCTATACATCTTTATTATGTTTATATTTAACATAACCAATAATGTAATACAGGAAGAAGGTTATTGGTAACATAACTTTTCATCTCAAGAAGTATCATAACAATCAGGCATGTAAGAATAAAACAAAATTGAATGTAATTACATGCCTAGCATACTGTTGACTACCGATATCTTTGATGTTTGACAGATCGGTAAACAAAGCTGCAATTAATACCGCATTTAAATAAAGTTCTTCCAACAAAATAATGATAGATATATGATGAAATACAAAAATTATCACTTTCATATACTAATATACTAATATTACTGCTAAGGCTTTATTAGTATGTAGTCACTAAGTTCAGAGTAATCCAAAGTACAAGCGATCTGGAAATTTACATTTAGTTTCGCCAGTAAATTAAGTTGCTTTCGACTCATAGTTGATTGTAGAAAGTTTTTGATCCTTTTCAGTATACAAAAATCATCTGTCTTCTACTTGTTTCAAATGTGAAATTCCACTTTAAAAGTGAGACCAAAGGCAACTGTCCCCCTACCTCTGTATGGGCATCGGTGTCATTAATGTTAAGCATTGTACTATGAAGTTCACTTATATTTCATGTTGTTATGAATAGAAAGAAGAAGATGGGAAGAAAATAATGAAGTTAGTGAAAGATGATAGTGAAATAAAATTGAAAAATAGTCTTTAGTAGAAATTTCTGTAATTTTAATATTGTTACAACAATTTTACTATGAATTATTTTGGCACTAGAATACTGCTAACGATTTATTTTCTGTTATTTTAATACTGATTTATAGTCCAGATTTTGTGCGTGAAAAGACGTAAAAAGGAAGTAGAGGTGGGTCATTTTAAAAACCGAACACAATCAATGAATATGATAATACACCGTACACATACATACAAAACATGTAACACGATCAAACATAATATGCATACCCTTCATTAATATTGCTACTACTAACATTTTGTCAACTACAGATAACAAAACAAAGAAAAAACAGTAAAGAAAAAGTTTCTTACTATCATAGTTATACAAGGAATACATTTGCAATAAGCTACATATTAATATGGTTCTTCATTATACTGTGTATGAAATTAAATATTGTGATATAAAAATCTAACAGAAATTATAGTGAATCCAATATAAGAAAACTCATTGTTACTCTTTTGATATCAACATTTAAGATTTTGAAACAAAGATTTTACTTTCAGGAGATTGTGGTGTTAAATGTTTTAACAGACAAATGTTTCAAGAGATGTATGATTTGATAGAAATAGGGTGTTGCTTAGAACAAAGCTACAATCAATTCACGTGAACACCGCTGCTGCCAGAAGAACAAAAACAAAAAATGCTTAAAGACGAAAAGCCGTTTAACGGCGTAAAGTAACATTAATAAGCCAAAAATTAACAAAAAAAAAAAAGAAAAAAGGAATACTTTCAAAAATTTGTCGAATGGTAGACAACCGAGATTTAAAAAATACATAGGTACCATTATAAAATTAATTACAGCAAAGTCAAGGAACCGGTTTTGATACAAATTTCTACCTGGGCGCTGTTGCAAATTATTATTCCGACGATTCCTTGGAAATGTTACGTGTTAATCTCCAGGAATGGCGGTAAATAATATTCGACCCCTCAATAGGGAGCACTCGGTGGATATTTGTATCACAGCATTAAATAAGGAATACTAAGAGTTACGACAAGATGATCCCCTTCTCTCGATGAATTTTGTGTTGCAATTGAAACAATAAAATGACAAGTTTTCTAGAAACAAATGCCGTTAAATCTACACCGAAAAGCTTCACTTGAACGAGATTGATTGGTTTTAGCAAACTGTGTGTGAAGGATACAATTCATGAATGAATAGTATTTATTTATAGGTCAGTGAAATAATTTAGATATGACAGCATTTGCATCTAGGATAACCGGACTGATAACAAAGAAAAATGTCTCACAACAGTATTGAAATTTTCTATACATATTTTAGATAAAGATCTGTCTTCATTTATTTCGAAATAATGAAATAAGAACTTAATTGAGAAGGCAAGTTAGTTATCAAGTTTCCTATAGCGATACTAAAAACAAGGAAGTCTGGATGCAAGATCAACTATTGTTAATAAAATATTTTTCTAGTAAGTGGAAGCATATGGACTCTTAATTGAATATCTCAATTTTTCTATAAGAAATGGTCGTTATTCAGTCAACCAACCTCTCTTGCTTTACCCCATGTTTAGGATCAGATGAGTTGGAGGGAGAGAGGAAAACGAGAGTATGAGAGACTGAATAACCACCGTTTTGGTAGAAAAAATTCTTGAAATGGAGTGGATGCGGTTGAAGATGAAAGTTGAATTATCAGTTATAATTTACACAAATCTAGCACTCAGTTAGCCCAGACTGAAATTAATAATTAAATAGACAGATTTTTGATTCAACAGTATGGAAATATTTAGTTTCTATAACAATAATTAATATTGGGAGACATTTAACTGAGTTATGTGAGATGTAAAATAAAATTCGTAATCATATTCCGCTAGCAGATTCAAACTCACTATGTGTTAATATTATTTACAAAATGACTAAACAAATACAAATAACTACTAAATAAATTAAATCTATACTGCGATTTTTGATTGTGTATGCATACATGAGAATACATGGTGTGCGAAACATTAAAAAAAAGTGTATAAAGCAATAGTATCAACACAAAATAATTATTAAACTTGTGGAAGTTATCACTTACTGACAGATTAAGAGATATATAAATAGCCTAACAAAAGAATAATAAATTATTATCGATTGAAATGGTTCTCCGATGGAATTCGATATAGATATTTAAGCAGAAAATTTAACCGAGTATTACATTATAACAAGTGGGCATAATGTGAAATAAGTTTGTTATTTAAATTTCATATTTTTTCTGATCAGGATATGTGTGACCAGTTTATTAAATCATTTTCCATGTTGTAAATACTTTATACATCTTACGGTGCGTTATGATCACAGCTATACTGTAAGACAGAAAATTTGATCTAAACAGTAAATAAGATATTTTCTTGTTAACCGTTGTTGCTATATTTTGAAATAAGCATTTAAATGACTCTTTAAAGCATTTCAACTTATGTTCACTGATACCGGAAAAAGTGTTGCACGAAATACTGCATAGAAACCAAATTAACCACAATCAATGATTTTTAAAAGTATATCTAAAAGACAATTGAAAGTGAAACTTTCGAGGCTTTTGGTATAAACACTCATGGATTTTTGTGTCTGACATAATAAAAGCAGATCGATTCAAAAGGTGTGGTGCTTAAATACAAATCAGTTTTGTCTTCTGTTTTCAATTTCATTTAGGAAAAACATAATTTTCGGTTTTAGTTACTTTAAAATTTATTCTGATTCCATCGAATATCATTTCTTATGGTAAGAGATATGAATTCTCAGTTTATAAATAGATTGCACTATCGGATGTAAGAAAAGAAAATAATGATATAATCATGTTTTTGCATTTAGCCACCCTTTTATGCACGGTAGTTCTCTTTGGTTAGAGTAAGGAAATAAAGAAGAGTTTTATATTGAGACCGGTAAACATTAAACTGTATTGAATTAATGAAAATAATTTATCGCAAAGTGCACAATAAGAACTTGTAACAACAAAAAGTAATGAAGTAAAGTTTCTGCATTACATATTATTTTCCCAATGTGATTTTACTAGAACCATTAACAGTTTTATGATACCTTTGACATATTTATAGTTTTCGTGTTAGATGATTTAAACGTATAATAGATATTCAATATAATTAAATATCGCATAATGATGAGGTCTAACAATTTATTATTTAGTATTCTGAAGCGAATGATATTGAATGTACACGATTTCAATACATAAAATATGTTTACAGCACACATTCGGAGACATCAGTTAGGAGTCCTATAAAAGTAGATTATTTTCGTAGGAAATCATTTTGAATGTTGCAACACATATATAATATATTTGAATATATGGCGTGTGTTGTGTTGTGAATTTTTCTCTTTCTTTCTATCATGTGTCATGTGAAGGCATGAGTGACATATAAGGGCATGCCGGCGTTTGCTTTTATATCTTACTTTCTCACACTAAGTGGTGGAGATAGAGAAACATTCACCGCAAGCCAATGATAAATATATATTCACTAAAATCGTTTCAACAGTCAAAACAGCATTAATCAAGATACAGGAAAAAGTAAAACAATAGACAATGTAAGCAATTACAGAATGTTGTCATTTGTCCAGCTTTTTTCATCTCTAACTAACGCTGGTATTACTATTTTCACAATTTTACCTACAATTTTGAATATTGAAGACTGCACTTTCAAATGTTACTAGATTACAAAAATGAATTGAGATATATGTTTTGATATAAAATGTCGATAAATGTAAGATAAGTATGCAAACAGTGACCATATTCAGTGTCAATATATATTAAGTGTTCCTTTAATACCGGATGCTAGAAACGATAAAATACACATACCCTATTGTCTGTTGGTTTTATGAACATTCAATATCATTTTCTCTTATTGGAAAATAAATAATATATAATTTGCACATTGAGGGTATAAAATTATTTTCCACTGTTGAAACGTTCAAAATGTATTGTAAAAAAAATCGCTTAAACACCAGGCTCCGCACATCTTAAAGAAGGGAAAATCGTAAGAAACAATCAAAAAAAAATGTAAATATATATACGATATATATACGACACTATAGTACAAGGCAAATTTTCAACAACAGAGGTCAATATCGAGTTGGATACCTAATAATTCTTTTTTTTATATTGGTTAGATACAGTAGCAGTTAATGAATATTGATATAACAAAGTACTGGAACCTGATTCTTAATGAAAATTAAAAAATAGCCCACAAGTGATTCATATTTGTTTATTTAGAAGTTATTATTGAAGAATGTTAATAAGCCAAAATTGTAATACTGATTATTCAATTAAATCTTCCGAGATAAAAAAAATTGTGCCACGTATATGATTATATGTTTCATAATAGGTAAATATTATTTGCCAGGCCTTCAGCCGAGTGGTCAATGTTGTAAGCTTCGGATGCGTTGCTCTAGGGTTCTAATCCCAGTATGTGTTTCATAAATCGATTTTCCAAATGAAAACGCTATGTGTATTATTTAGTTCCTCTAAGTTCCGTGGCAATTATACTTGTATTAGACTGTTTTCAATTTAAGGTATTGAATCTTTAATCATTACTCATGAATATTTTGTATTTATTAGGTAGGTAATTAAATTCCAAACGTTTGTTATAGCAATAATTCATTTCCGATTAGTACTTTATTAAATTCAGTCTATCACGACGTAGGGCAGCACAGTTAGGGGATCCCCGTTATAAGAAGTCCTAATGACGGGCTGCTGCCACTCTCTGAAAGTGTCACTCTTGGATATCCACCGAGGGCAGCCGTCCCCTATACATTTTCTATCCTGACTCGCGTCAAAGGCACCGCCGACCGCGGCCGCGTCGGGTTTACTACCGCCCACGTCCGAGCTATCACAATTTGCGTCGTCGTTGACGTGTTCCACCAAAAACGACAGCTGGTCCCTGCGTTTTCGTTTCAAAACGTCTAATGACGACTCGTTTAGGTCTTTCAAATCCATTACAGTCGTATCGGATAAACTCTGATACGTTAGGCTATTAACATTATCACTTAAACTATCAGATTGTCTACTCGTATAGTCTTTAGTCCTAAACACACATGACAGGTCGCCTTTGTTTGTATCACTAGTGTCACTATCGAAATAACCGACGGAAGCATTGAGCTCTGCGAGACTCAACGGTAAAAGCGTCACACTGTCACTGTACGTGAAGCGCTTTGGCCTTTTGTAGGTCACCGGTGCCACGCTCTCGACTGGTTCACTCACAGGGTGAAGACTACGATCGACAGACGAATCCCTGCTTTTATCAACATCCATGAGGTTTTCTTTCTTGATTGAGCTTTCATCGACATCCGAGAGGTTTTCTTTCTTGATGACTTCGCAGGACGACGGAGACGCGGCATCGTCATTTGAATCCTCATAGTTGTCATCCTCTTCGTCAACGTCTCCCGGTTTACTAAACGAGGGATCGTTGTTATTTGTTGCGGCATCGTTAGCAGTTTCATCGAAACTAATTGTAATAACGTTACCTTCCTGAGAATTATTGTCCTTAATATCACTAAGATTAATTTCAACGTTCTTAACACTCAAACTTGAACCTGGTCTTTCGAGACCTTCACTGAACGGCGAATCGGCGATAGTTTGATACTCGTCACTCTTCAAGCGGGCATCTTCCAGTTCTAAGAACCAGCTCTGGGAGTCGGAGACGGCCTCTGCCGGCTCATACTTGTCAAGATTGCTTCGCGCGAGGTTTTTCAAGCAACCGTCCAGACTGTAATCCAGAAACTTAAACCTGGGAACCACGCTGTGGAACAAGTCCCTGGAGCAGTCGTAGAACGGCCTCAATCCCCACTCGTCCGCTTGACAAGCCAGCGTCGGTTTCGCATGGGCGTCGGGCTCTTTTTGGTTGAGAGTTCCGTTCACCCCGGAAACATAACTATTGTGCACGACTAATATTTGCGAGTCGGAAACGTCCGCAGGTCTCTTGTGATAGGCCAGCGCCGCTTTACAAAAGGGGTCTATTTTCTCTTCGTAACTAGGTATTATCGGAACGATTATGTTGGAGTCGTCTTCTACAGCTAGAACGGAATCTTTGGCCACATCATCGTAATCCATCTCAAAGATAGATTTCTTAGGCGGAGTGGGTATTTTATCCTCTTCAACCGGCGTGTTGTAGATCACACTACACGTGCATACGGGAGCAAAATCGTCATTTAAAAAAGCGGCAGCTCTATCGATGGGGGGCAATTTTGCTAATATAACTTCAAGTGGTTCAAATTTCACAGGCTCGCTGGATTCCTCTTTGGCGACATCAGTTTTAACAGTGCTATCTTTATTGTCCTTCGGCAATACATCTACCACTTTTGAGCTAGAGTTGGAGTCGTTCAATTCAATGATAGCACTGACCACCAACGCATCTTTTTTAACTTGTTTCTTACTGTCGTAGGCAGTGAGAAAGTCTTCTCTGGGCACTTTCGGTTCTTTCTCCACTACAACAGGTTTCCCCGATTTCCTGGCTTGAATTTCTTCCAACAGTTCTTTAGTGGTTTTGACCTTCTTCCCGCTGGTAGGAATTTTGTTCTTAATGAAGGCCGAGTAATCGTCCATCATGGTATCATTGCTAGGCTTTTTGCACCCGTTCTTTCTAGAAGTTCTCGGTTTCTGCGGTTCAGGCTTCGGCGATCTACTTCGAACGTCGTCAGCAAAAATTGAAACGGGCGGCGCAGGTGAAGACACTTTCAGATTGATACCGTTCCTCAATCCTCCGGTGGCAGATAAGGCTGGGGAAGTGGACGCCGAACTGATCGGTAAGAACGGCGAACCTACCGAAGGTGTCACTGGAGGGTCTAAGCTGTGGTCGACGGTCCGGTTTTCCGATTTAGTGTGATTTCTGCGACAGTAATAATTTCGTAAAGAAGAAGTATTAGTTTGGTTACACAGTATCATTGAAATTACATTAGTTAGGTATGCACACACTACAGTTAAACTTCTTATTTGTATTTGAGGCGAATGAAAAACATAGCCACATTGATTGAATAGTAATTGTTCTGGTTCACATGTACAAAATAATTATAAATAATTAAAGTTGGTTTTTGACCCTGTTTTTGTGATACCAACGTATTAATAACTCTTTCGATAGCATTGTTTGCAATTCTCAATGAATTTTTGAGGTGCTTGTCAGAAATTTTGCTTCTAATTTTACTTTTTTATTCTTCTTTCTTGAAAATGGTTGCTTACAATTATACATGCTGGTAAAAAGCAATGATATAAATAAGGTGGGATTTTGAAGAGTAGAATATTTTTTGATTCATAAATGTAAAATCGCGGTTTCACTATGGGTTGAAGAGTGATCTCAAGACTCATAATTTTATTAATAGCTTAATAGTTTTTAATAAATAGAATTTATTTGAATATCTTTGAAAAAACACCAATATGAATAATCTGTCTATTACCTTCTCTTTTTGGCTTTCCGTCCACCGGGTTCCCGGCGAGCCCTTTTTGCGCCTTTCCTTGAACTCTCATTTTCTGCAGGAAGTGCACTTTCCAGACTTCCATTTAAGGGAGACCGAGGTCTTTTCGTTGCTGAAAAACAGAATTGACAGAATTAGTTACTGACAAGCCACAAATAATTCACAGATAAACATTTTATTAGGTAGATCTAAAATTAATGCCTTAAAAATGTAATTTAAATGCTCATCTGAAAATCATTGTACAATACGAAAACAGTTATTCTTAGCCCTCCATTAAAAAATGGCAGAGGATTTTCCATCAGAAGAATATTTATGAGCATGAATGTTGCGTGAATTTTATCAAAATTGGAACGCTACAATAGTGACAACATAACATTTATGGGAATGTGATAACTCTTCGCAGATACCAATGATGATGAATAAAAATTTGTGACAGAGATTTCGATCTACATGATTACAAACGTTCAGGGAGAAGAGAAAAATTTCAAATTGCACTTCAAATTCATTCTGAATGATTTTAGGCTGCTTGTGACACATGTCACTTGTTCTTGGTCATTCCTGATCAGGTCATCATTTTCAATAAGATTTAGCAATTCATACTATTTAGAAAATTGGTGGTTGAGCAAAGGATGTTTTCAATGGTTTTCGTAGTTACATTCTTAGATGTAGAAACATAACATAAAAAGAATAAGCCTGAAGAATCAATCAAACTGCTTATAGATATGGTTTTATGCTTTTCACTTCATTATCTAATGTATTCTCTTTACATCGAATATTAATCTGTTTTAAGCCGAAGATCTATACCCTGTTATCAATGAGTGAGTAGGGAAGAAGAATTACTGACTTTTATGACATTGGATCATGAAGGAATTTAAAAATCAATCTTCAGCTGTCGATTCGAAGCCCAGAATGTAGAATGAAGGCATTGAATGTGTGTATGCAATACACTAGTATCGTCAACTACGAAGTGAATACAATATGACTAATATCGGCATGTCACATAACAAGCTTATGGCCTCATCAATTAGGCATCTTCTATGCCTCGACCTATGCCTATACATTGTAACTGAAATAATATGAACTATTTAGAACAGCTGATCATGGAACAACAATAAAATATTTTCTAACCTCTTCCTGAATTGGCAGCAGGGTTAATTCCAGCGATCCTGTCTGCTTCCAGTAGTGGTGGCTCAACCCTTGTGTCATCAGCACTGTCATCCACGAAAATAACATCTTGTGAATCTGAATCGTAAGGATCCTTAACCATTGTCACAACTTGATTAGTCGCAAGCAGGTCGGGTGGTATCCTGAGGGCCGGTGAAAGGTTCCTCAAAGCTGCTGCTGCTGTTTGAGGGAGACTTTTGGTTGCCGGAGAAGAACTCTTCGAGCCGGGGGATATTTTCAGATTAGGAGATATATTTTTTACATTAGGAGAGATGTTTTTAAGGTTAGGGGAGATATTTCTGGGGCTTTGGGATATGTGCCTCAGCCCGGGGGACAGATTGCGCAGGGCCGGCGATATGTTTTGAAGAGCCGGTGATGTCAGAGGCTGCCTCCGTTGTTGCTGGTGGTGTTGCTGAAGTGGTTTCATTACACCAGCAGATGGAGTGAGAGAGCCTGGTAAAAAATACATTCTGTTTAATAAACCACTCCATTTTAATGACAAAAATACATTTATGTGATGGCAGCAAGTTTTTCTATTAAATTTGGCAACAATTTTATAGTATAATATTTTATAAATAAGTATACAAAATTTTTGTATTTTAATGATATATGAAGCTTAAATACTGACAATGTAGAAATACATGTTTTAGAAAATGTCATAAATTAATGTATTGATTCTAGGTGTGATGCTTGGTGAATTATGTGAAAAAAATTGACGAACTCTATTTTGACATTAATTTTAACACCTGCACCAACATTAGAGAAATAAGTGATTATTATTCGCAGCCAACAATATAAAACAATTTATTTTTGTCAGCCAATGTAAGTGTACACAAAAAAAAAGAAAATGAGAGATGTGACCATAGACTAATACGCTGTTTCTCCTCAGACAACTGACAAAATACAATATTTAAACAGAAAACATGGAGAGAATAAATGATATCAAGTGGATATCATTAATCTACCCTTGGTATTCCGTAAACCAACTTACTTTATTATAAATACACTTCACATTATAAGGCATTGAATAGCAAGGCAGCATTTTTAAATGTATTTATTGTTACCCTGTTTCTGTGAGTGACTGAGCCCTTGGACAGGCACTTGAGGGCTGCATAGCCGTGGGGTGACCTGAAACAAAATTAATATTAAATTTACAATCACTCTTCACTTTTAGAAGAAAAGTAACATTCGATAAAATATATTAGTATGTAGATGCATCATAGCAATGTCAGTGCTGTTGACCTTGGGTTTATTTGAAATTAGAATAATATTATGAATACTTTTGCAAGAAGATATTGTAAAAAAACATTAAAATGCATTAACTGATTCAAACATTTTGTTAATACATTTTAGATGATTCCATTCATTCTCATTTTGAATTATGATCATATTGCAATAAAAATCCGCAATTCTTTTTCTTTAGCTAATGAGCATTTTCAACTATCCATGATTGGACAAGGAGAGTCAAGGAGCTGTTTAAGACAGTCAAAGATCAATATTATCTAATAAAAATGATGAGGCATTAATTTTATATAAGTTTGCGAAGAACCACAGGAATAAGCTGAAATTTTGTGTACAAAATTGATTTTCTATTTGTCATTTTAAAAATGTGTAAATTATTCAACCCGTTATAAACAGTATAAGGTTAAATTTGGATTATTGAGATTTTGTACACTTCCATGTATTTTGTCACTAACGACCCGGGTTTCGCCTTTCGGCATCTTCAGGCATTCGAGCACACGAATGGACTCGAACTGAGAGACAGTAAACAGTGTCTAACGCTTATATAGAAGATACAAATGCGACAAATATCATTTACGAGGCAATACATTATACGTCTGAGAGCCACACCGATACCTGAGTTAAAATTTCGGAAATCGTCCTAATCCTTATTTTGTAAACACCATATTACCAAAGTGGCGAATTGCCGCCTTTCAACTTCCCTTAGAAATACCAGTGATTTCACAATTACAACAGTATTGTGGGTTTTGACGGGATGCAATTCGACGAATGGGTAAATTATATACAATCATTCCACATTTAGTGAAATCTGTTAGGTGTTTCAACGTATCGGATATAATAGCGGAGAATTAGGAAGGTTCAGCTGCTCATTCAAGATTGGTAAGGAGTATAACTGGCCTCTATTAATTTCTAAAATTTCCTGATAAAATAATTTATGATCCCCCATGTTTTTATGCAACAGTTTAACCCCATCATCCGCATTAAACGTATGGTTCTCCATTAGCAAGTGATTTGCGAATGTCGAAGTTTCTTTTTTTAATCTAAAGGCAGCTAAATGTTCTGATACCCTTATATCTAATGTACGTGTGGTTTTACCCACATAGAAATGTTGGCAATCATTGCATTGTAATTTATAAATACCAGATTTGTTCTTAAAGTTTACTCTATCTTTATTGTTAATAAGTAATTTGCCTAGAGAGTTTTTGCAATAGAACGCCGGTCTAACACTATCAGCGAGTTGTTTTTTAATTTTAAAGCTTGTGCAACCTAAATAACTTATTCTATGCCAGATTCTAGGGCGGTCTATGTCTTTAGACAAGTTCCCGAAATATAGCATCTTTTCTGCTAATTTACGTTGTTTTTTGATACAAGACTATCTATAAGAGACGCCTCATAGCCATTATTAATGGCAATTTGTTTAATAATGTTTAGTTCGTTTTCAAAATTAAATTTATTTAGAGGTATAGTGACTAATCTGTGAACCTGAGAATGGAAAGCAGCCAATTTATATGAGAAAGGATGGTCTGACTTAAAATGAATCGCTGGCTTCTGAAAAACGCCTCTGTTTTCGGTAAATTTTAAATTCATGAATGGAGTTTTTAATATCAATATTAAGGTCAAGGAAATTTATATTCTTGCCCCCTACTTCTAAAGTGAATTGAATTTTATCATCTAGTGAGTTAAGAAAATTATGAAGGTTAGAAACTTGTCTCTCAGTTCCATTGAATAGACAAAGGATGTCATCTACGTGAACGGAACCAATAAACTACGTTTCTAACTTCTGTTTTATTGCTAAAAATAAGGTTTTCTAAATGGTTCATGTAAAATTCTGCTAATAGTGGTGACAAACAACTTCCCATTGCAAGGCCTTCGGTTTGTTCATAGAATCTATTATCAAATTGAAAATAGTTCTGGTCAACGCAAACGTCTAATATATTAAGTAATTCCGTAGTAATGACAGGATTAACTCTCACGCTGTATTAAGGGTATCTTTGATGATTTGTTTACATTTGTTTACAGGTACATTAGTGAATAAGCTAACAACGTCAAAAGAAATTAATTTGGCGTTTAACGGAATGTTATAATTTTTAATTTTATCTACTAACTCTAATGAATTTTTAATACTATACAATGGCTTGAATTTACTGTGATTGCGGATGAGAGAGTTAGCTCTTTTGGAAAGTTTATACGCTGGAGCATTCATATATGAAACTACCGGTCGAATTGGTATTGAATCCTTGTGAATTTTCGGTAGCCCATAAAATTTGGGGGCTTGTGGATTTCTAGTAGATAAAAAAGACAAATCCTTAGGGTTGATTGTAATGCTACAACTATTTATAACCTCTTTAATATTTTTATTAAATTTTAATGTAGGATCTTTTTTCAATTCGACTATATCGTTATTATCGAGAAAGTTATTAAACTTATCAACATAGTCTTTTCAGCGTTAACAGGACCATGGTATTTCCTTTGTCCGCCTTTGTGACAATGATATCATTATCTTTAATTTTAGTTTTAATATTTTTAAGAGTAGCCAACTCCTCATTAAACTTATTGTAATTTTTGTTGCTGTTTAAGTAATCTTTCTTAAGGATGCGAGAACAAATATGTTTGCTGGTTAAATCTTTATGTAATGCAATTTCTAAATCTATAGCAAGGTTTTCATAATCCGATTTTCTATTTGGCAAAGGCGGACAATATTTAAGACCTTTTGATAAAAGGCTCTGCTCGTCTTTTTTTAAATTGACGTTAGACAAATTTACAACTCTATCAAAAAATTTTATAGGTGTTTCCTCATTTATAACTAGATTAGATTTATCAGCTGGACTTTTATTTTTATTTTTCTCTTCGATCAATTTCTTGAGTTTATAAGTTTGTTTTTCATATTTGCGTTGTATGATTTCGGAAACATTATATCTAATATCACGGTCTAATATATCAAATTCTACAGGATGAAGTTTCTGTGCGAGAGAACAATGAATTATTTTAAGGTATTGGCTAATATTGTCGCGAGCTGCGTACCACTGACCTGTCTCCGTCTTCAACCAAGCTGCTTTAGCTTTTTGCAAAGCTTTCACTGCTGGCCTCGAACCATTGATAATTTTAACATTTCTCGATATGAACTTGGGAGTCACTTTATTTTTAAAACAACTGATATTAAACCATAAATTTTGACAAACAACACGATATTTTAACACTAGTTTACTGTAGAGTTCAGTCAATCTTGCTGTACTGGCAATATTGATATAATTTAAGACATCGACTGAGGGTGCTTGATGGAATTTCAATATTAAATTTGGATTATTGAGATTTTGTACACTTCCATGTATTTTGTCACTAACGACCCGGGTTTCGCCTTTCGGCATCTTCAGGCATTCGAGCACACGAATAAAAAAAAAAAAAAACAACGTAAATTAGCAGAAAAGATGCTATATTTCGGGAACTTGTCTAAAGACATAGACCGCCCTAGAATCTGGCATAGAATAAGTTATTTAGGTTGCACAAGCTTTAAAATTAAAAAACAACTCGCTGATAGTGTTAGACCGGCGTTCTATTGCAAAAACTCTCTAGGCAAATTACTTATTAACAATAAAGATAGAGTAAACTTTAAGAACAAATCTGGTATTTATAAATTACAATGCAATGATTGCCAACATTTCTATGTGGGTAAAACCACACGTACATTAGATATAAGGGTATCAGAACATTTAGCTGCCTTTAGATTAAAAAAAGAAACTTCGACATTCGCAAATCACTTGCTAATGGAGAACCATACGCTTAATGCGGATGATGGGGTTAAACTGTTGCATAAAAACATGGGGGATCATAAATTATTTTATCAGGAAATTTTAGAAATTAATAGAGGCCAGTTATACTCCTTACCAATCTTGAATGAGCAGCTGAACCTTCCTAATTCTCCGCTATTATATCCGATACGTTGAAACACCTAACAGATTTCACTAAATGTGGAATGATTGTATATAATTTACCCATTCGTCGAATTGCATCCCGTCAAAACCCACAATACTGTTGTAATTGTGAAATCACTGGTATTTCTAAGGGAAGTTGAAAGGCGGCAATTCGCCACTTTGGTAATATGGTGTTTACAAAATAAGGATTAGGACGATTTCCGAAATTTTAACTCAGGTATCGGTGTGGCTCTCAGACGTATAATGTATTGCCTCGTAAATGATATTTGTCGCATTTGTATCTTCTATATAAGCGTTAGACACTGTTTACTGTCTCTCAGTTCGAGTCCATTCGTGTGCTCGAATGCCTGAAGATGCCGAAGGGCGAAACCCGGGTCGTTAGTGACAAAATACATGGAAGTGTACAAAATCTCAATAATCCAAATTTAATATTGAAATTCCATCAAGCACCCTCAGTCGATGTCTTAAAGTATAAGGTTAAGTGTAAATTTAAAAATGTTTACTTGATAACCACATGTCAGTATCTATAGATGATGGTTTGGGTGAAATATAAAACTATTAACATTAAAAAGTAGAAACGTTAGATGTATGCTTAAAAATTAAATGAACAGTTATACTAACAGCTGGAGTGACCGCTGGACTGATTCCCTGTTGAGTGAGAGGTGATTGTCTGGAGGCCGTGTCTACCTTTACACCTGTAAAATAAGATTTGTAATTGCAGTATTTAGTAAGCATACTTGTAAAACTTTCTTACGTTAAATAGAACATTCTAGATAGCATTTAAAATATTTTATTATCCAGTAGCATAGTACAAATCTATCAGTGTAAGTAAGCTTAGACATTTGTGTTTCACAATTGCCACAAATGAATTTTGACATCACTCACTAATCAGCCCACAGATTTTGATATTAAGCATGTTCATCATATTCATATTATGTTATTTAATCATACTAAGTAAGCGGTTTGAATTAAACAATGATGTTGATTGCAAGCAGAATGTTGAAGGTAAGATAACAATCAACTTGTTATATTTTCAGCATAAGTCTTGAATTCAAATATTTTCATTGTTGCAGTTAAAACTATTAATCTACTTGTCTGCATGATCCATCTGTTTATTCAAAAAACTGTGAAAGTGATCTTGTAAAAGTGAACATAGCAATGGGGTAGGGGTATTAAGAATTAAAAATGATGTTTAATAAAGATGGTGACAAACCTGCCCTGTCCGGTATAATAAGGTCCCGCCATCTCTTTACTAAGAGTTTGGCACGGCGTGCAAGTGCTACGTCTCCAGTCTTCCTTCTCAGCTCATTTACATGCTTCCCCAATCGGGTGGTCTACAAAACAGAAGTTTTTATAAATGCCATAACAAACTTGAGAACTTGATCTGGAGAAGTTTTAGTCTGATTATTATAAAATTAGAGATTTCACATTATAAATAAGAGACTACGGATCAACTCTTTAGCATTAAAATAATTTTTTTATTCAACGCAGTTATTTTTATTTTGACTAATTGAATGGTTATTGACTGAGAAAGACTAAATGAAAAAGTAAAAGATAATCCTCCAATGGTAGATGATATATTAAAGAATATGGAAGCATAAAATGTTTGATTGATTTTTCCAAATCACAAAAAGGCTCAAATAAAAAGAATAGTCAATCACAAAACAATATAATATTTTACATATATTGTAATCAACAAGTTCCTAAGAAACGGTTGGACTGCAAATACCGCAATTTCTTAGATGGCTAAGTGTTTCAAAGGTCTAATTGACTTTCCATCAAGCAACCTCAGTCAAAAGAATTAATGTAAGTCAGAGAATGATGTCTGTTAGACTGATATAATTCAGACAAGGCATGAAATTAAAGGGTGAGATGCGCCCGTAGAATTAAGCAGATTTTTTAACGGTATACGCTCGCAAACTTTTCGGAGGACTAGTTTAAAAGCATCGAGCTAGAAAAGCAATGGTAGATAACTAAGCTATAATTGACTCAGTAACTATTGTATACTTTGTCATCCCCACAATGGTATTTAAGTATTTCATATGTCAAAAAATTATCAATAAGTAATTGTCGAATTCATAGAATTTTATAATTGTTAATAGGCTAAGAGGCATATTCAAGGATAAGTAGTTGAGGAGGGAATATAAACATCACAGACATCCATGCGTTTGGACACAAATTGATTTTAAATATCAATGTATGCAAGTATTCGCTCAGGGGTTTCGAAACCGTGACCTGCCACGTGAATAGGAAGAAAGCCAAAGAGCGTTGAGCAAAATGAATAGTATAAATCCATTTCAATTGAGACATTTCGGAGCCCAAAATAGAATAGCATTGAATTACCCTTAAAACAAATTGTAATAAAAAAAATTATCTGTAAGTAAATTGCTATGATATTTATGGATACAAAAATAATAAAATAAATATTTTTCTTACCTCCAGCAATTCTTTTGTGATATGAATATTTTCCAATACTGATATGACCTCACTAATGGCACGCATATCGACAACCTGAAAGAATACAATAAGCAAGGTTAAATAAGATCGAGAATAGGAAAAATAGACTGACTTGGAACGGTAATGAGTTGGAACCACATGGAACAAGTCTTAGAGTAGGTAGCATTATAGATCATAGTATAATACATAAATATGAATGAATAACAAAAGATTGTAATCTATGAAAACATCCCTTTCCTGCTATAGTACTTTCTTTGGTGAATTAGATAACGCTGAATATTGATAAAATTTCAATGGAGACGAAAACAGAAATAAGCCCTTTGCACAGAAGTTACGAGTGGCACTCAGTGTCGTATTTATGGGGTTCATCCTGCAAACATGTGTTTGATTAATTAGTTTTATACAATTTATAATTAAATAGTATAATGTGGTATGTTACTTAGCAATTTATTTGCGTAAATCCATTTATAATGAATTCTTGATCCATCATGTTTCAGGTTTAGTAAAACACAGGTAATTGAAGTAAACTGGTGTAGTCAAAGGATTATGGGTAATCCCCAAACAAGATAGGAAATTTTATAGAATATTTATGTTAAGAGAGTGCGCATTGTTAAAATGATAGATCAAAACAATTAAGTTTTACCTGTTTTGTATAAAAACAATTCTGGGGTGGATAAGCAAAGCAAGTGGAAAACTGGTACAATGAGGAACGATAAATGTGATGTTTCACTGCATAAAGCTTATTCAAACAATTTTCTTTATTTGTCAAATGGCATTATGTCCTCTTTGTTATGCAAGTGTTGCGGTATACTTGTTTTTATGCAAAATATATACAGTTGAAAGAGATGAAAACCATATACGTGGGAATATGCATCCTTAGTGAACATTCGTTGCCCAATTCAGATCTTTGCCTCGCTATGACGATGATATAAGAGTGGTTGATGAGAAGACCACTGCGATTTCTATGAAGTGACATTTGGCTAAGTGTGAATGGTATGAAAAAAAAACAATAACGCTGCGTTTTCGTATCTGGAGTATATACAGTGGAAAAGATAACAAAAATGCATGTTATAAAATGTTATTGAAATATATGTCGAGTTACTTCAATCTCATAAAGGTAGACATATTTTATCATCTATGCGGTGACTTTTATAAGGATGATATTCTTTGTGTCGAGGAATAAGCATATGTGGCAAGTAATAAACACTAAAAAACCACACCCCTCACCACGACCATAGTTTGCAGTGTCTTTTGGAATAATTGCGATGACTCGTTCAATGTATTGCACCATATTTTGAGAGTTATCTGCGTAAAATTGAACTTGAAGATGTTACAGATGATATTTTACATTTTTGGATATTCTAAAAATTGGAGCACTGCCAGAGGGGTCACTTATATATAACCGTGGTACAAATAGCCACTGATTTATTCTGTTAGGGTCACATTTGACATTCCTAAGGGTGGTTGCGAATATGCAACAGTCCAGTCCACATAACTCACATGTCAAAAAAGTTGCATTTGTAGGTTGAAAACCTTTGTGATGTAATTCCCGAGGAACTAGAAGAAGATATTGAGAGAGATGAGCATCTCAGTTTGACGTACATGTTCCACTAGTAGATGGCAAAAAGTCATCAGAACAGACGTAAGGTCATTTGATATCAAAAAAACTTTCACATAAGTAATAAATGTTTATCAAACCTCGAACATGGTGGATATCTGACAGATTCATTATAAAGATATAGATACGACAGTGTGGTTTTCCCTTCCGCATGGGCTTGTAGGGCCAACGTCTATTGCGTTGACAAGGCCCCCCCTAACGTCAGTTTCCAGCAGCGAGTGTGGCGTAAGGGCATCACATCTCCTCAGAAGTGCGCTTATTACATTTCATTATCATTCCAAAAGACACTCAAAATATCCTCATTTCTTGTGGAGTCATCTCTTCTTTGCGTATCGCAACAGTGCGAACAAAAATACAAATATACCAGCTATGTATGTACATAGGTTCAGCGAAGTCATGGGCTGTTTCGGATAAAACGCATTTTTCTCATAAAGACCTTTAAAAAGCCGTAAACTTACATTGTAATTACTGTCCAGAGCTTTAAGAAGGCGTTTTGTTAAATCATTAGCGGTGTTACTCATTTATATACCAAAATATTCAACTAAATAAGACAAACGTGTAATGTTCAGGCGTAATGGCTGACCCAAAAACTACGTATGGCCCAGACAGGGCACTCCAGCCGAATAATTCAGCTGATATCAAACCGATGCGTCTCTCGTTCGGGTTCTTTCGTGCATTACTTCGTAAATAATGGCAGTTTGACTGATTTAACGCTAGGCGCAGATCTAAATATATTTTTTATGGGTAAAATAGACGATTTTAAATTATTTTATTATATTTCAAAGTTTTATAAAAATATTTTCTTTATATAAAATAATATATTGAATCAAAATTTCTTAAATTAGTAAGTGAAAAATTATATATTTGGCGCTTTTGCGTTGCGGAAATATATTGTACTAGTCAGCCTCATAAAAATTATATAGAGCTCTCTATCTTTTCAAGTTGTCATTCCAATTTTGCGATCTAGTGTTTTTGCCTAGCGGTTAAAATTTGAAACAATATAGCTATTTCATTTATATTATGCTTGTTTCTTTCACTCACATATTTCTCATATTATGGCTATTGCTCCAGTCGGTTTATTATTTTGAAACGTCATTTTTATAGTAAACGTAAGTCTGAGCATGTCAAGCTATTGTGGCCCTACTATCGCAGTCCGTCTCGGAACGTAGGTCCTCCTGTGTATATTTTGTCGTTTGTCAGGCAGTTAATTACTGCTAGTCGAAGTGTTGTGCTTCGAAATGTAACATAAAAATGGTAGAGTATCCGTTTTAAAAAGTGAAAATAATAATGTTTGACGAAGCAGAGTGACAGTTTTAAGTGTTGCGGTCATGGATATGGATAAAAATAACAAGAATAGGGCCCGAGGTACGCCTCACTTGGCGCGGACCCTGGTCTTCGAGGAGTCTGAAAAGGAGCGCCCCTCGGCTCATGCCCCGATACAAACTGCTGCGGCCTGCGGTGACAACAAGGAAGGTCAGTGCTGTGGCCCCCTTTACTTTACAACTATTGCACCATTAACAAAATTATGCAATGTAATAAAACAACAATATATCTACTTACACATGCGATTCGTTAATCATGCATGTATCTTATTTTATTAACTGCCAGGTGTGTTCATTAAACCGGTGTTCTATCTAATTGCACTTTCGGATTTTCTTGTTATCGTTGATTTTGGCGTTATCAGAGTTTAGATGCAGGAAAAGCGAGGGAACCAAAATGGAGTTTGACAGTCATTTTGACACCTGTTACAGACGAGCTATATTTTTGGAGTTAACTAAGGCTTTGGCATCCCAGAAATGCGTGAAGTGCTCCGATAATATAGCTATGACGCTAAGTCAGTTTCTTAAAATAGTCTGGGCTATTACTGCCCCCCTTAATTTAAATGTGCGATACTTTTTGAATGTACAGTCCCTTATGGTAAATGCAGCCTCGTTTGAAGAGCAAGAACTTATTATATTAAAACTGCAATATACCTTCCAATCTATTCGCACGATTTTATTACGTGTGAAACCTTACGATTGTCAGATTTGGCAAACGTTCAAAAGACAATCATAATGTATTGTTTTGCTCCGCTGAATTACGACTTAATTTACTTAGGTTACCCTAAGTAGGGATAGTCACAGTACCTGTATCTATTTCATGTTCATCAAGTAATATTTTCTTAATACTTAAATCCAATTAACTGGGATTTCCATTGAGAATAATGATTTCATATAGCATCATGTATCATATAAGTTTGTTGATTCCATATTCTTACCGTAAAATATAATATTTAATCCAGGTTATTTTGAATATTGTAGGTACGTATATTTTGGATTAATAATCTCTAGAATTAACCGCAATCTACAAATTAATATAAACGATTGGAATATGTAATAATTTAAATGAGTATTGATTTTATCGATTGTCATTTTCTTTGGTAGTTATTTACTCTCATTATTCTGAGTAATTGGTAACGTAAAAAATAGGTCAATGTTTTGAAATACTCAGGATAGTTTCACCTTTTGAAAATATTGTTGATGCTCTGCGGTCGAATTGCCATAAATTGATTGAAGTGTACCATAGAGAGGTATAGACTATAGCAATAGTTAATCTGGAAGTGTGTTGTTAATGACACTTTTTTTTAAATAGAATTATGTCTGCTACACTACAATTTCCTTGTTTTGAATATGAGTGACAAATATTATTATAATAACCAAGTTCAAAATGAAAATTAATGCATTTCTTAATGTTAAGTTTATTGAATACAAAAAGAACATGAACCAAGTCTGGTTTCGAAGCTTTTATAAACGTCCAACTGCTTTTTAATACCTAGTACCGTTGGATCATAAATGTTGTCGCTTTTTAGACAGTTTGGTCAGAAAAAATGAACAAAATAAAAAGATATTCTACACTCATTTAATTAAAAATAATCGTCTTGGATTTTATTACGAAAAGAAGCACATCAAAAACATGCGATTGAAAAAAAAAAGATAGTTATAATAGGTAGGTACCTACCTACCTATTATGTGAATGGTTTCGCAAAAAAAAATGAAATGTAATTGACTGGAAAAAATATGCAGCTAATGATAATAAATGCTTAACCTAACATAAAACGTGTTTTGAAAAATGTTGCACACATTAAAAATTGGTTAATAATTATTATGAACCAATTTAACTAGTCCATTTATTGAGAATTACAAATAAATAATATACACGAATAGACCACTACTTTGTTCGTATCTGTTTTGTTTATTTGTATAGAAGGCTGATAACAATAATAAATTATTATTGATTATTGGAATAATGAATATTAATGATACTTACTTAATATAGACTTGCCATTTTTATGACGTTGAGAAATCAGAGACTTCGTAAGTTTCAACTGAGATTGCTTTCTGTAAGCTTTTGAGATTATTAAAATATACAGTGGCTACGAAGATTGTCCATAGTAGCATAGCTAGATTATGAGTGGTGACAAACGATTCGACTGAAGTTTCAATTAACAAATCTAGTATTGATAATTTATTATACTCTATAAAAAAAATAACATAAGGCTTACAAATATTAAATTGATTAGGTACCTTAAGAACCATTTTTCAGAGTTACATATATGTATTTATATTACCTACCAGTCGCCAATACGTCACTGGTGAGCGAACCCGGCTCTGATGACCTTGTTTATGTGAAGGAAAAACATTTTAATTGTAGTACTTAAGTAATTGTTGACTCATTCAAAAATTTTTATCGTCATTTCTTGGTTTAATGATATAAGCTTTTACGGGAAAACACTTATTGGTTTTATAATAGGGATCGTACGCCCGCTATGTTCGAGGATCTAATAGACCACTCCCCAACTGTTATTTATGATAACGATTGCTAATTATTAATTAATCAATATAATTTAAAATCTACCTACAAAAAGAATATTTTCAGCGTGAAGTAGTCAAAAGTGGCTCTACATATTTCGTACAATTTGTTGTTATGACTGCTAGATCCGTGGTCCGTGACGTTTGAAATTTTGGCGACCGCTGTACGATATAATAATGAAACGTGTTCAATCCGCACTGTCACAAGTTCCATAACTATTTTGATGATTTTCTAATCACTAGTGCCGTTCCACTTCGATGACTTTGCTCTAGTATGTGTATAATATGAGATTTAGTTATTTTTCTCGCAATTTCTTCTGACGTAAGCTATGCATACTCGTCTCTTGTCGTGCAAACTATGAGACTGCGTGCCACTACTTGCCGTCTCTTCAATTAGATTCTAATTTAGTTTCTTTTACAATCTAGATTGCATTTAAATAGCCTACTCTACTCCGCATGTGTCGGACTTTGATTAAATTCGGTACATGCTTCTCAAGAACCGACCAACCGTGCGCATTGATACGTCAACGGTCTCGATAGAGCCCGAACCCATAGTCGTATATTTACAAGGATGAGGTAAAATGGTTCAATCTATCAACCTCCACCTAACTCCTAAAGGGTTCATTAATAAACCTAAGATTATAAATTATATACTTACTAATTATTACGGTGGCTATCGTATATACAAAAGCATGGGTTGGGTTTTGGATTAGAATGTGTGGTTGTATATAGGTATTCGATCTATGATAGATGTATGTGAGAACATCAATCATTATGATACAATACACTTCTGTAGTACCTACCTTTAGCAGCAAAAATATCGGTAGGGAAACATGAGGTTTCTCGATTTTATTCAATTGAAATTTGTAGGTATGTGTAATTTGTGTATTCATAATTATTTTCAAAAAAGAAAAAATCGTCATCTTTTTGAAACCGAATCATTTAAAAGTATCTTCAATTCGTGCTGTATGTGATATGATTGCGTAAATAGAGTACACCTTACAAGACGCTGAAGATCCCTGTACATGAAAAATATATTTTTGAAAACAATATAAAATAGTTATATATATTTTCATCATTGTCTTGTTCATGCGGAAAAAATGGCGACAACAATATATTAACTAATTATTAGAAAAAATCCTGTTTTTATTTTCTCGACAAAAAATCTGTCATGGCGTGAACACATTTATAAATACAGTTATTAATAATTTCATTGTATAGGTAATGTTCATTATAATAATTTTATTTGTATGGAATCTTATCATGAATGCCAGTGATAAACAATTTATCACAACTCTTTGCCATTACTTAAGTATTTATTGTTTCCGATAGTAAATAATAATGATGAAACTCGCTAATATTTATTTAAGGAAATATCAATTCAATTTAACTAATGGCCTCTCAGTGGAAAGCTTTCTAGCGAACAAACAATAAGGAAGTACGAAAATGTATGTTTTGCTGGATATTTTATCTTAGATATCAATTAGTTATCTAGGTAAATTGAATTGAACGCATAAAATAGATCTATTTTTATCATATTTTCTTATTTAGTAGTCACATTATATGTTCCCAGATACGTATCTTGAATATCATAATCAAGGGACCGAAATGTAAACGTTGCCTGCCTGAATCATGTTTTCTGGAAACGGTGCGATCATTTAGAAAATTTGAAAAGTATTATATTTATAGGTCTGCATTTATTGGGTCAGTAACTATTTCAAATTTTGGTCAGTAAGAAATATTAAATGGTCAGTAAACACGTGACCAGTTAATAAAATAAATGGTCAGTTTTTTTATTAAACCCAACTTTTATTTATTTGGCAATTATTTACTGACTGAAAATAATTATTAACTGACCATTAATGGAATTAGTTACTGACAAAATAATTGGTTTCCATATATGATATAATGTATTTGTTATTTATTCGATCAATAGATATCGTTGTTATTAAGTTTACTATAATAATTTATCAAATTAGAATCAATTTAAAAAAATATACATCAATATGCTATTATATATATTAATGCCAATATAACAAGTAAGTCCCGTAAATATTACATACTTTTGAATGAATCTTATCAGTCGACAGAAACATCAATATATTATGACAGTGTTCGTTCGGTCCCGTGGAAACCGTAACCGAAGTGAATGATAGCCAAAGAGTTCACCACTCGGCTACAGGCACAGCCAACACGTTCCTGGTCGAACAAAATGTGTTGGGTGAATGATGGCTAAAAAGTTGAATAACATTGCGATGTAACCTAATCGCAAAAAAGTATTTTATTTCACAGTGTTGATATGATTATTAGCAAACGAACCCTCTGTATCGTTTTTTGGATATTGTTTTCTCATATGAATTTGTATGCAAACACTATTTTTGTTTTCTTTTCTATTTTCTCAATTCTTAAAAGGTTATTATTATTTATAATACATACTTTCTAAATTCATGACCCATTGGTGTCAGCTGTAATGCCATGTATTGTAATTTTCTTATACAAATAAATAATATTATAAAGACAACTATCCCTGCTCTCATCGTAAAAGTGTAGTTGAGCAACTCAGTAATAAGTAGTTCCTGTAGAAAAACTTTTGTTGAGATACCTCCATTAGGAGTCCGTATGAATAACATTGGGAGCGGAAATGATGAAAAAAGTTGACAATTCATTTCGAATGCTGCCACTCCGGTTGTTATACATTTCGAGCCCTGAAGTGACAATAATAATCGGGCCAAATATCTATTGTTTTGATTTGATTACAATCACTGTTATCATTAATCTCTGATCAATAATCATTTTTTGGTAGCAGTATTTATAGCTATCACCGCATATTTATATTTTTTTCAATCAATGGATTTTGAAAAGACGAACTTTATTACCAATCGCACTTTATCTAGAAATATTGCAAATGGGGGACGAGGACGCCATTGTCAGTCATTTTATTTTCTATACGGGTAGATACAGAATAACAACTAGGTAAATTTGGATTATTGAGATTTTGTACACTTCCATGTATTTTGTCACTAACGACCCGGGTTTCGCCTTTCGGCATCTTCAGGCATTCGAGCACACGAATGGACTCGAACCCGGGTCGTTAGTGACAAAATACATGGAAGTGTACAAAATCTCAATAATCCAAATTTGATATTGAAATTCCATCAAGCACCCTCAGTCGATGTCTTAAATTATAACAACTAGGTAGTTTAAATATTCACAAGCGTTTACAATAAGTCTAAATAAAATAGAAAAGTTAACTTCGCATGAAGGCACTGACCTAACCATAAAAAAAAAACAATCATAACGATTAGGAAGGAGATGGTTGGCCCTGTATATCGTCGTTGTTCTGGAAGAACACTAACTGAAATATACTAGTTTTGAGTAATTGGACTTTGAAGTTTGCCAAATGTTTGAAATGAACCTTTTTCATTTTGTGTGTTTGTACAAAACTGTTTTTAAGTAAAGGCATAATTGATAAAAAGTGTATTGTTCGATACGGTAGAGTTTTAAATAAGGGAAAATTCGGTATAACTAATTCAATATGTCATTTTTTCGATTTAGTGTTTTCTTCCAGAACAGCGACGATTCATTAGTGCGATTTTTTCAACATACTTAAACCGTCCGATACGATTAAAATATGATTATCCTTTTTAATCAATGGGAATACGTGTTATCAAAAATGTGCTACGCGAAAAGATTTCAATGAGTACCCGCGTGTACTTTTAATGTACTTAAGTTTTAAAATAATTTCATTCTTTCAAGGATTATATTTTAGTCGCGTTGACCTGTTTTTTTTTCCACGAAGGCGCGTTAGTAAAATTTATGCCTACTCATTTTCGGTAATTGTATGAGATTACCCGCATATTGATCATAATTTGTGTTACAGCTATCTCGTCTGCTGCAATAAGCATTAAAGTATTATGTATCATGAATTTAATAAAAAAGCCTTATTTTTGAGCCGCGGAAAAATTCCCAACGTCGTTAGAAACGGTTCACTGAACTGCTATGATGCTAATACCGGGTTCAAAATCCCACTTGTAGACATATGCATAAATTTTGCAATTTTTAAGGTCTACCTTTATATTTATATCGATACCTCAGTTTCAAAGTGTAACATCTCAAATATTATGAAACAAGATTTTTGATAGATTTAATCTTCTGCTGTATCATCCAGAATCATTTTTAAAATATATTTGTAATGTGTAATATTAATAATAGAAGTTGTCGGAGGTTTTCACATTATTTTCACAGTTGTTACGGCTTGGATCTAATAGTAAGTAATGATAACCACAGATTACCACTTTTTACATTTTTAACTAGTAAATATCGATATTCTTGCATTTCCTAATACTTAAACTGCAAATTTTCGACTTGTTACACTTTGGCACTAAGGTATCGATGTGTATATATATTCTTATGTTAATTTTTGGTTCTGAACTAAGAAAACTAATGTTAGTATTTGTATTATTCTCGTTTTGAAAATCTATTTTGTCTGATTTATAAAATGTTGCTAAATTTCGACACGACATTTTGGCTTTCGGCTTATAACTTTTTTCTGTGTTCAATTGCGTCAATTATTTGTCACTGCGTATTAAATATCGATTACATTCTAAAAGATTAAATCAACTGGTTTCTCCGGTGGGATATTTTAAATACCGACTTAGCGGATCGAGTTTGAATATAAATGATAATCCGCTGAAATATTCATCCTAATTTGGCTATGAACGAGATTGGCTGTGATGCTGTTCAAGCAAGGAATTGTTATGCTCCATATTGGGAATGAGCATAAAATAGTGTGATCCGGTGATGACATCAGTATCGTAAAAGGGTGGCGCGAATGTTGTAAGTTTGGCCATCGCTGCTTCAGATAACTAACTATCTGCCTCTTGCATGTTCTGCATCTTATCTATCAGACTGACGTAAAACGATTTGATACGTAGCCAATTTTTGTTTCTCTCTGCTCAATACGACTGCTTCCCATTCCCTCTCCGAGTTTCTACTTTTGGTCCGCGCTTTTTTCCTTCCACTGTCGCTTTTTTTTACCATTCGCATATTGGAGTGTCACTTTACTGAATACATTAGCATTATTTCAACGTGTTGCTTTCGAAAATGTCTTCTGATAAATCTCTCGAAAGAAAAAAATATCACTCCATTGTACTTGCCGTGTCTAAAATGTATTTGTATTAAATTTAGCCAAGCGACTTGCTAAATAATCAAATAATAAATTAACATCGCGTATCTAAGTTTATATTTCAGTTTCGAATTCGCAATAAAGTGACCACTGCCTTGTTATTACAGTTATGTTATTTGACAATATAATTTGATTTTCTAATGAATTTAAATTCTAATGTATTGCCATCAGCTTAAGACGAAGCAGCAGGATTTTTTCTCACTAAGCGAAAGTCGTTAATTGTTTACCGTCGCCTGAATCTCATGAACCGTCGAAAAAAAATTACAATAAACTCTTAAGTAGTCAAGGCGTAAAACAGTTAAAAACATATCTGAAAAATAGATGTCAACTCTTTGATAGACAGACTTGAAAACTTTACTATTTTCATAGGAAAAGAATGCAATAGTGTAAACAAATACTCTGAGAATGCAATTATCACTTTTTTAAACATTTCATGAGATGTAGGCGACAGTGAACTATAAACACATTCGTGCTTTATGGAATATGCTTTTTATAGTTGAATTATCAGTCTCTGATAGAATTTCAGTACGAGTAAATGGCATATATTACAATAAATTAATTAAAAACGACGTGGGAAGCACTCCATTAACATCACTTAGTTGTTTCAATTTCTCTGACGTTTGAAAGTTAATACAAATTATCCGTGAACGCTATGCGCGTTGGAAATTTTTTTATTCCGTGCTCTCGTAATGAAAATGTCGCGGAAATTGTCTGTTTAGGCCTCCGGCCGGAAGCGAGGAAATTCGATTTGGCCATTTCACTCAGAAAACTCGCTGAAGGTCGCATTAAAAAAAAAAAATACCTCGGCAATATTTATTCAACCTAACCATTATTCAATTTTTGTCACTGGGGAATCATTATTACGAGAAAACGAAGGTGAGGTATTATTTCATAATATTAAAAAAAAATCCATTTATATTTTTTTGTGCCAGTCGTCCAAATTAATATAATATATCTCACGCAGACATGATATTAATCTAGGAAATGCCCGTGGCACAACGGCAGAGTACGTATGCTATCGCGAATGCGGTATTGAGTACAAATCTCAGCAATGAACGTTAATCTTGAACCATTAAAATGTCTTCTTTTGCCTCTACAACCCAGTGTGGGCCTTCATCTCTTCAAAAAGCTGCCTCCATGTCTAGATCCAACTCGAGTTTATCCATCCATCTTGCACGAGCTCGATTCATCCATCATAATATCGACGGTGTTTTGGCCAATTAATGTAACCCTCAAAAAATACGAAAATGATTTAATGATTGGATTTCATTTTAAAGACGACAGAGACGGCCGAGACCTGCTCGGTCAAATAATGTAAATTAGAAAAATAAATTGACCACTTTTTGGAAGGCAAACATCATTTTACTTTGGTTTTAGATTTAACAATTCTAACTCGGTCACTTGATGTAAGCTACTATTATATCGACACTCCCCACGTATAATCCCGTATCTGCAAACATGAGAATTTACAGGAGTACATTTCAAAGATTCATAACGCAACTCACCGTATCGATGGCCTAGTTTCATAGTGATACAACTAGAAATTGATAGTTTTGAGGTATGACCGATGAAAGTTTTGACTCGTATAAACTGACTCGTAAAAATTGATGAATTATAATTTGAATTACTTTTTTATTCAAATAGGTGGTTAATAGTTTATAGTTTTAGGATTAAAGGTTGTTTCTTTATGGAACGATACGATTCACCAAAATATATCTCCACAATACGATATGTATGTATATGGAAATGAGAAATATTTAATGTTGCTGATTTCCGTATGCAATTTCATTTTCAGAGAAATTTTTAGAAAATTTAATCTGCATTTTCAGAGAAAACCTGTACATTTTACAAGCTACACTTTTGTGGAACTGTAGAAGAGCGGTGTTCGAATATAATATCTAACTTAGCTCAAACCATCACGATATAATGTTTTCGATAAAAACAGTTTTTATTTTTTCCTGAAAATTTTTAATTTTCAAGGTTACATCAATCGGCCAAAACGCCAGCGATATGTATAATACAAGAAAATACAGTAAGGCGGCCTATTTCGATGTGCATTACAATATGTGCTCTCTCGTATAGTTCGTAGTGTTCATTTTTGTATCTTCGTATCCATCACGACGACAATTGTCATTGATAGGTCCGATGATGTTACGCAGTACACTTCGCTCAAATGAGACCAGCAATTTTAATGTGTCTGACCATTCATCAGGTTTTTGAGTCAAAGATTTTTAGATCACTCGGTACAAACACGGACAGAATATAAATAAACAAAGTTACTCAAGATCCATGCGAGGAGAAAAGATATCACAACCACCCACCCATTTTAAAAAATTCAATTTCAAGTTTAATGAAAATTAACATTTGATATTGAACCAGCAACATTCCGATCTGAGCTACAAAACCCGCGATCTTTACATATTACTAATTCATTCGCTCGAGATCTATTTTTCTTAACATAATTATTATATTGCGGCTGCAAATCTTCAAATTTCTACATCAATAAAACCCACTTCACAAATCTTGGAGTCAGCTTGTTTTGTTAGAAATTCTTCGAATTATATATATATATTTTAATAGTTACATTATATCGCTATTCTATGTCATTGCGGTTTGTATTCTATTTTAGAATTTACGTTGGCGCCAAAATTTTTCCAATCATGCATCATAGATTTATCCAGAAGAAGCGATGAGTCCGCTATGCATAATATTATTATGATGGGACACGTTCGACGCCCATCGAAAACCGCCAAAACCACGGTATTGGACTTCCCGTTGCATTTCGCTGCACCATAGTTAATTTCTTATGCTGACTCACATAAATATACATATTGCAAATGTGTATTATGAATAATGAAAATTAATAGTAACGCAAATATTTCATGCTGGATATAATAAGTTCTGTGTTACATTGTAACATTATTTAATTTACATCGCATATTTTCTTTAGCATATCGTATATTCAATACTAAACTATCCTACACACCAAACCATAAAGTGTGAAGAAAGAAGAGAAATTACGAACGTATGATTCGATTTTAGTTCTGTTGAAAGAATTTAAACTATTATTACGTTTCACGACTATCTTAGGGGCTTAGAATGATTCTGATTTGGAATTTTTAGTGTTGGGCGGTTAAGATAAAAAAATTTATTATCGAATGAAAGTATGTATTTCGAAAAATTGGCGTTTAGGATGGCTTAAAATTGAATAGGTGATATATCAGCTATCGGCAACATTTTTATTTAGACAATCACTCCGAATGGCTTTCTTATGACGTCTAAGGGAATTTATATTCTTCAGAATATAATTCTTAAGAATATAATTATTAAGAATATAAATTTCCTTGACCTTAAAAAACTCCATTCATGAATTTAAAATATTTAGAAAGTCGACTTTTTCAGATTCTGTCATAGATTTTCATTCAAAGCATCCTTTCTCATATAAATTGGCTGCTTTCCATTCTCAGGTTCACAGATTAGTCACTATACCTCTAAGTAAATTTAATTTTGAAAACGAACTAAACATTATTAAACAAATTGCCATTAATAATGGCTATGAGGCGTCTCTTATAGATAGTCTTGTATCAAAAAACAATGTAAATTAGCAGAAAAGATGCTATATTTCGGGAACTTGTCTAAAGACATAGACCAACCTAGAATCTGGCATAGAATTAGTTATTTAGGTTGTACAAGCTTTAAAATTAAAAAAAAACAACTCTCTGATAGTGTTAGACCGGCGTTCTATTGCAAAAATTCTCTAGGCAAATTACTTATTAACAATAAAGATAGAGTCCACTTTAAGAACAAATCTGGTATTTATGAATTACAATGCAGTTATTGCCAAAATTTCTATGTGGGTAAAACCACACGTACATTAGATATAAGGGTATCAGAACATTTAGCTGCCTTTAGATTAAAAAAAGAAACTTCGACATTCGCAAATCACTTGCTAATGGAGAACCATACGTTTAATGCGGATGATGGGGTTAAACTGTTGCATCAAAACGTGAGGGATCATAAATTATTTTATCAAGAAATTTTGGAAATCAATAGAGCCCAGTTAAATTCCTTGCCAATTCTGAATGAGCAGCTGAACCTTCCTAATTCTCCGTTATTGTATCCTATACGTTGAAACACATAACAGATGTCACTAAATGTGGAATGATTGTATATATTTATCCTTTCGTCGAATTGCATCCCGTCGAAACCCACAATGCTATTATAATTGTAAAATCACTGGTAATTCTAAAAGTAGTTGGAAAGCGGCAATTCGCCACTCTGTTAATGTGTTGTTTACAAAATAAGGATTAAGGCGATTCTCGAAATTTTAACTCAGGTATCAGTGTGGCTCTCAGACGTATAATATTTTACCTCGTAAATAATATTTGTCGTATTCGTATCTTCTATATAAACGTTAGACACTGTTTACTGTCTGTCAGTTCGAGTCCATTCGTGTGCTCGAATGCCTGAAGATGCCGAAAGGCGAAACCCGGGTCATTAGTGACAAAATACATGGAAGTGTACAAAATCTCAATAATCCAAATTTGACAATGTGCTATGTTTACAACGGTGTTTTGGTGACAATAAAAATTTGGTTCGTCAAAGTGACGTCACATATAAAACAAAAACAATTATTCAGCTCACTTTGTACTTCTTACACCATGGCTTCTATCTATGTTTATCACTACTGTAATGTTTATCAAAGCCGTACGGCTTAAACGGGTATAAAAAAATCAAAAATATGCAAGCGTTTGCTCACCTGCGGCCTTTCGACTGAATCCAATTTTTTCATTTCATTGTTCTCAGATTTTCTTCAAATTTCTGACATGAAAAGGTTCATCATCCCTGATGACTGCATAAAAATACAAGCACCTCCTTAAGCCTGGCAAATGTTACTGTCAAAGTGTGCAATATTTGTCTTCGTTATCATCGTTTACCTCCCTCTATCAGACATTGTTGGCTTTTGTTTGACCATATTCGCTTTCTGTTCAGACCATATTATTTCCACCACACGGTAACTGTAAGATTTTCTGTCCCTTGTCAGCCTCTTTGTTTCCTCTCTGCCACTGCTAGTTACTGGTATTATATTCATCGTAATGTTGTTTTAATGAATACTTATGTACTGGAAAAAGTTCAAGGCATCTGATAATCACCGTATCATAGATAACAGTGTCAAACTACCACGCGAATGGCACGGGTTTCAAACCTCAGCTCAAAACAAAAGTTGAAATTTCGTGTCAGTTTATTCTCCCACCCTCATTTTTACTACGTTCAATAATTAAGTTATTCTAGTCATAATTATTGCAAATAAAGAAAATAAAAACGAAATATGTGTAAAAAAATAAGTGACAAAATCCAATCATTTTCATTTTTCCATCACAAAAAATGTAGACTGCTTGAGATTGCGAAAATCAGGATCCCTGGTTTTCGGTTGTTTTATAGTACCGAGTACCGGTTTTAAGAATACAAAATACTGAATTTACAATATATTATATTACAATTATTTAATGAATGTTGACATGGGTTGAATTCGATAAAGCCATCTGCATCCTTAATTATTTTCACGAAGCTGCCATCTGGATTGACGGATTCTAACATGAACTAGCCCTTTTAGTCCTACTTTAATTTCAAGGAACAATAAGTTTAACGTATTTATGAAAATTCGCTTTTTATGCGTGTGATAGAATTTTTTCATACCGGAATTGATAAAATCAGGTATTGTAATCCGTATTATCTACCGAATATAATATGTATATTGTATTTTCAAAGCACTTAATGTAACGATTACCAAATCAATACATAGATACTTATATTTTTTATTTAAGGCCTAACTAACTGTGTACAAAATAATACACCTATATCACTCGATCGAGGCGGTCAATGGAACATCAGTTTTCATTAGCATATTTATTTCTATGACGTGCATAATAAATTATAGATTATTGAACAGTAGTGTAAATATTAAACAGTTCCTTACGCTAATGGTGATGGAGGTATTTATCGAATATTTAGTTTGATGTAGCCTGGCAGTTATCGACCTTTGGTCGGTATTTTATCTTTGTATTAATGCTTCCCGAAATGTAGGGTTGCTATCGATATGTAAATTTTAAATGAGTGTTGTAAATACTAAAAAGATGCGTGAAAAAAGTAGTGGACTGGACCGTCCGTAGACCATAGGTGATTGAAAGAAACATACAAAGATATAACTGAATAACCCATATAAATGAGGAACCTTTAGGCCAGAGTCTAACATTGTGATTTTATTAAAAACCTATGTCTATCTTATTGTAGGTGTAACTCCATCACTTAGAAAAAAGGCATATATTTTGATACCATTTGTTTAAAAGTCTTCAGTAACTTTGATTCCTTTTTTGTAAATACTTTTCTAGTGATACATGACGCTGCAGGTTTACGAAATGTGATATTAGAGGAAAAGTTTTGTTTTGTGTCAGAGCATTACGTCGCATTAGCAGAATTGATAATAGTTATTAAAAAAAAATATTTCATAAAAATGACACTTGTTTCAGGTCATCACTTGGCATGACAGAGCTACGAAACGTTATATTTCTTATTGCATAAAAAAGTAAATATGTCATTGTAAAAGAACACCGTCTGCAAGCGTGAGAATTATCACATGCGATATTTGGAAAACACAATATGACGACTAAGGTGGAATACGAAAAGAAAAGGGACCGTCATTCTGTCGCCACTCGCCGAGCGTGAAACATCTACTCTGAACCGCATTAACCTCGTCCTAATGTTTAATCGGGTCACGCATACAAACAATTGGTATCATATTCCTAAACTTTTCATAATTTTACCATCTCGTTTTAATCGTTCTCAAAAGTTGATAGGTTTACTAGAAATTTTTCGTAGTTATTCGATCGTGGCGTTAGTATTATCGGCAGTGGCTATAGTTTTGAGACTTTCGTGATTTTATGTATATATATTAATAGCTTCTAATCCAGTCAGCTGACCTAACCTAACAGCGTCATATTGACAGGACTGTGAAATGTTTAATATATTTTGTTAACGCTGTTTATTCATCTATCATATTATTTAAATCATAAAAATGCCTATATTGTATACCGAAATATCCCAACAAAGTATAGAAGTCAAAATGGAGAGAAAAAATATTTAAAACTTCTTCTGGCCTCCGTGGCTTAAAAATCATTATTTTCAGCCACGTTCCGAATCCAGAGTTGATAGAACTTTAATATAACAACGTGATGGACCAAATTCCTCGTTTTTCCCCGAAGTTGTATCGTATAAAAACATATGAACTGTTTTGATTCTGCGTAACAGACGGAAACATCAAAAGCATGTTTAAATGATAAAGAAGTTTAAATACATATCTCTGTACACGTTACAAAATTCTTATCAGAATCAGATGCACATGGACCACGCTCTTATCGTGTTTCGCTATCTCTGTTATCAGAGCTTTTCTAGCTTACAATGTTATTTCCTCAAATACCAATGAAAACCGAGGCTCGGCCGTAAACCCAATCATCAAACCGATTACAATGATACGTGCCTGTTGTGTGTTGACTTGTCTATTGTGTCGTTATTTATTTAAACATATTATTACATCGATTGCTTATAGCTTTCAAAGGCGCCATTGGACCGTGGTTAAGGTCTCGTCCGCAATTACTACGGCTTCCATTTGGCATCCAACAAGGCGAACGAATGCGTTACGTGCTGGTAACTATTAATGGAAGTCTTCTGCGGATCAATGTCCATGATAATAGCGTTTCAAGATTATCGTTTGCTCTTCAGTTGAGACCTTCATCAGCTGTATAAGCGCATTGCATCCTGGTGGTGATCGTTTATTGAATTAGCAGCAGAACGTAGTGTTTAATTATTAAATCGGCATTGCCACTAATAATAGACCTTCAGTATTATTTCTTTTACTGTCGTTAACTAATAATTAAGGGAAAGAATACGACCCCTTGCAATATGAAAATGATTTTAATCGGGATGCTTCCTTACGTATAGTATGTGCAAATGTGTATGCTTTTGTACATATATATGGGTGCGGTATGCGGTGAGGTATATTTATATAAATGCATTATGGTGTCCACGTGAACTGGCATCACTGGGGATTGCTTATCTCTGCTGCGATCGCACCCTTCGATCGGCAACGATGGAAGTGGAATAAAAGAAAACAGTAACATCAGAGATGAAGTAGATTTGAAGAACTATGACGTTAACGCGCCTTAGGACTTAACCCTCCATCAAGTTAATATCCAAAAAAAGGGGAAAGAAACGGGTTGTTTTCCTCAATAAAAATGGTTGTCTATGATATATTATGGGAACACTCTTAAAATGTGTGCATTAATATATCTCTTGAATTATGTTATTTTGGTGGTATTACATTGTATAAATTCAATGGAAAATGATTCTCCCTTGAGCGAAACCGATCATAATTATGACGCTAGCTTATGACCGCTATTTTTACCTTACTTTTGTTTTATTTTTGTAAATCTTCCATATAATCATGTTTAGGAATTAAAATTTTTTGGTCTATGGTTAAATGTAAAACAAACAACTGTTGATTGAATTGACATTTACTTGGTAGAACTCCTTTATAATAGGATAAAATATCAAAGTATTTAGCTTTACAAAATGTTGTTATGTGGTTGATAGTTATTTCGGCTTAACGTCATCCTTAGAACTACTTCCGTATACCAGTATAGTTCTGACGATGTCGTTCAGCTGAAAAAGCTATCAACTACCTACTAAAATTTTCTAGAACAAACAACTGTTTTATGCTTTCAGATGGATGCATGATATATAATGGAGTGAGTGAAAATATGCTACCATATAATTATTGTATTTTATATTATGGTAATCGCTCGTACCATGTGACATCTGTATATGTCTGAAGCAATTAGGTATTTGAAATCCTACTTGGCACTGATTTTAATGTTACATTCAAAGTGGAAAATCACTAAGACAGACACCTTGGTGTTTTGATGATGAAAAGTATGATTCATTGAAAATTCTAACATCTCCCAACACCACCCTTACTAAGTCTTTCCTTTGCCAACGGCCACGCTTTCTTTGATATATATTTAATCAGAGTTTCGCTTATTTGAAAAGCTTTTCATGACCGCGAGTCATATAAATTATATTCCACATATATTTTGAGTGTAATTATATATTTGAACATAAAATGCAATGCATTTCCTAGATCGCATGAGTGGTCATAAATCAAATTGTGAGGGGATTTTGCAATGAAAACAATGCTAGTATTATCTGCATTAAGAATGTTACTTTGAAAGCTACTGTTGTTTACTGCTGTTGCTACTGATAATTGAATTGCCGTTCCATTAGTCGACATTTCATTTACATGAATTAATGTAAAGTTACCGTTGAATCTATTTTAAACATTGTTAGTGTTTGAATCTTAAATAATGGGCCTTCAGCCGAGTGGTCAACGGTTACGGTGCTCACGTGGTCGAATCCCAGGACGGAAAGTTTCATAAATCGATTTGTGGTGTTCGAAGACATGGATATGTCTAAAATAGTCTCCCACCCGTCTAGTCATAAAAACGTGACAGCGAAAGCGATTAGCTAACCACTCTATTGCCCTAGTCCAGGTCAGAACAAACTTTGTGGCTGACGGGTTACGTTATGAATTGAACATGAGCGACGGGCCGCAAGTAAAATACTATTTTTAGATGTACATATTTATCATTAAAAAGGAATTTAAACGTACAAATTAAGTGATTTTCTTAAATAAAATAAACAGCTGAATAAGACAAATGGTACTGTTTTACATCTTTCAAGTATTTAAAAAAAAATTCAAGTGATAATTTTGTAGTTGAAATTTTCAAAGTATTTAACGAGATTCATGATTGAGAAGGTTTGTTCACAGAATAAAGTTGATCTAAATTTCAGTAAATTCAATTACAATTCAGTATTACCTCGCGGGCCAAACAAAAATATGTGTCGGGCTTGAGTTTACCCAGCCTTGCCCTAGCCATATCCTTACTCTCTTCGAAAGAAAAAGAGGTTGAGCAACTGAGTAATAAGCAGTGCTCGTAGAAAAACTTCTGTTGAGATAGCTCAATTAGGATTCTATTCTTCCACATTGAGAGCGGATCAGGTTTAAAAAAATCTTAAATGATTTGCGGTTTCATATGTTGATAGTTATAACATTACATTGTATTGTTGTCTACTTCTAGGCTAATAAACGTTTGATATAAATCTCCCGAGTAGTCCAGAGAACAGTTAACGTAAATGATTTAATTATTTCCGATGTTTTCGTCCGCTGAACACCCAGCCAGCTCCTCGTTTTCCATCACGGCTAATTCAATTTCACGACGAGAGCAGCAGTAGTGGCTAGCCGAGCGCAATCAAATTAGTACAACTTTATATCGTACTGGTATTCCGGTTACTGTGTTTGATTCTGATCAATGCTTTGTCGAGTGGCTGTGAAGAGATGCTATTACGTTTATTGTACGAATGTGCAGTGTGTTCAAAAGATAACGCAACGTTTCAACGTTCTATCAACAGCAGCACATCATGACTTTTTTAACACTTTCCTTCAGACGTTTCTTTCGTAAGGGGCACATTGCATGATCATAGTTTTGTGTCGTAAAGAATTTTTTAAATATATCAATGGCTCAGTTCCATAGGACGGTAAGTAAAAAATGTGATGTTTTGAGTTAAGTTTTGGCATTATATTCGAACACCGCTATTCATCGTTTTCTCTCAAAAGGTAGATATTTGCATATGAAAATCTGCAAAAAAATAATATCTCAGTTCCATATACATAAATATCGAAATATCGTATTGTGGAAATATGTTTTTGTGAATCGTGGCGATCCATAAAGAAACAAACTTTAATCCTAAAACTATTTACCACCTATTTGAATAAAAAAAGTAATATAAATAATAAGCCATCACTTTTACGAGTCAGTTTAGATGAGTCAAAACTTTGATCGGTTTGTAGTTGTATCACTATGGAACTAGACCATCGATATGATTATATTTATTTGACAAAGATCTCGCAGCAATATTTTACAATTCGTCAAAGTTTTCATAATAATTGTTGCAGATAATTTCAATTATACTACTTAATAATTGTTGTCGGTTGTGTGAGAATTATAAACAAAACAAATAATAAAATTTTAAGTTTGATATATTTTTAAATTAGACAAATGCACATAGGTAACAATAAACAAAATACTGGCAATTTTTCGGTGAGAAATATTATAGATCATTTATGGCAGGCCTAGGCAAACTTTTAGAAGAAGGGCCACATTAGGAATTCAAAATGAACGGCAGGACGCAAAGAAATTTCAAAATTAAAAAAATTATATGACCTTTAATTTCCAGCAATTTAATGAGAAAAATAAGCGTAGTTTTCCCAGGCCTGATGTATGGGGTGTTATGAATCGTGTCGACCGTAAAAGGAAAGTTGTAAATTAATTAAAAAGTTATTTGGATATAGCCACCTTGAATAGAAATGTCAGGCGAAACCATTATAAGTACTGATATACTAGGAAAATAATCATTATTTTGTATTTGATTTGGTAAACAATTTCATTTTTGCCCACTGTCGATTGATTACAAACTATGATCCTGGTGGGTGATTCTCAAACATTATTCTGCCATTGACTATGAATTAAATTTGTTATTCTTTGATTTTGTCCTATCGGTTTTGTATAGGAAGAGTTTCAGTTCGTTAAAGACATTTCGGACTCGATCTAATCTGTTCAGTCGTAATAAATTTAATTAACCATATATTTCCGATTGTAAAATCACGCACTATCTATAATACAGTCATTTCTTTTGAAACTCATTGTACAGATTAGTTATATTAACATAGTCAACTATCACTACTCTCTCATAAGTTTGCTAGTTTGAGATTTACGGCTGGCAAAGTTTATTATGATTGCTTTCTTTTATGTGTGTAGTAAATTTGGGTTATCCCGAAAATAAAGCAAACATCGCCATGATTAGTTCAGGTTGATTTTTTCGAAATATTTTTTATTATAACACGACATCGAGCTTCAACAATCTCGCCAATCTGTCTGCTTTGTTTATTCTTTCCATGTTCAAAGAGTGGTCATCGTAAGAAAACATCTTCGATCGAAAGTCAATAATGCCGTTCGACTTCCACGCCACCCAGGGATTCTACTTCAGACAAATTAACATTAGAGAGCCATTGCTCCAAGTAAATAAAACATCTATTCGAAGAAAAAATGGTATATTAAACAATAGTAATCATGTAAATTACGCAGTTATATAGAGCGTTATTTTTTTACTCAAAGATGATTGAAACTATAGATGTGCCATCCACCTAGTCGTTCAGCGAGAAACTCCGAGCGTCTTAGCACACTGGCGGTTGAATGCTACCGCCCTGGAGGACCTACAGTCTCGCAATGGTGATGCAGCGGGATCACCAGCATCAAGTCTAAGGTAATGCTGACCATGACGTTGCGAGCATATTCCAGGGGAAACTGTCGGGGTAGTAGCCGCAGGCTCACAGTCTCGGCATGCCGCCCGTATAGAAGACAGCAGAACCAAATTTAAGACGATGTCCTTCTTTATGAGCTTTTGAGTTTTCGGACACTACAAGACAATTTAAGTAATTTAAATGCACACAAAGATTGTATTATATATTTGTTCAAACGAACGCGACTTAATTATCCCTATAATACTATAGATACAATAAGTAAGTGTGTAAAAGATTGACTCTTGAAATTAATAATATAATAAAGCATGGGTAGAACCTTTGCATTAAAGTGGTGAGTCAGTGAAATTCCTTAACCATCGCATTGTTATTTTGTTTTATTGATTCGTAAAGCTCAAAAGTATTCATTTTTAATCATAACAGTTTACTTCATAAATGTCTCGGTATCTTCGTAACTTCTATACATTTTTATGAAGCCTGCGGAAATCGAACGTATGCTATTTGGCCGGCTTCCAAATAAAGTTAGGTACCCTTGACTTAGACTAGTTAATTTCTATGTATGAGATCACAAATGTGTGGCTATTATACGTATATCCGAGACATCTTGATAGTTCAGCCACCGCCATAAATTCACTGCTATATGAAGACCTCCGCGTTTTTTAGTTCTGCACTTTCTAACCGTATTTCTTGTTTGAAAGTATCAGCCCGTCATAATGTGTTGTTGAACATTATGAATTTCGAATTGTATGCTAAAAATATCATGTTGTTATCCAATGTTTAATTCCATTCTTTTGGTTGATCTTTTGTTGTGTATTTGATGTTTAGCCTCGTTTGATTGATTGTTTACAATGATGGGCATGTTTGTGATGTTCTTTTGATAAACTGAAGCATAATGGCGCTACGTAATTCTATTGTCCATGTGATCCATATTGAGCGAGTATTCCCATGCCAGGAAGACAGTAGATATTTGATGCGTCGTAGATTCCTCTTCCATAACACTATTTAGAAAATATATTCCCTGCGACATTATCAATACTGTTTTTGATCCATATTTAGGTATATATTTCCAATGTTGTTGAATGATTGACGCGATTAAACAGTAGGACGGATGATGATCATGACGATTATTCAGTTTAGAGGAGATGTTTCCCGTTCGGCGAGTGGCGATAGAATGATTCTCCCTTTTCTTCTCTACTTTTCTTATTCCACCTTAGTCGTCATATTGTGTTTTTCAAATATAGCATTTGATAATTTTCAAGCTTGCATACGGTGTTCTTTTATAATCACATATTTATTTATTTTTGCACCTAAGAATATCACGTTTCGTAACTGTTATGTCAAATGTCATTTTTATGGAATCTTTTTCTTTAATAAATATTATCAATTTTGTTGACACTACGAAATGCTCTGGCACAAAACAAAACTTTTCCTCGAATATCACATTTTGTAAACACATACTATAAATATGCTTTACTAATATGAATTCAATTATAACTTTCCACGGGTTGTATTTATAAAGTTGTTATTTTCAGAAAACACCGCGTAATGGTATGCAGTATATATTAAATTTCAACAGCATTTGTCTTTAGTATTGATGGTTGTACTCAAACAACAAGAGAATGATATGATTCATTCAAACTAGAACAACGCTTAGTTAGCAAATGTGACGAAGGCTCGACTCATACTAATCAGCCCTTCCGTTGAATATGAGGAAGAGTTTTCATAAATCTTTATTAATGGCTAACTTATTATTCGAATTGAGTTTTCCTTCATTACTGATAGTAACATGTATTTTGTTCTCGTTAAATTAAATCGTGAACTCTTTTTTATTTATAAGATAAAATAAGAAAACGAATTAAAATATTTTTGAGTGGATTTTGTTTGTGGAAAGCTTTATGTTTAAAACGATGAGATATTTTTATCTACACACTCATTTAGTGGTATAATTTGTATTGCGCGCATATCTATATAAACCGAATGTGTTATTAGATCACATAAATTTCGCCTCTAGCTAAATTCATCAGGTGTAATAAACTTATCATCCGGAGCGTTTGAACATCGTCTGTAGAGGCTCGGTAGAATGTTTATCACAAGAGCCTAAATGAGTAACAAATTTTTTTCGTGAAATTTACAAATAATTTTTTTTGCACACTTTAAATAAATCGATCAAACCTCTGTTGACAGTGTCACTTGTCAAAAATCGCTCAATACGCACGATGCACCAACAGTGAGGAGGGTGTGTGTTTGTGGGTGTGTGCTGCGTTGCCGTTATACCGATAAATCAATATACAAATATATTTTGATATGGCTCGCCTAAAGTTTTCTGGATTGACGAAATAAAAAGGTTCTGGGGATATACATGGCAGCACGAGGAATACGAGCGAATATTTTGAGGCACTTGAGAGGCTTTTATCCAACAGTGTATCGTTAAAACCTGCCAATGATATGAAAGAAAGTCTGTTGGCGTGGTTTTTTAGTTGGCAGTTTGTCACCAGCGAATTGGTTTGTTGAGTTTTCCTGGCCGCTGTGTCTACCGAGTATTATTGTAGACATTTGAACTCGGTCAAGTTAAACGGGTGGTGGTCGGCCGCATGCCATTTTGGGCTGAACATGCCTCGAGGATGACGTCATGACGATAGTCGAGTCGATGCCTATTTTTTGGTTCTGCCAGCCGGCATCGGCGGATGGATGCAGACATCGACGCTGTTATTCAATCAATATGACCACATTTTAAGCAACCCTATCGTGCAGATGCGTTAACCTAATAACCTATACGCCATAAAATCAAGTTCTGAGATAATCGCATTTAAAGCATTATTTTTTTTTTCAAAGTATTCTATCTACAGTTGTCTGTTTTTTTTAAAAGATATCTTGTACGTTATAAAGAATAATCTTTTTGACATACAAATCATAAGATTTGTTAACGATGATTTATAGTTATATCATGCTTTTTGCCGGAATAAAAAAAATAACAATATGACTTGATACTGTCTTTTTTCAAAGCCATTATATCCTATGACTGCATGCGTTCTACGTAGTGACGTATACCGTGAAATTGCGTACATTTTGACATTTAAAACAGAAAATCATCAAAAACTGAGTTAAGCGTTCTGTCAGTATACCCTCTATAAAATGGATAGCGATCGAAATAAATAATCGCATGGTAATCCTACACTCGGCTAATCATCTGCTAATCTATCTGTTCGGCCGTTAAAATGCCGTTGATTTGTAATAAATCAACTCTCAAGTGGTTTCCTAGAAGTAGTTCAATAATCCTATTAGTTTTTTTTAGTGTGTTCAGATTTCAAATACATGACGTGTTTCCAGAAGTCAGTTAATTGGCCGTGTAGGATTTTTATTATATTGCATAAAGTTCAAGTCGAAGAGATACAGCTAACTAGTTTATCCAAAGATACCAGTTCGTGAGTAAACGGATTATCCGTGCTCTGTAAAAAGTTAATTCATTGTATGTATGATTAATTAATGAGATATTTCATTCACCAGTGGATGTAGAAATTACAACGCGATTCAAACGAAATCAAAACTATTATCCACAAAATGAGGTATTTATTTTCTCAGTCTTTTATTGAATATATCGATGTTTTAGTGCAAAGACATTGTTTCTCCAGTTTTGCTTGTTTTGAAACCATTGAAAGTTTGGGATGCTTGGAATATAATATATAGTCGAAATGGGCATAATATTAGGCATTTGCATGATAAAATATCTTCTTAAATAACCTATTTGGACGTTCAGTATTTTTACAGCATAAAGATAATTATGATGCAGATGAACGTCTTGTTTATGTTAACTTAATTTCGACAACAACTGAACATTCAATGTATTTGCACTGTGACATCGATATACACTCAGTCCTCTTCTTACGCATTCCTGCGAAACAGCAGCGTGACAAAAAAATAGATTGGAAATAGATAATTAAAACATAGGGCTCGTTAGGCACATAGGGCACTGTGTGATTTCGGAACCGTACAAAAGGTGTTTTTTTTGTAAATTAAATAATTATAATAAGTACCCTAACAATTTCGAGTGGATCGTCTCACGGTGCTTATATAAGACGTATGATTTTACCAAAGTAAAATATTTTTGTTACACAAGACGGAACGAACGTGCCATTTGTAGTGAAATTTTTCATAGCCTTTTGGGGGTCATTTTATATAATACCTTATGTAAATAGGTTTGTAGTTACAGTACTTGACGTGGGTAGGTATGTCGAGATTAACGACAGTATTCAAATAGTTAAATGCACTTTTTTTCATCGTGTCGGCTGCTCCTGTAGCCTGCAGTCCGAAGATTCTTGGTCCAATACTTAGTCAAGTCGTAATAATATGAAATCATTTTTTCAACGTTTAACATTAGGTGTCAGATCCTTCCCATGGGTCGAAAACAGTTCAAGAGTTCATATATTATTTAGAATTTATTTTGTGTACAAAAATACACGATCGTAATTTGATTTAATTGTTGATTACTTGCAAAAAAAACTTTTATTGCCGAGTCATTAATGTATTGTTTGATGCTGAGAATTTTACACGTTTTTCACAGCAAATGTGATAGTAAATAAATCATATGCGATAACCAACCCACCAGAGCGACTGAATCGTTCTCAGTTAGCCTACGTATAACACAATTATTTAAATTATTAACCGTTGTGTTTTTGTCAGTTCACATTTTTCATTTTCCATAAATTCATTACATCGGTCCGTAAAGTTAAATTCTCGTTTGGGTTACCGCCTGACAAGTCCCGGTGAAATTCCTTAAAAAATAACCATGATCGTGACATTTTGTTAACTTCCTTTATCTTGATTATTTTTAATCCGACATCCGTGCGATTAGAGCCCGGATAATCGGGTCTTAACATTGCCTATGTGTAGGTACTTTAATATCACACAGCGTAAAGTGGTTGTTCTTGACCCACTTTTCCAGAGGAGTGCAAGCCCGCATGCGTTGGCCTTACCAAATAATCACACTACGTTTATTAAAAGTATTATTTTTGTGCACACATACCTGGCTAGAAAAATTTCATATCATTTTATACCGCTGTCAATCGATATTGAGAAAAAATTTATGTAAGACACGCAAACCTTTTTTGCTCCACCACAGTTTACTGTCTCGTGGGATAATTTTGAACGTCGTATCCGTTCATGTCTGTGCGCACAGCTTTTTTCTATATTACATTATGAAGATATAAAATATTTGATAGTTTTTTTTGTACCCGTGGGAGGTATTTCATTCTAATATTTGACCTATAAGTTTAATCTTAAATGTCATAGTATCCATTGTGTATTACAGTATTCCGTTATGGCCTGCCTGCGTTGTAGCGCCGCAGGCGTATTTCTCTCTGTGAATTTAATTTGTAAAAAACTCGTTTCGATCAATTCATTTTTGTGAAATTTATCTTGAAAGGGTTATTAAACCTGTGTAAATTTTCCATTTTCTTTTAATTTATTTACTCCTTTTTTCAGATTCTCTTAATTCAATTGCAAGAAATATTAACATAATTAAATATTTAAAATGTTTTCAAAAAAAAAGTCGGAATTTATCAATAATTGTCAGTCAGATCCTTGTACATCAGTGGTCCCTAAACTTATTATGCCCATGGACCCCTTCTTAAAGCATAACCCTGACCATGAACCCCCTAAGTTAAATAATTCTACGTAAGTGCATAACAGAAAAAATATGAATTTAATTTTGATGTCTTGTACGGTAAATGGTGATGTAAAAATAAAATATAAATAAAACATGTTGATATTTAAAGTATGATTCATGATGTTCATAACTGCACTAAATCTATGTTATACTAATTAGGAAGACTGGAAAGCAATTAACAGCGTCCGTATAGTGAATTATAATGGAGAATATAAAATTGGTATCTGTTTTTGTAACCAAAATTTCTGGTGTCCTTGTTCAAATATTGGTATCCGATCCTCATTTGTGGATTATTCAAAAAATTGCTCCCGTTTTAGTATGGATACATCTGAGTTTGTGGGTCTGCTTGCAAAAGGGTCCAACACCCAAGAAATCGCTACTGATTTATATATTAATATTTATTTCAACTTTCATAATAATGACAATGTGTCACAAATATTTTTTTATATTAAATCCTTCGCGGACCCCCAAACGTTATCCACGGACTCCCAAATTATTTTTAATTTCCCTCAGACCCCCTCAGTGGTCACAAATACCCCTGGGGGTCCGTAGGAACCACTTTGGTAATCACTGTTGTACATAGTTCGAAACATCGATTACCAAAATTTTAAATTAGGCAAAGTGCTCGTTTATGATATACAAGACGTCCACTCACTCCTGCACTTATTTTACTCTATACGCACGCAGTCCAGTACACACAATATGAACACACCTAACTCGCACATCAACGGCACCGGCGCCGCGCCGTTAACGAGTGTCTTTGAAATTACATTTTTTTTAATTTCTGTGAGCTACGTGCTACGCGCCAAGTACCAATATGCAATTACAAAAAAGGTCGCCGCATTTATAGTAGTTTTTCAACCATGACTATTTCCCATTTGGAGCAAATGGTCTCCTAATGGAGCATCTCAACAGGATTTGTTCTGCGAAAACTGGTTGCTACACAGACTCTTCTTTTTTAAGAGACGGTGAAGATGATAGAAAGTAATATCAGTTAGCTATTCGCTCTCGCTGCGCCCCGTTTTTAGGTTCGGATAAGTGGGAGATTAATGTAAACATTACAGACATCCAAGCTTTTGAAAGAAAATCCATAAAGCGGTTGAAATATCAATTTATGAAAGTGTAGTAGGTACTAGAATTTGAAATCATGGACGCTACAACCGGTAGTACGACAATCCAAGAGTAGTGGTGAATAATTGGTCTAAAATATTTTACTTCTTATAGTTAGTACACCACTAAACTATTCTTGGACGCCACTGTCTAACCTTAATACTAGGTAAATTTATGAGATTCGAGATTGTGTGGCATAATATTATATAGATATATTATACAATACTGTTGCAACCTTCTGTTCATAAATTTATTTATAAATAAATATGTATTGACAAAAGAAAAAAAATGTTATTATTTATAAACGAAAAGTATCATCAAAGGTCAGGCTTATTGATTCAGAAACAAATAAGTACTGAAGAGAATTTTTTTTTATATGAAAGGTCACTATATCAGCGTTGATCGTTATTTATGTAAGTTTAGATTGATATGGCAGACTTTGATATACATATTTTTTTTTTTATTGCGACATTTTAAAAGTACCTTTTCCATCTCTTTGTGTTTAACTTTTTCTCCTTTGCATAAATGCCATTAGTATTTTGAGTAAGCAATCTGAAATGTTGACAAACATAATATTTTTATTTCATATACCACACCAAGTTAAACATTTAAAATTGAGTAATTCATTTTTATATATACTGCCTTCTATTCCGGATATTCATTTGAATTGAAATTCTCTATTGAATTGTTTGATATTACAATTTATTAATAAAACATGTTTTTTTTATTTACTCCGTCTATTTTATATATTTTGTTTTGTGTCTTGCGTACTTTTATCTATCTTGTTTATTTCCTTATTATAATCTATTATACTTCTCGTTGCCGTTCTGCACCATAAATTTACAGATACATGCTGTCAAAGAAGTTTGTATTTCTCGTAAACCCATTTTTTATATACAGCGAAATGAGCAATTATACCACTAATAGTTTTTTTTTTTCTAGTTTAATATTTTCAACCATCACCACCAATTATAGCTTGGCAATCATTTTGTCACAGATGTTATGTGTCCATTAGTGAGTTAGTAATAAGTACCAAACTTTCATGCGTTTGAATACAAATTGATAAAAAAAAAAACGTTACAAAATATTCAGTTTTGCTTTTGATCGGGATTCGGTTAACAAAACAGAAACACACAATACTACTCTTATGCGTTGGGTATTTTTAAAAAATATGTACAAAAAATGTATAGCTGTGCACGGAAGTTACTATATACGCTTAAGTTAAAAGTAGAGTATACGCTTTATAACTTTGCATTTTTTACTATACTGATTTGTATCAGTGTATTAGTATATATCGACAATCCCTACTTATAATAACGTAAGTGCCATATACATGATTATACGTATTTTGCATTTTCGATGTCTGCCCACTCAGTTCTATATGTAGGCATCAAATAACATTGCGAAAAGTACCTACTTCACCGTTTTTTTGTAAAGCATAAACACATAACTAGCCACTTATACGATAGATCTTCACCTAAAATCCGAACAACAATGTCATATCTGTAATATTTCAAAAACTTTAAACTTTTGAGTAAAACTTTATAGATAATAAGAAACTAGATTAAAAACAGTAGCACCGTCCCAATTTTGAAGAAGATAGATGCAGTCATTACTTACAACTGCGTTTTGAATCTTTGAGACACTCTCCTGTAAAATGTCATGTTTGCAGATACGGGATTATACGTAGGTAGTGTCGATGTGGATTCCGTGATCCTAAATTCGGACCCTAAACCCGGAGTGCAAAGTTAAGTTTGTCTATTTTAAAATGTATTATGAAAACGTTTACCCAGCTGGGGTTTGAAGATAGCGCATCTAACTGCCTAGAACTAGAACCTATACACAGTTATCATCATTTTATTCAAGAAAAGATCGTGATTAATTATGCAGCTTATATCAATTCGCTTCTTTTGTTTCTCAGTGCATTTCTTGGATGCAGTTACATATTGCTATTACGATGCGGTTGCACACGCCAGATATATCGCTCGCTGCACTCGCAGGCGATGGAGCTATCGATTGATTGATGCATCGTTACAGCAACGAAATATTTTTTTAATGGAATTTATTATCTGGCTGCACTTCGGTCGTTGACTCTACTAGTGTTGTTCCGATAGCATGTTTTTACGCCAATGTCTAAGTTTGTTTAGATGTTTCGAAACGTGACTAGAAAACAATATTGTTTTGGATATGTTTAATTGTGTACCAAACTGTGCTAGGTTAATTATCGTATAATTTATTTTCAATATTATGTCACACGGGTAGTGTGTCTGCGGAAAATTTCTATTAGGAAATTCAACGCGGGCAATTTATCTCGCTAGTTATTTATCACGTGACATTTATTGTTGAAAAGGATGAGTGGGTACACTAAGCATTTAATAAATTTTTTCACATGAATAAATATTAATTGAAAGTATGACATCTAAAATTATTTTTTATGTAATCTGTTAATATGAATTTGCTACCTAATCTATGCTATGAATGGTTTGTTAGCATTTATAGTAGATACACTAAACCAAGGCTTAATATTATTGTCTATCGCTTTTCCAAATAATAACTAAACGATATTGTATCACTTTAATGTCGCCTATAAGTTTTCGTAGAAAGGTATTATATTTATAAAATTAAAATACTTTTTTTTCCTGTTCTACAATTTTATCAAATTATCAGGATCAGTTTCGCTCATCGTCAGGATTCAACCTATTTTTTGATGAATTTTTGGAATGAGTAAAAAAAATGTGTTTCATTTTTATAAATTAGCGACATAAACATAATAACACGGGCGTATCACAACACATTTAACAATTAACCTACACTAAAATAAATAACCTAAACTAAAATAAAACTGGGCACTTTATATACAATGGTAATGATTAATTATTGTTAAAAAGCTATTTTTTCACCTTATAATATCATTCTATCGATTAACAATAAAGCTAATTAGAAATGAGCTTAATTTAACAATTATAATATCTGTACCTCAGAGGCTAATAGTCATAAGTCCAAAAATAGCGAACTCTAGTTATAAATGTCACATTATTTGAAATTTTAAGATCTATAGATGGGTAAATAAAACTTTCGCGTATTTGGCTTAGTTACCGAAAGACACTATGCAAACTCAGTCTTACGTCACAATGCATTTATTTATGAGGTAAACAATCCTATTTACATTGAATCCTAAAAAATCATGATTTCACCTGTAAATGAAACTTTCCAAGCCCCTTATCTATCTAACTGAAAAAAAGTACGGAAACAAGAGAACAACTATGCTAATTGATATAAATAAAAACCGTTTTAGAAACACGTTTTTGCTCCTCCTGTAAAGTTGGTAAAATGGACATTATTATTAGCCTCTCAGGTACAGATATGTATAGTCTCATGTTTTACGCTAGTTAATTTCAACGCTGGGCGATAGAGCATTGGAAATGCATGCTAGAAGAACTGTACTGAAATCTTGATCGGGTGGGCAATTTAATAATTTAGTTTTAAATTTTTATATTGATTTTTGTTCTGTCTGTAGGTATAACACTTTGATGATGCTTGTTACTTTTTTGTTTATTAATATTTGTACTGGGTTATTAGTATTATGAAGCGAAATAATCAAAAACCTGCCGTAGTGTGTGTCGCCCGATTATACCAGTGGGTTGAATGAATAGATTTGCATAACGCTTATTATTGTTCTACAATATATTACTCAATATCAATTCTGTGTAGGTCGGCGATCGGCATATAAATGTATAAATGACCTTACTGTTGGCAACACTGTCGAATACGACTGTCAATTGTAATAAAGTGTCATTTGACGATTAGCGAATGCAATTACATTAGTGATTTGTACCAGAAAATTAGATCGATATTTACTTTTGCAGGGCTCTGCAACGCTTGATTGGTCGAAGAACGGTGGTATCTAAGTTAAATGGGCAGAGGAAAATAATTTGACAACAATGCTATCTTATTCGGCTGTACAGTGGATATATTATTAATCTTGATTAATAATATATCCATACATGTGGAGTATTTTAACACTCTGTATTCCCTTTACCAGGAACGTACCTTTCGCGAACGTAAACTTAATAATGGTCAGAAATCATCACATACACCACTTAAGACCTTTTTTACCATGTCCGATCCCAATGCAAAGGATATAGACTCCTAATGGAGGTATCTCAACAGAAGTTCTTCTAACTGCTTGCTCAAACTCACTTTTTCGAAGATAGTAGCGATATAAAGATAGAGCTAGGACAGGATTAGTGGCTAGCTAATCGCTTACGCTTCGCTCCGTTTTTAGGATCGGATGGGTGGAAGGGAATTCTAGTCATCACTAATATCCATGCTTACGAACAGAAATCCATAGATCGATTGAAAAATCAATTTATGACACTTTCCGTACCGCGATTTGAACCCGAGACATCCGCAACCGACGCCAAAAATGTTGACATCGGACCTACGAAAATACAAATAAATGTATGTACCGATTGAAAAATGTATGCAAAATATCCTGTAGATAATTCCATTACTATGTCGCGCAGGAATTTCGGGAGACCTTTTTTTCGTATACGTTATTTCATTGAATCAATCCGACGATGTATTGATGGTAAAAATAAAGTGCGTTCGCATGTATGTTATTAAATTAATCAAAAAAGACATCCGCCTAAAATAACATGATTCACGAATCCGACTCCACAACCCTTAAAGTTTCATGTTTTTTTTTTCAAAGATTCTTTAATGTTGCCCGTATCAGCCAATTGCTGCCGACCTCTGCAGCTCAGCAGCAAAGTTTTACATCATTATATTTATAATATAATTATTATCTGTGTGCCAAAGTTTGCATAACGGCGTGTTTAATGTCTGCTATAAAAGTGTTGTAATAGTTATTTTACATAATACTTGTGTCTCGATATTGATTGTTAATCCAACAACCGCTGTAAGCAATAGGCACACAGCGGAAAAGATCATATCGTAGTATTGACATTGTTAATGGACTTAAATTCACTTGACAATTAATTGATACTAACGGTCTCTTTACGTGTTCTTTTTCAAACCTTTCATTTTTTACGTGATGCCTATATTGTCGGCGTTCGTGGCGCAGTTGGTAGCGTCGCTGGCTACGGTTATGGATGTCTCGGGTTCAATTCCCGGTGCGGACGGTTTACATAGATTGATCTTTCAATCGATTTATGGATTTATGTTCGTATTCTTAGTCCCCCCTTCCACCCATCCTAGCCATATCCTTCTATTCTTACTCTCTTCAAAAAAAGAGATGTTGAGCAACTGAGTAACAAGCAGTTCTCATAGAAAAATTCTGTTAAGATACCTCCATTAGGAGACCATATGCTCCACATTGGGAGCGGACATGGAAAAAACTATTATATTTATATAATTCACCCCTAAAATAAAATGATTAAACAAATTTTGAAAAGTTGTTGCTTACTGGACATGATATGCACATTTTAGGCACTAGTAAACAACATTCTTGTTTAACGCAAAATAAACAATAATTTATTTTTTTCTTCGCATTATATTTACAATAGAGAACAGCATGTTTGTCTATTTTGATTAGACAGTTAAACGCTAATTGCTATAAATACCAGCTAAATAAAATTTGACATATCGGCATTTGTTTTTAGCTATTAAATATATCGGATTATGCATGTCATTAGAGCTTAAAAAATAATTTTGTACGCTTGTCAGGATTTGAAAGCTATTTATCATCGCTTATTGTGGGAAATGACTTGAATAAATGCAGGTATTTTTGAATAGTTTTTGAAAAAATGTGGACTTTTCGGTTGTTGCCTTTGGATCGCTCATTTATCACTTGATTAATGATACCAAGTCAAGTTTATGTTTATAATGAAAACTTTTATACTTTTGACCGACGTATTCGTTTGAACAATTTTGACACGAAAGTTTAATAGTGCCTAGTGGCTTTGTTTACTAACAAGAATGTTCTTCAAAATTCCTTAAAGTTATATGAAAAAATTAAGTAAAGGAGTATGTACACACATACTTTTATTATATTTACAAAAATAAGAATGCCGATGATAACACTAGTAATATATATTTATATATTTAACATCTTGTTCTATCAATGTTTATCACTGTATATCTGTACTATGGTGTACGTAATGCCAGGCATTTCCAAAAATCGCGTAGGTAGCTCCAAACTCAAGCGATTATTTTGCTTTGTAAGACTTAATCGTTTTATTTTAGCAGTTGTTATAAATAGGTATCCAACCAGATGATGCTAAATGAATATGTCCATACACCCAAACGTAGCCTACATAATAATTATAGTATCAAAAAGTTTGCGCGGGTGATAAATTTTGTCGCCCAACTTAGGGTCGCGACACACAGCGCCGAACAGATGCAGCGTCGCTCACGTCATCTTTACTTACATTCTGTGTGTCGTCTTTTTTTTTAAATCCGACCAAATGATGCTGAATAGGCCAAACCTGTAACTGTGATGAAATAATATTGAAAAATTCTGCGACAAAGTGGTGTGTTTTATTCCTTATACTTTAACCCATCCTCACCTTTTTAACAGTTTTTTCCTGTTATCAGTACTTATCCTTTTTTTTCATCGCATTTATACTTATCGAGTCATTTCCCATCATATAAAATCTACCCATGACAGTGCATATTTAATTTCAAGGTAAATCAATGCATTACATGAATCCCGGCTTCTCTAGATAATATGTGTTTCAATAGTTACTTACGATAACACAAACTGTTTGAATAATCGTTTGTTTTTTTTTCTTTTGTTACAGGTATGTCGATTTCCTTCGATACACAGAAATGCGAATTAGTGCCGTTCGTTGTGTTGAGGTATTCAATACATAACATACCGTTAAGTATAAAATTGATTAATAATTTTTGATACAGCCAACATTTTATTTTTATATAAGTGCTTTCAAAATTAATATTTCTTTCAGCGGTTAGTTAATAATTCATGTTCATAGGTAAAGGATAGCATCATGTAACTCGTTTATATCACGAATATCTAGATGGGCTATTTGAAAGAATTATCAATCAATTCAATAGAAAATACTTTGTTCAATCATGTAATATTGAAAGAGTTTAGCCTGTCTCACATATTTTGTCATCTCAGTACCACATTTTCTAATGCGTACATACATTTAAAAGAATCTCTAACATTTTATTGAAGTCAAGCCAAAGTTAGTTTAGCCGAGTAAATATATTTTCTTAAATAACTATTTGATGCTTCGGTATTACAATATAGCAATAAAAAGTTCAAAATGCAGCCAAATAACAATAGTTCCGTCGGATGATTGTGCTACATTAGTAATATCGTATTATCTTGGTTTGAATACTTTTTCTCTTTATAAATGAATCAGTACTGAGTACCCATTTCATTGTATCAGCAGCTCTAAACCGTAAGCAGATCTCGTAAAAATCTGATATTAAAACTCCGTATTCTCCAGTTAAATATACGAAGAACATTGTTAAAAAATCTGTGTATTCTTCCGGTTTCAGAATCAACTTGCCAATTTCGCTGCGTATTTTTTTATACATTTTAAAAGGTTTTCTGATATATCACTTATACACTAGATTCTTGTCATTGAATAGATATTCATTATAGCAGCTTACTGTGATTAATTATGCGCTTTGTATATCATAAATATTCATATCGCGAACAGAAAAAAACTGGTCTAAAACGTGATTTTTGGAGCTTGTTTATTTTGAAGAATCGACTTACAGCCATTACCTTTAGATAACCGTTAGTCGATGAGGATCTTATTTGCACGCATACAAGCACATGTGTATCAAATTTGAACTGTCTAAATAGCAGTACTGCACAAACTGTGGTGCGCGATAATATGTCGAAGGTATTAGATTTGTCGAGATCACTATAAATGTTGCACATATATTCAGCTCCGGCGGTTAAAGTTATTGATTATTTTTCACCTTTTCTACTTCTTGTGTGTATGGAATAGGATTTACTGCCCCACAAAAATAAACTCTGCTTTAACCGACATTGCATCATTAGATATTTCATTCTAGCCATTATTTAGAGTTATAATTATGAAATTGAAAGTGTATCCCTTTCGTTCTTCTCGGTCGCCAAATCGAGGGTTCGACTCCTTTATCCGATGGACACACATATATATATATATATACTGACAACCGATTTATGGATTTATCCAAATATGTACACGAATTTAATTCACTTAACCCGATGAACGCGCTGGACATGTTTTTCATGTCCAAGACTTTCTCATATTTCCGGCCAAACTACTAAACTAGAAGGAAACATTTGTGTAAACATTGTCATGCTTAAAAAATAGAGCTCTTGATATTCAGTGTTTTGAATTTCAGCTTTGAACTGCCGCTACGCAGCATTTATCGTCAGTCGTATATATTACACATACTTATCGCGGCTACGCGCTTGCTTGTGTGCGTGCTGGCGGAGTCGTAGATTAAATATTTTTCAGCTGATTAATTTTCTTCGATTTACTTTAGCGAGAATGCGACGTTTATTTTACTTCTTGGTATATTTGTGAAAACTAATATATATTTCACACAATTCTCCATTTTTTCATAGTGAGCGTTTTAACAAATCAATTGACTGAAAATAGATTCGTGCGAAAACGGCTCACGCTGTAAGGGTTAAAATACTGCTTTAGCGATGTATTCCCGAACAGTTACACCTTATTTGTCTCTTCGTCTTCGTCTTTGTGAGGTACGAGCGTGTGGTAAGTTTGGGAAACATTGATCATTGTTATTAAATTGAATGTATATTCTCACAGAATTATTGCAGGCATTGTTAATATTTGTATCAAAAACAATGTCATTGTGCGATGACAGAGTCACAGAAAATAGTCCAAGTTTTATTGAGCTTACGTAATATTATCAAATAAGAGGTAGCTTGCAGCTGTTAATATTTCGATTTTAATCTTTTCCCACCTTTTGTTATTTAATAATAGTGGCGATATCAAGCTACCAAATCTGGCGTAAAATTATAGCTCTGAGCAGAGATCACAAACCCGGAGCACAGTCAAGGTGCCTGCCACAAATATAAGCTTTTTAAAGCATAGCTGTTTACTTCGTTTATAAAACTGTATAATATTTGTCAGAGTCTAATACCTGGTACCATTTTATGAATTAAGAATTGTCATTTCTGCCATTCCAACCAACTACTAGCTCTTCAAGTCTATTAAAAGAAAAGCAGCATGGATAATTATCTTCAATTAAACGTTTTTATTTTGGTATAACTTTTTGACCCATTATATTTTTGCGCATTTGTTTGAAGGTTGGACAGCATGTGCGGCTACGCATAGGTAACACAGCTTGCCGAAAGGGTGACATGGTATTCAAACCAACGCGAAGTATCTTCTTAATTACTTATTTGACAGCGTTTTAACGCCTTCAAAAAAGCAATTATGATTTAACAATGCTTTAGCATCACGCTGACCCGCTCATCTTGAGATTAGCATGTCTTCACAATGCTATGGACCAGGCTTGATAGTTTTTCAATGATTCTTTGAACAATACACAACAAATCGACGACCAATGAGCCAGTGACGTTCGCAAATATATTTCAAATAAGTGAAACTGGTATCTTCAGATATATTTGTTTTCAAACTTTGCTATCTTTAATAAAACGGGCGTAAGAAGGTTGCCTTTCAATCAGTCCTACTAATCGTATAATTTTATCTGAAAAAAATGTTTTCTAGTGACTAATTCTGAGCGATGTGTTCGCCAAAATTCATTATCGTGGAAATCACTTTTAAGGTGTTAACTGTCAATTCTTTGTGGAAAGACATTATATTTTAAAAAATATCGTTGAAATATTCCAGGTACATATTAGTCAATTAAATATCGTAATAAATCATATTTTATAAGATTGGAATCGGGGTCAAAAGCGCACTTTTGAAGTTTTTGATAGAGAAAATTTACAGAAAAATAGTTAAACACACATTCTTGTATATTGTGCTATTGACAATGTGAATAACAGTAAACGTTTTGTCTACGGCGCTTATTACTTTACCATATACGAAATGTTAAGAGCGGAGCAAAATACATTTTTAAATTCAAAAATCAATCTTCATTTTCATTGCTAATATTTTTGGAGGACGGAAACAAAACTAATACGAAGAACGGTTGTTAGCAGGTACTCCAACTCGAATATTCAATATCTGAATATATTCAGCCCATTTTTAACTATTCGATATTTAAATATTTTACAGAATCGTCGAAAGATCACATTATAATTTCTCCAGATTTCAAAAACAGTAATGAATAAACCAGGTAGTAGTTTTTTTAGCTTCACCCAACTCTGGCGCTTTCAATATCAGTACCTATAATACTCGAATTTGACGAACGACTCGGGGAAGAAATCCCTTTAAACATGCCGTAATTTCAGTAATCGAAGAAAAACCGCTGGAGTAATTCGACGCAGCTGCACATTTTAAATATTTTAATAGAATGGAACGGTGATGGAATGTGTATTTATATTGTCTTTATTTGGGATTTGACAGAAGTGAAAAATATTTAGTCATAAATTATTACAAAACATAGGTATCTTATCCTTAAGAAAATATTATCTGTACATCAGTGATTTAAAATTTGAATAAATGTGATTTTTATTATAAATGAGTTCGTTTTTTTACAAATTTTAATGTACTATTAAATAATGATTTTGTATTTATAATTTTTTGTCAATAATTATATAAATCGACTAATATTATTTTCATACTTCAAAAACTATTCGAATATATTCCAATAGTTTCAGTTTTACTATTCGATATTCGAATAGTTGGAATTCCTTGCTGTTAGCTATATATATGGTAAACGTAGAGTTTTCAGACAACAACGTTTTAATCTCATCCAAAATGTAATTTGCACATTTCACTATGTGTACGTGATTAGGTAAAGAAACACGTCAATGGCGTAGAAGATTAGAAGCGGGACGATTCTCAGTAAGTTGTGAGTCTGCTAGTAATAAATGTAGAGTGACAAAAGTAAGGGGTAAAAATAAACGAATTTTATCGTCTGATGAAACTAGTTCATCCTCTGGCATACTAAACAGACATTGTCGGTAAAGAATTTCAGTTTTTTTTAAACGTAAGTTTTGAATGTTTCGAGAGATAGTGAGTGTAAATTTTTTCGATCGCCGCTCGAGCACATTTTTGGCATAACACCGCGGAAGCACTTCCTGGTCTGGTGATTTTTTTTTTGTATTTTTTAACAGTCAGAGCACTCACTCATCGCGACATGACAGTCATTAAAATCTTAAAAATGTGTTATTTTACGACATGATTCATCTAGTTTCAAGTGCGATAAACTTATAATGATGGTGTACTCGTAATTGCGTGTCTAGAAAAGAGTAGTTTCAATTTTTAACCCCCTTTCATGTTGAAACTTTGATTTCATAATATGCAGTATACCCACGGTTGCTTTGAACGTTTTAAACTCTGTTAACTACTTAATTACTACGCCATAAAGAATTTACTACAAACATATAAAAGTTTGTGTATATGATGTTTTTAATCAAACTTTTTTCTAGCAGCCTCCACCTTTCCTATTATTACATAATTAACTGATATAACGACACTTGAACAATCATAGAAACTATCGAATCCATGGTGCAGTGGTCAACATCGTTGGCTTCGGTTAAGGATGTCTCGGGTTCTTTAACCTCAAGGCCACATTCAAGAAAATTCGATTGAATGCAAAATTAAGGATTCATTCAGAAGGCAACACTCAATGTCCTTTATGGCCGTGGGTTTCCCACCTCTAGTCTATAGGTGTTGATTAATGTTTTTCTATTAAAATATTTTTAACTTAATATTTTGTAATTATTTTCAAATCTCACATAGACACCGTAATTAGATTTCCGGAGGGCGAAGCAATTAACAGCCACAATATGACTGTCGACACTGATTATTGTACAAATATATGCATTGTCTTATTCTACTTGCACATTCTGAAAGCGGTTAGTAACAAACAGTTCACATTTTAAAGATTTAAAAATGAGTTATAATAAACAGGTTTTAATAATTAAAAGGAAAAAGTAATTGAGATTTTCTAGTTCGAGAACATCTTTCTAATTTTGAAAATTCGTAATGCCCCAATTAGACTCTGGTTGGATATATGACAACGTATAACTAAAAAAAACATTCAGTTTTTCTATGTTTATGTTTTAAATTTATTGTGGCAGCAGTTGTTACAATTTCGAAATTAATTTGACGCTACCGATTGACGGATATTTAAAAAATGATAATATTGAAGAGTTGGGAAATGTCATTACTGATCTTTCAGTGCGTCTGTCGGTGTTGACAGATCGAATAGGAAATAATAAAAAAAAAGAGAACGGAATTACCTTTTTGCTCGCGCGCAAACTGGTAGTTTGGCACGTGGGTATTACGTTGTCGTGATTTATTTTTCGCTAGTTTATGAGTAATGCTGTATTATTATTTACTTCAGTGGCGATTCGTATGCCGGACGCGCCTCCGTCGCCGCGCCCTGCCCCTGTTCTTCAAGAAGATCGATTTGACGCGACAATACGTCTGTTGAATGGCAATTATTTAATATTTGACACATTGTTCGATCGATTAGACATTATTATCTGATTACCGATGTTACCAGGTTTCTTTTCAATGAAAAGTTTGATTGATTGAAGAAATTTTGCAATTGCATTACCGCCAAACAGTTTTAGAATACTATGTCATGTTCGTAAAAAAATCACGCACCGTGTAAATAGATGTTCGGCTTTCTTAAAATAATATTGTTCAACCCTCTAGTAATATTTTTAATCTTCGTTACATTCAATTCTTAAATATTTGTCTATTTTCTACGTACAACATACTATTAGATGTATATCTAGATGGTATTTCAATCAAAACAATGGTCACTTTTAATGCTTTGACTGTCAATTATTCCTGCTGGAAAGGCATTGTATTATAAAATAAAACAATGATAATAATTACATTAAAAAACAATGCATATTTTATGATCAACAATGAAAACAGATACAATTGAGAGATCGGTTGATAGTGTTTGTGATGAGCGAAACCGGTCTTAATCATTATAAACATTTAGAAGTAGTACAAAAAAATTGGGTTTTATTTTTTAAATATAATGCCTTTCCACCAAGAATTGACAGTTAACACCTTAGAAGTGATAAAATTGAGAAGTATATAAAAAGGGGTAAGATTTAATTATAAAACGTAATTAAGACGGAAACACAACGCATCAAGTGAGTCTCTAAATATGTCCATATCTATCGGGATTAAATGATAGACGCAATGCTCTTGATTGATAAAAACATTAACATTGATTACTCACGTTTGCTTTGGAACTTTGAAATAGTTTATTCTATCTATTTTTATGCCCTCATTACACCAAAGATTTTTACCTGATTCGGGGTACTTTACTACAGATCCCCGACCTCCTTGTTCCAGATGCAATAAACTTAGCTTAGCTGTGAAATAAATTACTGACAAATGCCCACAAATGTCTCCATATACTTTTTGTTTTTCAAGTTTTCTCAATTATACTTTACTAAAAGTTGAGTAAATAACTTTTTTCGTATTTATAACAATGTAAAATATGAATACAACGAAGCGGTGCGAGTAGTCGTCTTCCCTTTTTAAGAGAGCCAGAGCATAACATTATTTTTCCTCATTGTTTAATTGTTTTCCTTGTACGTGCATGTTCTATTGAAACGTTTGTCTTGTATCAACAAAAGAACTTTGAGGTTTTCCCGGCCGTGGAATTCTCGCGAATCTCTTAAAGTATAACCGGAATTTGTATGATATTGTTTTTTGCCCTTTGTTATTTGTCCTTTTTTGCAAAGGTTGTAATAAGTAAATTTCATTTTTTAATGGTGATAGTCGTTTTGATACGCATTTCCATAAATTTCACAGCTACGGCATTTTAATGAATGGCGCCGTAAACAAAAATGAAATCAACAATATGTTATTAATAAGTATACTTAAACAAGAAGCAATGAAAAATGCCATTTATTTTATTTTGTAACCGAGTGCTAAACGCTATTGTGCTTTCGCCTTATATACTATGTCGCGGTAATGGTCTCGAAACAACAAATCGGTTGTCACCAAACTTTTTTAGAAACGGGCCGGATTTCATTTTTTAAAAACTCGGGAGGGCCGGAAGACAAATAGATTCTTATTTGAATCCAATTATAATATTAATTTGTATGTGTTTATGTGTTTATGTATATAATTTCTTGAAAATTGTCACATTTCGTCCCATGTTTTCTCCCCACCCATCATCTATGCGGACCTGAAAACGTTGTGTAGGAAAGATTATCTAACTTCTATTTATATTTCAACCTCATTCTTACCCTACGAAGAGATAGCTTGATCAGATGACTTATGAATGAATAATTAGCTTTAAATTTTTTTTGTTTTGAGATGATCCGTTAGCATTCAACGTGCTTCACATTGATATGATTAAAATGTATGCAACCGTCTAGGATTTGAACCCGAGACATTCGTAACCGAAGCCATCGACATTGGCCGATGCCTGATGCGATGAAAAATTGTTATTTTACATTTGGCGAAAAATACCATGCTCATACGTGCATTAATATATAAAATATAATGTAAGTGCACGTAACACAGTCTCAAAAGGCGTTTTTAATCAAGAAAAAATCTACTATGCTCGTTGCTTATTAATTAGATAAAATTACGATTCGTTGACGTAGGTATTTAATGGCTATTCAAGAGTCGGTAGAGATTCGAATCCAGCTTCGCTCATCACTAATCCTTACCACTCTACCATAAGGTGATCGGAAAATAAAAAATGATTAATTACCATGACACAATGCAGCACTCCCGTATTTCATTCGGCCGGAAGAAAATAATGATGCTTACTCATATGATATAAAAAACTGAAAATATATTTTTCGCGTGTTTTGTGTCGCTCGGCACGCGAATAATATTCGTTGTTCATCGTTCTTATTGTGTTTTGACACAGTGAGTTGAGCGATGTCGAATGGGCGGCATTGTGGCTTGCGCGGTGACTCAGCCAGGGGCGGCCCGGCCAAGAGCCGCCCACGCCCTCGCTGCAGGAGCGGGAAACTATGGCTATTTTTTTTTACATAGACGCCGTGATAACGGTAAATGTCAAACATGATACCCACGTCATCGGAATGTGTCATTATCATAGTCGACTCCGTAACTCTTCGGTGTGTACGATGCATGTTCTGTCACTCTTAGTAACACGGATAGTATTTACTATTAAAATTACCACAAAGTAACCAGTAAAGTTCTGAGCATACAGTTTGCTAATGGAATTATGATAAACGTTAATTTTACGAGAGCTGGTTTTTATTCAGTCGATCACCTTATATTTTAGGAAACGGTTAGTAGTAACCTAATCGCACTCGTTACGCCCCTTTTTTAAGATCCGATGAGATAAAAATCAATTTACGAATGTGACAGTGCGGGGTTTTGTTCCCGTGGACACCGCGACTGAATAAGACGAACGTCCAAGAGCGTTGACCTCTCCGCTACAGGATTAGCATTATTACTGCGGATTTACATTTGCAGATTTTTAAAAGAAGTATACATGTATTACAGGTAGTGTACAATCAGGTTTATTCTCGTTGCCTCTAAAGCTATGAAGTGAATTTTGCATAATATTCGACCGTTAGTGGTAGATGTACCATTATTAAATTTTGGTACATTTTACTACGGCGTTCTCAAGTGTTTTATTATTTCGCTTCACGCTTTTATCGAAACCGTGAACTTCTTGACGCTGGGCAGATCCTATATTGAGGCTATATACCGACGTGGTGACTAAACTCACGGTAATATCCTTCCACATTAGTACATTTAAATTTAAATTTGTTGAAAATTCGGCAAACTTAATGTTATATTTTTAGAAATGGCGGTTTATGTTTTTATAAGTGATTCAAGTAACAACAAGATTCTAATTTTTTTGATATGAAACGCACTTTGTTTGTACACTTCAAATTTAATTTAGGTCGTTTCTGGAAATCTTGTGTCAACTTCCAAATGAATATCTATAAAATTACAGGCAATAAATTATTTGCTTAATTTAAGTCGTAATCTGATGTACATATTTTTTTCTTTTCCATTATCCGGCCAACGTCCAGAGTTTGTCAAACAAAAAGGCGAACGCAAAAATGTTTGAGTCCCAGTGTGCCAGCAAAAAATTTTTTGTAATTTTAAACACATTCATTGTTTTCGATGGATTCGGCGTTAACTTTGTGGAATTTCATTTTTAATATAAAAATCAGTCAGTGGAATAAATATAAATGACAAAAAGGCTTTTAAAATATAAATTCATTGCATCAAATATTGTCAACGATAAAATTTATTATCGCATAAAGTAAGTGTTAATTTCTATTCAGATAAATTACATGAGTTTAATTAATGATTGTTTTATTGCGTTGTTATATGTTATAATAATCAAAGTTTTACTATATTGTTGTCATATTTATAAAAATAATTTAGCCTTAAAAAAATACAAATAATTTGAATTAGTCGTTACCAATACTGTTGCAAATGCTACTTTACGAGTTGTAACATTAATCCAGCATCAATTTCTTAAATTCTATATACCTACACACTTAGAAACGTGGCATGACAGGATTAGTAATTAAAACTATGAAAAAAATTTGCTCCAACAGTGATGATACAATTTAAAAATGCGACAACGTATTAATCACCGCTTATATTTTCAATTGTGTCCTAGAATACAAGAATACAATTTAGATATTCTAACATTAAAAAAATCGTTTAGCAATGTATAGATGTACGAATTTAACTCGACCAGAACTGATATTTCAATAAATCCCTAAACTAATATTTTAGCGACGGTTATTAAAAGTAGTCAAGATATATAGAGTAACTAGAGAAATTGACTGACAATTCTAGTTACAAATTCGGCGGCGGCCAAATAATGTTGGTAATACTATAGTACTGACTCGTTTTAACTTGAAAACCTTTTGAAGAATAAATCGTCGATTTAAAAAGTATATTACTTTCGGATTAGATATTTAGGAATGAAATATTTACAACTACGGCTTGTTCAACGCTTATAATACATTAGTTTTAAGTAAATACTCGGAAAATTCCCAACGCTTGGTTGAGCTTTCCCGCATCGCCGAAGCCACACACCGCTAGCCGACTGACTGAGTGACTGCCAAGCCTTGTCGGGGCGATAATCGACCCGCGGGCTGACTGACGGCTTTTAACCCTAAGCTTAAAAAGCTCGCCTAGAAGTCTTCCATTAAACATATTATTAACATCATCATTGTGTAATCCCATCGCTATGACGCAATGTTATTTATTTCAATTCATTTATTTCGCGCCGTGGTTAGATTGATATAATAGTGAATTGAATGCTTGCCAATGCTACCATGCTTATTAGCTGAAAAGCCGCACTCTATTTTCGAAGTTATTTTTCTTGATACAAGCATCTTATTGTGTTACTTATTGCGAATAACACACAATTTATTTTGACGTGTCGGTATTTTAGCATTCCATTTTTTTCGTCTGTCTAGGCGTGTTTTTTTTTTTAAAATAAATTTAATGAATTTATTGTAATTTTTATTTAAAGAATTTTTCAGTTGAACGAAAGTGTCAAATTTATTAGTCGAAGTATCAATAATAATTAAACAGATTGTATATTTGGGCTCTAAATAAGTAAAATACCTAAAATATTATTTGCTAACTGTCGGGTCCGTGGTGTCGTGGTAAACGTCGTTAACTACGGTTATAGAAGTCCCGGTAAGGTCAGTTTCATAAATTGATCTTTCAATCGATTTATGAATTCGTAGCCATGGATATTGGGATGTCTAAAATTCCCTCCCACACATCCCATCCTAAAAACGGGATGTAGCAAGAGCAATTTGCTAACCACTGGTAATTTTATAAATTAGAATAGATAACAATAATTATTATTTACTTACAAATTCTTTTCGGAAAAAAATATATAAAAAAACAATACACATAGTTTGTTGCCGAAAATCTTCACCTCTCTAAGCAATCCATTGACCAGCCGAATGGCCCTTGCAACTGACGATTCTTATGACCGACGGAAGTTTTGACAAGCTTAAATAAAAACTTTGTACCGGTACTTTGGTTTGGCCACGTAGATAAAAATTTGTAATTATTATCTATTTAACAGCTGAAAACTTTCAATCAGTCAAAATTTACATATATATTTTTTCTACTAAATGAACCTGCATATGTTAATCAATTTTAATTTTAACGTCATGTTTAACTATATATAGTTTGTGAATATCCTCATTATTATCAAACTCATAAATATTGCAGCATCAACCTAACCTTTGACAACATATTTAATCTTAGTTTCAGATTAAATTCAGTACAGATTATCAGATATGTGGTTTTATTTATGAGCCTGACCAATCTCAATACACACTACATATATGTACACCTGTTGGCAGTTGGCCGAAACTCACTAAAATTTTACTTGCCGTCGGAATTTTCCGTTGAATTCAATTTCCACTTTTTGGCAACAGTGAACGAAAGCACAAAACAGTGTGTTGAAGTTGCTCTATTTTTTTAAAAGTTTTAATATGGCTTTATGATACTGTTTTATAACTTTGTCCGCGATAGGGATTCTGAATCCGTTGAAGGGCGCACGTATAAATAATGTCTACTAAGAGATTGTTTTTCTTATTTATTTATTAATTAACTGAAGGGCAATCTAATAATAGTGCTGGCAAGGTTTCGTATCGAAATGTAACTTTTTATCGAATTAACTCGTAGGAAATAATGTTGAGGCAAATCATTTTTCTCTGTGATTAAAGTTGAGAAATAGTAAGTTAACGATTATTCGGGTTGGTTGCGGGAGGTCGCATGGATAATCCGAACATTTTTTTTTCGTTTTAAAGTAGTATACATTTCTAAAGCAGGCCATTAATTTTGCCGTACTTAATACTGATTATTTATTAAAAAAATCTGTGATTTTGTTGGTCTATAGGAATCAATTTGAATTTTCCTAAGCGCTGTTGTGACTAGTGACTAATGCGATTGATAATTTCTTATTTTTCTCTTGCGTCTTCATTCTCTTCTGCTTTGACTGAGATTAGAATATTTTTTAAATCCGATGTAGAGTTTATCAGCGGGTTCAATACATTAACTCAGACGTTTCCCTTATATCTCTTTGTAAGTACCTGCATTACCCTATCTCTTCTAAACTCCTTCGGTTGTCTTTTTTGTTTAATTTTATTGTTAACATTTTCGCTACCAACTTCATATTCTTCAGAAATATTCGATGTAGATTGAAATTTTTAAAATCTTTCAATTAACGTAAGTTTTTGTTTTATAATAAGTACGATTTTCTTGGGAGTATTAGGCATTTTCATCTTTGTAAATCTGAAGTGTTATAATGCTGTATAATAAATTATTATATGGCATTATAACCATATAATAATTTTACACTAAAAGTAATAAGATATTTGTATTTACATCTGTTGAGGTATAAATCAATCACTGCTCCAAGCTCCAAGTAAATCGCGTATATTTTTCAAAATATGTAATTATTAAATTTATACTCGGATAATCGGGAGTTTACTCTACAAAAAAAAGTTTTATCGTATTCCTACATCAAAATCCTCGCCCCACCATATTCGCTCCTGTCGCTTTATAGTAATCATAACTTATTTACTTTCTCATGTCTCAGCCTTTATTAAAATGGTGTTCTCGGTAGCAGGTGCCCTCGGTCTTCTACCGACAGCGCCAGCTCATGTCTCGGTAATTATTGGTAAGGTGCCTCACGTTGGGCGTCTACTGTCTTTCCTGACAGTGCCAACTAACTTCGCATCTTTTTTAATTATTCCAAGCCTATTTTTGGTTTTATCAGGAGACAGTTGTTAATCTCGCTGGGAGTTCAGTAGTGATGAGTAAACGCAAAAATTCGAGATTACTTTTATCGCATTTTTTTAAATTTTGTTTCATTCATCTTCGGCCTCCACTATCGCTATTTTACAATGCGTCATCAGTTGTGTAAAATATAACAAAAACACTAAGTGTGTGTGCAATGATTTTAGTGAAATACTGCCGATAAAATTATCATTAATTGTTTTGATTTCGACACAATAACAATAATAACTGGCTAATGCCAGTGGCCGTGAATTACGTGTCGAGGTGTATTTTGCGCTGAACTATCATCATGTTGAAATAATCGATTTAAATCCATAGATGAATCAAAAAATAATAATTGGAATGCTAAATTATTTTATATAATATAAATTGATTCAAAGCGTGGGTGTCTCCATAAACCACCACAGTGCACATGCACTAGTGAAACGGATGCCTTACGTCCATTCCTCATAATATCTATAGTCTAGTTCAAGGGTGCCCAACATTTTTTGCCTTGGGAGCTACTTTTCAATTAAAAATTTTCTCGGGATCGACTTATAATATGATTCTTATGGGAAATTTTATTTAAGGGTTTTTCCTTTCTTCAAACATAAAAATGTTTATTTTAAATATTACAAAATATTATTAGATAAGTATGTTATATATGCATATATATAATAACTAATATGTTAAAAATATACAATAATATTACATTTCAATTATTTTGTAAGCACATACATATCTAATATATAACATATATTTCATTTTTGAGGGAGTAAAAAAAGAACAAAAAAATTATGTAGTTTTTTATTGATTCAAATCCTGAGAACCAGTGTCAAATAATGCCCTGACTACGGTCTTACTTTGACCATTGGTTAATCCCCTAAATTAGCAGATAAGCACGAATCAAGTCGAGCCGAATAGTCCGATCGCCGGGATTTTATTTTTCATCGTCGGCTGTAAATAATTTTTTTTCAAAATTCACGGAAGTTTTCGGGATCGACCAAATTTTGCTTTGGGATCGACCGGTTGGGCATCCTTGATCTAATGTTTGACAAAACCGAAGTTAGCACCTTTACAATCTAATAGAGCTGTTTGTATTTTGTGTCCATACCCTGTTAGTCGTAGACGTCCACTGGTCCCATCTAATGTAATATGTGTAAATATATATGATAGTAAGTATATTTATTCACCAAACAAAATAAAAGGTGAGCGGATGTCCAACCGTTGCTTACTTTCATCATCGCACTTCCGTCGTTTTTCGCAATCTGTGAAAAAAAATTGAGCGATTTGCTGAATAACGGGATCTTCCACTCACACCCGCTGTTAAAAAATGGTTAATACATTATTCACATTATTATTCTTTACCTTATTATTCTACTGTATTAAATACAATTAAAAGGAATCTTGTGTATTTTTTGAGTATATGAGTTAGTTTAATTTTCATTTTTTGTAGCTTCACATAGTACCTTTCCAACTAGGTTACACATTTTAGTAATTTGATTAATTAAAATTTGGTCAAATTTAGTTTTGAAAATACTGTTTTTATGTGAAGCACATAAAATTCATGGAATCATTAATTATGCGCTGCACCTTATGTAAAAATAGGTATGTGTATGCTTGAACAATATCAAATGTCATTTCAATTTTCCATGTGGAAATGACTTTTTTTGTTATCTAAAGTTTTTCCCATTTTTATCATTTCCTTTTATGTCGTTTCAATTCAGTCGTCTTTAATAACCTCCCTTATCTATTACATTGTAAATTTTAAACGTTTAAATTCCGAGGCAGTGTTGGTAGAGATATTTTTCACCTTCGCCCTTATAGCTCAAAAGATCAGCTGTCCAATTTTAAAACCTAGTAACTGCTTTTTTAAAAAAATTCCGTTTCTTTGCAATTCTTTTGTTAATAGGTCCATAATACATTTAGTGCTTTTGAAATTGTGTGTGAAATCAGTGCACATACACATAAACTTAACATTGCATATTGTCAAATTTGTGTCGGTTTAAAAAATTGGAACGTAGTACATGCATGAATATTTTTTCAATTTGGTAAAGTTTTTTGTAGGTTTTTAAATTGGACAGCTGAGATGTTTCATTGTCAAATTTTCGCTTCAGACAATTCGAAACTAGGACAGCATTTTTATGTAGTATTAAAAATATTATGTATGCTTAAAATTCAACAAAAGGCCGGTTTCGATGTTCGTCTTTTCTTTCAAAAGTGCTTCCCCGAAATCGATTCAAAAATTTCATAATAAATTGCAGCATACGTGACTTTGATTTAATCATAAAAAATAATAATCGCAATGCAACAGTGAAATTTTAATGGAAAACAATTCTTATCATACAGTCATTCAAATCATTAATTGAATGGCATGTGAAGGCTCCACCCACTCGTCCAAGAAGTCGATCACTTACAAGATAAGTGATACACTTACCAGTTTAAAAAAATAAATTCTCGAAGAATACTCACGTTTCGACTTAAAGCGGAATACGTTACGCATGCTCTATCGATTTGCTAGACACGGCAAGGGAAAATTATATTTTCTTCTTTCACTCGACTTATTTGTAAGTTCTTCGAATTTGTTTCTCAATGAACGAATCAAGATTTTTTTCATCACTAAGCCTTACGTTTCACGGAAAAATGAGTCATATCTTTTTCTCACTTTCTCCTTACATAACAGGTGACGTCACGCTTTAGTTTCCCTGAACACGTTTTCACTATTCCTCCGTTACAAAAACATTTTTATTCTACTTTTCCCAAAATCTCACGTGCAAAAAGATATATGTATTTTTTAAGGAAAATTATTCCAGACCTTTTTAACACACTTTTTTTTATGTTTTGTATTACGTTACAAAACCAAACATTTGTCGCTGTTTTAAGCATTAACAAAGTGCGGACTTTCAAGTCTGTTAAGTTAGTCTACAGTAAAATCTCGATATAAAAGATTAATGACTGCGAGCTAACGTTAAATAAATTTCGTTATGACAACATAAACTAAATCATACATTAATATACAAGTCCAGTGAAGTTACCATATATAGAAACTATTATGAGGGATGACTGATTGGATATGGATGTACAAATAGTCGGTCAGCACCCGTTAAAATGATGCAGTTGAATAATCATGCACATTTACAAACAGCAACTCTTGGAATTAAACACTCGTTTTAATATTTGACTGAAAATGGTGTAATTTATATTTCTTACACATCTAAATACATGAGACGATTTTTATTTACTATTTATTTACGTACACTTCTATCCAAATGTGCAATTTTATTATCTCATTATATCAATTTTACAATTTTACGTGTTGCATAACAGGGATTTTGATATTGAAGGTTATTTTATTGGATAGATCATTTTATCAAATAAAATAATCATGCTTGTGATGATATCAAAACACGTCAGCAAACAATGTAATGTTTTATAAGAATGAAATTTAGCAAAATACATTTATATAAAATATAATGCAGATTTCCAAACACATACCCAGTATGTTCGAACATTTTATACATTTTTATAAAAGCTGATAAATTGAAATATAAAAAATTAAGTTCACATTCCAAGGTTACACAATAATGATTTCAAACATCAACATTAAAAATGCAGACTATGTTTATATTGCATTATTTAATATGATACATCGCTATTTCTAATCAATATTTTTTTGGGAATATTTTCTATCGGAAAGAAATTTAGACATCACAAATATCGATACCTTCAAACAGAAATCCATAAATCGATTGAAACATCAATTTATGAAACTGTTCGTACTGGGATTAGAACCCGTGAGATTCGTAACTGGAGCGTTAACCGCTGAAACGGCGTTAATCAATGCACCACGGACCCACCCAACAAAGCCACCGAGGAAATATTAAATTTATTGGAAATCGTAAGCATGCAATTATCTTAATATTATGGCAGCTTAGAACATTGTGCGTTTTGAAATGTCATTCTCCAATTGTTGTCAATATTTTTCTCAGCGCCGCCACGAAATAATAAATCATGGGGTGTAAGCTTTACGTCTTTTTTTGTACTTGCTTCTCGCCGAGCACGATTTTGGTCCGTTTACGTTGGAAATAATGAAAAGCTCGGTGACTCAGCTCTCGCGATGAGGAACGATAGATTTTTTAGTGCCACTTTTAATACATCAATTTGAAATGTAGGTTCGGACAATGAAAATGTTTAGTGACTGATCGAAGGGAGTCAATTTTATTAATAAACGGTAATGATGGATGAGTATTTTTCTGTCAATTAAAGTGATAACAAACTGTCAGAATTTAATAACGTCGTCGGTGATTCAAAGATAATAAACTTTTATCAGGGTACTGGCAACAATATTATTATTTATCGACCATTTATAATTTTTTGCTCTCAGTTTTTTAAAACAGTAACTAAGCATTTTTTATTTATTAGTTTCTGATCAAACGTGTTAGTCGGATTACAAGTTGCCTTGATGCCGAAACAGAATTAGCCAGAGATCAATTAGACTAACTTACTATCTCAGCAATGGATCTTCACATAACTTTTTGTTATAAAAATCGGTTCTTATCCAATCTCACCTACAACCTTCTCAGATAACTTAGAATAGAATGATGCGAGATTCCATTAGCTAATTCAAGCCCCATTTTCATGGCCATTTTTATATGGCATCCTGGGCTCGTGGCCACCAAAATTCCTGACAATAATGTCGAATATGCTAATGAACTGCAATTCAAAATGACGCATTAACTTTTTCTCGTGCTCAAGGTAAATTGAGTACAATTCGTTATGATAGATTGATTTGAGGGGCTGTTAAAGTAAAATTGTTGCCGACTGCTGGTGTAGGAGATTTTAAACATCGTATTTGGCCATGCACTTATTTAGATACAATCACTAATATATTATTGCCGTGGAACATTGTCCGGGCACATGGTACAAGAAGTATCTGTGAGCTGGATCGTTGTTTTTGTAAAACATGTGACGCCACTTTGACGAACCAAATTTTTATTATCAAAACACTGTTGTAAAAAAAATTGTAACTCAATCAACGCGTGATGACGTCAGCAAGCAACTGTCATTTTTTATTCAGCTTTAATATACTTCTTGTAACATAACCGGGCAAGATTCGAACCCAATTCCTTCGGTTAGCGGCGGGTTTGGTTTTTTATTTCCACTTAGTAATCTTAAAATTATTTGAAAAATGTAATTTTCATATATTTTCGCTCAGCCACACCTATCCCGCACTGTTAATTAATTTGAATGTTGGATACATGACATTTTTAATTTACAGTAAATTTAAGTCGAGATAAATATAAAAAATATTTTCATACCGATACGAGTGGGTAATATTTCAATGCCCCCTCTCACGAATTCCCTCAGCGTACCAACTTGACTTCAAACTATGCAAAGCTGTTCGAACTTCAAAATGATTCATAAAATATTTCTTATTCGAAATGTCTGTTGCAACTTAAATGAAAGGCATTGCATATTTTGTTATTTCTCGCTAAATGTGTCGCTTGCCCAATAGTATTTTATTTACTTAGTTCTTATCCAGCTGCATGTATGAATAAATTTTTTAATGGCGTCTGGATATTTGCCCAAGAATTTTTCCACAAAAATGTGCAGCACAACATCAATTTATATTCGTCTTCCTTTGCCACGGAATATAGAGTAGGCTAAGATAAGGGACTCCAAAATATTGTATAATGTAAGATCCGGGAAATAAAAGTATCAATAATTGCTGTTCGATTGAATTATGGCATCACTAAATGAATGTATTCAACAAAAAAAAATATCTTAATAACCAACCGACTTGTTTACAAAAACAAAAATTTCCTACTTAAATACAAGGATTTATCCACAATAAAACAAATTTTAAAATTATGTGTTTATTTAATTTGTTAGTACGAGTGCTTGCATTTTTGCCAATAACAAGTCAAAAACACCGGTTTAATTTTCGTGAATGATGACACTATTTTGTTTTTAATACATTCTCTATGATTTTTTAAGCGTTTTATTACCAGTTTCACATACACAAATGTTAGAAAATGACAACAAAATTCTTAATACCGAATGCCTCATTCGCGTGTAGCCAAAATTTATTTATATTCTACGAGCTGTTTAGTTCCGATAGTATTTCGTGAATTTTTAAATGTGTAAAAATTAACACCCTACCAAGCTTTGGCGACTCAAGTTTTGAGAATCGATGCTCGAACTTAAGCTGACCTTCGAATACTTTCTGTTTTGCGCTTACGCTTTGTTGTTTTGTTTAGCAAATGGATACTATGCCATTCGATGCCTGTACATAAATGCATCGTATTTTAATTGATGTATCAAGTTTTTGATTCCGGCTAGCCAGCATTATCTTCTTGACTCATTCCACGTACCTACATAATACAACAATTTAATTATTGTTGTGTTCATACTATGTACTCGTATTTTTAAATTATCGGCAGACAACTTTACATAGTTAAATTTGGATTATTGAGATTTTGTACACTTCCATGTATAGGTAGGCATAAAAAAAAACATTAGGAAAAGTACCTACTTCACCGTTCTATCATAATGTATAAATACTTAACTAGCCACTTATACGTATATTATATATTATATATACCTAAATCCAATGTCGTATTTGCAATATTTCAAACTATAAACATCTCAGCAAAACTTCATATAGAATAAGAAACTAGATTTAAAATAATAGCATTGTCCCAATTTTGAAGACGATTCCGTTACTTTGCAACTGCGTTTTGAAACTTTGAAACGCTCCCTGTAAAATGTCATGTTTGGAGATATGAGATTATAAGTAGGTAGTGTCGATATGTTCACAAAATTTACGCACAGCATCTCAACTGTCTTAAATTAAAAGACTATGTAAAGTTTAATTTAATTTAAGACATCGACTGAGGGTGCTTGGTGGAATTTCAATATCAAATTTGAATTGTGGAGATTTTGTACATTTCCAAGCATTTCACTCTTACTGTCTGTCAGTTCGAGTCCATTCGTGTGCTCGAATGCCTGAAGATGCCGAAAGGCGAAACCCGGGTCGTTAGTGACAAAATACATGGAAGTGTACAAAATCTCAATAATCCAAATTTAATATTGAAATTCCATCAAGCACCCTCAGTCGATGTCTTAAATTAAATTAAACTTTACATAGTCTTTTAATTTAAGACAGTTGAGATGCTGTGCGTAAATTTTGTGAACATATCGACACTACCTACTTATAATCTCATATCTCCAAACATGACATTTTACAGGGAGCGTTTCAAAGTTTCAAAACGCAGTTGCAAAGTAACGGAATCGTCTTCAAAATTGGGACAATGCTATTATTTTAAATCTAGTTTCTTATTCTATATGAAGTTTTGCTGAGATGTTTATAGTTTGAAATATTGCAAATACGACATTGGATTTAGGTATATATAATATATAATATACGTATAAGTGGCTAGTTAAGTATTTATACATTATGATAGAACGGTGAAGTAGGTACTTTTCCTAATGTTTTTTTTTATGCCTACCTATAGAACTGAATGAGTAGATAACGAAAATGCAAAATACGTATAATCACGTATGTGGCACTTAGGTGAATATATGTAAGGAGTGTCGATATTATCATACATAGGTATGTGAATATTCAAGTCTTTCTGGTTTTAACGTCGCATTCTGATCCGTTTGCACCTAATGTTACCAGTGAAATAATTTATAGTATTTTGTTTTCTATAAAATACATGGATATGAAAAAAAAAATGTTAGTGTTCGTGATATTGAATTGAGTGTTAATATCGTTACGTATATCTATTTATGCACACAAAAACATAACTAAATACTTACGTGTCGTACTTAATTAGTATCGAATCATGTCTAATTGAGTTTCATTTATATCGTATTAAAGAGACGCCGAACCTAGTTTTGTTTTTGCTGTGGAAAATAGTGACTAAAAATTAACATACACTTAAAAACATCTGGGTTAAGGAAATCGGGAGGGTTCATGAAAACGGTTAATTTCAAATACCTAGTCAAATTTAGCATATTTAAACGAAGCGTCTACTATCTTAGATTGTGTATTTTGCATAAATTTCCATACTTTGGTCGAGACTCGAGACCTTTCTTTTATCAAGCTTGTTAGTTTCGAAACCCGTCTTCCTGACCTGAATATTTTCTTTCCGTTTCAGTGAAAACCGTGTAATATGAAGACATAATTCGATCCCGATAAAACTAGGAACAAAAAAAAAAAAGAATCGGTAATAGCGTTAGTTAGTTGTCAGCAAATTGTTTACTTCTAATCTCAATTGACAATAAACATAAATAATTTTTATAACTATTGTAGATGTCGTTTGATACATACATTTAAAAAAATGCATATTGTGTATCTTTTATGTCATCAAATAATGAAATTGTAAGTGGACTATATTTGTAATTACCCTTGGTACCTATATTAGTTGTCGAGCCCGTAGCCGAGTGATCACACTCGTCGGCTTCGGTTGCTGTGTGCACGGGTGCGAATCTCAGTAGGAACATTTTCATAAATTGATTTTTTACTGATTTATAGATTTTTGTTTGCTCGCATGTCTGTGATGTCTAAACAACTTACCAAATGGGCCGTAGCGAGTGCAATTAGCTAATTTAATACGTCCTGCCCTTGTCCTATCCTTTTATCCTTACTCTCTCAAAAAAACAGAGCATGATTTACTAAATAAGCAGCAGTTCTCCTCTTGAAATGTTTTATTAGGAGTCAATATACTCCACATGGAGGGGGGGGGGGGGGTTAATATGTGGTTGACAAGTATTTTATTAAACAGGAGTGTCGAATATAATTAATAGTATAAATATCGCGTTAAATATTTCTGTTCATATGCATGAATGTTTGTGATGTCTAGAATTCCTTCTCGCTAATCTGATCTTAAAAACGGAGCGTAGCGAGTGCGATTAGTTAAATATTTACCAAATTCAAATTTCAATAATAATTATGTTTTTTACGACTTACACTGTTTTTGGTTCATAATCACTTGAGATGTAGCGTTTCATTGAAAATGAAACACTGCAGATAATATCGACAGTGTTTTGGTCAATTGATGTAACCCTCAAAATTGAAATTGTTGAGGAGAGAGTAAAAACTGTTTTTATCGAAAACATTATATGGTGAATTGCGTTATGAATCTTTGATATGCACTCCTGTAAATTCTCATGTTTGCAGATACGGGATTATACGTAATCAGTGTCAATATAATAGTGCCTTACATCAAGCGTGGGGGGGGGGGGGGTAAACCTAAAATCAATGTCAAATTATGTTTCCCTTCCAAGTGGTCAATTTATTTTTCTAATATATACATCGTTTGGCCGAGACCTGCTCTGCCGTCTTTAAAATGAAATCCAATCATTAACTCATTTTCGTATTTCCTGAGGGTTACATCAATTGGCCAAATCGCCATCGATATTATTATAATTAATAATGATAACTGTGTTTCTAATCTGATAAATCCATCAAACCCTTTGACCAACAAATTAAACCAATGAATCACGTGTATTACTTAAAATCTATGTTATTCGTTTATTGTATCAAAAATAATCCAAGTACTCTCCAACTCGCAGTTATACAGTCCAATAACAACACAATCTAACCCAATTAGATTAACCTTTCGAAAAATTTCCACTTCTCCACCTCCTGAAATTATTCAACGAATCTGACTCACGATAAAATACCAACACCAGTGAATACCTACTGACTTACTAAATATTGCGGTTGAACGAGTGATTCATTCAAAGTTTTCTCCGTAACTCGACTGCTGTAGGCTGAAAGGTCTGAGTTGTTGCAGATTCGAGTCATACATTTTACTCGACTCGATTCATGAAAATTCTCCGTACGATCGCGATATAATTTTAGTCCCCCGAGTCCCGAAAAGAAAAGCGCATGGCACTTCCTTTTACACAGCGGTCGTTTGCCGTTTTTAATTTCGTTTTTAACTCTACATTGTACTAAAGGTGCCCTAACAATTTCCGTAAAAGTGGGGAAGGCTATTATATAATTTTTGTACGTTTGTTGAGTTTAATTTAACGTTTTTAACTGCTTCCAGTCCCTAGAGTCTATATGGAGAGGATTTTTAACGTTGTTTTTTTTACGGGCGCTTTGTCCTAACGCAATTTATATCACTTAATATATAAACACATATTATTACATGTATACCAGTAGGAAGAAATACATTACATGAGATGGAATTTACATTATGCGCATATAACAACGCCTGGAGAAAAATATTTCGAGCAAAATACTGTAGGTGTAAATAAGTAATAACCTCCACCCACCATTCATTGTTTACCTTAGAAATAAATAACATTGCGATATAGTTAGTCTGAAGATGCCTCTTGAAGAAGCGAAACACTTAGTATCACAGCCATCAATGATAATGTTATCAACGTGAAATTTATATTAAAAATGAATTTTTCATAAGTTACCGCCGAATCCATCGAAAATATTGAAGTAATAATGAGTTGAAGGGTCATGTCAGGTAATACACTGAAAATTGGTTTATTTGTATTATTGATAATAAGTATGAGAAAATTCGTATTTTCGTCTGTGATTTTTCGAGGAAAAGAAATTCAGTGAAGTAGGTATGAATACGTACTTAATTCATTAAATTTTATATTGTACATATTTTTAATTAGTCTATATATGAAATGAAATGCGTAAATAAAATAGTCTCCAACGTTGACCAACGAAATTTGCATGTTACACCAGCGATATATAATAATCTTCTCTAATTATTTTTAAAGAAAGGTATGATTTATTTTGTAAAACAGTGGGCAAGCAATGCCATATAGTTCATTTCACCTCGAGGTGTACTTGATGTTACAATAAAATTTATTGTTGTAGGTATTTTTATTTAAAAAAAACTGTTCGGTGAACTAGTGAGCTTAGCCAATTGTAAGTAATTATTGTGTGTTGCTTGTATTTGAAGGTTATCCCCCTTGTCTTCTTACCCTCATATTGTATATGTAACATCTCATTGATTTAAAAAAAATATTCGTTTTTATTATAACTATACATTTAATCTAGACATAATACGCTATATTTATAATTGAAACAGTAGCAAACCGTTACATTATTATTTTACTTCTTTCCGTTTTTATTTTTAGATATACATTTTTTGTTAAATTACTTTATACAAAAAAAAACGCAACAAAACATTGCTATAATAATAAAACGTCATGGTAATTTAACGCTTCCGAAAAAAATAATTTGACGTTTTTATTAGGAAATAATATATGAAACGTATACCCACAGGTAATATGAGATAAAGTTTTTATTTTTTAATAATAAATTGAAATATTTAGATAAATAATCGCCTTCTTTTTTATTTAAAATAAAAAGAGTCGCATCTTCGAGGTAAATATTTTATATATTTTTAATTAAAAAGTAGGTATCTCGTGTCAAATTGTTTTGAGATTGTCAGTATGAATTCATAATTATTTTTGAAAATGAGTAACTTGAATGGTGTAGGTAAGTATCTAATGCACTGTCAAATTCAATTATTTTCAACTCAAGCGAGGTCATTCATTCCTCAGATGTGGATATAGAAATAATTATTTTCAAGAACAGAATTAAAGTATGATACATTGCAATTCTTTTTAAATTTAAAACACCGATACATAAATAAATACCAGCTTATAATTATTTTATTTATAAATGATGTAAAGAAACCTGGTAACATAAAGTTTGCAATATCAATAATAATCTTTACTACAGCAACCGAATACCTATATCAGAATATTAAGAAATGACGAGTAAGAGAGACAGACTGCATTCGCCAAGCACGTTCTTATGATCTCATTAACATCGACTGTTCGTAAATTTTTCTTCACCCAATGTATTGTAATTTTCATAATTTTCAACTTGTAGCTCCCTGTTCAAATAAAGCGATTTATATTCGGTGATCTTTGACATTTATCGCAAATTCTTATCATGGTTTATGAGCAGGTCACTTTTAAACTGTGGTCTTTTGAAGGCTTCGTACATCATAAACTAATAATTTATTCACCGATATATTCCTTGACATCTATGACTCTTCGCCTTCTTCGTCTTTCACATATCTGTCACATCGCTGAATGGCCGAATTCATCCAGCGATCATCTGCCGCCTTCATATTCTTGTCCATTACCACAAATATAGGTGGTAGGTACTTCATTGTTTTGTGCCAGGCAGCAAAGCACGAAACGCGAGTCATCGATATTATGACATCTGACACGTCATATAACTCTGTCGATTTCGACGTGTAGCCCCTCACCACCTATAATGCAAATGCTTAGCGAAATTCGCCACACTTACTTTACGCAATTGGCAATGCATGAATATGGGTAGCTATGAATGCTTTGTTTCTATTTTCAAATTAGTCGAGTGACTCAATATGGATATCGAGGTCCAGCGATGACCGTTTCCCGTTTTACCGCCTGGCGCAAAACAAGGATGTACCATAGAAATTTCTTTTCATAAATCCTTAAACCTTCGACTCTTTTAGTAGGCCTAATACATTCAATAAACAATAAAATATGTACACAATCATACGTGCATTTTCAAGGTGGTGTGTACTACCAGCTTTTGTCACGAATACTGTACGCTGAAATTGAAATCTGCTTGGCGTCATGTCGCCGCGTGTATCAAAGAGGCTTTTGCAAAACTTGCAGCTCTCTAGCCAAATCTCATTAAAATATCAAAATTCCGCGCACGTCCGTTGGATGTGCATCTAAAATTTCGTCTTCCCCCTTTTCTACCTATTTCTTTGTCGTCCGTGCACTCTTCGTATTTTGTCATTTTATTGTGCTGGTTTTTGTGCACTGTCGCACCGGGAATGCCTAACCGCATACATAAAATATATTAAATTTAATATTTCTTCGGTTTGTAAAATTTACGGAATTTTCAAGCTTTCTTCTTAAACGGAAGTAAGATACACGTCTAGAGAATTACTCACCGGAGTAATAACATACAATCATACAACTTATGTACTTGAGTGTAAAGTTAAAATGCTAGTTGACGCGTTAGACATTTTTTTTTTGCTGAGATTCATATGTATTTCTTATAGAGCATTTTAAATGAGCATGTTTTTACGAGAACTAGTTGTAAGTCAGTTAGTCAAGCCTCTCTTCCGACAACGTAATTATGGCTCTAGTGAAAAAACAACTAGTAATTCGATAAGGTGGGGTTTTCAATCGAATAAAAATAAGCAGTGGCTCGGGAAACTATGGAAACATCACAGACGTCTGTCGTCGGCATTTCGAAAAATGATTTAACATTATTCATACAACAGAATATATGTAAAATTCATAGAATAACATTGGTTAAAACTAAATTTATTCAGTTTTTAAACTCTCGTGAATATTTTTCCTGAAAATTTCTGTTCCAGGGTTCGAACCCGTGATATCTCAATTCCCAAGACAGACTTGATTACTAAAACTGATGTTGCATGTATTAGTAATGTTTCAATACATAATAGCTACATCACGTGTGCGTTGTATTGTGGGGTTTTCTAAGGTAAACGATGATTTTAATTCTTAGAACGGTGGGGTGGGAATGTAACAATGTTTATACTTTAACCCCCCCCCCCCCCTCCACAAGTCCAGTAGAATGTAATAAAACCCACCCTCACCCTTTACATTAGAAATAGATAACCTTGCGGTACGGTTAGTCTGAAGATGCTTCTTAAAAGGCAAAACGCGTCACGTTAGTGATAAACCAAGTGGAATAACTAAATTATCAATTTTTAATTTAATTTTACACTAAAAATGAACTTCCACAAAGTTACCGCCGAATCCATAGAAAATATTGCATTAATTTCATTTATCGGCTACTACCTTTGTGCTTCGCATTGTGTTAGTACTAAGCACGTGTAGAAGAATCGAATACGCATTTTCGAAATCAAACCAACAATTGCGCATAGTCATTTATCTAGTCGTACAGTCTTAAACTTTTGAACTAAAACGCAATGATTGAATCTATACAACAGAGAAACAAATCGCTAATATGTTTGTTGTTTTGGAACAGCTCCAAGTTTAGTGTCGAAAAAATGCGTCGCTGGTTCGGCCACCCCGCTGTTCAAGGACGTAGCCGTCACTCTCAAGGGCGCGGCTATTGTCAATAATTTATTACGTTATTAAATATGTTTTTCCCCTTTGGTATTCATATGGAGCTCGCAGGGTGGGGTTTAATGGTCAATTTCCTCGTAAGCAAACATGCGCGTATTATTTTAATATCTTCTTATCATTTCGCTGAGGACTTATATACTCGTGTTTTCTTTTCATTTAAAAGCCGAATGGGCAATAATAATGAAAATATTTCCATCGACTACTAAAGATTCTTGGATTCTTTAAAATTATCAAAATATATGTGAAATCACGCCATAATAACTGCTGGTCCAGGCGCGGGAAATCTTTTGTATGTTCGAAGAGCGCATTAAGCTGAATGTAACCTCATAAGGCAGCAGTCGAGAAAATTTAATTGGATACGCTAAAGATCGTATCCAAATCAACTTCAACAGTTGAAGAGAAATTACTTTGGTATTTCAAAATTGTTTTTATGATTAAAATAGTTAAATGAAAGTATCTGTTCTTCTATGATTTATTCAAAACGCTGCACTTAATTCAGTTTAGTCTTTTACTGGCTCCATTTTATTATCCTCACCTTCTCTGAGATTGAGCTAGTGACTTTCATCAAGTCTTAAATAAGCAATAAAAATACTTCTGTTACAAAAACACGATTAGTCCCATAGGTAACACATTAACATCGGACATGGTTTTAAAATATTAATAATCCAATATACATTTCGGTTTGGTTCAAGTAAAACCCAACGTACAGCACAGGTGTTTTGTTACATGCGCCCATAACTTAACACACATCATGGTGTTAAAAAATGGTTCTGAATTGGATTTGGCACTAGTCCTAATTTCATCGATGCACTGCCTCAAATCGCGCGTTACCTGCCGTGCATGATAATAAATTGTTGCCGTTTTATTTTCAAATACGGCAATAGTATCGCAATTATTGTATAATTTCAATTACCGCGCTGAAAACTATTAACGGCACCTAGGTACGCTTAGTATTTCAATAATTATTTTCCCACATTAACATCGTCCAATTAACTACTATTCATGGAATTTGCTTCAAAGTTTTGCGCGTCTAAATGCTTAATTAATAATATAAAATATGTTTGGATCTGCTCACCTGATGTATGTGTGTTCTAATTAATTTTAATTGGTGCAAACAAACTCTAATTAATAATTCGGATTATTGTTATATTCGGTTTTAGATTTATTTGGCTGCCGCATGCGTAATCGAGTAAGGATCATCGGCCTTTATTAATGACTGTATATATATTTTTTACATTTGTTAACTTATATAAAAATATAATAATATTCTTTTTAGATCTAAGAGCTTCGTGGTGCCTTGCAAATGAATAATGGTTATTTTTACTAGTGCCTTGCGCACATGGAGATGATATCAATTTGGATTGCCAAAAGGGCGCTAAGAACAAATTCGCTACAGTGAATTAATGCCTGTTCGATTAATAATTCAGGGCTGTGGAGTCATTAAAAAAGCGTGACATTGACCCACCACCCGATTCTGAGTTTAAAATATTAAATTGTTTTTCTCTACAATTCTCGGTTTTGACTTCCATACTAGTATCACCAAATCAAAAAGTTGGTATTGATAGACATAAATAACGAAATGAAACGAGTACATATATTGTGAGCAATTTCACCAAAAAAATTTCACAAAACGCAAGAAAAAGACACAAAGTATAGAAATGCTTTGTCTCGCAGATCACTACCTACATTCATTCCGGCCTCCGACACATTACACATTTATTATTTATACAATACACATATACATACGCTGTTTGTATGTATTCTAATTAATTTAAATATATGGCATGTAAAAAGAAAATTCGGGAGTCGTTTTGTATTTTACGTCTTTCGACTCTATCAAAAACACATCACGCGTAAAATATTGCTCAAACGTGGTATAAATTCATTGTAAAAAAATCATTTCACTCTCCTTAAATGTTGCGAATTGTCCTTTTCTTTTCTGTATCTCGATATTTGGCGCTTTACAACCGTCGCGATTGCTAGAATAATCCTACGTGGAAATGTATAGTCTTGGCCAGAAAACTATCAACATAGCAAAGCGAGCGACGGAATCAACGCGACAAAATAATCTGTCATCAAAAATAAAACTATAAATTTAATAATACTAGGTTTATAAATAATATGCTTAGTCGTAAACATTCTTCTTGTGACTCGAGGAAACAGTAACGAAGCCTCGTTGTATACGTATTGTGTATTGCAGTAGATTGTGAAATAGTAAAACTTTAATCCTATAGAGTTTCGTTTCTATAAAAATTGTTATTAATCTGTCAGCTATGAAACAAGTCAGTTCTTCCAATTCATTCAGTTTTTTTACATTGACATCTTTGTTATCTTCTGTTATATTATATTCGCTGTGGTGGATAGTGCTCTGTGCTAAAAAATATTCAAAATTCACATTAGAGTAGAACCTAAAGTGATTTTTTTGTCAAATGTTAAAATTGGTGAAAACATTTTCGATGGATTTGGCAGTAACGGTTTGTGGAAATTCATGTTTAATTAAACAATTGGAACTGATAACGGTGTTATTCAACTGCTTGTGTTACTGACACGTGTTTCGCCTTCCTGAGAAGCGACTTCAGACGAACTATCTTATATTTTAAAAAATATGACTGAAAACTGTCAAGCAGGTATTTATGCTGGGCAGACAGGTAGACACTTTAATAGTAGGATAGGGTCATTCGACTTTAACTCGGCTCGCATTAGTCTATTCTATCTAGGTTTTACTGTATATGGTAAAAAAATAACGAATTGAACACCACGGTAGCATACCGCTATTCAAAGATATTAGGGGTCACTTCTTTATGGCACTTTCCTCTCAATTCTTTATTTTGTTGAATAACTTGATCATTTCTGGTTTTGCCATTTGAAATTTGAATCTAAATGAAAATCGCCGTGTCTTATAAAAGTTTTGCGTAAACATCTGTAGCGTATTATTCTTTCCTGTTTGTAAAGATGTACATTTATTTATGTGGCACCGCTATCCAGTCTCGCCGGTTCCATCCGTGATCCGGTGACCACGGTCGGCGGCCGTGCAGATGCGATCTAACCGGTAATTCGTGCGACCCACTTATAAACCGCTTACGAATAAAAACAAATGGTTTTGTACGCTCCGTTGCAGCTTGCCACATACAACATAGGCACACTTACGCCTTTTTTGTTATAATATAATCGTTAATTACTTTAATTCGCGGTGTGTGGACGATGGAACTGGTTAGGACCAATTAAAAAAAAAAAATGTTTACATCGACTTAAAAACTTCGCGTGATAATCTGGGGGGACAAATACTACTGATCGATAAATAATTTGGAACGATTTAAAACAATTGTTTATCGTATGATTGCTTTATCTATAACTAACTAAACCGGAAAATCATCTTCGGTATGAATAATTCAGCATGTTAGAAGGTATTTAATAATCAAAACTGGACATCTATATAATTCTAGCCAACTTCAAATATATTGCCCCCAATAGGTACCTACCTCATTTGTAATTTTTCGTTGATATTATTCATGGTCAAAAATATACCTACATTGTGTGTAGTTAATAAATAATATTTCTCTCATAACTCATTTTACGTATACATATATAATATCAAACATGTCCAGTTTTGATTAATAATTACTGTTTTTTTCTTCCTGTAGCGAAAGAATCATTTTCAAATCTTAATTTGAACATGGTGCAAGTCAGTGCTTCCCAAACTTTTTAATTCCACGGCCCAAAAAAAAATTCAAAAAATAAGCTCCAGCCCCCTACCACGAAGTTTAAATTAATTTAGTTATCAAAAGCTTTATTTGACAATATATATAATGTCCCAAGCACAAATTTTTTAATAAAATCACGAATAATGTGTTCTTATATAGTACCTCTACATATGTAAAATGTAAATGCATAATTAAATACTTGTAGCTCTACTGGTACATTTTGCGCAACGCAGTAACCGTACTGCTTATAGTTTGGTAAGCATTGGTGTAAGTGACATAGAATAAATCAATCATCTTGTGAATACACGTTTTTAAATATGTTTTGTCTCGTAAAAACGTATAGAAAAAAACAGTGTTGTCCAAATAAGAAAACGAATAAATCAGTCTGTGACTCGTAATAATCTTTTCTGTGGTTAAAATATAGGTACACGTTGTATTCTTTTTCTGTTGAAAAAAAAACTTTAAATTATGGTCTGTCATTTTAGTAATGACAAAAAAATGTACAAAATTCGTTGATTTTTTTTATCCTCTTTTTTGTCTCACGAGTCATTGGCAAAAGTCAGTAAAGTAAAAAAAAACTTGGAATTTAATTCTAAAACTTATTAGTCACAAGTAACAATGCTCTCACGTTTATTAGTCAATTATTTAATTGAACAATTTTACGGCTGGCTGCCTTCGATTGTGCATTACCGGTATTATAAACATTGCACACTAATATGGCTGATATACACCACTGATTTGTGGATAGGGTATTATTGTAGTCATCGACAATACCTTTTGATTTGGACAATGCTGTTTTGGCAACACTGCCATCTATTATTAAATTTCGTAATTTTATAGTCTATCCCAATGGAACTCAACTTCCTGGATTGTATAGTGTTAGAATAGCGCTATCGTCCCTTGTTTTAAGCAAGCACTGTCATAAAATTAAAATCTGACCAGCTAACGGCTTTGTGCAGTGAGATAACCCCTATCACGAAATTTACATAAGGTTTCAATAGACAAAACTCATCAATTCTTGTGAGGAATCAAATTCTTTATTGTTGTCAAATTGAAAAATGTTTTCGTACTATTTATTGACATGCCTTATTTAGTACTTTTTAAAATTGTAACTTACCTACATAGGTGTTTCGATTACAGATGCTTATTTGTTTAGTGAAATCAGTCCTGAATATTAATATTATTGTCTTTAAGATCAAATATCGACGGATGAGAGTTTCCATTCACACTTCTCGGGCCATTGGTGTGGGAATTTAATTATATCTTCAATATTCCAACTCTAGATTAGTGAACTTGGAACTTGTCGAGACACTGTCCGTCTTTCGGCTTTTCCAGGTAATTGCAGTTTGAGCATTTTGGCGAAATTTATTGCATAATTTTTTATTTCCTTGATTTTTGGTTGGTTACTTTTTTATGTTTACGCGTTATGCTTTACTTGCGCATCTCAACTGACAATAATAAAATATGAGTTGCTCGTCTTTAGTGAAGTGACCTAGAACAATAATGGTTTTATCCGCTTGAAATATAAGACGGGCGCGACAGTAGGTATTATAGTTTTCTGCTTTTTCAAAAAAAAACCGGTGGTCGGAACTTATTCAGCAATTCTTTCAGTTAAAAAGGAATGGTGTCAAAGAACTGTGAAAATACTAGCTACGTTTCCATAATTTCGCGAAAGCTAGGGTTACTATTTCTAAACATGCATATAATATCTGTACCTCAGTGATATACCCTCGAATTTTAAGAAATGAGTTAATGATGCCAAAGTGTTGATCATGTTTATAAGTCGCAGAAAGATGAAAGTAAGGATCGATTCAATTCATTTTTATAATACAAAAACCATAAGTCCTTATAGTAAATAAAAACGTTTCTTGGCTCTCCTGAACATTTCTTGTTTTGGACTTCTCCTTCGGGCTTCTCAGGTACAGATATTTAGTTAAGTTTTTATCAGTGTGACAGTGCAGCAATTGCAATATTCTCTCAAATGACATGAGTAATATTCAAAAAATCTTGAGTTAAGGACACGTCATTCAATCAAGGCTCGACAGAAACCACGTTCAATTTGAGAAACAAAATCGTAAATTATATCGATTGGTGGACTACTTCCCTTACAAGATCAATAAACATGCAGTTGCTTAAATAACTTTGCAGTACTTAAGGTACCTACTCGATAATTTTTTTTATAGTTATTTTTCAAGCTTAGCCAATTAGTTGCCTATTTTTTCTGATAATAACGTGCTCATTAAAGCTAATTTTAAAATGTTTTATAATGTGATAATTAGAATCTAGTTGGGCATGTTTAACAGCGCTGGATTTTGCGTTGGTAATTTTTATTTATTTTTTCTTTCCAGATGTCTCCAAGCAGTCGAATTTGGTGCGTATGCGGGCTTCGGCCCTTGGAAAGTCGGCTCCTTCACTTTCGAATCACATGGTGAGTATTATTACAATAACATGATATTATTAGGTTTGGATCCATCACGGCTATTTTACGACGGCTGGTTGTCGGGATTTTGAATTAATAAAAAGCATTTGGTACCTAAATCTAAAGCTATTAAGCAGGGTTTTCCAATTATTATGTGAATGAAATTACGGTGAACGACTGATTTTATTTCTGTTACAGGTTTAAGCTAATGTAACACATCCATCCAATACCAATGAAAAATGTTTATAACACCTGTTACATTGAGAATTTGTCACAATTTTGAAAATTAGTACAAAGCAATACTGAGTTGTTTCTCTTTTTAATTCGACGTTCCAGCTAATTGCCAATGTCCCAGGTTGATTGACTGGTGGAAAATCTTGAGATCAACTCAAGGAGAAAAGACAGAACAAAAAATCTATTCGTAAGATCTCAAATGCTAAAAAGAAAAAATTAACATGTATTGATATTCTCAGGACTTAAATTCCGCTTCCTATGGCTCAGCAGAGTTCTCTGAGTTTCATACATGTAAAGTAGATATCTGCACGGGCCGAAATTTCATAAAATTACCTCATCCGAACCCGTCATCTTTCAGGCCCGGCCTGAGCCCGCGTCTCAACATCACACTTGTTTTCCGAACCCGACCCGAAGCCCAGATCTATTTTTCTCATCCCGAAAAAAGCCCGATTTGTTTTTTAATATAGTAATTCATTTATACTTTTCATACAATATATGTTATTGTTTCCATATATCCAAAGATATTCAGAGCACATGTGAAATAAATTATTTAAGCTATGAAAACTATTGCCTTATGGCTGGCTCATGACCCGAACATAGTACGAAATATTTTTCTTAAATTTGAATTCCTTACCCAGGCCCGGCCTGAGCTCGAATCTGAATTGTCTTTACCCGCCCGAGCCCGGCCAAACCCGGGCCCGTGCAGACCTCTAATGTAAAACAACAAAATCAACTGATTGTTTTGAATCAACACTATTTTATGTTACGGACAGTATTGTGTTAACAACTTCTACACTTCAATAATAAATTAAATTTCAGAAAGAGACATGCGCATCCCGCCGCCCATCTAGAATCCACTCTCATGCCGCACACCACCGATTGTCACTTGTGGTAAATATTTCCATATACTTCAATTTTTTACTTTACAGCTTTGATATCTGTAAAATAGTCGAATTGTACGGCATACTAAAGTAGTGTGTAAACATTTTTTGAAATCTATGCTTATTTTATATAGCGATGAAAACGAAATGCAGAATCAGCTTATTTTCTGCAATCAGTGAAAATCCGTTGTATGCACACTTGTAAGTGAATACATGAAAATCTGAATCATACCAAAAGTGACCGACCAGTGATTTATCTTTCATTGACCAAATAAACAAAAGCAATCATTTTATATTCAATATCAGATTTACAAAACAATCTTACGATGAGAAATAGACTCCTTGAATATGACATTTTTGATTAGTTACCACTAATAATTTCCATGTTTAGTTGATTTTCAATTTGTATGTAAGTAAACATGAATAAAATTGTTTTTACAGGTGGGTGGGACTTCCCCTCTCCGCTTTGGCAGCCCTCTTGAATCACCTCGGGCACCCCCTTCAACTGGAGCGCCTCATCCCTTACATCCTCTTCATCAGCCACCACTTGCTGCAGCCACCCGGAGAGCCAAAGACCTACTGTAAGTAGTCAAACTCACTCGTCAAACTTACTGTAAAATCTTTTATAGTATAAAAACGAAAATACAAACATCTATTTAATGTGCAATGATTCAAGACATAAATTTGTTTGATTTATATTCCCAAACTTTGATTGTAATATTTGTCTTTCATAAAATTTACCAACTATTGTACTATATCTTTTCTTTGAAGGTGCGATGGAAGACGTTGGTCGGTAGCCTCTCTACCGTCATCAGGTTACGGAACAACTCCTGGCAGCTCCAGTTTATCGGTGAGTACCTTAAAGTGTATTATTCCTTATTATATTTGAATATGCAGATTTGAAGTATTATCTAACATACATTTATTTACTATTCAGTCACAATGCTCCTCCCAAGAGCGTCTTCATCAAGCACTGACGATGGGCGACAGCGAAGGTGGATTGAGAGGAGGTGTGAGGAGATGTAGTCCTGCTCCCTCCACTGCCCCAGCTCCAGCACGGTGTGCACATTGCTCTGCAGCACACTCGAATAACATCAGGTTTGTAACGAAATTTATTAAAAACATATAATTAATATATTGTACTATCATCACTGTCGAATAGATTCACGAGGCGTAATTTGCCATATTGATATAGGCATGTTTATCTTCATACTAAGTCAATATCGTATTAAATTACTTATTTCTCATTCTAAAGTAATTGTATGAATAAATTAATTTATATGTATGGTTTTATTGGTTCAGATCATTATGGAATATTCAAAATATAAAATTTTATTTTTGTGAATCTCTCAGTCTAAAAAAGGTCACGTCTGCCCAAGGAGGCATGCACTCAGTTTAGAAATCGCTGGTCTAAACTGTCTTGAATTTTTTTTAATTTATCTCCTTTTCATATCACAATATATCACTGTATATTAACTGTAAGTAAAATTCTTTTTGCCCCAGTAAATTGTATTGCTTTTTTGCTTTTATACTTTATTAATTGTCTCATATATGATAAAATAAATTTATGAAGTGTTAGAGATATAGTGACTTTACATAAATATAATTTACATATCCAAAATTTAAATAGAACTACCGTAATGTCTACAATATATAAATAATCCTTGGTGGAATGACTAATCATGATGTAAAAATAGTGAAAATTGCATTAAAACTTCTTGCACTTGTGCAAATAGTGTGTGTATACCAATTTCTACTTAACAATGTTAGAAACTATTTTCCAGTGGATCACAGGGATCTGGTATAAACCAGTGGCAGTCGTTATCAGATTCCGGTGGCTCAGGGAGTGGTGGCGCAGGGACTGATTCTCCTCAGAGTCCTTTCAGAAGACCCAGAAGTAGAAGTCTCAGGTATCGTTGTCATAATTTTCTCTGCATATGTCATGTTTCTTCGATTTTTTTCTTGGTGTCCAAATTCCTGATGCGTAAAAAACAGACACACTGCTCAAAAATTGCAAAATCAGTGTCAAATGTCTGAAAAAAATCCTGGAACAAACAGTAAAATGTTCTAAATGGTGTATCCTTTAAGTCCACAATGGCACTGACAATATTTTCTGGGAACTCAGACAAAAACAACTATGAGTTGAAATGTCAGAATAATTGTATTTAGGATCTGAAGAAGTTTCAGACTTTGATGATGATACTTTTTTCAATTATCTATTTCTTTCTATTTATGTATATAATTTTATTTTAGTATTTGAAAATTAGGATGCATCTCATAATCAATGGCCTCTTATAATCAAGTAAATACTGTTTCATTCTCAACTCATTTCTTATTATAGATACAATTCGATTAATCAGCTTTTCTGTTATCTAAGAATAATTGTCACTACTGCAAATACAATGGAAAATTTCTGCAATGTAGCAAATCTTTATTTTTTTCTTTTCATTGCTGTCCCTCATACAATGATACATGTATGTCGGTATTATCTCATCTTACGCATTTTTACCACCATAATTTAATATTACGGCGGCGTAATATTGTATCATTAAATCAATTTTTATTAATTTCTTAAATTTGGATTTAAGTGCCATGGAATTATTTCCGTAATAATAAATTTATTTTTTTATCTGTTTTCCAGTTCCCCGGCTAGATCTCCTGTATCTGGCGATGATCAGGTGGCTGCTATGTCTGCTCTGTTTGCAAGTCGGTTTCCGAGGGCACAGCGTCATATGGAAGCTCGATTGAGAAGGCTTGCTGCTGAACCTCCACCAAGAAGTGCTCCGCCTATTGTCAGATTTGTTCATCATCAGGTGAGAGGATTGAGTGCTTTTATGTATTTTCCGTTTAGTTATCATATTTGTTCAAATATGAATCTTGGGAAGACACTCTCTTGTCGAAAACAATTATGAATTTATTCATAAGAATTATTGAAATTTTAAGAATTATTGAAATTTTAAGAATTATTATTATTTTCTTGTATTACTGTTTTCACTCTTGTCTTTTATATTGTGACAGTCTCCATACTATGAATGACTTGTTACCGTTATTGTAGTAATGTTGATTATTAAATCATATACCAATAACATAAAATAAGTGTATCTACTTGGTTTGTCTTTCATGCCACATGCATTTATCTAATATCTAATATTTTTTCCTTAGGTGCTGGAAATGGCTCGAGATTGTTTACACAAATCGGAAACAAAGCTAATCACCAGTAGATACTTCTATGACATGACTGAGAATCTCGAGAGGCTATTACAAGAAGTAATTAAGTATTCATATCAAACCTATGGCTCCAGATTGTTAAAAAAGTAGTAACATGACATATAGACAATACTATGTTAAGCATAATTCTTAGTCAGATTCACATCTTGCATTTTGTCACAGGCTGGGGAATTGTATTCAATTTGAGAAATCTCGAGATAAATTAATGTTGAGGTGGGTCTTTTGTCCCCGTGTGATCTGGCTTCTGCTAATGTATTACTATTGATACAGCTGATTCCGCTGTAAGAACACATTACTTAGTTCGTGAATCTTAGAAATTCAAAAATTGCACAGTGCTAATATACCAAACATTATTAATTTTTTTTGTATCAAAGACTGCGATGTACACTCTGTGGGAATGTACTTACACCATGTATTTATAGTGGCAGAAATCTGTAATGGACCTTTGGTTGAACATTTGTATCATTCATAGATTACGTGTTAATTGTTTTCTGTTTGGTTTTTATTAGACAAGAGACAAGTCTGATGACTCAGCCGCAGTCGGCCGGGTGTCAGCTCTTGTCACAAGACTTTTACTGGCTGTGAGTCGTCCGGCGAGGCTTTTGGAATGCCTAGAGTTTGATCCGCAGCAGTTTTACCGATTGCTTGAGCAAGCCGAGGGGAAAGCGAGAGAAACACAGGTGAGACTAAACTAATTGACTTCATTGTTTTTTTTATCTGTAAAATATAATATGCTCCGCTCAGTTTACTCAAAATGTTAACCATTCTTACATTTTATTTTTCCAGGGTGTGATGTCAGATTTGCCGCAGTATATTATTCACAAACTCGGCCTGAGTCGGGACCCGCTGCAGGAAGAACCTCCTCCGCCACCCCCATTACCTCCTCCCACCATTTCTACACTTACACATTCTTCTCCTAAGTAAGTAAAATGTATCATAGTGCTTTCTTTAAGATTCTGGAAGCTAGTTTTGATTTACAGACATATTTATGATACTGAACTATGCCTCTATTGCATAGATAAAATCTTGGCTGTGAAATCGGCCCACTTTGACTACTTCTTTTTATTATTTTGTCTTAGGGTAGGAATGAATTTACCATTCTTATTAATTAGTCAGGTCTGCCACAGTCTATTGACAAAACAGAGTTAGAGTGGGTGGGAAAACAAATGGACTTCTTGAAGAAAAAACCTAACCATCAACCCCCCAATTAAAATAACTACATAACTGCATAATAGAAAAAGTATCAATTTAATTTTGATGTCTTGAATGTGAAATGGTGATGTAAAAATAAAATATAAATAAAGCATTTTGATATTTAAAGTATGATGAGGTTCATAACTGCATCAAATCCACGTTCCACTAAATATGAAGATGGGAAAGCAATCAACAGTCTCTGTACAGTGACCCATAATGGAGGATATAAAATTGGTATATTTTTTGTAACCAGAATTTGTGGTATCCTTGTACAAAGATTGCTTTCTGCTTCTCATTTGTGGATTATTCAATAAATTGCTCCCATATTAGTATGGTTACATCTGAGTTTGTGGGTCTGCTTGCAAAAGGGTTCAACACCCAACAAATTGCTATTTATTTCATCTCTCACAATGATGAAAATGCGTCTCAAATATGTTTTATATCAAACCTTCCGCGGACCCCCTCAGCAGTCACAAGGACCCCTGGGGGTCGGTAGGAACCACTTTGGGAATCACTGATTTAGATTCTCAGCGAGTACTTTCTCTCACTGCTTAGTATTGAAAAAGCATCTTTAGAGTGGGAAAGTAAATTTATTAAAGAGAATGAATCTGAGCACTTTCAAGTATTATGTATTTATCGAGATAGGGCTTTTGTAGTAAAATATGACTGTTCGTCTGAAATGAAGCATCTCCATAACAGAATTGTTAACAATATGATTTACTTGTGATTTTAATAGTGTTTAGGAGCAGGTTAATATATTTGGTAATTCCCCTTCTTTCAGAAACAAGGCTCGAAATGGGGGTACATCCCCTACGGAGAGCGACTACCAAGTGATAAAATTGATCTCTAACGGAGCCTATGGTGCCGTGTATTTAGTCAAGCATAAGCAAACAAGACAAAGGTTTGTACACAATATATATATAGTTTCTTGTTATATTATTCAATTATTATAATATGCAAGTAACCTATCACTAAACATAATCTTATTAATTCACCTAGTAAAATAATTTGTAATAGAGTGGATTTTTGCAAGACAGTTTGGCTGTAAAATACATCTGAAAATATTTAGGAACGTTATTTATAAATATTGTAACATAATCAAAGGTCCGCTGTAGTGCATTAAAAATAAGGAAATTAATTTTACTATGTTGCAATGCAATAAGGAGTGATGAGACTTATGTTTCATTATTAATAATGTCTGGATTATCGGTGTTCAGGATATAATATTTGAAAACAGTGACCGATGCAGAAATATTTGGCTTAATTTGCACAATGCATTTTTTTTTATTAATTATGTTTTCAGAATGTTGATTGTTACGAAATCAATTTATCAATTTACATTTTTTAGGTTTGCCATGAAAAAAATTAACAAAAATAATTTAATGCTGAGGAATCAAGTTGAGCAAGTTTTTGCTGAGAGAGACATTCTTAGTTTTGCTGATAATCCATTTGTGGTGAGTTTTTTTTTTTTAATATTATGGTAATATGAGACAAATCATTTTTCTTAGCTTGCATGACGTCTTTCTTTAATAGCATAAAACCTGAAGATGATGGATGAAATAAGTAAAAAAGCAACGTTAGTTTTAAAAAAATATTATCTTATATATAATATAAAATGTAAAATTATTATATATAATATAAAGCGTCCCAGACCGCTCTGTAGATGCTTTTTATTATTATCACATGTCACATGTAGGTATGAAATTTTCTCATGACATAATTGTTTGTAGTATATAATAAAATAAAATGTTATGAATGAACACACAGTTCCGACGTACTAGCTACTTTCGACATTCAGTATTTCAATTTCAATACCGTCATTTATGACGGGTATGGTTATACTAGTAATTTAGTACTATTTCATAATCTCTGCACGCTGGCAGTAAGTGGTCTATTAGGTGAAGTTTTTGGCTTCATTCGCATTTCGAGGTTCTGATCTCCAGCTCAAGTTATGATAAATTATAAGTTTGTGTCCTAGGTCTTTTTTGTGATGTTTCCATTTCTTTTAAGCAGATTACTTTCATTGTTACTACTGTTGAAATCCTTAATTGAGGGTTCACATTGTTATCATTGGATGTGGATATGCTATAAAAAAAATGAAAGCTATATCCTTTTAAATTTATTACCGTATGAAACTTGGATTGGAGTCGTGTTTGATTTTTATTTTTTTCTACTGCATTCAGGTCTCAATGTACTGCTCGTTTGAAACTCCTCGACATCTTTGCCTAGTCCTGGAGTTAGTGGAAGGAGGGGATTGTGCGGCACTCCTGCGAGCGATCGGTGGGCCTCTCCCGCCCGACATGGCCAGATTTTATTTTGCCGAAGCCGTGTTGGCCGTAGAGTACCTTCATTCATACGGGATTGTGCACAGAGATCTGAAGCCAGACAAGTGAGTTGTAATTATATTATATTTTGGATTTCTCAACAACTTTTAATGGCATTTAGTTTTTTTTATCAATGCAAATTGAGTTTATATTGAAGCCTAATAGAAAGCAATTTGGTTTTTTGAATTTCATATTCAGCGCTCTGCAAAACTGTACATCTTATAAATATGTTTATTCAGTTATTGGTCAATATGGTCGTTTTATCACATCAGTTAATCTATAATATTGAAACTTGAACATGGCCAAATGCGAAATCATCTTTACAATCAGCTCGAAATCATAATAAAACCTTATTTTGAAAATCGATTTTCAAGAAAATCATGAAATTAAAGCATTTATATTTACATACCTTAGTTAGTATTTATAAAAGTAACCACTACGAGATTCGTTAATCATTTATCAATTTGGATTGAAGTATTTATTATGATATGTTAATTATAATGTATAATGTAATGTTCATTATAGTTTTTGCCATGAATACTGTGAATGAAATTGACTTCATTCATATTGATTTCTTCAAATTACGTAAAAAATACTTGTTTTTTCAGGCGATAAGACTGTCCTAAAAAGTATCGTACTGGATTCATAACTAAAAACAGCGGATTTTCGACTTAACACCTTCTGCCACTATGCCGATGATATATTATGTGTCATTCATACGCTTGCACACCACACCTGTGACGTAACAAGGACACATTGTAAACTATAAATTTTTAATGATCAATTCTTGGTATGAAAATATATACCAATATATTTTAAGTAATGAAGGAAAATTTTACATTAGGATGAGTAATGATTGATTGAGGTACTGTTGTGTCCTATTAATAATGAGACAAGTTATAAATAACATTATCTCTATTTTTTTCAGTCTTCTCATTACAGCCCTGGGACACATTAAATTAACAGACTTTGGACTATCAAAGATGGGATTAATGTCATGTAAGTACAAGATTGGTTGTCCAATCAACAAGGAAATTGTCAATTTTTCCAATTAATTTCATGGTCACAAACTAATTTTTAATTCAATTATTTTCAGTGGCGACTAACTTATATGAAGAGTATGTAGACAGGGATACGCAACAGTTTTCTGACAAGCAAGTCTGTGGAACACCAGAGTATATTGCACCAGAGGTCATTCTTCGTCGGGTATGTACATGTTTACTTTTAGAGTTCAAAAATCATAGGATAATTATATTTTCTTTTTATTAATGTTAAAGTCGTCTATAATTTTATATAGATCTCTCTAGCTAGCTTTAATAATATTAAAATTAATAATATTATTTAATTTACCACCTTTTCGCTGTAAATAATAGATGGCGCTATCGTCGTAAATTAAAAGGCGTATGTACTGCGTTCTCGGAATTAAATGTATACCCCATCTGTTCAAACAAACATCATTCCGCTTGGCAGCTACTGACTACTAGACTTCTTCTGGTGTCTAAGCTTCCTTGCCACTTTGGTAATCCACCGGATTCATCAACCATCTCTGCTGGACACTGCATCCTCAGTAAGATTGGTTTCCGATTAGTGAAGTCCCTACGGATACCGAGCAATCGAAACCATCTTTGTTGGAGCACTGCATCCTCAGTTATATCGGTTCTCAACTGACACGGCTCTTCGGATTCAAGCCTCCGAACATCTGATACATTGTCATATACCTACATCTTCGATCGCTACGGGGGTTAACCGCTACAGTTTAACTGTCAACTTTACTCATATTATACGTTTCATGTTTTACTGTGTTTATCTACTTTGCTCGAACCTACAAAATGAGTTAAAAGACTTTTCGGTAAACAATTATTATTTGAGCCTTGAAAAGACTTCTTATTTTAATTGTGACATATGATATACCTGGCTCCTAACCCAAGGGGCCTGTGTAACAAAACTATTCTATAATGTTGAATTTTATTTTCAGGGCTATGGAAAGCCAGTTGACTGGTGGTCTATGGGCGTAATCCTGTACGAATTCCTGATTGGATGTGTGCCATTCTTCGGAGACACTCCCGAAGAACTGTTTGCACATACTGTTAATGGTAAATAAATTCATCATAATCATGAAAAGTGGCAATGAAACTATTTTTTTTATTATTATTTTTAATATTTTTTTCTTAAATGAGAATGTAATTTATTATATAGAACTGAGGGCGCTTGATGGAACTTCATTATCAAATTTGAATTATTTAAATTTAAATCACAAAGCGAGAGATTTCTTTCGAAATTGTGGAGCATCGTCGTCCTCATTTTGCACACAGATATGGCTCCTTAAAAAATAATGTTTTGTTATATTGGGTTCGTAACACATTCATTGTTTCTTTTAAGGTGTGAATCCTTGGTGGAAAGACATTATATTTATAAAAATGAAATACAATTTTTTGTACTAATTCCTACAATTTTATGAAATAATTGAATCAATTAGTTGAAAATGGTCACGATGAGTGAAACCAGTCCTGATCATGTAATATTGCAGAATTAGTATAAAAAATTGTTTAATATTTAATTCATTGCTAATAATTGAATCAGAGGCATATTAAATGCACTAAGAAAATGATAAAGAATAATTCTGTGCTGAGAGCTTAAAAGCCACAATGCTCAGCTATTTCCTAAAGCAGCAATTGCAATAGATGAAATAATACTTTTAGCGCAATATGTTCAGCATACTGAATGCGCATGATTTTTAGTAGACAACGTTTTCAGCACTGAATATGCTATTTTACTACACATGTAATTCTGTGCGATGCCAGATAATATAAATGTTTTTGTATTCGCAATATGGATGAATATTTGGTAAATAGGTACTTGCATCACCGTGTAACCAACTGTCCTTGATTTCAGATGATATAGAGTGGCCTGATGAAGATGATTTTCCCATAGCTGTTGAGGCTCGCGCCATCATCACAGCACTTCTGTCAAGGGCTCCGAGAGATAGGCTGGGTACAGTCGGCACACAGCAAGTCAAGGTTACACTAATTTCCAATTTTTACTTTATGATGGATACCTAAAGCTTGTAGATATTTTTTATTTGCTGAATGATAACATCCGTTATACAGTTTCATTTAGCATTATTTATTAAGCTTAATATTTAGATAGATAGTAAATGATTTTACAAAGACTGCTTGCGAGCCAATCCCTGAATTTTCACCTTTAATATTTTCACCTTTAATAAGAAGTTTAGTTAGAATGTGATGTGTCATTGAGAATTATTTGTTAAGCATTCTGTCAATGTCTTGTTTATTAATATGTAAATGCAGTAGAAATTGATAATATGACAAACACCAGTGCTCTGGATTAATGTTCAAACTTTCATTAACGTTTTTAAACCTTCCACAATGTTTCAATGTTGACAACGATAGAGTGTATGAAATATTTAATCTTTTTTTTTGTTTTTGAGGCTAACCATAAAAACATAATGAGGTATTTGAACTGAAAGAGACCAGCTTCAGTTTCCTTGACGATATTTTTTAATGGCGAAGAATAAAAAAGTTATTTATATTCTGTCCGTCTTGTCATTTTTTTTAGGAACACATATTCTTTTGTGGAGTCGACTGGACATCGTTGTTGAGGCAAAAAGCAGAGTTTGTACCACAGTTGGACAACGACGAGGATACTAGCTATTTTGACAGTAAGATCACCAATGTTCCCAATCAATTAACGCATTTATGATGAAAATGTTGAATTTTAAATCAAATTCCACACGGGAATTCACTAAAATTGATAAATATTTGCATGTAATAAATTATATTTTTTTTCTATCATAACATCTCCCCAAGTCCGCATTTTGTTAATTTAATATTGATATACAATATTGGTCGTCCAATAAAGAAAGTGGTTTTTTTTTTATGGGATTTTGTAGGAAAGGAATTACAGTTTTGTGTGATCACAAAGAAAATGAGTTTCAGTGAGTAGATATCTACTCGTTCTCCAAAAGATGCTGTAATTTTTTCTGATGAGGCCAACAGATCTGATTCATGAGAGCGATACTTCCTTTGTTTATACCTTATTGTCATGCATATAGAAATATTTGAACTCATTTGGAAGCAATAATAATCAAATGCATGGCCTAACCGAAAAGAATTAAGCGGATTGGAGTTAATTGAGGCACACATATATTTGTCTCAGCCACAATTAGCTCTTCGGACAAATTGGAATACTCTACTCGGACTCTTCCCTGCATGATGTTCATACCGAACATACATTTAATCTTTCTTAACCTTTTCAGGTCGTTGCGATAGATACAATCACAGTGAAGCAGACACCGACTGTGATACTGGCGATGACAGTCCGGTACTGTTCGGAACCTTCAGTTCAATGTCTCCGCAGTACAGAAAGTTCCAGTCGAACTCCACTACTGATCTCAGTTTCGGCGATGGAAAGGTATGCATTATTCACTTTTAACTGTCTTTAACCGCTTGACAGTTTTGCCTGAGTGTGACTCGTCAGTGTGCTAACTACATACGCGCCTGGCGTATGTAGTTCGCACACTGACGAGCCCGAGAGCAAAATATACCATACCAAAAAAAACTTGAATTATTTCCATAAACTTTAAAACATTGTAAACCTAACTATTAATTTGTTTTGTAAAACTGTAAAAACAACGTTAAGTTTTTTTTTTTTAATAAAATGCTTCACAATTTTTGACACTCTTTTGCATCAAAATCCAACTGGTAAGTAGTTTATTTAGAATTTATCAATTTTTTTTAATGCCCTAGGGTACTCAACGTTGTACCCACCACCACCTGCTACGGCTTCACAACTCTTACAGAGTGTATTCCGCAGCGTAACAACGTTAATTTATCAATTGTCAATCTTCTTCTTCCATATTCACACCCCATATGGAGCATATGGCTACCATGCGGAATTTCCATGATTCCCTGTCACCCGCCAATTGCTTTGCTTCCTCCCATGACATGCCAGAGTCCCTCAGCTCTGCCGAGTACATCCTATGGATAGTACCTGATTGAGGCTCTCCGGAGGCATCTGCAGCACATGACCCAGCCAGTTCTAACATCTCTCCATAACCGCTGATGTGACAGGGTATTGCCCGGTCCGTTCCCTAATCTCTGAATTCCTCACAAAGTCAAACCACTTCACCCCCAGTATCCGACACAAGCATCTATTCTCGAAACTCAGTATACGGTTTTTCTGAGACTTCTTCAGGTGTCATGGTTCGCTATCGTAAAGCAGCACATTTACAATGCAAGCGTTGAACAAATGTCATTTGGTTTTGATCGTGTACAACTGCGTGTCGCAGACGGTCTGCATTGAGTTAAATGTGTCAATACTGTTTCAAATATTCTTAATACTATGCTCTAAAGATAGTTTTAAATTTGATGTTTTCCCAAAAGTCAGTAAGATTGAGGCACCTCAACTGACAGAAAATGATCGATTTGTGACAGATTAATATCGCAAACCTGCAATGTTTTTGTTATCTTTTGAAATGAAACATCATATTGTTTTAAATATACATATAATTATATATCGACAAACAATCACTATTGAAGAGCGATTTTACTAGTAGCTGGTAACTGCGTTTATTATTATGTTGTCCCTTTGTTTTACCCCCTTATTGTACACATCATTCTTTTTTACCTGAAGTCATGTTTGATTCACTTATTCACAGGTGATGGGTGGTAGTATGGAAAGTTGTCCTGGCACTCCAGATAGTCAAAGCGAGCACCCCGTAGGAAGTATTGCGGCCCCCGGAACACCTGGAACTCCTCCGTCCACACATCAGCATAAGTGCCCCGTAAGTTTTCATCATGTTGGATTTTGTGACATTGTCTCATTATCGTTGATCGACTTCTGTTCTCAAGTGCAAATCCTTGTAAAAAAAATATCACCTCACATCCGTGCACTTGTTCTTTGTCCTTAAAAACACATCCACATTACTTAACATGTTCACTGCCTGTTAAAATAAACAAATTGTGAATCAAGATTTCACAATGATGTATTGATATTTTTATGAACGTCTAGAAATCACACTTTCACTTAAAAACGCCGGTAACGTACTCTGAACCTTCAATGAAATCATAGGATTGAAGTCTTAAATATTGTCATATAGACTAAACTTGTTTTATTTTGATAAGGACATTTAAGCAAAATGGAGTTAATTTGAAATATCCTCTTCTGAAATCTTGACAAGGTCATTTTGCTTTTTACTCTATTGACTTTCAAACCTCTTTATTCCAAATTCATTATGTAACGCTTCATCTGTCAACGTTTCAGTTCCATATTGGCGGAGGCCGTGCTCCACCTCATTCTACTCCTGAATCATCGCAAACTGACTCGGACGATGTATCGCCACACCTTGCAAGAAAGCGTCGGACTAACACGTTTGCCACAGCTGGAGGTATCACTCCTCTTATCACTCCTCTTATCACTGGTGAGCTTATCAACCAGATTACTTTCGAAAATGTCTATATTACCTTTCCAAGATATATTTTACACTTTTTTTTTAAATAAAACAATTCATTTGTACTACTTCCACATGTTTATAATGATCAGGACCGGTTTCGCTCATCACGAGCATTATCAACTGATAAAAATACAAACATAACGGGGATATTTATATAAAATTGAGTCACTTTTAAGGTGTTAACTGTCAATTCTTGGTGAAAAGACATTGTATTTTAAAAAATAAAACACAATTCATTTGTACTACTTCCACATATTTATAATGATCATGACCGGTTTCGCTCATCACGAGAATTATCAACTATCATCAGTTGATAATGCTCGTGATGAGCGAAACCGGTCCTGATCATTATAAATATGTGGAAGTAGTACAAATGAATTGTGTTTTATTTTTTAAAATATAATGCCTTTCCACCAAGAATTAACAGTTAACACCTTAAAAGCATTTTCCACTTCTTTATTGTTGAACAGGTAAACATCTACGTTGTGACGTAACACTGCAATGTTATCAGAAGTCTAACTTTCATACTGATATTTAAATCAGTGCACTGATATCATTTGTAAGTTTTGAATCTGTCAATTTTGTCTCTCATCAGTTGTCTAGCCTGGGATACACTTATTTAGTTACAAATTGACCTACACATTATTGCAATAACGTAAAAGTGAAGCTTTGTGAGAAAAAGCCAAAGAAAATTCCTCACTGCTCACAGTTACAGTGAATTGATTGTTCACTGCAATATTTGTGTACACATTGCGACCGGAATTGACAATTGGTGTAGCAATAAGCTGAATACAGTCCAATGAATACTAGTGAGATGAAAAAATGTTACTTGTGAACGAATGAAGTCTGTTTGAAATAAAAAAATATTCATTGATTGTTTTATTTATTTAAAGGTCCATCCAGTTTAGGAGTACCAGGTTCTGTCCCGAAATACTTGGTAGGTGTTCGGAACCAGCGAGACATCACTGGTTTCTCTCCTTTGGTCGGACAGGGTGCCTCTCATACTATCATCACTCCTTCGTTCTCAATATCAATGGAAGAGGATACTTCTAGGTACGTTGACTACTAAGAAGAGTTTTGTATTGGCTTAAAATACTTTCGTAGTCATCTTCACAGCGCTCTTGCTTGTTGTTTTGTCGACTATGAAAAGGCATTTGACAGTCCGCATCGACCTTCGTTATGAAGGATACTGGATGCCTACGGGATTCTGCCAAAGGTTGTGGCCATTATTAAGTGTCCCTGCATGAGAATGGTGCATGCAGTGTAAGAATCGGTGACTCAACTACCTTTGGGTTCGGCGGGGTCACAACCGGAATGAGACAGGGTTGCGTTCTTACTGCGCTCTTGTTTATTATTATCTTTGATTTCATACTTCGGAGGTCAATCCCACCCGATCGAGGTATAATAGCTGTTGCCCCTGCCTTGAGGCTGTGTGACTTTGAATACGCTGACGATGCTGTCATATTTGACCAATCTGTTAAAGGTATCCAGGAGGCTATTGACAGGTAAGGAGTTAAATCAGGACGCATTGGTCTGAAAATAAACGCAAGTAAGACCAAATGTAACCAAGCCCGTCGTGACTCTGATAGGACTCTGACTAGCGGGGGACAGACCGTCGAGAGAGTCAACATCTTCAGATAACTCGGTGTACACATCCCAGAAGATTGTAACACAAAAAAGAAGCTCGCTATCCGATTAGGAATAGCCGGAGCCATATTTAACTCGATTCAGACTTTTTGGGACACGCAGTTGTACACGATTAGAACCAAATGCCATTTATTCAACGCTTGCCTACCTGTGCTGCTTTATGGTTGCGAATCATGACACCTGACGACTTCTCAGTAAAACCGTATACTGAGCTTCAAGAGTAGATGCTTGCGTCGGATACTGGGGGTGAAGTGGTTCGACTTTGTGAGGTACTCGGAGATTAGGGAATGGAGGGAATGGTCATATCGGCAGTTATATAGAGACTTTGGAACTGGTTGGATCACGTGCTGCAGATGCCTTCGGAGAGCCTCAATCCTGCTTGCCTTTGCTTCCGACCTGTGGGATTCCGGCGTTTTGGAAGACCGTCGGGTACTACTATCCATAGGATATATTTGGCGGAGCTGAGGGACTCAGGCATGTCATGGGAGAAAGCAGAGCTATTGGCGGGTGACTGAGAATCATAGAGACGCAGTGTGCAGCCATATATATGCTTCACATAATATGGAAAGAAGAAGAAAGAAGAAGTTAGTCTCCACATTGCCATATTAACTACCGCCTCAAACAACTATCACCATCTTCCTAAGCATTGACCTCTGGAGCTTCCTGGGTCAGCAATAAAAAGGCATAATCATAAGATTTTTTTGTTTTGTTTTCAGTGCCGAAACAAACAACTCGTCCAGCGAAGCAGGACACGCATCCCTTCCGATTACAATCGCATCAAACTCTTCAAAGCCTCTCAGCATTACCACGTCGTCAACGGCCAGCCATACTATCACTCCGTCGTCATCGATATCGTCTTCCACACATTCCACTAATTCAACATCTCAAGGAAACTCAATGCCCGCTGTAACAAGTGTAGTTCCTGCTACTTCATCGCATAATTTGCCCGTAAGCGATTCAACCTCGAGCACCAGTAACCCGACGATTTTGAGTGCAAATGGCGGGTTCGCGATGCCTCAAGTGGTCACCACTGCTAGTCCTGCGCATAAATATGTAAAGAAGAGTGCGTCTGCTTCAGGCCTGTCGTTGATTATCCATTCAGGTAAAATAAATTTGCTAAATACACTGATTATATGACATTTATTTCAGGGTGCTATGCTCTAATGCAGCGTTTCCCAAACTTTTTTTCCGCGACCCGGTTATTTTAATATTTCTCCTTCGTGTACCCACTAAATTTGTTATTGCCTTACACCACAAGCCCATAGGTAAAATAAAACACTATATTTATGTCCATGCAGTCGTTATATGTTAGAATACAAAAGAATTTACTCTGATAAACCTATGAAGAAATCAAATGTACCAATAATTTATTAATGAGAGTTGTGCTGCTGTTTATTGACAACTAAAAGTTCCAGGTTTGGAGAAAAGGATGATAGCTTTATTCTTAGATCCGGATGACTTCCAATCTTTTTCTATAGTTATTTTTTAAGAAAACCAATGTTGAAAAGCCTGCTTCACACTTACAGGGACAGCCAGAAATCCATCAGTGGTATTTTGTCGAATATGTCTTTGAGTGTCATATCACACTAGAGTTCAATTATTGAATCAATATCTGAATCCTGCAATTCTGTCTCGGATTCTACATTCACTGTAAAAGGATTCCTTAGTCATGCTTTGTTTACTGTTGATTGTGGGAAAATATTTCTTCAGACTGGTCTCCAATCCTAACAGATGTTCCTTGACAACAGCCATACACAGCGTTACATCATGTTCGCCTATTACGAAATTATATAGTAATTATACAGATTTATTTTAGGAAATAGGCGACCTGGTAGCGGGTCGTGAGCCATCATTTGGGAAACGTTGCTCTAATGTATTTCATTCAAAAAAAGTTCGAAATAAACTGACAAAATAAAAAACAAACCTCCTATCAAAATGGGTTTACATCTGTTGATATTGAATGGAAAAATGAACAAATTTCCTTGTTTCGTTAAACAGCGAAATTTTAAAGTCAGATTTTTAAATGCTTATAAATTATTCATACATTATTTCAGATGATTCATTCTGTTCCGTTGGAGGTGCTCCTTCTCCTCCTGCTGGTAATACTTCGAGTACCAATTCCAGTCGTGATTCTTCACCTTGTCGTGAAGGATTCACACCACTCTCGATACAGCATCATGGGTATGAATACTCTCTTTCTTCCTAACCCATATCTTTTTCAATTAATGTAATTAGTCAATTGTTCAAGATTTTCATAATATATAAATGAATATAATTTAAGACATCGACTGAGGGTGCTTGATGGAATTTCAATATCAAATTAGAATTATTGAGATTTTGTACACTTCCATGTATTTTGTCACTAACGACCCGGGTTTCGCCTTTCGGCATCTTCAGGCATTCGAGCGCACGAATGGAGTTCGAGTCCGTTCGTGCGCTCGAATGCCTGAAGATGCCGAAAGGCGAAACCTGGGTCGTTAGTGAGAAAATACATGGAAGTGTACAAAATCTCAATAATTCAAATTTGATATAAATGAATGTTGATTGAGACCAATATTGGCATTTAGTTGTACCGTAAACTCGGAAAAATAATTACCAAGTATTCTTATTCAGCTTTGCTAACTATAGCTTTTCCCAACAAGCCCAGAAGACTCTAATTTTCCAGATTTTTCTAATGCAAAAATTTATTTTTAGAAAATTGAACCAACTTCCTTTCCTTCCAATATGATGATTCATCTGACTCCATGTCAAGACTTTTGACATACATGACTCGTTTCCCTTTTCCTTGGCTCAACAGATATTGTCTTTATAATGTCTAGCTTGAAAAGGAATGAAATGAATTAGTATGTCGCAAATAATTTACATTGAAAAGTACCAATTACAAAAAAACAAACTACTCATTCACAGATATTATGTGTTATATCATGTCTTTATTTGTATTGCAATAGGTTACTTCAAATGTCAAAACCTCCAATGGTCATAAGAAGAGGTCCTAAAGGTTTTGGCTTCACAATCCACACCATAAGAGTCTATTACGGGGAATCTGATTACTACACCATGCATCATTTGGTTTCGGTGAGTCTGATTTTTGTTCAATCAATTTTCTCAGAAGAGCATAATACATTATGATAATCTACAATATAATGGCTTATATTTTATGTATACTTTTTCTTAGCCGTTTGTTGAGTGAAGATAAGGGGAGGGTTTGGATTTCACAATCACCTGTGATTATTATTAACCCAAACAATATGAACATCCTAATACCACTTATTAGATTGAAGAATGTGTACAGAGTTTGGGTATTTGGGGCATTTCAATAGGTTAGAACACGCACTGCCTGGACTCCATGTTCAAGAAGGAGCGGACTAATGCTGTCTCCAACTCAACGCATGCCATTGATACCTCTGGAGGCAACGTTGAAATCGTGATCTTCAAAATTTGCAGCATTGATTGTTGGGGTATTCTTCAATAAATACAAATTGATCAACTGTATATTTTTGTATGATATAACTTACCAAATAGTCAATTCGCGCTTGCTTGTTTTTAAAGGCTGTGAGCGAAGGGGGTTCGGCATGGCAAGCGGGACTACGAGCAGGGGATCTCCTCATTTGGCTCAACGGTTGTAGCGTAGCGGGACTTCTTCACACGCAAGTGCTGCGGCTACTGTTGGCCAGTCCCAGACAGGCCTCTGTCAGAGCTTTGCCACTCGATCAAACCACTATTCAGGTATTTACTTGTTTTCAGTCAACTGTGAATATAGTTAGTCTTGTAAGTGTATCTTTCATCTGCGCTCTTTGGATGTGATATCTCTAAAACAAATGTCATTCAATGAAAGAAATAGCACTTTTAGGCTTAGTGGAAAGGCATTATATTTTAAAAAATAAAACTCAAATTTTTTGTACTACTTCCACATGTTTATAATGACTAGGACCGGTTTCACTCATCACAAGCATTATCAACTGATGTCAATAATGGCTAAGATAAGAATTTACAGATCATCAAACAAATGATATATAAACGAAATTAAATAGTCTACAATTAAAATTTGAAGGACCTCAGTTTGTTAACCAATTGTTTTATATACCTTGTCATTATTAACATTCAATTTTATAAGAAGCAAAAATGGCTTTAGCCATGTTTTGATTGTATTTTTATCAATTGTTAATACTCGTGATGAGTGAAAGCGGTCCATATCATTATAAACATGTGGAAGTAGTACAAACAAATTGTGCTTTATTTTTCAAAAAAGAAAAAGCTGTCAAATATAAATCTTTGTTCATTTCTTACGGTTGCAAGTTTGTTTCAACACATTTGTGCAACAATCGATTGAAACCTTAAAAGTGTAAAATAAGAGAGCATTGCCATGAAGAAATTCTGTAATACTCTGGAAATACTCTGCGGTATTGTTAATAATTTACAGATAATATTTAAACTGTTTGTATTACAAACATTGCAAAAACATTGTGGGTTATTTGTTCAATGAGAATTTTACAAGAAGCATCCGATAGGCTCCAAGTTATGAATAAATGATAAGAACCAGCTCGACAAAAACACTCACAGATCATTCATATCTCCAATTGACTGCTTGAAAATCAACAAATAATAAAATGCAGCAGACATTTTGTGACAATGAAATGATAAAGCTTTTTATTTTTAAGGTGTTACCTGTCAATTATTGGTGGAAAGGCATTATATTTTAAAAATAAAACACAATTTGTTTGTACTACTTCCTCATGTTTATGTGGAAGATGTGGAAGTAGTACAAACAAACTGTGGTTTATTTTTCAAATTTAAAACTTTTCTACTTTAATAATTGGTTGATTTCAATGAAGTGTTAATTGGCACTATCAAATGATACTTCCTTTAGCTTCAGCTGTATTTTCAAATAAGCGTTCTTAATACAGCTGGAATATGACACTCTAATCTCTGTCCAGTGATCATGACTTTTAGTAAGTAGTCATACATGTAGTCATGGGGAAGGGTTAAACTTGAGGTTATTTTTTTATATGTCCCGATTTACAAATGTCAAAAATTCTGATAACGGCCGCTTTATAATACTGAATAATTCATTACAGTCTGGTGGTCGTAAGCGTGGGGCATGGGCCGGTCGAGCAGTCGGTCGGGGAGGCGGCGGAGGCAGCAATATGGCCGCAGGACCCAGGCGTGGAACGGCTCCCGGTGAAAGAAGACCGGAGCCTGAAAGACGGAGGAGACCTTCTCTCTTCAGAAGGATTTCGAACAAGAGGGCTTCTGCTGAAATGCAGCAGGTAGATAACTCACTCTTTATCCAGACAACAGATATTTCCTTCAATGAGACATGGTCATTATGATTGAATATATAGCCTGAGAGAAATACAACAATTATGTGTATTGTTTTTATAAAAATCTTGGAAAATCATTGTTTTCGTTATATCAAATGCATTGTGGTTATAATATGGCAATAAAAATAATATTTCCTGCACGCAAAACTATTATTATAAACAGAAACATGTTATTTTGTATTTTATTGAATTTCATTATAAATGCATTACAGATGGTATCATCAGGTCTTGCGTCCCCTGTTGGAGGAGCTCCTTCATCATCGGGACCCCGTTTCGGGAGTCCTCCGCAACGTCTAGCACTTAGCGCACCACAGTCACTTCTAGCCGTCGGCCCTAATAACAACACTCCTACAACTCTCAGTCAGCAACCGAACCTCGGACCCGTCTTGACAGGCGGTGTAATAAACCCTTCTAATTCCGGAACTATGATTGGAGAAGGCGGTGTCTCAGCGAGGCCTGCGTCGCCTGCTTCTCCAGCCACCGAGAGAGCTCCTTCCCTGATGGGAGAACCTGGCAATTCGCAGAAGGTTGCGCATCACTATCAGAGGTATGCTAATCGAATGGCTTTGAATGAATATACATTGGCTTTTATTGGTTAAATGAATTAATTTTGCACCAATTTTTCAGTACACAATTATTAATGACTATCATTTTAAGTTTAACAGTCTATGCAGAAATGCTATATGAATTTATTGATAGCAAAATCATGGGTTATTTGGAAATAAAAATATAAAATTTTCAACAACAAAATATAAAGTTGATGACGATTATGATGATTTCGATGGCAATCGTGAATGCGAGGCTTCCAGTTTCTGTAAATGTGATAACAACTATTTGTTAAAATACGCCCACTGCTTGGATAATATAGTTATAAGGTTTATGTTGTATTTATTAATTCACCTTTTCATAATGTTAACTAATATGTCAATAAAACAACTTTCATTTTCCATCTCTTTGGTCTTAATGTGCATTGAAACTTTTTGATCTTTTCTTGAATTTTCATAGTTTTGCGAGACCGAAGGAAATATATTTCCATATTTTTAACATCGAAATGCCTAATATTGTATTTCTCAAGAGACAGTTAAAATTGTAGCTTGTTTAATATGATGTAGATAAATTTTATAAATGGCATAATATTTGTATTTGTGGATATCCATATTTTCTATCTACTGATAATTATATTTAAAATCTGGTAAGAATCTTTTATCTTCTGTAGCAAAAGGTTTCAATGTACGTAACTAACAACAAGATTGGCTCGAAGCATTTTTTCATAAGCCAACAAAACTACATTTAAACATTTCTTTCTCTCTATCAAACTAACCCGCCTTGGACATCATGCATCATCCATCATTCATGACACGTGGAACATGCCTGCAGACCTTCAACGCTGCACGGCTTGAAGCACAAACTGGGTGGAGGGGGAGGGGGGTCGGCGGGTAAAAGCGTAAGCGCCAGGCGGAAATCCGCCGGTCACATCCCGCTCTCTCCTTTGGCGAGGACGCCGAGCCCGGGACCGGTCGCCTCCAGTCCTACCAGGTAAGGCTACGTTCCGCAGGATTGTTTCATTGCGATCTTACCGCTGTAGAAAACTACTGTAATTCATTTAGTTTTAAATCAAACTAAAAGTTATAAAGCATAAATTATTTGTAAGAATTTTTTTGAATAGTAATTAACCACTCGAGAATGAGTTATTTAAAAATAATCCGCTATTCAGGAATAAGAATATTTGAGCTATTCTAGCTAGGCTAGAGAAATATATAAAAACAATCAACTAAGAAAAATTTACAGCTAGGTAGTTGAACCTCAGATTGCAGAAAAGCGTCAACCACTAGTCCACTGTGGGCAGCAATGTCTACAATGATAATGATAGTGTAAAAATTGTACAAACTGAATTTCATGATTAATTTAGTACCCACTAAAACTGTGCAAGAGCTTTTCTGAACTGGCTGAATAATTTTTGCTTTTACTATATTTCCTGTTGATCTTGGAGTGACTTCGTAACTGTCACTTGAAATATAATCAGTAATATATTTTATAACATCCTTCATATTCACAAACTGGATTTACATTATTGTTTAAAATGCTCTATCTAAATGCAGAATTTTTTATAAATAAATTGTATTCATATTAGTAATCACGACAGTATTTTATGTCCGCGTATTAAAGATAAATAATTGCAAATTTATTTCACTGGTATAAGTTGAAATTATTCCCAAAAGATGTCATCCTCAGTACAATTATGCCCTCTTTTGCTTATAGGTCCCTCAGTATTGATTGCATTATTGTGTCCATGTCGACAACCAAATTATAAAGTTTTTCTTCTCTCTTCAGCATCAGGTAATTCTGTCTGAAGAATTTTTCCAGTTTTTTTCCTGCACCATTTGACCCTGACCTAGTTTTTGCCGATTTATGGCCGACCGTTCCACCATCGTTTTATTTTGTAGAAACATAACAAAAACTAATACAAATACATGGATACTCCCTTCTAATTCCATAACTTATTAGCAAGAGTATCTTAGCTAAAAATGATATTTCCTTACATCGGAAACGTAACAATATGTTTATTATGATTATTTTTCCCATTCTCCTGTGATGTTTTGTAAAAGTTGTTCCAATGAGTTTTGAGTGATGTTTATAAAATATATGTCTACAATTTTTTTTTCATCAATTCAATTTTCCTATCGATTCCTTTATTTTTATGTTTTCCAAAACATTTATTCCCAAGAATTGCTCTGATAATAGTTGTCTTGTTATTTGCCACTAACCCACCAAATTAATTTTGTAGTAATATTTTCATTCTGTTTTGTCTTTTAGTAAAATCCATATTCAAGAATATTAAAAACTTTGTATGCAAGTTTCTTAGGTATAAAATTTTCATGATACATAATAAAATTCTGAGAAAGACGGTGTTGGATAATATTTATTGTTAAGGCTAGGAAAGTTAATAAAATACCGTGCTAAATTTGCATTGTTGAAATTTTGTACATTTCCATGTATTTCGTCACTAACGATCTGGAGTTCGCTTTTCGGCATCTTCGACTGTCGTCAGTTCAAGTTCATTCATGTGCTCGAATGCCTGAAGATGCCGAAAGGCGAAATCCGGGTCGTTTGTGACGAAATACAAATGTACAAAATTTCAACAATTCAAATTTGATATTGAAATTCTATCTCCATCACTCGATATCTTAAACCGTATTAAATGTTCTTTTTTTGTGTTTGATTTCTACATATTTTTTTCACAATTTGCTATTTGTTTGAACCCTCTAATTTCCCTGTATATTTAGAATCCCTTTTCTCGCGGGTCATTTATTTCATAAATGACAAGTGTACCCAATCAAATTTGGTGTGAACTCATTTTTGGCATTTTTAAATGCCTATCTCAAAAAAGACTTGATCCTGTAAGTCATTTTGACATGCTCATAACAGGGAAAAGATTGATAAATAAATTGGTGGATAACAAGCAAGTCTGATTTAAAATGTTATGAAAATAACTTCATTCTTCATTCACGTCCAATATTGCTTCTTTTATTATAATTGCTGTTGGTGTTCCAACCAAAATGTTAAACGTATCATGAAATGCAGTGTGAAATTTATGTTACTATGATAATACTTATTACTATAAAATTCTTGAGTGGATTGTGAGATTTGTTAAAATATGTAAATATATTGATAATTTGAGAGGGACATTTTTTTATATTAAAATGATAATATTATTTAAAAATAATTGTAATTTTATATATACATACACCATTAATTGCTTTATTAATTAACTCGTATTTAATTCAATCTCCCCCGAGATTTCAGTATCTATTTTGGTAATTATTATATCACTCTTTTGGTAAAACAGACACAATAAGTAATCATCTCTTAATTCAATTCATTGTACATACGACATTGTTGGTTACCCAGTCAGTCAGTTCTCTGCAATATCCCCAAGCAGATGTCTTGTTACTGCCTCCAACTCTCACTGCACATCTGAAACGCAAATTTAAAATACCCAATCAAAATAGTTACAAAAGTTACCATCAAAAATACAGGATGTTATGATTCAATGATGAAACCTTCTTCTATTGAAATTTATGTATATGTGATATTACAAAATTCATTCGACCATACTTTCTAAGTATATTGTAATATTTCAGATCCCCTTCTCCGCTGTCATTGTCTGTAGTAACATGTCATCATTCGGGTGGCGGGGGAGGAGTTGCGGGAGGAGGAGTGACATCTGGTCACCGCGGTCGTGATCATCATCCACGGGGACCGGCTCCTTCGAGGGCTTGGCCCCGAGAGCCCGCTTCACCTTTGTTGAGGAGGGCTCTCAGTCCTGACAGGTAATGGACCACAACCTTAACTTTGGGAATGCTATGCCTGAAAATTACTGTTTATTAAATACATAAATATTTAGTGGTAAAATTCAAACCATGGAGTGCCTTAATGACCATTTCTATGTATATATACATCTTATGAATCACACATGGTTTGTAGGATTCTGTCGGTTTTAAGAAAAGCTATGATTTTCAGCATGTATCATACCTACTTCCAATCTCGTTGAATGGCCACTGACACAACAGGGAGCTTTTTGGTTCATTTTCTAATCACCAAATTCCTCACAAGGTTGATCCCATCACTTCCAATATCCTACTGATGTTACCATGGCTGTTTTCGAAGGCCAGTATATAGTTTTTCTGTGTCTTTGTCAGGTGCACTAAAAGCAAATATGTAGGTTTTTCTGTCATTTCGCGAAAATCGTTTATCGTTTTCCATCACCTAAAAAATATGAAACGTCGAAATAATTTTTTTTTTTTAATAATTTGCACTCTCTAAGTATTTGTTTACACTATTGCACTTTTATTTAAATGAAAATAGTAAAGTTTTCAAGCCTGTCTAGCAAAGAGTTGACACCTGTTTTTCAGAAATGCTTTTATTTGCTTTACGCCGTGACTAGATTAGGGTTTATTGTAGGTTATCGAGATTTGATGTCTGAGACAAAATCGTATAACAAAGTATTTTTAAGAAAGTGATTGTGACGGAATTTGCAATTTATTGAATATATAGCATTGAATATAACGATGCTATAAAGATTTTTGAAATGTACCAACAAGTTCGTTATATCGCACTTTTTCTGACTGATATTTAAAGTAGAATTATGCTGAATATATTTAAAAAAAATATATTCATTATAATTCTACTTTAAATATCAGTCAGAAAAACAGTGAGAAAACAAACTCTTTGTGGTTTCATTTCAAAAAAATTTATAGAATCGTTATATTCAATAAATTGCAAATTCCGTCTGCATCACTGTCTTAAAAATACTTTGTTCTACGATTTTGTCTCAGACATCAAATCTCGATTATAAAAACCCAAATCTAGTCAAGGCGTAAAGCAAATAAAGCATTTCTGAAAAACAGGTGTCAACTTTGCTAGATAGGCTTGAAAATTTACTATTTCCATTTAAATAAAAAAGAGCAAACAAATACTTTGAGAGTGCAAATTACTAAGAGAAAAAATTTTTATTTCGACGTTTCATATTTTTGAGGCGGCAGAAAACGATTAACGATTTTCTCTAAATGACAGAAACCCACTTATTCTCTTAAGTAGCACTGGCAGAATTGTAAACATTGAACAAATATCATTTTTTTTTTTTAATTAACTCATTCACTGCTACTCTAATCACCTAGATATTAGTGTCCTATCGATTACCACGTAGTTGCCAATTGCAACGTGTTAATGTGTATGTAATAAATGATAAATAATATGAATAGGTCAAGGGTATTTAGTTCTACAAAATTTTATTTGGTAGTTGATAGCTATTTCGGCTTGACGCCATCGTCAGAACTATCCTTAAACTTATTTTAGCTTAGTTAAATAAATATATTGAAGAGATAGATAGATACAATAATTGTGTTAAGTGTCACTTATTCAAATATCATAATATTTATTTAAAATTAAATTATTCAAGGAACTACTCGTATTTTTGGAAAAGAAGAGCTTATGTGGTTGCTATTAATTATGCTTAATTGCATGAGCATCTTGTAATGGTTTAGAAGGTAATGTATTAATGTCAGGAGATTACATATTGTCATGATTATATCTATTAATTTTCAGTTGTTCTAAAAAAATTTTAATATGAGGAGGCTCTTATCACACACCATGGATGAAGTAGAAGTTATGTTACGTGATTCCTTTAAGAGGTGGTTAGCGAATTGAGAATCTGTTTTATTATTAATTACTAAATGATCCTATATGTTCTTTAAATCTAGTAGAAATACTCATTCCTGTCTGTTCAATATAGATGAGAATCACACAGGCTGCATTGTAAATCCCGTTTCTATCTGGTGGTGTACCAAGATTATTACATACTTCAAATGCCACATTAACAGGGTTTTTAATTTCAAAGTGGATTTTATCATTAATTCTCCCTAGGTAATTAATCGATTATATAGAAGCAGTTTTCTAGGAGTATGCTAAGATAAATAGCTGTCTAGAAAGTTTCAATCGTTTTTTATAAAGTAATTTATGTTACACAGTTACATTGTAGCCATTATAATTAACTAAGCGCTATTTGTTCGATAGTTTTAAGTTCATTCTTGTAATATATTTTATTCATGGTTACACTGACTAATCTGTGTATCATGGAATTGTAAGCTGCAAGTTTATGGTGCCAAGAGTGAAGAGATCTTGCGTGAATTGGAAAAGTTGGTTTTCCAAAAAAATTTGAAATTATGCTTACTTTTAGTTATTGTTAGGTCCAGAAAACTAATGCTTTTAATGCTTATTCTGGACCTAACAATAACTAGAGTTAAAAGTAAGCATAATTTCATAATTTTTAAGTAAATCAACTTTTTGCGAGACTTACTATTCACGCAAGATCTCTTCACTCTTGGCACCATAAACTTGTGGCTTACAATTCCATGATACACAGATTAATCAGTCTACCTATGAATAAAATAGATTATAATGATGAACTTAAAACTATCGAACAAATAGCGCTTAGCACTGACGTAGCAAAGGGGGAGGAGCCGCCCCGGGCAGCACATTTTAGGGGGCGGCATTTTCGAAGATGAATAGAAAATTTCTAAATGGTGAAGGCATTACATTTAAAATAAAACACAATTTGTTTGTATGTCAGGACTGGTTTCGCTCATCACGAGCCATTATCAACGGTCCTGATCACTATAAACATGTGGAAGTAGTACAAACAAATTGTGTTTTATTTTTTTAAAACATAAATTACTTTATAAAAAACTATTGAAACTTTCTAGACAGTTTATTTTATTTATCTTAGCATACTAAGTAAACCGCTTCTATATAATCGATTAATTACCTAGGGAGAGTCAGTGATAAAATCCACTCCGAAATTAAAAACCCCGTTAATGTGGTGGCATTAAAAGTAAGTAATAATCTTGGTACACCACCAGATAAAAGTGGGATTTACTATGCAGCCCTGTGTGATTCGATCTATATTGATTCTCAATTCGCTAACCACCTCTTAAAAGAATCACATAACATAACTTCTACTTCATCCCCGGTGTGTGATAAGAGCCTCCTCATATTAAAACTTTTTAGAACAACTGGAAATTAATAGATATATAATCAAGACAATAATCTCCTTTAATGACCAAACAAACATTAATTCATCACCTTTACTTTAAACCATTACAAAAAGCTCATGCAATTAATTAAGCCATAATTAATAAAATTTCAAGGCATATGATTAATTTTAACTCCACGTAAGCTTCTTTTCCAAAAACACGATTAGTTCCTTAAATAATTTAATTTTAAATAAATATTATGATATTTGAATAAGTGAGATGTCATTGTCTATCTATCTTCTAAACACAGTATATTTATATATAACTAAGCTAAAATAAGTTTAAGTATAGTTCTGACGATAGTGTCAAGCCGAAATATGCTATCAACTACCAAATAAAATTTTGTAGAACAAATCAAACCTTGATATGTTATCCTATTATAATGCTACCAAGTAAATTACCAATTCAATCAATGTATTTATATCACCATTTCATTTCATGGTAAACTAAAATTAAAGTTCATTCATGTGATTAAATGTTTTCAGACTTCATCCCCGGTCAGCAGAGAGTAAATGCGCCCTGATCTCGCCATTGTGTTGCGCCCAGGCAGCTTCGTCTACTTCATCCGTTCCTGCTCACTCCCGGGGCAAAGGGGGTTCAGCGCTTTGGAGACCTCTTGCATCTGCTGCTTCAGTCACATCTTCCAACCAACAGCCTGATCGAACTCCTGAACCGCCAGATCAAAGTAAACACCAACAGTTTGGAGGCTCCGTGCAACACTCTTTGGGTCCGTCCACCAATTCCAGCTTCGCAGTCGTAATCCCTCAACAGAAATTAAGCCAAAGACAGAACACCGATAACAATCAAGGCAATTTTGGCATCGACCTGTGTCATGATTTATTGCAACCTGGACAGTCCGTTCAAGACATGACCGGGCAGTTTACAGTATTAGATAGTAGTCAGGCACGCTTGTCGTTGAGTTTGGCAGCGCCCGGAGAATTTCTGCCGAGAATCGCCGAAGAAAAAGATTCCCCCACCAACGCAGGTGCTGTTCCGATCCACGACAGTCAATCGGTGGATCAAAAAATTAGAGATTCCGATTACCAGATCCTGATGGCTGACCAAAAGGGAGCTTGTTTCGTTGAAAGAACAAAAAGAAGTAATTCAAAGACTGATTTGGACGCATCGTTTGGATGTCTCGATGACACATATGACTCTCCGTTGAATTCATCTTTGAACACCACACAGAATTCCGTTTTGAATTTCTCAAGCGATTTTGATGCAACCTCAGATCTTTCCAATATGTTGGACATATCAAACATTTCTGTTTGCAGTGTTAAATATGATAAGTGTAGAGAGAAATCGTCGGATGAAAATGACTCTAGCACACTTTCTAATATATCTAGAGTACTCAAAGACAGCTCAGTTAAATCGTTGCCTGAGAAACAAGATAGTTTTGAAGATTCTACCAAAAGTGTGGATGATGGTTTCAGTAAATCGACTCCAAAATCTTTTGAATCCAGTTTTAGTAAAGCTTTGCATGATTCTGTGGACATTGTCACTACTGTTGCAGAGACGGTTGCCAAAATGACCAGTAAAAGTAGCCAAGCCTACCAGAAACCGGTGGACTCGATTGTGACAAAACCTGAACTGACTAGATCTCCATCGTTAGTCGGTCAAATTACCTCAAAGCTTGAAAGTTTAAATTTGAAATCGGTACAAGAGTCAAATCAGTACTGTAAGTCGCCGAAAGGGACCAGTGAAAGTCAGCAGAAGTTCTTCAAAGGCAAAACGGATGGAGCCATTCAAGCTTCTGACACTGGGAAGAAAGGTGGTAAATCTTGGGAAGATTGTATGAGTAAAAGTATGGATGCCGGAGAGTCGACCAACAAAACAGATAACACCAATATAGCTGCTAAAACAGATCAAGGCATGAGTAAAAGTTACGCTGCTGTTATTAAAAATGAAACCTGTATCCTGAAAAGCAGTCCTATAGTCGTGAAGTCTGAGCGTGTTATTATAAAACAGGAATCATTTGAGAAACGTGATGCCAAAAAAGTTGAATCCAGCGGTGGAAAAACCGCGAAAACTATCGAAGATAGTGCAAATTTTAAAAAGTCAGATTGTAAGGTGAAAGATGATGATGAAGTTAAATCTAAATCTGTGGTAACGTCATCACCGATAAAGCAAGTGGAGACGAATCTCAAGAATGTGGGTGAGCTAAAAAAATCGAACAGCGATTACATGGAGACTCATAAAAGTAAGTGCAAGGAAGGCAGTAGCGATCAAATTAAATCAGTTTCCGAGATTCATCTGCCTAAAGTTGGAACATTTTCAATGAAATTCGAGGGAGTGACGGTTAGGAATCAACTGCCAACGGACAGCAAGTCTGCCATTAAAAAAGACGATATTAAAACTGCCGCTTCGGCGACAAAAGTTCAGAACGAAAGAGCTGTCGAATTTGTGCCAAGTGTAGATTTCATCAATAAAGGTGTTAGTGAAAATGTTTTGACACGCAGAGTAGTGAGAGACTCATCTTCTTCGAGCGTTTTTGGCAAAGACAGTTCATTATCAGGACAAGTGAGCAAGCTTTCGGATCACGAACAAGCGAGTAACTCTTCTAAAAGGGAGTCCGCCATTAGCTATGCTGAGAAAATGGTGAAGAAGAAAAAATGAGGATTGCTTTTCTTCTGGAAGCAATAAATTAATTATTGTCAGTTTGAAACGGATCTTCTATGTGGTTATGTTTGTTATTTTTTTTTGTCTAAAATGAAAATTTACATTTAGTAAAAAATGTAGCACACCAATTTTTCTTTGTCTTGTTAAATAATATGAATGAATTAGTTTATTGTCCATTTTTAGAGCAATCATCAATATTTATAAATTTAATAATAATACGCTTAGTGTATTTTAATAATAATACTTAATACTACATAATGAAATGAATATTTATTTTTTAGTATCTAGCGATATTTTTTACTTCAAAATTTTACGAAATTAATATATTTCTTATAAAATCACATTGAAAACACAATAATCATCATCATAGTAATTTAAAACCTTTGTCATACTTTTCAAGCTTTATTTTGCTTTAATTATTTGCTTAATACACGCCCAATGTTTATATTGAACTAATATTAAATATTTATTGCCAATCTAGCCACAGTGCAAAAAAGTTGTAGCACCTCACGTTGCTTATATTGCCTTTTAAATAACAAAATACTCATTTCACACTTTGGTATAAATTATATTATTATACTAGGTAAAATTTTGCATCAATTTTGAAAAATCTTCTCATATTGATAATTGTTCTTTAGGTGCAAATTAATTGTGAAGCTACATTTTTACATCACAACAGATTATTCTTTGCTTTAGTAGAGTGTTTAGTATATACAAAATTTTCGCATTGCATTGCTTACAATAATACAATTTCATTATCTTTTTCTTTTTTAATAGAAGACGTATCTGCTGAATGCTTTCAGAAAGAAAGGCAAGGCCAATTTAATATTAAGTGAATTAATGGAGAAATTATACTACAATACATGTTGTCATTACTTATTAGGTACATTAAAAAGACGATTTAATGATTTTAAATTGCCGCTTGTAAATCATTATTTTAATGAAAATTCAAATTATTTGACATCAGGAATTTCTATATGTATTTAAAAATCAAAATTTCTTTGTACATTGTCTTATATATACATTGCTTTTAAAATATTCCCTGAATTTATTGTAATGAGACGATTGCCTATGTGTAGAATGCTCAAGTTGAAGAGGATGCGTAAGTTTATAAGTACCTATTGCAAGATATATTTTGCATGTAAAAATATCATGAAGTTATACTGCATAATTTGCCATATATCCTTCATTATGTGTGTTTAGAATTTGCCATGAATTGCGGAATTGATTGCTTATTGCTGTGAGCTTGCAATTGATGTAAAAAAACATATAATAATATTTGCATAATTTTTTTTTTTGCGTTTTCATGACACCTTTGAAAATCTATTGGAGCATAAAAGCAATATGACAAAAGTCTTTTCTATTGTGGAGTAAATAAAAATTCGTGTCTAGTGTGATTTGCTTTTCAAATGACAGAAGTATTACCTACTTTTAAATGATATCCAACAGATGCCTCACTTTCTGTAAAAAATACCTGTTTCGTAAACATATTTATTATTCATTCATAATACATAAATGTAAATGTCTTTGTGATTTTGAAAACATTTTTAAAGTTGTCAATTGTTAGAAACATTATGAGATAGTATGTATTGTTTTTAAAGTTAAGATATGATCGGTCCGATAGACCAAAAATTAATTGGATATTGTATTAAATTTTATTTGTAATCAAATATTTGCTTTTAAATCTTTTATCATCAAAACAATGTTCGATAATCGAAATAAAACATTGCCAAGTTGAATAAGTGTTGTATTTCGCTCGCAAATTATCTAAATCTAAAAATGAATTCATTATAAAAAATACTTGGGGTTTTTGATGGATTATAAAATGTGGTTTGTTCTTCTTTTTGATCATGACTTTCTCTAGTTATAAAAAATCATGCATCAAGCAATTCACAGCCGGTAAAATAAAAGTTTGTTTTATTAATATTTTGATTCATAATAATAAAAATCATTCTTGTATATAAAACGACAGCGGTAAAGAAATAAAGAAGATATTTGAAAATACTTACAATATCAAAACAAATCGGCCAAACCAAACTCGATTATAATGCTTAAAAATATTTATAATTAATGTGAAATTTTGAAAATGCAACTTTTGTTTTATAAGTAAAAGGAAAACCGTTGTGTATATAATCTTTTATCGCTACATATTAATGAATTAATATATTTTTAATGTACTTACGAAATCGACATTTCAATTTTCAAAATATGCCATTAGTATGTTCTTCAGCAATTTTGAAAATTATTAAGAATTTAATCATTTAAGTGTCGAATTTAATATGTAAATATTTATTTTCATGAATTTAATTAAATACTTTAATTATCATAATGGAAGAAGTATAGTTAGTATTAACAGACAGTCAACGATGGCATGGATTTTATGATGATGCGGATAAATAACAGAATGATTCTAGTGAATAAAATTAAATGTTATAATATATTTTATATATGAGCCAACAATTGGATACTTATTTTATTTCACTTGGCCTATCGACAGGTAATTTATAAAGTATTTTTGTCAAATATTAAACTAGATCTGAGAACAATCAGTTCATGTAAAATAATTGTTATAATTTTAGTGATGGCTTGTGTTTTTGCTTAACACACATGTAGCATTCTTTGAAATAGATGGCGTGGTATTTTCGTTTTATAGTAGCACATTGTCATTGTGTTCACATGGAATATATCTTTGTTTATAAAATTAATCTAATTCGAAAACATTCCCTTACTGTTTTAACACTGCTAATATGAAAAGCTATGTGTTTAAATAATGTAATTATTATAATCCTGTCTAAAAGGCGCAATAATTGTTTCTGTTTTGGAGTTATTATTGAAAAGTAATAATAAATATGATCATAATACGATTATTAAATTATTATTGATGTAAGGTAAACTACGGTAAGGGAAATCGCACTCATTAATGTTTACAAATAAATGTGACAATTATACGTAATATTACTGTATAAAAAACCTTTTTTTTCTATTTGCAGATATCTATTACTCGGATTAGATTCAGGAATTGTAAAGCACTCATTGAATCAATGGATTAATTTAAAATATTTCAAAGCGAAACTCATGGTGAATCCAAAACGATTGTAATATATATTTAATTGTTAATAATAGAAGGCAAGGCATGCGGAAAAAGTGTTGAAAGATAATGGACGTGTAAATTATTGATATTTTTATTTGGTTCCTGTATGTTGTTTTAATCAGTTTATTAGCTATTATTAAATGCTATCGTGCAATGAAATTTACATGTAACGTTATTTATTACATTAGCTTAGCTTATTATCTGTAGAATATATTTTTGAAAATAGCACTTTTTAGAAATTTGTTGAAGGCAAAGCCTTTTATACCACCAGAGGTTCATGCATTGTTATGAAACATAAATATGTAATTTTTGTCCTAGATAATATATATTGTAAAGAGATAAATTTCTGCTTTCAAATGAATATGACTAATACTAAGAATGAGATTGAAAAATTACTACCCAGCTAAATACTACTAATAAAAATTATTTTGTTTAGCAGTTCAATTGATAATAAAGCCAATTAAGAAACTGATTATAATAAATTTGTCATCTTTTATGCAGCAGGCTCAATCCAAACAAATCTACAACGTATAGATGAAATAAACACATGTTTAAAATCACTTTCCCAAAAAGCAGATATTCTCGGTGTGTTCAGGAATAAAGGTTGAAAATGCGTTATATCAAGATTCTGAATCATCGATGAATGCTATTGGCTGTTTTTTACGTATCACTAGATCAAATTTTTAAACTTGGCCTCAAGCTACTTTTACCAGTCACTTGGTAAACAAATATTTCATGACATGCTAGCTTTTACTTATAGCCTTCGTCTCTAAATGCAAACATAATTTTTCAATAAATGAATAGTATCAAACAGAATTCATTCTGGCAAAGTCCCTATGATTAGATCTAAATTTGGTGTATTACATATTATTACATTTCTGATTAATTTTTATTAAAACCGTTTTATTTGAATAGTACTGTGCCTAAGAACCAGCAAATTATCTGTGAGTTTTTTTGTATTCTAGTTGCTAATAATAACAATTATTGCATTCCATATGGTTTTGAATTTTTCTTGTTAAATTTTGGTTTTATTTTCGAGTTGTGTATGTCTATTTTTTTCTTTTTGTAAATATATCAGTGTTGTTTTCATGTCTTTGTTTTATTTTTCTTTTTTTATCAAGTAAATAGTTGCTGCCTTAAAAAGATTACATTTTTTTTTAAATACGTTAGTAACACTCACTACGTTCTTCTCCATTCTTCAGTGGATGGACTATGGGAATCACGGAAATCGTACAAACAAATTGTGTTTTATTTTTAAAATATGCCTTTCCAACATGAATTGACTGTTTAACACACCTTAAAAGTTATTTAATACGAGCTGAACCGACGGAACGAAAAAATAACGGTTCGGATCCCTGTATGAAAATACATGACTAGAAAGAATTTTAAATAAAAATAAATTTCTAAGTTTAATGAATATCGCATGATGTTGATGTTTTGGCTCGAACGTAATAAATTTTCATCAGTTATTTTTTAAAATTAATGGTGAACTTATTTTCATAACCTGCTATGATGGTAAATTATTTATATTAAAATTTTTGATAAACATGTAAACAAAAACTACACCACTACTGCCTGATGTCATGAATTCGCCAAATCATGAAGATTGGAAGTCATGTAACTAACGATAATTCAATCCAATAAACCATATTTTCAACATTTATTTAATGACTAATAACAACTACAACAGTAACATCGCTAACCTAGAGTGGCTCCCTCTATATTTTGGACCTCAAATTGAATAGAAAGAGATTCATATTGGCTTTGTACAATATTAATAATGTTTTAAATTAAATTATCAAACATGAATAAAAAAAAAATGATTACCATTACGCTTATACTTTGACTGACTTTTTTCCGCAGTTTTTGGAATTACAGGCTTTGCTCTCCAGACTGATATATAATTTTTATGATTGATGTGTCTATCAGCTATTTTGTTAGCGTTTTAATATTATTCAAAATAATTGTCTATTTACTTTCACAAAATTTATTATTAGTTGTTGATTAATTTAATCTAAATGTGCATATTTATATTTATTAATGTAGATTCATTCTGCCATGCAATAGGATCTGTTACATCAATGAAAATTAACTATTTTAGAATATGGTTAAACTATAAATAATATTTTAAACTAAATTTATTCTACTTTTATTTTGATAGATTCACACATTTACCAACAGATGTCTTTTAGATTGCAAGTATAGATTTTTAAGAACAATACAATTAACTGTATTAACAATAGATAAAATTTCTTGTCAATTTATTAGACTACATACATTTGTTTAAGATTTTTAATTGTAATAATTGAAAATGTTACTAAAACTTTTCAAATGCATGATCTATTAGAAATGTGTACTTATATGTTAGAACGCTGATCATATAGAACATACTGAAAAAATATCGACTGCTGAAGAACCTACCAAAGTTATTAGAACAATTTCAAGTAGAGTATGGGGATAGGAAGTATGTTTGTTAGTATTTTAGATAGCTCTATGTAGGTACCTATTACAATTCGGTAATATTCAAAAAAAAAAAAAAAACTCATGATACATCAATTCAATTCATGTAAATTGTTGAGGAAAAAACTACAATACAGTAATTAAAAAAAAGTGGTAATAGCTAAAAACAACTTTAATGAAAAATTGCAAAAATATTTTATCTTTTATTCTTTTAAAAAAAGTAACTTATTTTTATGATTCATATTATTTGGTTAATGCTATCGGCAGATAGTGGCTTGACAAAATTTCAATATCACATTTGAATCTTTAAAATTTAGTACACTTTCATATTTTCTATCACTGAAGACCTTCGCCTTTGGGTACACGGTTGAATTGAAGCTAATTTTATCAAATGGTTGACATATTATCAAAGAATTATGATTATTAGATTATATACAAAAAAAACGCTATCTTCATAAATTACTATGTCAGTTTGATTACATCCATTTACCTGAGAGCTTGGCGAGGCTAAAGGCAAAGTGAGTGACAAAACATTTAATTATGCGAAAGAAAATATATTTAATTATTCCATTTTACCCCAGGGTGTGAAGGGTTAAGAACGAGAGACTAAAAAAGTTTTTATCTCTTGAGCGTTACAAATGGGACAAAAAAATAATATTGAGAAATAAATATAAATACCTGTAACTATTTCAAAATAAATACGGTTTTCCTACAAAAATTTTTGTATTTTTCTAGTAACAGCATTTAAACGGCGAGAATTTAGCTTAGCACATTTTAGTATTGCATTCATCAGATATATAATATTATTATATCATAGGTTTGCCATTGATAGCTCGAAGGCTCAGACGAAATATCTATTTAGAGTATTTGTGCATGTTTCAAAACATAAATATAAAACTAAAAATTATGGTAATGACAACCTTTTGTTAGCAGATCTAGAAAGAATTAAATTTCCTTCGTATATTTTGCATAATATTATAAAACACACTTTTTTCAATATTATATTGATTATCAATTTACATGGAGTATAAATTAAAAGTGAATTTCTCCTAGCAATTGTGTACGAAAATCTTAACGCAACTCTCTCATGATATAAAATTAGAACGTCATTAATTTTTAGATCGAAATAAATATCATAAAACATACTAATGACATATTTCGCAATTCCGCTTACTTTTGACATTAAAATTTACATATTACTGCTAATGAAAATACACAAAATTAAGTCTCCCGTATTAATTTTGAAAAGGCTAATGTTTTCAAAGTTACAGGTATAACAGCAAATTTATTTTTTACGTGTTTCTCATTCACTGGAGCAGTAATTAATTTTTTTTATTGTAGGCATCACAGATTTTCTACTTTAAACTTTTCCGGAAAGTTTTGAAAAAACAAATGGTCAGAGTGGAAAAGGTTAAACATAGAGCAGCACTTTTTATTTAAATTCTTCATTGTAGAGTGAATGAGTGGACATATGAAATTACAACCTTTATGTCTCATAAATTCAGGATTATTTGATAAAATTTTCATCAAATAAGATACATGAATTTTATTTGGACATTTGTATCCCCAGAAAGTTCAAGCAAAAAGAAACACGCGTGAAAAATAATAAAATCCATTATTACAAAATGAAAATGGATTCTGTTTTTACAGTTTGCTGTTAACACAACGCTGTGGATCATCGAGATTAACAAGTTTATTTTTCCATTAGTTGTGTTAACAATTTGTGATGCTACTGTAAATATACGTCTCTTATAAACATGCTAAGATTTATTTGATTTACGTTTTTTTGTATATGTATCAAATATTATTCGCGATAGAAGAATCGATGAATAAACTTAGTTTATATTTATGTATATTCTCATAAAAATAACCTACACTACATATTGACAAATTATGTATCAAACATCAATTTCATCATTACCGAGAGTCGGCATACAACATTCTACAACTCTATATTATGTTATGACAAATATAAATTACATAGTTTACGGAATGCATGTTTAGTTGATACTGTTTTAGTTTCGCGAAATGTATACTTGTTTGAAAAATGTTTGGGATGCTCTTGAAAGCGACCTGTGTGTCGAAAAACGGTGATCCAATTTATTTAGAAATTATCAAAAAATAATTTTCTATATTTATTTAAATTTAAAAAATCGAATATATTCAATGTGTAAAGCATATTTTTGATGTGTAGCCTAAGGATAACTTTTAAAGTTGACTGTACTTAAATAAACTGTCAAAATCAATTTTGAAACTAAGAAATCTGTGTTTTATTTCTGCATGCCTAATTTAATTTACAGGCTATTGCGCCTGATGGATCTAAATCCAAATTACTGGTATTCGTGATTGTGAAAGAATTCATAAGGAGTGGTTAATTCCAAACCAGATAAATATAATAATACTTTAAAATCTATACATTCGTTTTAATAGTTCTTTAAAAATCTCTTATCGTCACTGTATAAATGCCATGCTTATTTACAAATATAAAATGAATATTACCGAAAATGGCTGTATTTTTTGCAATTTAGAATACAAAAGATTTCTACGAAAACAGTAAACAAATCTATTCAAAATCAGTGGTGGAGCATTTGTTAGGTCCCAGACACAATATAATTTAAAGGCCCTGTTTTTCGGATAACAAAAAGGCGTCGCAAAATTTTTTCGAGATTTTCCATTACTTATTCAAAACAAATAAAATTCTCAATATTAATGTTGCAAGGCGTTCCAATGAAATCATAAATTGAAAAACATTGCATTAATAAATTATTTTATGCACAAAAACACTTATTGCGATTGTATAAGAATTCCTCAACTGAATTTAAAATATGTGGGTTATTTAATTCCCTGAGATTCGGAGTCGCCAAGTTGGCTCGTGCGCTTACGGGATAATCCGCCACTTTAATAATAAACTTATAGTGTGGAATATGATATTATAATTTTTGTGCGATTGTTCACAGTACATAATATAAAGGTAATTATTATTTAATCAACGATAAATATAGTCGTATGCAGTATTATTGCTAGGTCGGTAACTAGTTACAGACTTGAAACGGCGTGTTTAGCCAAAAAACGGAGCTACAAGCTACAAGTAATGGATTAAAATCAGGGAGAAAGACATTCTTTTTTCCACTTTTATTGTATAATGAAATAGTAGCTACTGTCAAGATTTTCAGCTCTCGTAAATACCGATACTTTCCACTGCGCTTATATCATTGTTAATATCGTCACGTAACTTGTGATATATCATAAATGTGTCACAGATACTTCTTAATATCACGAGAATTTTTTACTTGGAAAATACGTAAGAGCATTTAATTTCAGCTTTATAGCACGTGGTAAACAACAAAACAGGTACGCCTTTTTTTTAATGAATCACTAAATTTAAGAGGTTTTAAACCTGTGAAAAGAGTTGATGTCCATTTAATAGTAAAAGAAACTCATTTTTGTAATATTTTCCATGTCATCGACATTTTGTGAATAAAAAAAAATATTCAATTCTCATTAGTGGCAAGCTCTAGTGAAAATAATTAATTTCAGAATTTATGCGAGAATCGATCTCACGTATTTTCATTAAGAAAAATCTTAAAATAACGTTATTAAGTGGGCTTTTAGGAATCGTAAAATTTTTATTTTTTTATTTCGCTTCAAATGTTATTTATCAGTAGGAGTTTATAACCACGTTCTATCTATCTTTAAAAATGTTGAAAAAGAATTTTCAAAAAATTATATAACACAGTTATTACTTTGACAGATAATTCATTGTAACGAATATTTCAGTTCATTGATGTGTATTACATAATTAACGTAATATTTTATAATGAAACGAATAACACGATATTGAAATATGAGTTCTCTCTTTTTTTCATCAGGAATACATGGACAATGGAAAAGAAAACTTTGCAATTAAATGGTTAATATAACTTATTTACTATACTAATCCGTAGATTGCTAATGCGCCAGAACTTTTGGATACAGATTTGCTTGAAATGAACTCAAGGAGAATTTAACAAAGTCACCCGAGATCAGTTTGAGAAGAGAATACAATATCACAAACACTGAATATTTATTGTTTAATGTAACCTTATATTGAAACTGCTATCTTCTGATCGCTAGGTTGGAGATCATACCGCTAAGCTATGTAGACCAACAGAATCTGTAAACTATTAAAATAAAATTAAAATTGATAACTTAGTTATTCCACTTGGTTTATCACTAACGTGACGCGTTTTGCCTCTTTGAGAAGCATCTTCAGACTAAACATATCGCAAGGCTATTTATTTCTAAGGTAATGAACGTCCACAAAGTTACCGCGGAATCCATAGAGAATATTTAAATCAATCTAATATTAGTTCAGGAAATGATAAGTCGTGGGTAATATTAACAAATAATTAGGGATTCCAATTGAATATTCGAATATACTAGGCTGTTTTTTGATATTCGAACATTATAAATGTATATTAAGCCATTGGGTTAACGAAACATGCCATTCAGCGACACGTTATATTTATCTTGATGTAATACACTGAAACCTTTATTTGTACGATTTCGAAGAAATACGGTTTTTTAAAATGCAAATTTATTTTTTATTAAAAAAAGGTTTTTGCACTTTATTCGTGGTATGTACATATTTAATTACGAAATTAACAACGCGGTATTCACATTCGTGCGAAATCCAGCATTTTATGTGTTTATTACAAGGTGACATTGATACATGCGACCAGTATTATGGGCATACTATTTCATTCGAAGATAATACTTTTTTATTAAAACACTGTAATAATAATTACTCAAGATGTTGATGTGACTGCGTTGGCAACTAGTATGTGTTAACAGTAAAAAATACGTCTCGCCAGAACTATGAAACAACAATGATTATAATAAAATTCATTCATTATATTCTTCGAATATATCCAAAAACTATACGTTCTTAATATTCGATATTCGAATATTAATTTTCAGTGAATATTTGGAATCCTTACCAATAATGTCATTTTTAATGAATTACAACAGTTAGCGTAGATTCAACTTCAATGCATTATATTCATCATGAAAAAACCTAGTTATTATAGTAATTTAATTGGTTATTCAAATTCAAAATAGGTAAGTATATACATTTATTATTATATACTCTTCATATTGAATATTACACTGTCAAGCGGCTTAAAATTAAGTTTTTCAGACTTTTGAGTTGTTAATCAGCGATCGTTTGAAAATCTCTGAACACAACTTTTTCAGAGCAAAGCTTCAAAAATAATTTCCCATTCTCCGACGACAGAGCATGTCGCATCATTTTCACACCAATAGAGATTCAAAATAATTAACTTGGAGCGCGAGTAAAATAGATAATGGCATCTTGACAAATTTCAGGCTTCACATCTCTTATGGTTTGTATACTTGATCAGGCAATATTGCTATGCCAAATCTAATGTAATTTCAACAATAGGTTTCCTTACAGGCTTGATTGGTATTAATTGTAATTGTAACTATATTCCTTGCCTTGCGATTGTATTAGCGCATCGCAAATGTTGATTTTTTCTCTATATTTGCTTCGGTGAAAGCTATACAATATTTGTCACTCCACTCAATCTCTGTCTTCGGAGAGGGTAAGGAAAGAATGGTGAAATTAGAAAATAGCGAGTGGTTCTATTCATCGTGTTTTCAGGATTGAATAGAGGATATGAGGCTAGATAAGAAAACATCAATTTATGCAAGTCTCCATTCCGGGATTCGAACAGCAACCTAGTAGGAAAAAGTCCAAAATGTTATGGAACCGTCTATATGTATATATTCGATGGTATTTTGGTCAATTGATGTCACCATCAAAAAAATACAAAAATGAGTTAATGATTGTATCTCATTTTAAAGATGACAGAGCAGGTCTCGGCCAAATGATATAAATTAGAAAAATAAATTGACCACTTTTTGCAAGGGAAACATCATTTTACATTGGTTTTAGGTTTAAAAATTCTGACCCGGCCACTTGACTTAAGTCACTATAATATCGACACTCCCTAAGTATAATCCCGTATCTGCAAAGATAAGAATTTTCAGGAGTGCATTTCAAAGATTCATAACGCAACACACCATAATTTTTTTTCGACAAAAACAGTTTTTACTCTCTCCTGAAAAATTTTAATTTTTATGGGTTACATCAATTGGCCAAAACACTGTCGATATGAACTTTCAATTGAGATATTCATTAGATATAAATAGTTATTACATTGTATAACCAATGTTACGTGAAAAAGCCAATTCTGGAGTGCATTTAGATAAGAATTTATAAATCAACTGAGAAATCATCATTTGTAAATTTCCAGGATTCTTTTGGATTTTCGGTTTGCAGGAAAGATAGGTCGCCATTGGAATACTGTATCCAGCATAATTTTACATAACTTTCTGGACAAATGCTTCGATTGCACTAAAATTGTTTATTAAACGTTGCACTCAAAAATAATATTGTCATTTTATTATTTTATAGCGTCACTGAGGCAATAAACAAGGGACGCGTTGTTTTTTTTATTATTTTACTGTTTATATTATAAGATTATAAGCGTATAAATCTCAATGTATTATCAAACCATCGTCTTTCAAAAATGTGTTAAGACAAACGAAAAATATAAAAAAATTGACAGGTAAAGAACAATCGATGTGGAAATGTTTGTTATTTTTTCTACGGAACGATTGCTGAAGTACAAAAGCGGCATTGGTGTGTGCGGTCTATATCGGTTTTGTAGGCTGCCATTGCAAATTTTCGAAAAATTAGCATAGTATATAAACTAGCAAAACAAATTAGCATAGTATATAAATTAGCAAAACAAAAAAAATACTGAATAAAAAATATTAGAAAGTGTAGTTAAGTTCACATCACATTTTTTTTTAAATATAATGGAGCTCTACCAAGATAACGCCGACTCAAAATGTCTGTTCTGGAAACCAGTATGCTTTAGTCAACTATCGTTAATAGACAAACTATATATTTATATTAAAACTGGTAGATAGATATATTAGTTTGCAATTTCTATAAAATTGAGAAGTTTATATATTATGTCGTAGCTTAGCCATGGGCCATAGGTATATATAACATATACAAAACATAATATTTATTTAATTCATATTGTTTAGTAAAATGAAAGACTTATTCGTTATTTCTAACGTTTTAAAGATAAAAAATGACATATTTAATACCTCGAAAATTATTTATTCACCTTTACTATTTGCATTATTTTTACACGATGACAAAATGTGGGGTAAGAAGATGACAAATACGAATCAGGTTCAATAAATCTGTTACCGTGTCCAACAGATCACATATTTTTTAATAATATTCGCCATTTTGCTGCGATTAATATGTCACTTCAATAAAATTACCGGATACTCAATCAACTAAGCCACAATATTAACAATTTTTTTAAATGTTTTTCAGGATTTGCAATCATCATTACTCAGAATAAAAAGTGTTCGAACGAGTTCATCCGTGCATTTGAAGATGCCTGGGTAGATAGTAACAAAACTTTTACGATTCTAATTCGCAATTTTATTTTATGTTTATGGTGATAGCAAAATCGCAGAAATAAATAACGTAAGCCCAAGAGCTTAACAACTAGACCACGGCGGTCGATCAGTTGAGAAAATTCTGGGTGTCGAAGTTTTATTTTTTTCCGTAATAAGTGACAACCATCTGAAGTTAATGGATACGAAATATTCCTCGGCCTTTGAATTATATTATATTCAATAAAAATAATATCCGTTTCCCTCCATTTCATCTGTCAAATAGAAAACAAGATGGCGCTGTTGTTTAGGACGCGCAACTTGTCGGTTGACAACGACGCTTTTCATTCCCGAGCTCTTATTTTAAACCTCCCATCCGATGTCCCGTGATTTTAAAATTCTTATGTTATTTTAATATGCACCTTCCAGTGACGTGCCGATATGCATGATATTATATTTTCAAATGGTACGGAATACAAATTACCAGGACGCCTCCAAAGGAGACCTAGTAATGTATCAATTAAGCATACAGAAATATGAAAATTTAGATTTCAATTCTAAATTTTACAAATGTTTTGATTAATTTAGATGGAAACGATTTCAAATAGGATGTCGATAAGTAGTAAAAATATTAAATAGTCCCGACTTGAAAAATCATTATTCTCATATCCAAACATATTCTCAACGACCTAATCACAATTCCCTATAAGGCGTTCGTCCCTTTTGGTTTCGCAGTTAAGGGTTCTAGTTTCCTACTAGAATTTTGTATGCATTGATTTTTCATGATTTTGCATTCAAAGACATGGGAATGGCCTAAGTATCATTCCTTCATACTCTACCTATTCTTAAAAAAATGTGACATTGAGTTGGAAGAGTAACTGGCTGAGTCTTTTGTCTCCTCACAGAAAATTTAAGTCGTATGACTGACTCAGCAAATTCTCGCCAAAACATGAAAAACAGGAAAAACTGATAGTCCAGTTTTTGTCAAAATCTAACAAAAATACGTACATATACCGTAATTCATTTCACATAACCTGCAAGCCTCGAAAAAATCATACGAAAAAAATGTTCCGCATATCACGTGTGATTTCCGTGAAACCGATAAATTGAATGTCGATATGTCAAATGTTATTTGGCATATATTTATTGCAATTAGCGGTTGACTGGATAGTGAAGACAGCCATATTGTTCTTAATTGCTAATACAAAAAGATGGGAAAAATAAAAGCAATAAAAGTAATGCATGAGACATAAAAACGTCGTTTACCACGAACATTTTGCTTTTTGCTTTTACAGGCTTCAAATAATGTGCTCCATTATGGGAGTGCACAAGATACAAAAAATAAGGATTCAAAAGAATACTCAAAAATAAATGAATGCATTGTAATTAGAAACATCCGAAAAAGAAAAACTCTGAAATCAGTTCGAATATTTACCGGAAATCCCGAATAGGGAGATTTCGATAATTTTTGGCCAACTCTATGTTTTCACGTAAGTCTCACATATACGAGAAGTTTTTAATTGGCATGTCTTAAAAACAATGAAAAAAGAAGTGACCATAAACCACACCTGCTGTTATAAATGGTTGACATATTTCCCGCGGCTTTTTCGTACGCCACTGCCTCTAACTTTATTTTAATAAGCGCTTCCAGATTAACCCCGCCCGGTCCTCGAGGAGCGTAGAGTTTCCCTCTTTGCTGCAAAGTTCACATAAATTCACTTGGTTAGTGAAAGACACCTCCTGCCGGCGATCATAGGTAAGTGAATTCAAATTTTAAATTAGGAACTCAGTGTATAATGTTTTTTTTTTATTTTTATAGCTTGTGATATGTGACAATTTTCCAGCCCAGTTAAATGTAGGTGTATATTTGATTTATGAAGTGACATTTGAATATTTTGTAGGTGTGTCAGATTTATAATACGGCTTAGTTACTATGCAACGAATCGCAGTACGTTTTTTGATAAAGTCTTTTACTTAAGATTGTGGTGTGATTTATTTTATAAAGCATTCAGTGTTTAATTAACTGAATTAAGTAACCTTTAAATTTCATGAAAACATAAATAAACAATAATATAAATAGCACTGATTTTTTAAAAATTAAAATCGTTGAAAAATTTTAATAATTTAAATAAATATAATGAAACATATTCATGGAATTTCTATACGATTGTATAGCATGAATTGAAACATAGTCATCAACTATTATGTAAAATAATTGATTGTGTATCAGTTATGTTGATAAAACAATAAATGACCTTTAGCTTTAGCAATTATTGCACTATTCTGCCGGTAAACAAAACATTATTTAGAAATCCTATCTTCCGCAAACGCAGTTTCCATATTTTCCGCAACGAGAAAAAATCAGCCGAAACATATTTCTATACATGACTCATCAATAATGGTTTGTTATTTTCGGTGTATAAATTCATTTTCCACATACAATATAAATTGATAGCTTTGTTATTCCATTTGAATAACAAAGTAATTAATTTAATTTTGATATTGACGATTCAATTCTTTAATAATCTAATGGTTTATTTTTTTCACTTCTAACTTCATCCAAGACATTAATTAGTCAGTTACATAAGTTGTATCTTATTCATTTTTATTGGTTTCTGTTAGTGGTATTAATAATTATGATTGAATGTGTGCTATTTCTTGATCCGAGTGTATGAATTTCATGATTAAAAGCCCACATATAATTGATCTTTCACATAAAATTGTAGTAAAAAATTATGCCTTTTGTGACATCAAATACAAATCGATGCCTCAGTTCCAAATTGTAGCAACTCAAAAAGCGTAGTTCTGAGATAATTAGTAAACAAGATTTTGGGTAGGCTTAATCTTCTACTCTACATTTAATTTCTGTAGATTTTAATGAAATTCTAGGACAGAATCAAGACATATTTTTTTTCAATATTAAAAGTGGGAGTTTTCAAATGTTTTCACAGGATTTTCATAGTTGTTACAGTTTGTATCTAAAGTAATAGTAAACACTGTCGTTCTTAAATAACCACAAATCACCACTTTTTACATCTTGGGACTTGTAGATATTGGTACTCTAAGCATTTCCTCATACTCAATTCAAAACTGTAAATTTTTGACTTGTTAAACTTTGGAACTGAGATATCGAGATGACTTTCGGAAACTGTAGTAGAAACAAAATAGTTTGCAATAATTTTGTAAATACATATTGGAATTCAAATACTGGCAATAATAAGCTGGCCCACACATAAAATAAGCTATAACATAGAACTTAGACATGTCGTCCACCTACATTACAAATAAAAAACAGCGTAGAATCCATATACATAAAAACCTCAACAGACATATCACGTATCCGCTTTACAATACTAACTATTTAGATTATTTCTAAATAACAAAATTTTTTCTTAAAATTTAATGTAATTAAGTTTTACAATGCAATTATAAAACAAATGACACTTTTTATTGAAAACTTACAACGCTAAGTTACTGACATTTTTTTTGAATTGGTGTACTAGTTATAATTGTATTTGGCAGTTGTATCAGTATTATTATAATGCGCCGGTGTCTGAAGGCCACACGTAGACCATAGAGATTTGTTTATTTCCCTGAAATATTTTACTTGGGCGTTCAAAAAACTACACGAAATTATATAATAAAATCGGTATAAAGATTATGATGAGAATCTTTCCGCTTGATTTACGAGCGCTATCTGGCGGAAATTTAATTCAAAGTAATTGGTGCCATATTGTTTTATTAGCGCTAGTGTCGAATGATTTTGAAATATGTTTGAAGTTGACACGTGCTTTGTAAAGAATTCCGTACTAAATTCTACGCCTTCATAGATGAGATATATTACAGCAATAGATTAGTTTTTTTTTAGAATTGTGTGATTTTTCTCTCGTACACATAATTCTATCAAAAATGCGAGAACGTATACATAATAAAAATGGGTTGTAAATATATCACAGCGTGAAACGTTTAACTGCCGAGAAAAATCGCATAGAGACAAAGAATAATTGAGGAGAGCATGGGATCAAAAAATGACCACATTCACTTTCTCCAGAGATAAACACACTTTTCGTATAAAACCTTATCCTCTTCGCAAACTATTAGTGTAACTGCTTAGTTTGATGTATTTCTTCATATTTATTAATGCAGTATTTTTAGTTATAAAACCACACATTACCAGCGCAATACTTCACTTGTGCATACTGATTGACAGTTGACTGAACTGTCATGGCTCATGGCCGATAAATAGAAGCACGCTACTGGCTGATTTAGGATATATGGTAAATAATTACGATTCAAAAACTCCACTGTATTTGGGGAGTTTCGATTTTATGGTCATATTTTGACATTAAATTAGGTGGAAACTATGAGTTTTTTGTGCGATGCTGAAAATGCAATTCTGTTATTTTGAATTTGTCCTTTTATATTAAAATGATATCTCGTTTTTTCTCAAAACTGGATTTGAGCATGATTTGATCTTAAGCTCCTCAATTGTCATCATCAGACAATTACGCCCAACTGTATTTATTTCGGATGTTGCATTTAAAAAATATTCTTCACCAAACGAAAAATTAAGAGGAAACCTAGTTATTTCGAAAACATTACAGTGTAAATTAAACAATTTGTTACATCGCTTTCCATCCTCAAAACTCCTAAATTTGTAAACCGTCTTTAATCTGGGCTCTTCCTTAACATAAAACGATTAAAAATTGATTTCATATTATGGATCAATAACATTACACGATAAATAAACAGGGTCTTCTTCTTAAAACGGGCATTGTCATGTATATATCAAGATGAAGCATACCATATAATTTTTACAACCATGTTATTTTCAGAACATTTACTGTCGAAGAATTTAGATTTGACTTATTCAGTATAATTGAGATTTAAATACTTCTGAAATGAAGATCTCTGCCATTAAGTGCTAAATTTAATTTGTTTATACTCTGTTTGAGACAATAAAATCTGAACGCAATAAAAATCCAAGGCGTAAAATTGAATGCGTCAGGTCTTTAATATTATAATGACAGCCACTTATAAATTCGACAGTATTTTCTCATAAAATAGAACAAATATGATATTAAATTAAATTTATGAATAGAATCCTTTGTAAACATACAAACTGTAAATCTTCTGAACGAGGAAGAATTTTTAAAACAAAATAAAGCGAATTTTTAAAGAAAAGCTGAAGTATGAGCATTTAAGGTCAATTTGAGCCAAATTGCCATACAATGGACGCCAATAATTCTGCACTGTAATGTACATTTATTTTTTAAAGATTTTAATAAAATTCTTGGATGAAATAGAAAATACATTTATATTGTAATATTATAATCAAAATTTTTTTTTTCAAATAGTAATAATGGTATCTTTCGTACTTTCGTATTTCGTTGAATCTGAAGTAATAATAACCAAAGATTACCATAAAATTTGTTACATTATGGAACAGGTGAGTTTTGGTATTTTAAGCTCATACTTAAATCAAAACTGTTTTTTTTTTTTACTTGTTACACTTTGGAACTGAGGTATCAATATATATTAATAATCTATTTCTTTTCAAAAATGTTTATGTACTTTTCAAAATTATGCATGGTGTTTTAAGGAATGCTTTAATCAATTGATAGATTTTCAAAATTCAAGATAGCTTTATTTTATTGATTTCACAAATGTGTTTAAAAAGTGAATAAAGAATTTTTCTCATGAATAGTCGCCACTGTAATAAAATAGATTCTAATCATTCACCCTTAAATTCCATCCATGTATTCTGTTGAAACAAAATAATACATGCTGAATTATATAGAGAAAACAATAATTGAGAATTATAAAAGATTTGTTTTATGTCCCTACTGGTATACCTTATAATATGCGTAATCTCAACACATTCATTAATGGTGTGTTAATTTCAAGCTGTTCCGTGAAAAATGTATGCCTACTAGCGTCTGCTGAAAACGATAACCGGTCACTAATATAAGAGATTTTAAGATAATTGTCAAATAAACATCACATTTATGTGTTCAGAATTTTATATGTAGCCATACTAAAAAACGCATTAATATTGCAGAGTTCCAGGAAATTACAGCACACCTGAGTGATACATTGTCGGCCATTAATAAATCAACTCTCAACTAAATGAATAATGCGACGCCTTGCTTTCGCTCCTCCGACACATATCAAAGTGTTTAATTTTACTTAGCAGGGTGTCACTATATTAGTTTATTAATTTGTAATTAAGAAATAATAAAAATGAAAGCTTATTTCAAAATTATAAGATTGTATTGAAACATTATTTTTTAGTAAATATACTGAAAGACCATCGTCGGTAAAAATCTCAACTTAATATTCAATAAAATTTATAACTTTGTTATTCCACTCTTTATCTTCCAACCAGTGGAATAACAAAGTTATCAATTTCAATTTTTAATTAAATGTGATACGTTATTTCACTGGTGAAATAAACTATTTTTTCAAATGCGCGATTCAACCTTAATATTACACATGTCAATTTGACTTGTTAACATGATTCATACACTTAATATTTTCTTTTCTCGACTGAAGTTCGAGCCAAGTACGACCGTGCTTACATAATATTACACTTCCCTTGGTTCATAGATTTGTTATATTTAGAGAAACGGTAAGTATATTACAATTCAAAGTTTTTATGAAACACTGAAAAGTCACTGAATATAATGTAAACAACATTTTTTAAGTCAGATTTGAGATGAAATTTATTTTCAAATACCATGATAGGTTGATTATTTAAGAAATATATAAAAATAATTTATTTTTATATATTATATCCGTTTGTGAAAAATATTCTAAAAATATTCCATAATTTAATTGAAAAATCTTAATTTATTTATTAAAAAAAGTAATATTTTACATGCCATTAAAATTTTAAGAAATTTGCTGTAAACTAAACGTACTAAATATTTAAAATATCGCGATATCCTCAATTTTTTTTGTTAATATTCATGTATTTTTTACATTTAATAGTACTTAAAGTATAATAGTAATAAAATACGAATAAAATTCTCTTGAAATATGTGAAAAGAATTGAAACAAATTGCGACTCACCTCACAATTCGAGATGTATAATAGATTTATCTGTTTACAATCTACACGTGCTGAAGTGTTTCCAGAAGTGTGTTGAGAGGTATCTTTCTTCAAGGAATGTAATTATTTTGTGATGGGAAATAACAAGAAAAAAGTGCAAACTTTAGCTGTTTCTACAATCATCATAAATATATTATATTTAGTCGCGTAACTGTAGTAACATAAAACAAAATGCAACATAGCTCTGTATGCGTAATTCATATAATTATACAATAATAGGAACAATACTTTATTTAGCATTTTGATAAATCGAAAACTTTGCGAACGTGATCTTAATTATTTTACGGCATAACTATTTATCGAATAGAATATAGCAAAGAACAAATCTATTCAATGTAATTAAATATCTAAGAATATAAATATTTTTATAATTTACACTAGTGTCTGGTAGCTGAAGCCAGTGTAAGTGAGATGCGTTCATCAATTGGTAGATTGAATTTTTAATTAGTAATTGAATTGAGTTTTTGTTTTTCTCTAATATACTTGAAGACGCTTTATTAGTTTTGTAGGTTATTTATTACTAAACTTTACTTATTGTTTAAAAAGGGGGCTCCCAAACTAATTGGGGTCGCGGGCGCATTCGAGATTAAAAAACGTAATGGCGAGCGAATGTTGACTTTCAAAATACAACCAAATCGAAGTACATAGATGTAATTTGCTACGTCATTTGTATAATTTCTATCTTATTGTTACAATATTTTATTAATGGGCACATGAAAAAAGTTTCACGGGTGTATATGCGCTGAGTAGAACCATTTTGCCAATGGTGATGCCACTAAGAAAAGTTCAGTTTTCAGCGATCTTGCTTCAAATGTTGGCAAATACCTCGCGCACGCGAGTGAGTTCAGAGAAATACTGTTTTATAAGTAGAAACAGTCAAAATAACCGTATGCTCCGCTCCGTATAGTCAAATACTAAAATACGTTGACTTACAAAAGCGAATTATTCGTAATTGGTTGCTTATAGAAAATAGAATGACAACAAGTCAAAAATGAATGTCTTGTTAATAAAAAAAACTAATTAATTTGCTGTCATATCAATTTCAAAACTTTCTGTATTATCTGCATTCCAAAAATTTGTTTATCCTTGTGATTTTACGAGACATTGACTGAACAACAATTTAAACGCTTAACACAGCATTGATTGAAGTGTGTTAAAAAAACGAGAAGAAAATTTGTGGAACCATAACATTTTTTCGTAATATTTTTGGCTGTCAGATGTCAGTTAATTCTTTCCGAAACTCTTTGAAGATTATAAATTTGATGAACGTGAAACTAATTTTGAAGCCGTAGAAAAAAAATGAGTATTTTTCTGTAACTGAATAATCCAATTTAGTAACATACGAGTCTATTTAATTATGCGAAGTGGAAGATTTCATGTTTATTTATTTATCTTTTTGACACGTTTTATGAAATTAATATTTATAGATAAGTAACTGATGTATATTTCGTTCTTCTTCTGAACTATCTTTTAGATGTTGATAGTTGGCTATATCAGTATATTCTTATTCGACTAGTGGTATTCTTTTGTAAATTTCTACGTCGGCATCTAGTTGACACCGCCCAAACTTATTGGGTAGACCTGAGTCTTCAAAAAAGTCCAAAATCACCCTGTAACCGTCCCTAGGATTGCAAAAGTAATATGTGATGTTTTTTACAAGGCAATGAGTAAATTCATTGTTATTAATAATTGTAAATAATTCACATCTTTTTGCAAACACGTACACTAGTATTTTCACCGTTCATAAAATTCAGCCATGTTCGTTGGATTTTAAAAAATAAAACACAATTCATTTGTACTACTTCCACATATTTATAATGATCGGGACCGGTTTCGCTCATCACGAGCATTATCAACTGATAAAAATACAAACATAACAGGCTTATTTATATAAAATTTAGTGTAAAAATGAAGGTATATAAAACTGATGGTTCATGAACTAAGACAAGAAAATACTGATTAACAAACAAATTATACATAAATCAAATGAAAGAGTCTAATATTAAAATGTTATGGACCCCTTGCAAATCATTAAATACTAATCTGAAATCCCAAATATAGCTACATTAAAAGTCCATTTAGCCATTTTAGTAGTCCATTTTTAATGTAGCTATATTTGGCATTTCAGATTAGTATTTAATGATTTGCAAGAGGTCCACGTGAAACGAACAAAATGAAGAAGGGAATGTCGCAACTACCCCTGCCGTAACCAGTGACAGTGTGACTCCAACGACCTCCAGATGTGCATGACAAAACGAAGTTTCCAGACATCAGCGATAACAACGGAAGAAACTGAACACCCTGATAAATATGTAATGGCAACGATGAAACCTAGCCACAAAATCCGGTACAGAATAACTAATATTCAACATAAAATTTGCCAGAAAAGAGCTTTACCAAGTGAGCCACAATGGTCGGTGGTTTATTCCGCTCACGTTTGAAAAAACACAATGTTTTTTCCACGCAAGAAAAACAACTTTTTTAAATCATTATTAATGTGCTGTAATGGAGAGATGTTGTTGTTTTTAACCGCGAACAAGCAGACAATAAAAACACAGTTTTATGAAAAATTAGATCGTTAAGTAGGGAGAGGTGTCGTTAAATTTAGTTTATTTTAACAATTATCTTCATCGTGTAAGATTTATTGCTTTTATTCAATTTCCGCTGTAGGATAGCTTATAATATTTTAATGGCTAGTTTAAATGTCAAAATATATTATTATTCACACATCTCACCAGAAAGTTCAATAGCATTTTTAGAAAACTGCCAATATCTTTTTTTTTCATGTCTGCTCCCAACGTGGAGTATATGGCTTCCCAATGGAGGTATCCCAACAGAACTGCTTGTTGCTCAACCTCTCTTTTTTCGAAGAGAGTAGGGATAGAAGGATTGGGCTAGAACACGACTAGCTAATCGCTCTCGCTTCTCGGAGTTTTAGATATCAAAAACGAAAACGTGGTTAATGGTTCGTATCTTCGGATAGCCTATGATATTTCAGCCCTTCTGATCAACCGTGTCCGATTCAGAAAATTCCGATTAGCTAAATATCAATTATTTCAAAAACCACATCTTTGTATCGTAACCTGTTTGAAAAACTGAATTAAGCCAGCTGACTTACAAACAAGTTCTGGTTAAACAATTCCTGATGGCATGGTCCAAAACCTGAACAAAAACTATGATTTAATTATTAACTGAATTTGTATTTATTTGATAGAATTCCATTATACAACAGACACATCAGAAAAAATATTTTATTAATGGCATCACGCCATCATCAGAACTATGCAAAGAGATGGCCTGGTGCCAAAATAGTTGTCATCGATATGCTATAGTTCTTGTGAAACTTAATTCTCTGCCATTTTTTATCTGACTTTTACACTAAGAATCCGAGTATATTATATCTAGCGAAACTTCATTCAAACAGCGTTCGTTAGCAATTGAGTTTATAGTTTTAACGAGTTCATTTATTTTAAGTTGCTTCATAAACTTGTCAGGTTAATTATCATGTCTAGTAAAGGGTGTTTTCATTGATAAAATAACTCGTAACAAATAAATATATCTAAACTAGGTAAAGTTTTGCTTTTCGATGGAATTTCTGTTATATCATTTTGTAGGATGGATCCATTTTTGTTGAAGCTGTGTTTTGATTCAAATAGAAAAGAAAGTATTGTGTATACGACGTGAACAGATAAAACACTTACTTAACGACATATTTAATAAAAGACCAATTAACTATTTATAAACCACAAATGTGTTTCTTCTTCTAATACTAACTTCTGTGTTCTACCGTTAGGTGTAACTAACTCTAAATTGAAATAATAATTCTTTTTATTCAGAGTGCTCAGAAATCTGAGTTTATTAAAGAAAACAGTATTTTTAAATTGACATGATTAAAAAATCTGCTAAATAATATTAATATCAAATGAAACAATTAATTTAAACTGTATCAACTGTTAAGAGAAAGCAATTTAATTATTGGTAATTCTTTTTTATATTAGTACTAGTATTTTTTACCTTGCTTCGCCCAAGACGGTGAACACTCATATAAGGTTATTAAATTTAGACGTTGGCTAGCTAATGTTGAAATTTGAAAATATCACCGTCAACCGTACCTCTTTTGTTACACTCACAAAATATAGTCCACCAATTAATAATAATGTTAAGAGTTGAAATCAGCTAAAATAAAAGATGAAAATTTTGCCACCTGCACTCTTGTTATGGCGCCGCAGAACTTCCCGATAGAAAGCCTGTTGATCTGCATTTAATAATGGATCCTGCAGCGCCACAAATCATACGCTAATTCTCGATGGCGATTCCAGATACACACCAAGTTGTACGGATTTATCACTCACTTTCTACCAAATCACAAACATGAAACTCGATATTTAATACAAATATCTACGTTCGCGTTACTATCTCAACTGTCACTTGCAGAATATTTTAATATTGAGCTGTTGCTAGACGACTATGATTATTAATATTTTCATCCCTCATTAAAACGTCTATCACGTTTTCGGTTTTAGGTTAAAAGTTAAATGTTGAGAGTTGAAACTGTTACTGTAAGTCGCTTGGGAGAAGTTGTTGTGACCGACGTGATTGAAATTTACGATCGAATATCAGTCATTCTGCTTCAGAATCAGTAATAACGTGGGGTAATGTTTTTAAAACAACTAATGATATTTAAGAGGTTTAGGTGCGTTTGTTGAAATTATATTATTATTATTGATGGATAAATGCTACAACTATATACCAAATCAAAAAAATAAGTGCTTAAGACTTAAGGAATATTAACGATTTTGAATTTATGTATTCAATATTTAATAAATAGTGCAACTTAAAAATACGCATGCGTGATTATATTTATAGATTAATAAGTTCAAACTCCATTAAAATTCTATGGGAATTGCCTATTTGCTTATTATATCACACGAATAATGAATATTATACATATAGATTGAACAAACTTTTTACCGAGAATCCATCAAGAATATACCAGGAAACCATTAAATAAAATTCTTTCTAGACGTCCAGTGATTCATGTATATCCGTTAAGCTTAGAATCATTATTTAAGTTTTGTTTAAATTTCAGTATGTGGGTTACAGAATTTTCATATTTCAAGTCTTCTTAAGTGCAGTCTGGTATTGTGAATTGACACAATATATAAATTGAAACACCCATTAAACGTATAGCGCAGTAAATGTCTTATGAATAGATACGTCCTGTACGATTTGGAAGCAGTCTTGTTCCAGAAGATTAAATGTACAACTATTTCCGGGATAGTGGGACAATTTGGTGCACTTAACCGCATAGCCAGTGTCCTCAAAATAATAAATAGCAAGATCGAATTTTGCGTCGTGGTTGTCACTTCTAACACGATTGTTGCCGGCTAAGTGAATTCGATTTCATAGCTTGACATAAACACCCACTCTAAGTCCTTTAATGATTTCTTGTAATGAAATTGTCAAATTTCGAGCCAATCATTCCTCTACCGACGTATGGTAATAAAACGTCGTATTAGAAATATTTTATTTTTTTAAATTAATCAGTGTTGAATATTTGTGGGCCAAATTTTCGAATATCGTAAAAATAAAAATAGCTCAGTAATGGGCACATATTAATATATGTAGGGTCCGTGGTGCAGTGGTCAACGACGTTGGCTACGGTTACGGATGTCTAGAGTTCAAGCCCCGGTACGGACAGTTTCATAAATTGATTTTTCATTCGATTTATGAATTTCTGTTCATAGGCATGAATGTTTGTGATGTCTGAAATTTCTTCCCACCCATCCAATCCTAACAACGGGGCATCCTGAGAGCGATTAGCTAATCAATAGTCCTGTCATAGCAATAACCCTTTATCCTACTCTCTTCAAAAATAAAGGTTGAGCAACTGAGTAACAAGCAGTTCTTGTAGAAAAAACTTCTGCTGAGATACTTCGATTAGGAGTCCATATGTTCCGCATTGAGAGCGGACATGGTAAAAAATTAATAATCAATATATATGTAGATTTTGGGTATTACAACATTCATGAATCTGCATGGATTTTTTAACAAGTCCGCTCCGAACGTCAAAATCGTCATAAGACGTCAAAATCCAAATAGCTTGAGGAGACAGTGTAGGTTAATTTTTTTCTCGATTGATTTGCGGTCCAGTGTTGGACTCGAAAGTTCCGCATAGTGCACACAACGTTCCGAGATCAGGTACTGTTAGGTCATCAAATTACAGTTTTTCAATTTAACATTTGAGATATTTGAAATAAGTGATGATGATGATTATTTTCTCCTTTAATTAATCTCGTAACATTGTTGAAATTTTTCTTGAATTTGGCATCTTATTTTTTTTACATATCTGGCACATTGACAGTAAGCTGTAATGACAGAATTGTTTTCATTTCATTTGCATCATTCATATGGCCCTTGTCAAGACTGTTGCCTAGTGGTCAATGTCAAGCTCATCGATTGCACGTGCTTGAATTTAAGTTATGACTCCCCATTAAAAATTCTCCAATTCCCATCTGATCTCAATACAGGGCATAGCTACATAACTACCTTTAGCTAATTTATATATGAATTTCCTGATCTTGTCTTAGTTTAGCCCAGTGGTTCCCAAACTTATTATACCCATAGACCTTTCCTTAAAGCAGAAACTTGACCATGAGCCCCCAATTAAAATAACTTAAAAAAACTGCATAATAAAAAAATATAAATTTGACTTCGATGCCTTTAATGGTAAATGGTAATGAAAAAATAAAGTATAAATAAAACATTTTTATATAATAAAGTATGATGGAAGACGGGAAAGCAATCAAGAACCTCTGTACCGTGACCCATAATGCAAGTATAAAATTGGTATCTGTTTTTGTGGTATCCTTGTTAAAACATTGGTTGCCGCTCCTCATTTGTAGATAATTCAATAAATTTCAAGTTAAAAGAAAAGGAGTTTGTGGGTCTGCATGCAAAAGGGTAGCTACACCCAACAAATTGCTACCAATTTATTTATTTCGACTATCGTAATACTGGCGATGTGTCACAAATATTTTTTTATATTAAACATTTCGCCAACCTCCTGAAGTTGTCCACGCAACCCCAATTTATTTTTAATTTGCCAAGGGAGTCTGCCCTCAGCGGTCACAAGGACTCCTAGGGGTCCATAGAAACCACTTTGAGAACCAAAAACCAAAAATGGTCAAAGCAAGAATTTATTGATGCAATTCTAGACAATTTTACCGATCCGCTTGAACATAAAACAACAAATACATACGGTGATGATGCATAACGCTGCGGATTTGCGAAATGTGATATTCGAGGAAAAGTTTTGTTTTGTGCCAGTGTGTTTTGAGCATTACGTCTCGTCAGCAAAATTGAGAGTTGTTATTAAACAAAAAGGTTCCATTAAATCTTCACAATGAAAGAACCCTTTGAAATTCACATAACAGCGTTACAAAATGTGATAATCCAAAATATGTGATTGTAAAAGAAAACAGTCTGCGAACGTGAGAATTATCAAATGTGATATTTGGAAAATACGGAATGACGACTAAAGTGGACTAAGAAAAGAGGACACGAGTGGAGAATAAAAAGATGTCACCATCGGTCTGTCGCCACTTGCCGAGCGTGAAACATCTACTCTGAACTGCATTATCGACATCATCATCATCATTATCCGTCCTACTGTTTAATCGCGTCACGCATTCAACATTGGAATCATATTCTTAAATTTATATATATTGAATTTAAGCACAGATAATGCAAATTCTACGAAATCCATACCAGGATAATCGAGAGTTTACAGTATTGGAAATATTATTTATAGTATTGGAGCAACCGCAGCTTGATAAATAGACGATGTGAATATTTATTTAGATTGAGAATCGTACGCCGCAAAAAGCACCTCGCTATTATTAATAATACAGAAAACTCTCGTACCATATAATTTGTCTTCGCAGCTCTTTGAAATCTTGCTTCTCTGATGATGTATCATGGTTAAATTTGCTCAGTACACGCTTCTCATATTTCACTTACTCGCTATCAGATCAACCACAGCTTTAAATGTCTTCATTCAAACTTAATTAAACTTTACAGCAAAGCTTTTACAACGCAAGATCTATTTGCATAGCCAACAGTTTCTGCAGTAAGCGACGCAAGTTATTACGTTTACATAAAAGTCTGATTTTAATTTCTCATGATTTTAAAGGCGGACATGAATTAAGTTAAAATCAAGAGTATGTAAAAAACTTCAGGTTCTCCAATTTGACATATATTTATAATAAAATATAATTTTAAATATCCTATTGTCTAGAAATTCGGAACGTCTTAGATGATTAAATTTTATTTATTTAGCAGATAATTCCCGACAAAACCTACTCTAATAAATTCAAAAAGTTGTTATAATAAGTTATAATATAAAAAATATTCGTTGGATTCGGCGGTAACTTTTGCGTACATTTATTTTTAATAAAAAATAATAATTCGTCGTTTCCATAGCAAATTTGTATATCTGCGAAAGCTCAATTTTTCAGACGAGTATAAAAAAAGTTTTAAAGATAACTCATAGTTGATACGAAATAATATACCTATAATTTTAGTCAGCTGTGTTATTTTGCGTGCACTTAAGTGCAATTTTCGCAGTATCAATAATACAAAAAACCGAAAACGCACATGCAGATATACAATTTTGCAATGTAAACGATGAATTACTGTCTTTGTTGTTTGACTTATTTCATGAATCTGAATCAATATTTACATTATAATTTAAATTCTTACGATGGAGGAAGAATCAAGTGTCAAACCATATAACACAACCAGTAGAATAATATGATTATCAAGTTTAATTTCATAATTAAAGTATGTATGCATCTGAACTCACTCACGTCCACACGGATAATTTAAAATATTTATATGGACATAATCTGTTAGTTCTTATGGTGGTATTGTAACTATTGCTTTTGTGTCCTTTCAGTAATTTGGTGTCATCCGTCATAACACTGGACCGTATGTCGACGGTGTTTTTGTCAACTGATGAACTTTACGAAAATGGGTTAATGACTGAATTTCATTTTAAAGACGACAGAGCGGGTCTTGGCCAAATGATATAAATTAGAAAAATAAATTGGCAACTTTTTGAAAGGAAAACATCATTTTACATTGGTTTTAGGTTTAAAAATTCTGACCCATTCACTTGATGCAAACCACTGTTATATTGACACTCCCTACGTATATTCCGTTATCTGCAAACATGATTATTTAACAGGAGTGCATTTCAAAGATTCATAACGCAACTCACCATATGTTTTCGATAAAAACAGTTTTTTCGTTTAACAATTTAAATTGTGAGGGTTACATTAATTGACAAAAATACCGTCGACATAATGATTAAAAAATCGATGAAAAATCCTAAAACACAACAGTATTAAACTACCATTATTAATGAATATAAATATATTAAATAGTTTATGTAATATACCTTCTTTCAAAATCTTTATACTCTGTAGTCCACTAGTTAGATCATACGTAGGAAATAAACGTTGATATACCAATATATAAATATATTCAGATTCTGATAAATTCCACTAAGCAAAATCCTGGTATGTAATGAGAATGTAACAGACTAATTTAAAATGAAATGAAACAAAACAACAAAATGGCCGACTTGGTTTACTTTTTGTCGATTAATAAAGTTCTTGCACTATTTCCAACTGTCACTTGACATAATCTTGTTTATCCCAGACAGAAGAAAATCAAGATGCCATTAAGTAATTTCGCTGTATAACCTTGAAACCCAGACAATTATTTTAGAATTTCGTGTAACAAATAATGACCATTAGGTTGGATCTCGATTGCATTTTGTGTAATGTTTATTGATTTGGCTTGGGAACACTGGTTCTGAATCCAAATGACATTTATTAATTCAATTCGTTTTGTTTATTTGAACTGATTCGAATTTCAAAATTTATTTTCATACTAGTAGCATTATTAATTTCGTAGATGTGAACTTGTTCTAAAGCGTCACATATTGAATGAGAAAAATGGAATAATTTCAGTGAAAACCGGTAATAGCTACCCTGAAAAAGCTATATATTAACTTTGTTTTATCCAAGTAATCATTTTAACCGTATTTTCTTTCTATTGAATATACATTTATGATGCCTTACACATCATTATGTGTGAAACACTTACTTTTTTCATACCCTTACTTTCCTACTGAAACTGTGGTGTTTCCCAGTTTCCTGACTAAAGTTATTGCTAGGGTGGATACAGACTAAGTCTTTATAAATCATTTTTCTGCATTTAAGCTCGCTAAGTTATAACTATTGAAAGTTCAAAAGATTCTGTCAGTTGAAGGTTTTATGTGGGGACCCCTTACGAAAATGATAATCTTTGAATCATGTGATGTAAGCGTAAGCTTGAAGCCTGTACTATTCTTATATTAGACATGCCCAGTCCCTAACTGGATGAATAAACGTGCTTGGTTTGTGTTGCCAAGGCAGGTTGGGCAATTTACTAAATATCACTCTTCAAATATTAACATTACGATTTTCCTTAAATTTCCCTTCAATAAAAGCGATATAAAAAGGTTCTACATACATATTACAGTATAGGTACATTAGTAAAACGAGGCGTAGAGAGATACCTAACAATCTATCTTTTTCCACTTCGAAGATAGGTTGAGCTACCAATTTACAACTATATTTTCTATGGATTCGGCGGTAACTTTGTGGAAGTTCATTTTTAATTTAAAATTAAATTAAAAATTGATAACTTAGTTATTCCACTTGGTTTATCACTAACGTGACGCGTTTCGCCTCTTTAAGAAGCATCTTCAGGCTGAATTAACAACTACTTCAAGTAAAATAAAATATTTTGAGATGCTTTATATTTATGGGCACCTTCTTCTGTCCACATTGATAACTGAAATGGTATAAAAAAGTAATACGTTTTGAAAGGATCGTAACATTTTTTTAAAGTTTACCTTTCTCTTGTGATATCAACAATTTTAATAAATATAATCATTTTTATGTACATAAACAATCTTGTTGCCGCCTTCCATATACTTTTTTATCACCCTGTAGTAAAAGTTTCCAACTCTCTTTGGCATTTTACCTACAATAGAACTTGAATCTAAAAGCTTCAGTTTATCGTCGACGCCCAATATACGCACATAACCTAATAACTATATAAATGAAAAGGCATTTCACAAATTTTACTAATTGATTTAATTAAGGAATCGGCAGTTATTTTAAATTGGCCATTTTATTTTGTGTCACTGATTTAAATTTTTGAAAGTTAAAGTTATATTTTCATCTCTTTATTTTGATATTTTTTGTCTATGACAAGATTTGTCGGGTGAGTCAATATTTTTTTATTTGCATACTAAGATTCTTATAAAAATAAATTCCCTTAGCTTACAGACATTATTATCTTCTTAACTTGTGACTTGTGATGCTCAGTCTTCACGTAATAAGCCCTTAAATGTCAATATATACGGTTGATCTTTATTATTTTTCTAGGTGATTATTGTTATTATTTTTAACCATGTCCGCTCCCAATATGAAGCATATGCCCTCCTAATGAAAGTATCTCAAAAGAAATTTTCTACGAAAACTGCTTGTTACTCAATTGATCAACTTCTCTTTGTTTTTGAGGATAGAAGGATAGGATTGGATAGAACTAGTGGTTATCTAATAACTTCCACTGTTGATAGGATCTGATATAAGTGGTATATACGAATCTGAGACATCACAAACGTCCACGCTTTCGAACAGAAATCCATAAATCGATTGAACAATCAATTGATCAATTGATTTTTATTACTTTTTAAATTTTTTTTTTATTTTATGTAACTGTTTAACGATCCAAAAAATAGCAACGGTAATAAACTATTTATAAAAATAAAAGACAAATATACTGATTCCACAATTTTATCTTAGATCAGGACCGATTACGTTCATCGGGATCATTTTTATTTAAAAAGCTAGTTAAAAATTTATACAATTTAAGAAGTAATAAAAATAATAAATTATTTCATTTATTTTAATAAACTGTGTCAATTTACGGTTCATTAAACTCCATCAGTCAATAATATTATCTATAGTTGTTACCTTTTTAATACGTTCATACTTTATAGATATTTCTCAGTTAAAACTAGATCTGAATATATCATATTACATATTAATTTAAAAATATTCCAACGACCATTGAAAACTAAAAATATTAATTTATTTAGTTACAGATCAAAATACAGGTTTTGCATATTGCAATCAAATGACTTATTTCAATTAGATATGTGATTAATTTTTGTATATTTAATTTATATCAATTACCGGACGTGCTTACTTTTTTGTTTACACTTATACCATCATCTTAATCTATCAATGTATGTAATGCTGAAAGAATTCGTCGGGTTTTTTTGATCTTTAAATAAAATTTTCAGTCAGTAGATTTTAAGGCTTGTTCACAATTGCGGGGATTCAACACTTACGATTAAAGCTTATTGAAAAATATTATATTGTGCTATTTTTCTATCGCCAATATTAAAATAATTCAATGGAATCGAAAATCTTTATTTCCGATTACATAAAAAAGTCTCTAAATATAATTAAACTATTTTCAGCTAGAAACAGTGCATTATATAGTTCTGTGAACTTTAATTGCGTGGTCTAAGTACTGCCCCATTTCAATCCAATCAATATCTGTCGAATGCATTTTTCGGGCCATTTGCGCGTACTTTAATGTCGTCGGCGTTGCGCTGCTTCTGACCCGAAAGCATTTGTCACCTCAGCTAGACCGGTAAAACACAAAAGAAAATATGCATAAAACCGATTTATGTAGAACGAGTGTCGAACTTTTAATTTATAATATAGAAACCCTCTAATAGAGATAACTGTGACCTGTCAAACATAGCAATTTTATGAAAGTAGTTATTGTATTGGAATAAGTTCACGGTTCGTATTAGGGCATTCAATCCCGGACCCTTTTTACGCTCCCGGGATTGGTCATTAAGTGCAATTTAGCGTATTAAATTTGTACATTTAAAAATTAATTTGTATCCATTATTGCTTCAATTAGAATGCATACATTATTCAATACTTTTTTTGGGTATTGGAATGGTTTTTTCTGTTGATTTAAAATTAGTCAGTCGTTTACAAAAAAAGAGAAAAATAATTAAATATTTTATTTTATTCATTGCATTATTATGGTAGGTTGTATATCCAAAAAGATGCAATGTCCTTTAATTTGACTTTGAAATATTGTCCTCCATTAATTTAAGAAGCGGTCCTAATTTGTCCCATTTCAAATTGATTAAAAATGGATGTTACGAAATATAAGAGGAGGGAGACTACAATAAATTTATATTAATTTTATAGGTATTATAAAAAAATTGTGTACATGAACAAACCGAGGTACATGTTGTAGTTAATCAGGAAACCCCGGGATTGAATAATTGTCCGGGATCCAGGGATCGGAAGACCTAGTTCGTATTCATAAAATTATAATTTATTGATAGTAGTCAACCAAACATTCGACACATTTCAAGATTCATTCTTAAGTGTTATTATAACACTTGAAAGTTACAATAATTTCAAAACCACAATAACACCAATCAAACACAAGGTTTGATCGAAATAAACCTCTTCTTCTTTTACTACGCTTTTGTTCCGGGGTGATCCTTGGCCTGGAATTAATCTATTCGACTCCATTCTCGGTCTTACGATTTCCTACAACATTCTACTTTCTCACCAAGTTCTTCGACTCCATTTGTTTTGGTAAACGTTAGTTATGCAAATAGAGTATACGCTTTAAAACTTTGCACTTCTTACTACATTGATACGCTTTGTGTACAATACACAGGGCGTATCAGTGTATTAGTATGTATGAATACCGTGATCCTAAATCCTACAGCCGGAGTACAACTTTATAAAGCAGCAACTCTACCATGAATATTCTTAGGATGAGCTTACTAAAACAATCAATCAGATTTTTGTACTGTTTTGTCGAATGCGAAGGTAGAAAATACTCACAATCAACAGTAATAATCCGCTATTATTTCAAAGTAATTGTGCACTTTGGTATTTATGTTCAAAATATATTATTGCAGTAATGAATTTTATGTTAATAATTGTTAAGAGCAATATTAAATTTACATCATTAGTATTTACAGTTTTGTGGAATGTAGAGCCACACTAAAATAAATTTATTATTTTATCAATTATAAAAGCATCTGTCTCATCGGAAGCCTAGTGATAAATAGCTCACCTGAGACACCAGCTCTGGCTCCAAGTTCTAGCAAGTTCAATATCAATTTTGTGCATTTTAAATTTAATACATAGGTAAGTCTACAGAAAAAGAAGAAGTCTCCGAGATTTGGGCATGGGGGTTTGCTGATAGATAAAATTAATGATTTTTAAATATCTATGGCATTGGCAATTAACTGTAATACCAAATATACTTTAAATAAAAAATATTCACTTACAATAATAAAAATATTATTTCGAGATGTAAATTTCATTCGGCAGAAAAACAATACTATGCAATTTCAATTGTTTTTGATAAATATTTTTTTTTGCCTGGCATGACGTGCTGCCATCATTGTTTGAAGTATTTGGCAAATGCGTTCTGGCTGACACCTCGTACGCCGCTCCAAGATTGATTTACTTTCTCATCTAATTTAACAGGCTCTATCAAAATATGCTAAGTGCGAAACCACCGAAAGACATTGTATCAACATAAAACACAATGGCTCTAAACATAGCTCATAGATAAACCATTTTTTGTATAAATAATACGACTCAATGAATTAGCTGAGTTGCAATACTATAAAGCCTTTATTCTACTCAGTTATGCAGTCGTGGGGTCAAATCTCCGAATGGAAACTGTGTTACTTGGTTTCGTATTGAAAAGCGTGAATGCTTTTTAGTTACGTTTTTATTACACCCGATACTGAAAACATTGAAAACGGTGTGCGGAGAGATCGATTAGCTAAGTATTCGTTTTTTTCTAACCCCCACTATCCGTACTATCTCTAAAAAAAGACGTTGGGTGACTGATTTATAATCTCTCAAACTTTCGTTACAATTCATTGCGTTGACATGATCTATTAATAGTTAACATATTTTGCTCTACATTGTTGGCCAAATCCATTTTTTTGCATTTGCGCGTTTGAAAAATCCCGTTGACACTCGCGGGTATATTAATCGGCTTTATATAGAGCGTTGGTTGAATTCTTGTTTTTTTTTACCAATAACAATACTGGTCCAATAATTTCATACGGACGATTTTTACCAGAGTGATAAATATTATTTTCTTTGAGTAGATATAGTGCAGAATTTTTGGTAGTTACATATCACATTAAATAAATCTTCGTTTTCTATGAGGCCAGGTACACGAGAAATCGAATAATTTTTTACCGTAAAACACATGAACTTAGTGCATCGTAATTGTAGATTAATTAGAGGGAAAGATAGAGTTATTTAATACTATAGAATCATCACTTTCTGATAGAATATCTAAGCGTTGTTTGGTACATCGTATATACGATTCATAAACGTAATATTTTCAAATATTATCGTCTGAAAAAGCTCATTGAACTTAAAATACGCAAGAAATCATGCAGAAATTCAGATATTTAAAAATATAGATGAAAAACCTTTTTAAATTCACGTTAACTCATGAAGACGATTTTTATACAATACAGTGCTTGATTCTATCTGACGTACAAATAAGCATTTCACATCGATTTACTTAACACTAATTAAGTAAATCGGCGAAAGGAATTTTTTACAGAGTGACGAGATATTTATATTATGCACATGAATCACAAGCAATGTTTGAATATCTTTTGAGTGGCAGTATATGCATTTTTTATTAAATTTAAAGGCTGTCCATACAAATCTAGTCCTTCCATAGGTTAGTAACGACACGTATGGAAAAATACAAAATTTGAACAATTCAAGCTTTACTTCTTTTTAAATTATACTTAATTTTCTTTGGTGGATTGTTTGGCAGTTTATTTTTTCATGTTTCAATCAAAATAATTTACTACTTGTAAGAAGAAACATGATTTTTTAAATATATTACAATCATAGCAACCCTAATAGGTGTCCAAAGACATGCAATGAAATTGATTTATTATACATTTAGATTTCAAAGAATGTTTTCGGTGACGCAATATTAAAATTAAAAGCTTTTTCGTGTTTTTTACAATAAACATTAATCTCTTACATATGTCAACTATTTTCAACACGCAAAAAATGTTACTACATATTTTTTTAAATATCGTATCGCTAATTGCTCTTTAAAATTCAATTAATTATTACATTGAAGAATGCCTTTATTTAATTTAAGAAAGCATAATAAAACAACATAGCGATGGTGTTTTGGTCAATTAGTGTAACCCTCAAAATTTAAATTGTTCAGGAGAGAGTAAAAACTGTGTCGAAAAACATTAATGGTGAGTTGCGTTATGAATCTTTGAAATGCTCTCCTGTTAAATCTCTTGTTTGCCGATACGGTATTATACGTAGGGCGTGTCGATATAATAAGCCACTAGTAACATCAAGTGGTCGGATCAGAATTCGTAAACCTAAAATGATGTTTGTCTTTCAAAAATTGGTCAATTTATTCTTCTAATTTATATCATTTGGCCGAGACCTGCTCTGTTGTTTTTAAAATGAGATCCAATCATTAACTCATTTTCGTATTTTTTGGAAGTCATGCGATTGTTATATGTATAGGTTTCTTGAGAAAAAAAAAATAATACAAGTTATGCAATATTGAATAATTGTATTACTGGTATTCGATGGTTTTAATTCTAATTTAAAATCGGATGACTTCTTTCCTAACTAAATATTTTTGTTTTAATTGAAAAAGATCGATTCGTGTTTGTAATAATTAAAAATATGTTTCTCAAATGATGGATTCGGTGAGATCTCTTATTTAATTTGTCACAGTTGGAGAGTTGGAGTTATGTAATCAAATGAATAAAGAAAGTGGAAAAGCTTTTTTTTTTAGATTTGTCGATGTTTATAAGAGTTATATTTTTAGTTCACATTCCACCTTAAAACATCGCTGACATAACAATGCTAACCAACGGACACACACACGTGTTATTAAGCTATATAATATAATATGAACAAGCGATGTGTTTACAGAAGTTGTGGAAGTTATGGTCGAGACAGCTGTCGAGTCGGTTATTTCAGTACTCCCTCTATATTACACTCCCTAACACTTGTTGCGTCTATTTCTAGACATCATTTGATATCACGAAGATTTCCCACTTCGCAAAACATTATACTTTACTCATTGTCTCGAAGACGATCGAGGAACTGGGTGAGATAATAGCAGCAGTACCGTATAATATAACGCAATATTTTTTTTGAGGAACATTTTAATTAAATACGTAGAATAGAAATACAAAATGTTAGTACTGTGTTCTCTCTCTACTATCATATTGTTATAGCAAGACTTGTCTGACGTATTTGGGTAAAATGACATTTGCGTTTATCTTGTCAATGGAGTTTATTTTTTTCTGCACTCATTTCACGATTATAACAAAATTAATGTCTATGAGGTGAAAAATAAAATGTCTACCAACACTTCAGTCAATGATGATATTCCAAGGAGGTGCAATATGAAAATTAAAGTGACTAGCTGACATAGTAACTTTTAACTTGTATTTGAATTTTCCTTTCGATCCTCTTCTGAATAATTGCGTTGTATATTCAGACAAATACAGTATATGCAACTTTCCATCTCCTATTTAATAGAAGTCATATCTTCAAATCTTCAAATAAAATTTTATGCCGAACTTATTGTCCAATCGGTTGTATAAAGATATTGTACTGAGTATTTTTGTTTTAATGATGATGATGTTGATATAGTTAGCCAATCAATCGACGTTCAATGATTGCACATTGGATTTTGATAACACATTATTTATCACATCGTTACTGGAAAATTGCAGAAGGAAGGACCGGATTCATTCTGTAATTGCCCTCCGAACGGGGCTCTGTCATCACTCGCCTAACGAGAAACATTTCTTAAAATTGTCATCATCATCATCATCATCATCATCATCTGTCCTACTGTTTAATCGCGTCAAGCATTCAATATTGGGAATATATTCCTAAAGATTTCGTTTTTTAAAACAATTCATTTCTTTATGTGAAGCATTTGTTCTCCTAGTACAGCATCTCAACATAAATTGTTTCAGTTGCTATACCTATCTCTCTTTGGAGAAGGTAAGGTAAAAGTATGAAGTTAGAAAAGGACTAATAGCTTTTTTTAAGCTCCATCCTTAGGATGGGAATCGGAATGGAATGGAACCAAGTGGATGGTATCCCAAGAGCGTTGCAAAAACATAGTTAAAACGGTGCTAAAAATTGCAAAATATTTAAGATTAATCTGTCCCAACGTTCCTCAATATTAGCCGTATTTTATAACAACGCTATGTAGACCCGTGACACACTCAGATGCCATAAATCACCACAGCTTCATAACTCAAAATCATAAGCAAGAAATAAATCACGCTAAGGCGGAAACGCTAAGAAAATTTAACATTTAACTTAGGGTAATTCGTTGCAATTTGATACAAGATCAAACGTTATTTTGAGCATTATTGTAATTAAATGTTTGGCACGGTCAGTAACTAATTAATTGGGGAATAATATCGTGCTATGAAATAAAAACTATCTTTCGCACGTAATTAGAATCAGATGTAATGTACAATGTAAGCAACTTAATACTATCAATACTTATGTAATATTCTATCAATAACTTATATTATACAACTGACTGACATTTAAACTTTACTGTCCATCGGTAATTCTACCTTATGAATATTTATTTATTAGTATTACTTACCGGTAAGGTAGTAAGTCTGGAAAAGACGATGGGTGTACCCAGAAGATGCGGGAGGATGATCTGCTAATGACTAGAAAGAAGATATTGTCAAATTATTTATTTGTGGTCTTCATATTGTTTGAATAAGCTAAATAAATACTAGATGATAGATTGTTATGCTATTGGTGGTCAACATGTACATGAATAATTCGTATATTATTTTCTGAGTAAGGCAACTTATTGCATTTGAAATAAAAATGTGTTACCATTTCAATGAACTGTTTACAAAGTTTTACGATAGTTTTTGTAAAAAATGTCGCGTTTCTCCAACGATGGCTTAAATACATTAACGACACCAAAGTAGTATATTTAATTACATTATATTGTGTTCAATCGAAATAATAATTAAGTTGGTAAAATCTTTGGTATTTAAAAGCCCATCTAAGATTTTTTTAACGATACGTACACACAGGTATATCATTTAGTGAAGTTGATAAAGAAACATTTTCATCTCATTTTTTTCATTCGGAGTAAACTCGAAAAAATCATGTAGCACCTTGTATGATTCAATTCTTTAAAATGCTATTTCATAGTAAGCCCATGATTTATTTACACAACCAAATCTCAATATTGACTTCTGTTTACATAAAATAATAAATTTAGAAATGACAGTATTTGAATGAAGCGTTAAAGCGATAATACAACTTTACTATGATAAGCATCCGCGAAATTAGCATCAGCTGTCAAAAAATAGTATTTGACTTCATTTATTTTGGCGACTACACAATATTTTTGTTGCGCGTGTTTGAATGTTCAATCGTGCAGAGCTTGTCAGGAATCCAGAAAACGTTTTTTGTCACATCGTCGTATTTTTTTCCCTAAAAATCTAAGCTAAAACCGATTCGAATGATAAAATATAAATCAATTTTAACTACTATTAAGTAGCCTCAAAAATTGCAAAAAATCCATAACTGAGATGATATTGACGGTATTAGACATTGCAAAACTGATAAAATATATCAAATTTGGATTATTGAGATTTTGTAAACTTCCAGGTATTTTGTCACTAACGACCCGGGTTTCGCCTTTCGGCATCTTCAGGCATTCGAGCACACGGATGGACTCGAACTGAAAGGCGAAACCCGGGTCGTTAGTGACAAAATACATGGAAGTGTACAAAATCTCAATAATCCAAATTTGATATTGAAATTCCATCAAGCACCCTCAGTCGATGTCTTAAATTATGATAAAATATATATTATATATATAAAATGAAGATTTGTTTGTCCTCTATGCACTCTTTTATCATTCATCCGATTTCGACCAAACTTTGGTAAGTTTGAAGATGACTGACTGGCTTGGACTGTGCAGGCCTCTTATCCAATATCACTTCGATAAACAGAATTAAAACATAAACTCTTTATTTCTTTGAGTGGAATTGCAACGCATGCCGGGTACTCACTCGTATTATATTTATATAAGCTCTTACACAACCTACCCAAGTGTTGCCCTTTTAGTGTGTGGGTTTATGTGTTAATACTGCGTATTTAGAGTCTTCTATAATGTCGAATGAATAAGTAAGAATAAATACATCAAACTAAACCATTTCATGAATAGTTTGTTAAGAGGGTAAGTTTTTATACGAAAGGTGTTTTTATCTCTGTTGGCGAGAAATATGATGTGATCATTTTTGATCACAAGTTAATCATATATTTTTTAAACATAACATTACATTGTGACATGACTTATGAAAATGGCATCCACTTTCTTTCGTGTAATGTATTCTATTGAAATGGTTAAATATTCTCAAATAGTACTATAGACCACAGAAAATTCAGATCCACGGTTGACTTAGCGACACATTGACCAATAGTCTGACCATCTTTTGTTAGAACGGTTCAGAGGTAAAATGCCTCTTATTATGCCCTTGCAGGCTCTGGAAGTTTCACGTGAACTCTCCATCCGAATATTCGTGCCCTCATCACGTTTCAGAATAATTCAGCATTTTTACGAATGTACTATCCCTGGAGTTTCCTTATCGGGCCGTATTATTAGATCGAATAATTGGATTGCTTTTCAGTTTATCCTTTGAACTCTGGGTATCATATCCTTACAGGGAAACCAGTTTTACGAACACGTTGCAGTGCGAATTATTGGTTTTATTGGAAGTTTCTTAGGCCGGAATAGTAAACGCAAAGACTACACCATTTTCACAATTTGACCTCTGAGTGAACTTAAGGTAAATGCCGTTTTTTGAACTGATGTTCATTTTCAAACACTTGAATATCTGACTGTTATAAGCTACACAAACTGTCCGAATAGATCTGGCTATGGCGTGATGCCGAAATAGCTATCAGAATTATTTACTGAATCGGCATTTACTTGATAGAATTTCATTATAATAATATAAAAATAACAAAGCATTCAGTTCTACAAAATTTATTAGTAAGTTGATAGCTATTTCGGCTTCACGCCGTCGTCGGAACTATGCTTAAATGTAATTTAGCATAGCTATATACACTGTTTTTTTGTCTACTCCTTGGTGTACTGGTCAATGTTGTTGGCTACGGTTGTCTCGGGTTCAAGTACCGGTACAGACAGTTTTATAAATTGATTTTCAATCGATTTATAGATTTCTGTTGGTATGGATAGATGTTTGTGGTGTCTAGAATTCCCTCCCACCCATCTGATCCTAAAAACGGGTCGTCGCGAGAGCGATTAACTAACCACTAATTCTACCCTAGCTCTATCATTATATCCCTACTTTCTTCGAAAAAGAGGGCTGGAGCAACTGAGTAACAAGCAGTTCTCGTAGGAAAACTTCTGTTGAGATATCTCCATTAGGAGGCCACTAGTAGCCGATACGGTAAAAAAATATATACTGTTTAGAAGATATAGACAATATTTAGTCATCTCACTTATTCCAACATTTTTGTTTTTGGAAAAAGAATATACATTATATTATGAGAATGGCGCCAAGCCGAAATAACCATCAAATAATTAATAAAATTTTGTTAAACTGAATGCTTATTTATTTTTATCCTGTTATCAAAAGCATTACATAACTCTCGATTTATTAAACACACTGCTATTTTTTTTCTTCGTGCAATAGAGTGTTACGAAATAAACATCAAATACATGAAAATAAATTGTTTATTCATTTCTAAAATTCGGCTTTATTTCTGCATTATTTCTGATTAAATGAAAGCTACAATCGATAAAGAATAGCTTGAGCGACTTTTGATATCAATATTTTTTTATCATTATTATCTTTTAATAAGACTGAATATTATATGTTATTAATTGGCTTCTTATAAAGATTCGAAACGATGTTTTCACAAAGATGAAATAAAACACCAGATACTATCTGCTAATATACAAATTGTGCCTGACCACAACTCCTGCATTTTTCAATTTTCTTGGCACGGCATCAAACATTATCTCAAAAAAATGTGTCGAGGGTTTTAAAAAAAACGGCATATTATTATAAGTGTTACAAAATATCATATACAATATAATGATTCTTACGTGGGATAGGATGTGCTGTGTTGTATTTTCTAGCTATTTTTTTATCCAACACTTGTCATACTGAGTTGACACTTACAGTTGTATTCATATTAAAAAAATAACATCGCTTAATACCCGGGCGTCCAACCGTTGGGCCACGAAGGGTATTCTGGGAAACACATAATACTAGATAAATTATTAAAAAATGCTGGAAATGCTTCAAAATATATTTATTTATTATTCGAATAGCATACTGCCCGATGTTTGCAATACAAAAAACTTTGACAATAAAGCTTTTGTGATAGTTACATCTAATGTATTGAGAATAATTCTTAATTAAAAATGAATTCATATTAGTGCGATTTATATAATATAATCCATCTTAAAATGTGGAAAGTCTCAGTTGTTAATTACTGATTGGAAGTTCCAACTATTTGTCATTATCAATTATTAGAATATAATCAGATATTTGAATACTTTCTGAAGTATAAAAATACTACTAAAAATTCGATTTGAATAATTAATAACAAAAAATTATATAAATACACATTCCAATACCGTTGGTTGTACCATTGCATTACAATATTTAAAATTTGCAGCTGCGTCGGATTACTACAAAAATATTTCTTCAATCTCTGAAATTACGGCATGTCAAAAGAGTTTTTTTTAACCCCGAGTCATTCCGAAAGCGCCCGAGTTGGGTGAAGGCAAAAATAACCACTACATAATATTCTTTATTGTTCTTGAAATCTGTAAAAATTATCGATTTTGTAAAATGTTTCATTGATAATTATAACCAATATTATTTGAATAGTTGCGCAAATATTCGAATAACGAATTGTTAAAAAATATCGAATATTTGTATATTTGTGTTGGAATCCCTATTACTGACACTTCTAATAATATTTTACCGACGGCGGTTTTATATGTGAATGGTGCCCTAGGATGTTTATTTATGTTTTCTTCAACAAATTCATTCTACTCTACAAAAACCCTATATTATTTTTCCATCTATACTATCTATAAACCATTCAAAAACTAAAGGGAAATATAGCCAACTGTTGGTGAATTATTTCAATTTTTAAGCGTAAACCTTAATATTCTAATATAAAATTGAAATTGATAACTTCGTCATTCCACTGGTTGAAAACTGATATGAAATTGACAACTTCGTTAGTTAACTGTCAATTCTTGGTGGAAAGGCATTATATTTTACAAAATAAAACATGAGTTTTAGTTTTGTATTACTTCCATTTTTATAATGATCAGTTTCGCTCATCCCAAGCATTATCGACTGAAAATATATAAATCTTAACAATGCTTTTTATATGCAATTTAAATAATCTTGCTAAGATGTATATTTCACCATTTCTTAAAAAACGTATTTTATATGTCAAGAAATTCGTGTATTAAAACTAATTAATCCAGCTTTGCAAAAGTAATCGACACCCTTTGGAAAAATGCGTTGAATAAAAACACTCAAAAATTGTAGTCTAACAATAAGAATGATTAAATGAAATCATCTTTTTTAATTTTGTTAGGTACGGTTATTAAGGATCAAGCTACATTGAAACTAAATGCATTCCATTTCCTTTTATTCATTGCAATTGAAGTGTTTATTAAAAATAAAACACACTTTTTTACTAATTACGCATTTTTAAAAACCGATTCTTGCTATTGTAAAAAAAATGTGGAATTAGTACATAGCAATTGACAGTTAACACCTATAAAATTATTGAAATATTTCTTGTATTGTGTCAGAAAAAACAATCGTTAATCTGCTGACTTTTTACTGACAGATCACAATTAACGCTCGTGTGACTAGCGGAATATAGTTATAGCACTGGACTCTCAAAAGTTCAATGGCTTCTCTCAAAGTGACCTCTAAAATATATCGACGCCGATTAATTGAACATACTTTGTAGCATAATCTTGTTTATAAAAGCCATTTACTTTTCAATTTCATAATAGTGCCAACTAACTCGCGTCAACTATTATTTTCTGGCCAAATATTTAAGCTATCAACATATAATAATTATAATCAGACTATCTAATGGCTGGTAAACACGTCAAGAATGAGTAGGAATGAAAGCGAGAAAATTTCTAGCGCCGCCAAGCTTAGTCGAACGCCTGTAGATTTATAATGTGAATTAATACAGAGCTTTAAGCTTTATTAGTTTGCTTTCTTGTGCCATCTTTATTTTTTAACTATTACGTTTAAAGAAAAAGTAGTGCATTTGGAATAATTAAAATGAAAATATTTTGAATATTACATCATTAACATACTATCTTATTATTTTCTTTGTCTTTTATTAATACAAACTATCCTAATAATACATATCGTAACATTTTTTTGTTTATTTGATAAAAACGAATTGTCAATAACTTCATCATACTGTGCTACATTTTTTTTTCTCAGATGATAATGATCGTGATGATAATGATCGTGTGGAGCGAAACCGGTCCTCATTATAAATATGTGGAAGCAGTACAAATGAATTATGTTTTATTTTTTTAACATATAATGTCTTTTCACCAAGAACTGACAGTTAACACCTTAAAAGTGATACTTTGTTACTCCGATTGAAAAAGTACCTAAGGTTTGCTTTGATTTTAATAGTTATTTAAAATTGAATTTTTAGTAATGCTTTCTTTCCTTAAAGACTCAATCAACAACAAAAATTACGCCGCTATTCAAACATCATCGTGGGGAATTTCACCCTAGGGGAGAAGTTTAGAGTTCCAGTACGAGAATTGCTGCCGTTTATGAAAGATTTTCTATATTATTATCTATGCATATTTGGAAAGCACTTTTTCAGTTAAAGATAGATTATCGTTAGAAGGGAGAAATTATATTCTGAACACTATGAGATATCCCTAATTTCAATCAGTAGCTCAAGTTCTGTGGATAAAAAGTAAGATAAGTGAAATCTTTTCAATGTAGTACAACTTATTAATTGAATTTTTATTAAATTGGTAAACAATATTAACGTATTAATAATATTTGGTTTCATATAAATTATGTTATAGCTATATAGTTAAAAGCATAATGTTAATTATAAGGAGTGGTGCCGAAATAGTTAAAACTATGTTTTAAAATTATTGTGAAACTAAGTACTTTTTACCGAATCGCAATGCAACTTTAATATCAAGTATTGATTACATATAAAGGATATGCCAGAACTATGAGAATTTACAGAAATATTTGAACGTATTAAGATATAATTTAAGATATCGACTGTGGGTGCTTGATGGAATGTCAATATCAAATTTGAATTGTTGAGATTTTCAGTCAGTTGGAGTTGATTCGTGTGAAAGATGCGGAAAGGCGAAACTCGGGCCGTTAGTGACGAAATAAATAGAAATATACAAAATCTCAGCAATTAAAGTTTGTATTAGGATAATTATATGATATCTTTATATTGAAACATAACCTATTCAATAATTGTGCTCAGAGCAATCAAATTTATTGCTAATTACTTTTGTATATTCAAAAACAATTTTATCGCCATCGAGACTTTATTTCAAACCTGCCAAGTCAATTAATAAAATGAATTAGTTTTGATTGCCACTGGTGCATAATATATAAAATTGTTATCGATGCGATTTCAAAAGCTCTCGTAAGCTTATTACAGCAACGCTGAACGGTCAATTAGTTGGAAAAGAATCAAGACTGTATATTAAAATAGAAAAATTAACAACCTTGAAATTCAAAGAGAAAATTTTGTTTTCTCGCACAATGATAGTATTGTTACCCATTCTTCAATGTGTACAATGTATTCAAGAAAAATCGTCTATTTATGCTAACTTAAAATATGTTGATAATTATTGATGTTTTTACGAAGGAGATGATTGTGGTCGACTCTCGAGTAATTTCAGATCGCAGGGGTTAATCCTTAAAAGGGAAAATCCAATAATTATTCAAGTGATTTTTAAATTCAGATCCAATAACCAAATATGCCTTTCATAGAAAAAAAATATAAACAGATTTTAAGCAGTTATACCAACCTTCGATAAATTATTTTTGAAAGCCTTAAGATGAAAATTGCTTACTATATATCATAACTTCATTTCATTGAGAAAGAAGCGATTTAAAGGAAATATTTAAAAATTGTAAAATCACAAATATTTAAAAAAAAAAAAAAATATTGAATAGAAAATTGATAACGAAAATATATTGTTAATTTTCATCTCTGGAACTCTTTACGAATAAATCTTTAGATCTATGTATCCAAAAAAGCTTTTCTTCTATTCATCGAAGTTTCAAACCGAAATGTGTGAGCTTTCTGAAAGCGATCGAAATAGTGCTTTCACTTAAAACTTTACAGATGTCTCCACGAGCATTGATTTTATTATGTTATTAGATTTATACTATAATCTGATTGTATTCTTTTCAATTTATTGAACAAACCATTATTTCTAAGTTATATTAAACCAAACGGGTTTTCAGCAGCTTAAAAACGCAAGAATTTCACTGTTCGAAAACCGGAAAGGTACATTCATTAAATAATATATTTATTATCTCAATACGGAAAATTTAAAAAATCCGTCAATATTGCGATTTCTAAGAAATAAAATTTGACCACACTAGTTACTCTATGGAGAAAAGCTATTGTTTTCTATTTTCAAATGATTTCTTAAAACAATGACTATCGTAAAAATAATCAAAACTGTTTCAATTTCAAAAATGCTCTTTTATAAGTACATTGAAACAAGACTCAGAGCATTGGCTAATAACCTTTTGTTTATAATACGTACTCAATTTTCTAGAAGCTAATAAAGGCAGAAAGCAATGAGAATGATTGAAAATTATACTTTCATGATCTTATAGCCAAATATAATTTTTTAGCTAAAGAGTAGCCATTCAATAGAATTATTTATTCAAAACTGACTTCAAAGAATAGAATTATAAAACTTGAATTGCCAACCAATCATAAACAATTGTCAGTATAGTTGTCAAATAGATATGTTGAAAAATATATTTTGGTGGTCTTTGAAATAATTTGATATTCCTTCAACATAATTTGTTAGCATATTTTTTTGTTTTTCTATTCAAATATTTCAACTATGAATGACATTCTCAAATATTTTAGATAATTTGGATTATTGAGATTTTGTACACTTCCATGTATTTTATTTGATATTGAAATTCCATCAAGCACCCTCAGTCGATGTCTTAAATTTTAGATAATTGTTGAGAATAATGCATATTTATCGAATATTATAATATTTTTTCCAGCCCAGAGTGAAGTTTACGGTATTTGAAAGCTCAGTTTCTACAGAGCTGCAAAATTTAACCCTGATCACAGCTTCAACAATTTGATTGCAAGGTAAGATTTTTTAAATATTATATTTCTACATTGAGGTGACGACAAACATAGAAAAGTAGATGGAAAATTCTTTTCAAGCCAGACTTGCTTCAAAATATACACTTAATCAAATTCGAACAAACTTCAACTATAAAAAGTTTAATGGTGTATAGAAAAAACTTCGAAAAGATTTTGAAAACAATGAAAAAGCGTATTGAATAAACATTGCAACGAATTATGTCAAATAAAAGTAAAAAATGATCATTTTGTTGTTTTCATTTGATGTTAAACCAAATTAATTCATTACAAAATTGAATGAATAACGAAGTTCTCGTTTATAATATTCTGATTTCAATACTTTTAGCATATCAATAAATAGACTATTAAATATAGACATAATAAAATAATATTTTATCATACGTTTTTGAACCATTTTTCTATACAGTGAGTAAGTTTAGGTGAAGTCATTATGAACTATATAATATTTGAATGCAGTTATTATCTTACTACTGCATATTACAATATACGGTTTTTTGATTTATCTGCTATGTGTAACGCATTTATATTTTAGTTTAAAACCGTGAACACATCATGTAAATGAGATTGCATTACCAAAGATTTTAAAATGTATCTTATAGTTTCTTTTGTCAAATCGAATTTAAATATTTATTACTAAAGCCCAAATGTGATTATAATCACAATAAAGCTTCATCCAAGAATTTTGAAAGAAACTGCCACCTGGTAGTTTTAGTTTGGAAATATTAGCACGTGTGTTCGTCAAGGTTGGATGTATATTTTGAAATACACCACGTGTAATATAATATGCATGTTGCAAAATATTTCTGAATGTTGTTTCTAGTTAAAATAAGTCAAAGAGTAGCTATTTTCAAGATCACGCCGATCGTTTGGGGAGATTTTAAAATAAACTACACGGTGTTCTTTAATTGATAAAAAGCTGCGACATAAAACACTGTCGATACAGGCGGTCTTAATTGTATACCAGTAGAATAGGATTTACCAATTTCATTATTGATGTTTAATAGATAATGATAAACTGGTGGATTAATGAAAATGATATTATATAATATGATGTGGTTTGAATATAAAATATCAAGTGAGTACCAGTTATTGATGCAGAGACAGGAACAAGCGCTTACTTGAGCAGTATGACATAATCGAATAATTCCCTCTTTTTTCTTTTTCAAGACTGTATTATAGTATCATAGGTTCAATCAGTTTAATCTTTATTAGACAGTCATCTATTGAAATTATTATTTTTAGCATTATTCGATAAGCACCATACCATGTTGGTATAATTAAATTATTAAATATTTTATTTCGTTATTATAATAAACTGCGCCATTTTAATTATTGAGTAATGATAATTGTAAATATACACAATGACATTATGAAGCAAAAGTCACTAACTGAACAACTCTCAAACTATTCGATGAAAGATGATTCAACTTTAATCAATATATTGTGTAGATTAATTCGGTTCCTTATGTATATTACAGATCGAACCACCAACTAAATAAAAAATAATATTGTTGTTGAAATCATAGTCTATTTTTCAATTGTCACAATATAGATTTTCTGAGTTGATGAACTGTTTTTTCTCTTTTATGAATTTAGTAAAGTATTTTTTAAATTGACGATTGTTAATTGAATTATTTAATATAATATTGGTATTGTATATAACATGATTGCAATTAAACTATCTGTTACATTTTCACGAACACATTATACGTAAATTGCTAGACGGTCGATCTTCTGTCAAACAGTTGCCACCGAGCACGAACGCCACGTCCCTCGTTCATAAGTCGCGTCGCATATTTTTAGAATGAACATGTAGGAAAGAAATAATTAGAAGAAAAAACAAAATACACGAGCGAACGACGCTATGCCGCCGAATCGCGAAAAATACCGCCGCACAAAAACCCGCGCTTTCTGACATTTTCTCGCACGTCCGCCATTTGCAATTGACAAATTTATCACAAAGAAAATGGCAATATAATAATTACGGTTTCTCGAAATTTTAAAGTGACGCCACACAAATATAAAACGCTAAGAGAAACGTTCACGCAAAAAAAGTATTAACATAATTGAACATCTATAACAGTGTTTGTGTCAGGTGATGTACATTACGTTTTGTTTACATTGTTTGAAGGCATAAATAAATTGTAATTACTAATCATTAAATTCAAATTAAAGTCACAGTTAATAATTCAACCAATAAAAATCAAAACAATTAAAACCCCTCGGTATACTTTTAAGTGTAATTCTTTAAGTTTCCCGATTAAACGTCAATTAATTCTGGTGCCGAAATTTTAGGTTAAGTTTCACAGGAAATCGCGGCCATTTTGATTTTTATTTTTGAACTTGGAACTAGACTCTTAAGCGTTGGGTTTATGTGAGGGTTCCGGTGCTTTCCCTAAATTCAACGAAGAATAATATTTTTGAAATAACTTTGGAAAAATAAAACCATTGACTGCTTTGCTATAATTTGTTACTCACATACTGCAGCTTAATTAAATCCATTGTAAATTAACGTATTAATTTATATTTGTGGAAGTTTCACGGAAACACTTCTCAGTAAAATTTCTCTATGAAAAACTGTTAATTTTAAAATAAATTTGTATCACAGCGATATTGCATTTTCTGATATCAGATAAACATTTGCTAGAAAAATATTTTAAGTAATACGAAAACATTTTAATTCAATAAAAGAACGTCACAATTATTTCATCAAATGTCTATTGACCTCTATGATAAGATGTACTGTACAAAAAAGCTCTCTAATAATATATTTATGTTCCGTCGCTATACTCTTGTCTGTTTCACTAGAACCGAAATGTGAGTAACAGAGACAACAGATTTCTTTACATTCTGTGTAGGTTTGCATAATATAATGATAGTCTTTGAGTTAAAATAGATTATACTTCTATTTGAAAATGGTGATAGATGTTTTCAAGATATTATTTTTCTTTTATGTAAATAAAATTCCACTTTGATTCTTATCATTGAATATTGTGTTTATAATTATTGTCAAAACGTATTTAAATTATTTTTATAACTATATAACGATACAAATTTTTCAAACATTAATCCAGAGTAAAATCGGTTCCGACACAAATCGCTCGCATACCTCGACGAATTGTATAAATAGGATTTCTAGATTAATATTCCACGATAAAGAAAACTATATGCACGGAATGTGAAAAGAATATAAAAAAAAACATATTTATAAAAGTGTACCCAGCTAAGAACATCTTTAATAGTATTAATAATGGTTTTCTGATAGATTGTATTACTGAAGGCTATATATTTTAATTGAATGATTTAATTTAAGAGCATTATTTATGGAACAATTAAAGTATGTTTATATAGACATCTATATAGACATTCAATTAATTATAAATATTTATTTAAACCAAATGTACTAAAAAAAGTTTCACAATTATCTTTGAATACTTTAAATACGGTGTTATATAATTTAAGATATCGACTGAGGGTGGTGCTTGATGGATTTTCAATACCAAATTTGAATCGTTTAATTTTTGTTAATTTCCGTACGTTTTGTCATTAACGACACGTGTTTCGCCTTTCGATATCTTTAGGAATTTGAGTGCATGGATGACACGGTACACGAGTCAGTTCGAGTTCATCCGTGTACTTGAATGCCAGAAGATGCCGAAAGGCGAAACCTGGATCGTAAGTGACAAAACTTATGGAAATGTGGAAAATTTAAACGATTTAAATTATTGTAATTCATAAATGGATTCAAAATGTAAAGAATCAATAAAAATTAATATTTCGCGAAATAATTTCTGGTAATATTACAACAATAAATTATTTACGACTTAAATCCTTAACAATAATTTAAGTTTTCTAGTGGAAACTGATAATTGACTATTTTCTACTACAATAATTGATATATATATATATATATATATATATACATAATGTTTGCGTTACACCCTGATTCATCGGTTTTAATATGATATGTGAACAATTCAAAAATCTAAGACTAAATATTCTGATGCGTGCAAACGTAAATTTTTAAGTATTAACAATGCATATCCCTTTTTATTGATTGAAATTTGATTCATTCTCTTTTAAAATGAAAAATGCATTTCAAACTATAGTTTGAAAATCTTTCCAATCATTCACAACTCGTAGAGTCCACTTTTATCAAACGTTTGTTTTTACATCGAGATCTGATCAATCAAGATCCGAATAGTTTAGGTCGTACTGTAGGTTATTAAACAAAAAAATAGCATATCGAAAGTTTAAAGTGTGTATGCCGTTCAAATAAATATTTTTGTTCATTTAAATAATCAGATTAAAATATGTGCGTCTGGATTATGATATCCTGGAGAAATAAGCAATAAAAGACAATTAATATTATAGTATATCAAGACATTTGAAGTGATCAGAAATGAGTAGACCGTGTGATGTTGCGATAGATCTCTCATGTCAGGAGGACATGTTGCTGGTCACCATCCACGTAGAAGATGGTGGAGGAAGGAGATCATATACAAGGCCACCAGTTTGGGGTAAGATGATTATTATATGTAAATAATAAATAAGCTATAAAATTAGGTTTTGTTTTTTATAATAATAGATACTTATTATGTTTTATTTTGTAAACAGGCTTAAATTTCTCAATTAAAATAAGTCATGTTTTAATATACACAAAATTACATTTATTAGATTTAAAGAATATACTAGATGTCTCTTTCAACTAATTGGCGGTGTGATGTTTTCAACAGTGGACAAACAGAATATGAATACGACGAGAATACGATGAGAAAATCAAAGTCCGGTTTGCGTCTCCGCTAGTTTTCAAATTTATATTTGAATCGTAATTATGTAGATGTCTATGTCATGAAAATTACTCGATAGATCATTCTAACGAATAAATTAATATTACAAGAATTTTACACACAATAATTATAATTAAATTTGAATGAATAAATAATAAAACATAATAATAATGTATTCATCCAATATTAAAATACATTATCAAATAGTGTTAGACCAAAAGGGGAGTGTAATCAATAATCCAAAAAAATTAAGTCACAGTAGAAAAGAAAAACCCAAACAGTATGTTAAAATATTTACAATATGTTATAAACATTTTCATAATTTCTGTTTGAATTTACTATCCGTAACGCATTTACATATTTTATTTTTTAAATGTAAAACCGTTAAACATGAATGAATGTATTCTTTATTGAAATATTGTTACAATTTTTAGTTTGTTTATTTATTCCGTTATATATTTATGAGTGTAAAATTGTGAGCAAGTGAAAACCGTATTATAAATCATACGGCACCATCAGTCCACTTGTTGCATAGTTGCAAATCTCCGAGTGTACAATTTTAAGTCAATAAAAGCACACGTTAAAAACAAGATTTCCAAATTTACAAGAGATTTCCAAATTTATTTATGTACTATCTATTGTCAAATCAAATTGAAGTATACTGATTTTCTGATTTAAATGTCAAAATGTATGCAATTTAACGTATATAATGTATAAAAAAACTTTTTAAACAACAAACCATTGTCTTGGGACGGAGAGTACTTTGATAAAAAATACTACTTCAAATGCGATTATCTCAGAACTTATTTTTATGACTTAATGCTTCCTTTCAGTATACTTTCGATTCGTAATTTTAATCAAGATACTCCATAGCTAAGAATTTTGCCTGGTGGCACCTAGTAATTTCTAGTTTTCAAAATAAGTATCTTATGTGCAAGTAGAAGAAGGTGGCAACTCATTATTTGGTCTGTAACTAATTCGATAAATGATCAGTAGAAAATAATCAAAGGTCAGTTAATAACAATTATGTTTGATCAGTAAATAATTGCCAAATAAATAAAAGTTGGCTTAGGTTTAATTGAAAAACTGACCATTTTATCCAAACAACTGACCACCATTTATTATTTCTTACTGACCAAAAATTGGAACATAGCTGAACCAATAAATGCAGGCCGTTTTTTAAGTATCCTTCAGGTGGGGTAAAAAAATTCATATATTTGAGGAGTTATGACAAATATGTGACAATTGGTTGATTTGTGTTGCCAGTTAAAGAAGATGGACACGTTTGAAATATTCCGTTTGATTTTTTTGGCACAGCTTGATGAAAAATAATGGAATTTGCTAACTGGCCGAATGATATATTCCTCAGCTTAATAATGATATATTTTATGTTTTTTTACGTGGCTAATACATTATTAAGCTCCACGCGCGATCCGTTTTGACAATTTCGAATAAATATTGATAATATAGTAGTTTTAAATTTAAAATCGGACACTTGTCATCAATTATTAATTAAATGGCTTAAAATATTTGTAAATTCTCTTACAAACTTGATAGAAAGCCAATTATATGAAAGAAACAACTAGTTGGCTGAAATTTTAATTTAAGATTTGTTTCTATTATGTAATTAAAGAAATAGGAATTTAAAAAAAAATGAGAATTAATTCCCATTGTCAGCATGTTAATAACTTAAATGAATAACTGTTAACTGTCGTTTTCTAGTGTCATAATTAAACTTTGTAAATTGGCCAAATAATTTTAAATAAAGAAAAAATTATGCAATATTTATAATATAATAGTGAGCATGCGTTGCAATGCCATTCAAAGAAAAAAAGAGTTTGTGTTTTAATTCTGTTTATCGAAGTGTTTTTTGATTAGAGGTTGGCACGTGCCAAAATTTCGTTAAGTTACTCGGTTTGAGCCCGCCATCTTCAAGCCCGACCCAGCACGAGCCGAGTCTCAATATTACACTTGTTACCCGAACCCGTCCCAAACCCCAAATTTATTTTTCTCAGCCTTGAAAAAGCCCGATTATTTTTAAATATTGTAATTCATTTATACTTTTCAAATATGTTACTGTTTCCATATTTCCAACGATACTCATAGCACATACGAAATAAAGTATTGAAGTTATGAATACTATTGGCTTATGGGTGACTCATGACCCGAAAATGGTAGGAAATATTTTTTTAAATTTAAATTCCTTACCCGAGCCGAACGATACACAAGATGTTTCGTTCCGTCTGGTGCGTACATGAATAAATCTGAAGTTTTCGCTAGTTGTACGTATTTGGATCTTTTTTTAGATGTTTTAAACCACTACGGGAGTGCGAACAACCACTCATCAAAGTTTCATCGAAGTCGGATGAATGGTAAAGAAACGCATAGAGAACAAACAAACAATCAAACATTCATTTTTATACATATAAGATGATTCGGCGGTGAATTCATTTTTAATATACAATTAATTTTGATAACTTTGTCATAATATGTATTACTAAATGTGACAAGTTTTTCGGTTCTTCAGATTCAGGTGTCACATTTGATTACACAGCCAGCGGAACAACAGAGTTATCAACAATTTAAGATATCGACTGTGGGTGCTTTATGGAATTTCAATATCAAATTTGGATTATTGAGATTTTGTACACTTCCATGTATTTTGTCGACCCGATGCCTGAAGATGCCGAAAGGCGAAACTCGGGTCATTAGTGACAAAATACATGGAAGTGTACAAATTTTCAATAATCCAAATTACTATTTTAGTTAGAATTTTCGTCAGTACGTTTATTTTTGATTTCCTTGACTAAATAAATATGACCAGTGTTAACCAGGATATAAATAATCTGGCGCTATCATTTTCCACTAACATTTATCGGTAACAAAATTTTGCACACTTATAAATAATCAGTGAATAAAAATAGTCCCTTATGCATGCGTTCGCTGCTCAACAGCGTTTATTATTATTTTTAACATATTCTAAAAATTCATTGTTTTTTTTTTGTAACAATAATTGGTACGCATCACGAGTACTTTAGTGTATTAACTCAAAAATTATCATGTTTTTATTTATTGCTTTAACGCGGTAGCACTAATAAAAAGTGAATTGCGTTGTAATTGAGTTACTTCACTAGACTATTTTCAAAAGTTGTCTGCTTTACTATGTTATTAATATATAATTTGGTAATGCATCAATGTGTTATTTCAATGCGATACCCGATTTGAAAATCAATTTGACAAACGGATTTGTAATTTCAAACGCTGAAATTTCAAAACTTTACTTTTGGATTTAATACAATAAAGTACTCATGGTGCGAGATATTCAACGTCAATAAATTAAAAAATTATTATGTATTGCTAATTTAACATTTTTTCCGAAACTGCCGAGTATTTCTTTTCCTCTCGTAGAACGATTCGTCCTGTAAAGATTTATGTAAAGCATGGTTTGTTTTGTGAGCTCGGTGTGAGGGCAATATTTGATTCAAAATTTAGAAATGTTTGTCAATAAAATATTGAATACGAAAAATTGTATTAAATTGATTCTTCCTATGTGGTAGTAATATTGAGATAAATACTAAGTTTCCTCGCTAACATTACGTTTAAATCTACAATACATTGCCACGCCCTTCCGTACAAAAATCGATGCGTAATAATTATTGCCAAGTCCATTTACCTGCAAATGCATTTTTGCGATGTGATATTCCCGATGTATTTGAATGCCCCGGTCAGACGCCTTCTGAAAAATTCAAACTTAATGTGAGTCACAGGCGCCGGGAAGTTGCAGAATATTATTATACGAAATTGAATAATCAGGTCGTTGATTTTTTCGACGATTCCTTCCCGAAATATATTTTTATGAGTGGTAATCTGACTTGGCGACAGGCGGAGAGGACAGGAAACATATCGTTTGAAGGAGAGAGGGATTACATAGGGAGATAAACATATGTCAAAAGGCAACATGATCAATAATAAAGCGTTAGGTAAAACATCTTTATCTATTGATGATTTCTAATATTGGAAAAGCTGTCATACCATAAATATATATATATATATATATCATGACCAGTATTACCAAGACAGTGAGCATTTTCAATGTGTTTACATAATCATTTGAAAATCCTTTATATTTTAGTGAAACCGATCATGTTGCATAAATAAAAAATCTAGAATAGCGATTTGTAAGTATGCCTTCCTATGTCTTTAAGCAAGGTAGTGTTGGCAGTGAACAATATTATAATATGTGTTACAAATCATTTCCGTAATGCATGAACAGAACCCTAAGGAATAATTACTTTAATCATCATTTTCATAGAAAGTGAAGACATCCATTTTTTTTAGAGTTTTTGTAGACTAGGCAACTCTTATCAATGATATGTTGTGAAACAAGTAGAAAATCGCAATGTTGAGTCTTGGGAAATGTTTAGAATACTGATATCAACCCGTTCAATTTTGTGAAAACCCAAATTGTAACAATACGAAAACTCATATTATTAATATTAAAAAAATAAGTCTAATATTGTATGTTGTTTAGATAATCCAAGAATTAAGTTAAAATCTACAAATATAAGATGTACAGTGAAGATTAATTAAGCCTGCTCTAGAATCGTGTTTATTAATTATGTCAGAACGATGATTTTTGAGTGGATACACTTTGGAATTGATGTATCGATATGTATAAATTTTGTCACATTCGCCCTTATCTCCTCAATATTTCTACAGTATTTCGGGATATGGTGCTTATGTGTATCCAAATATTTTGATTTCGAGTAATGTGCGAGGCATGCCACTCTGTTTACAGCTTGCCCCGACTCAAAATAAACGTCTCATCTCTATTGACGCACTTTTATTAACTATAATATATCTTCAAGATTTACGACACTCATAATAATATAATATCAAAGAAGTGTATTATTCAATATCTATAAAATCTATTGGAACATTTTATATTGGAAAAGGTTGCTTCGTTAAATGTGTCGTTTCTTTCATAATGCGTAATTTTTCTCAGCAAAAATAGGTTCACAAAATGCGGTATAGCATACCTCTTAAATTTTCATGTAAATTAATTAGAGGTTTATTTATAATGACGCTTTTAGAAAGTAAATAAATAGAAATATATTATTCGTAGATTTAATTTAATGTTTATCGATTTTAAATCCGTAACAAATGACTTCTGTCAATTTAATTACTATACCTCTTAATTGATATTCCATTCTCCATTCTCTGCCTGTAACTCTCAGAAAACAACCCTATGTTAAGTATCCAAGTCAACGAAATACTAAGCACGGACAAACAAATTTAATGATTCTAAACTTTGTATTAATATTATCTGTATTCATTTAATTAAATATTTAATAAAAACATATTATTCTTACGCCAGGTTCACTTTACAACTGATGAGAGCAATTATTGAGAAATGATAAATAATCTTTAAACAAATGTAAAAATTGACCAACCAAACACGTCGAGCTAGAATTAATGATTGCGTAATCAAATGCAATACCTACGACATAGATATGTTCACGATACAAGTGTAACAACCCAAAAGGCATAATTCTGAGATAATAAGGAAAAAAATATTTTGGATAGGTTTAATTTTCTACTGTACATCTGATTTTTGTAGATTTTAATGAAACTCTAGAATTATCTAAAAAAATATTTATAATATTATAAATATTTTAATTTTTTTCTAATTGTAATGATAGGAATTTTTATATTGTTACAATTTGGATCTAAAGTAATAATAACCACTGTTATTCTTAAATAACTTCAGACTGCCATTATTTTTTTTTAAATTTTGGAATTGGTATTCTAAGCGTTTTCTCATACCGCAAATTTTTAACTTGTTACACATTGCAATGCTTGAAAGACTCAAAACCAACGACAAATGCGAGAAAACGATGAAGCGAGCTGAGCGATAGATATTGCAGTGTCACAAATTCAATCTTATAATGAAAACGAAATCTCATATGGTAACCGGCAAATCCATAGAAATATTAATTTAAAGTATGGAACATTTATTACACATATTTTTCATTATATCTCATAATGTCATTCTCCCCAAGAGTTAACAGCTAACAGTATTTATTATAGAAAATGATATTTAATATTGAAATAATATTACAGTATTAGTAGCTATTTAATATTATTTATTAATGTTTCCCTTCAAAATGTGAAGATATAAATGCTGTACACACACCTGTCAGAATATTTCTGTCTTGTGTAATTTGGTGTATTTTTACTCGTCAAATGACAAATTTAATATTACTGCCAAGTGGGAGATATTTCGCCGGATTCCTGCTTCAGATTGGCTTAAGGGACCTGGCCTCTATTAATCCAGCGACTGTAAACTGCACAGTGCATCCGTGACATTTTATTATATAGATTTTACATTTTTGACAGCCGCATTCGCCCTCCAACTGAAATAACTGGACTAATTATGAAATAATTTGAAGTAACGTAGTTTTGGACGGCTAGAAGTAAGCCGATTTTTCGACACAATTTTTCATTTCAAACCATTTACTCAGTAAAAAATATAATAGCTGTTTAATGCTGTATTGTTTTATGATAAATAGTAAATTTAATGATAAATTTTAGACAAAACTATTAAGCTTGAACGAGTCAAGGCAAAATCGATCAACAAATTTTATAATTTAAGACATCGAATGAGGGTGCTTGATGGAATTTCTATATAAAATTTGAATTATTCAGATTTTGTACACTTTCATGTATTTTGTCACTAACGACTCGGGTTTCGCCTTTCGGCATCTTCAGGCATTCAAGCGCACGAATGCCTGAAGATGCCGAAAGGCCAAACCCGGGTCGTTAGTGACAAAATACATGGAAGTGTACAAAATCTCAATAATTCAAACAAATTTTATATTTTGAATTGTTGAAATTTTATACATTTTCATTATATTCGTCATTAACGATCCGAGTTTTGCCTTTCGGTATCTTCAGGCATTCGAGTGAATGAATGAACTCGAAGTGACAATATCTCAACAATTCAAATTTGATATTGAAATTCCATCAAGTATCCTCAGCCGACATCTTAAGTTTTATACAATTTATTCTTAACCGTTAAAGGAGTTATATTACAAGATTTAAAAAAAATAGACACAGAAATGTATGTAAGATTTTTTAAAACCAAATTAGACAAATGTGGCCAATATTTTTCAATTTTTTATCGAGATAAACTCATAAATCATATCAAACGTCCTAGAACACAGGAATTAAGCCGGGAATATCTCGGTAATCGTATCATTTAACGTTGAGTTATACTAACAGTATTTTACAATTATATTCCATGATTTATTAATCAATTGTAAAACAGTTTTCGCTGACTGAATTAATATTATCTAACCCAAAGTTGAAAATGCTTAATTAGTATTTCCATACGCTGTAAATACGAGATGTGTCTAAGTCTTATCTAAACCTAACTTTTTTATGCTTATTAACGCGTGGACCTCTCTCAGTTTCGAAAAAGAGAAAATGAATAGATCAACGATCAAAGTCTGAGCTAGCTCGTCATTCAGCGATGGTAGCAGCAGGTTACTTCTTAACCTAACCCAACAAAGCCCTTAACTAGCTTTTCTTAAAAAGAGCATAAGGAGCTTTTCTCAAAAATGTGTCAAAATACGAGCTAGTCATTAAATAACGATAGTGCTTGTCAAATTCTTAACGAAATCCAACTTTTACGACTTTTCAACGCGTGTCTCTAGCTTAGTTTCATAAAAAAATACGTATTTTCATTATATCTGATATTAGATAGTTTTAAAAATGATAGGCTCAAAGTCCAAGCATTAAATACAACTGGATTTAATTTAGTCACAGATCTATTTGGGACATCTGTAAAGTATGTTTGCTTATCACTCTCATAAACCACATCCTCCGTATTTTTCAAACGCGATACTAAAGATAAAATCTTAAACGTGTTTTTCGCGACCTTCTTAATCTGCCAGTTAAAAAAACATATTTTTACTGCATTTAACAATATTTCTTACTTTCCTTGCTGCGAACTATTTTTCGTTATCGAGTTAAAAGCTTTGTATAACAGTTTTTTGATTTCACATTTACGGCGCAAAAACTAATTATACACAATTATATTACACTCAAACATAACAAAATTTAACGACTAATATAGACGATACGGTTATATTGCACTCAAAATCCTGATTTTTAACACAAAACTACGTATTTTTAACTATGGAAAGAATCAGTTGATAATGCTCGTGATGAGCAAAACCGGTCCTGATCATTATAAACACGTGGCATTCGTACAAACGAATTGTGTTTTATTTTTTAAAATATAATGCCTTTCCGCCAAGAATTGACAATTAACACCTTAAAAGTGATTATGAAACGAATAATTAAGATCTACTATTACTAAATTATAAGTTTACTAGTTATTTTCGATGGATTCGGCGGTGGAAATTCATTTTTAATATAAAATTACTGTTGACAACTTTCTTATTCCACTAGCTTGAGAATTACAAAGTTTTCAACCCAGCCAATGGAATAACAAAGTTATTAACTTTAATTGATAGCTATTTTGGCATCACGCAATAGTTACAACTATATCACATAATTTTAGTGGAAAAAATTCATTTGCTTTTGTTACCATAAAATATCAGTTACAGAATCAGTCATTCAAATGCCATCGTGTGAAATTTGATATATCTTCAAAATGATGACATCGTTATTCATCCACTCAATCCTTTCCTGATCTATAGGCACGTAGTTTGATATATAAGTCATTTTATAAATACAATAAATAATTTAATAGTTCTGTTTTCTTTAATATAGTAAAATCTATACCCAAAAACAGCCCATCCCTGGGAATGGCTATTAATCAAGCATCCTTTTATTTTCAAGCCTTTATATATATAACAAGAGGTAAAGCGACAAGATCTCAGACAGTCCAAATTTTGAAAGTACTTAATTACGACTGTACTCTGGTAGAGAACGTAATTGTCTTAAATATCAATATGTACTTGTTTCCGAAAGTGAGGAATAAAAATATTGTAAAAAAATCTTTAGATCGAAGTAACTAGAGTCGCTTTAAATTTAAAAAATGAATATCTATTTTTTTATATATGTTATCTAAATATTTTTGAATAATATACTCTTAAGGTAGTCAGGTTAAACATATATGCACATCACTTTTAAAGTGTAACTGTCAATTCTTGGGGAAAAGGCAAAATATTTATAAAATAAAACATTTGTTTTCTGAACTAATTACTGACCGGTTTCGATAATCGAGAGGATTTTCAGCTGATATGTATATATATTTTTAAAATAAAACACAATTTATACTACTTCCACATGATCGATGAGCGAAACCAGTTCTGATCATAATAAATATATTAAAGTAGTACAAACAAATTGTGTTTTATTTTTAAAATATAATGCCTTTCCACCAAGAATAAATTGACAGTCAGCACCTTAAAAATGATGTGCATATATGTTTAACATGGCTCTTGCTATAATTACAAAAATCTATTTTGACAAATTAAAATTCCTTCAATATGACGTACCAAACCGATGGTATTCAACCTTGATGTCACACTTATTTTTCGAAAATTATGATGTGGGAGCATTAAAATTTGGACAACAATTATGACGTTGCTATGAAAATATACAGTACGCTTTTCTATCTCCAGAATTATAATCACAGAGTAGAGATGGTTACTTTCTTTTGATTGAAAATAAAACATTTTGAATATCAGAGCTTCACTCATATACCTTTAGTACTACAAGCAATACTTACAGTTACCAACATAACGCCAAACTACTAATAAACGGTATGTTTTTTTTAGTAAGCTAGCCGATGTTGTTATAAAAATGTAATTTAAAAACATCTTATAGGTAAACAGTGAAACCCCGATTCTTCAGTTTTTAAGGGACTCATCCTGAAAAGAAAACAATGAATGCGGGAAAGCCTTTTCAGTCTCTTAGCATAAGTCTTAACTTTCTGCATAAGGGAAATTTTAGTTGCAAGTCAGAATAATTCACGATGCTGTCTGTATACGAGGCCAAAATTAACACTACCCGATTCGGCAAGACGATTGAACAATCTGTATAAAGGTAGTGAGTTATCAGCGGAATCATTATGAGCTGACATATTTTGTAAAATAGTGGTTGAATGGGATCGAACGTGCTTATGAGCGGGATGAAAAATTATCGACAAAAATGATAAATTGTAGTAATATTTAAACGATAATACATGCGGGAAAACGATAAATGCACGAGCGAAAGATCGAGGTTCCGCTGTATTCATATTTTTTTATTAATAATCACAACCGAATTAAAATACAGCATATATTTTCAATGAATTCATTAGGCATCAATTATCAAAAATAATGTAAACTAAGAAAATACCGATTTTCGCGAATTTGTGAAACGAGATCCGTTTTTTTGTGGAAATTCATTTTGACTTTAAAAATGTTGCAGATAAACAAACAAAATTTAAATTATTTTTGAATGTTCACGACGAGTAATTAAATCATAAAATGGCTTAGGAAAATATTATTTTGTTATTTTAGAGACACAAATCATTATAATATTATATAAACGCAATTGTACAATATTACATACTATACTAAATATTTATTTACTATACATAATAATATGACATTATTATAGTAAGTTTTTTCCTCTATAAACGGTGTTAGATTATTATTTTTTATTTCTGTTGGAAACATGAATTATTTATCAAATAATAATTAAATCGTCAATCGAGTTTTTGTCTTGCCCACTCAACATTGTTTCTCGTGACAATACAGAAGCTCTAGTAGGATTTTCTTTTCACCAAGCATGTAAATAATTACATTCTTTTGCTTGTAAACATAATCTCATATTGTTAATCATAATTAGGCTGTTGAATAAGTAAATAGAGTTTTTTTCCTCTTCGTATTGTTTTAATAAGATTTTTTCAATGCGAGTCATAGAGTATAATAAATGATACAATGTTTAATAAATTCGATATTTCCCTTAAACAATTGTTGAGTAAGAATTTTAAAAAATTTAATTATTTTTTGGCTACCGATAATTCATTTTCGTCGACCAGTAATCTCTCTTCATCGCATTTAGAGTATGTTACCTGTTTATTCTAGGTGGAAACACGCCATATTTTTAAAATCAAAAACAATTTTACTTTAAGATATCGACTGCGGGTGCTTGATGGAATCATATTAGAATTAGTGAAATTTTGCACATTTCCATGTATTTTGTCATTAACGATCCGGGTTTCGCCTTTCGACATCTTCATGCATTCGAGCACACGAATGAACTCGAGCCGACATGACAAAAAACACAATATATTTTGTACTAATTCCACATTTTTTAAAATATCAGAACCGGCTTCGCTCATCGCGAGTATTATCAACTTATAACTAAGTATCGCCAGTTGATTTAGTCAATATCCTTTAAGATAGTTTGAAACGGAAAGAGGAGTTGACAAAACACACAATAATTTCATAGTTTATACAAATTTATGAAAATTCTAATTATACAATATAGTATTTATAAATTCTTTTAGATATAAGTTATGAATAAATTTAAGGTATTTGGTCTTATAACATTTTGTTTACATTGCAAATTTTAAATGCGCATTTCAAAAATGTAATCGTTCATATAATTCTATGTTATTTTTATGCAATGCGAATAAACTGCAACCTGTTGCCAAGAATAAAGATTAAAACCGAATTACTGCGCCTCTGTTTTTCTATTTTTGAAATGCTTTTTTTTAATTCTAAAATATGTTTTCAGCTATAAATATGAAGTCGTTTACTCCAGAGTTTTCACTCAAAAAGCTTGTGACATTGAAAAATCTCTGTTTATTAAGACCGCATAAAAGTCGTTATAGTAAACGAAATAAGCTGATGACTCAATTAAATATCTTGTCTCTTTATTTAGTGTAGTGTTTCCTGTGGGATTTTTTGTTTATTTCTATTTACGCGTTATATCAAAAATAGTTAATTTTCGCAGCTTTATGAAAAACTTTCATATTCATGTGCCATTTACTCTTAAGAAATGCCGATTAACATATATCTACTGTAGAAATTTGGTTGAAGTTTTAACCTAATTTTCATTCCAAAAACTGGTTTCTGGACGATATCTTATTATCATAATTCTATAACTTTTAAGGTGTCAATTAACTTTCAATTCTTGGTGGAAAGGAAAAGAAATTATATTTTTAAAATGAAACACTATTTTTTTTACTAATTCTACAGGTAACAATCAAGACCGGTTTCGTTCTTCACGAGCATTATTGGTTTATAATCCTGATCATTAAAAACATGTGGAAGTACTACATAACAAATTGTTTGATTTTTGAAAGATAATGCCTTTTCATCAGCAACTCAAAGTGTTAGATTATGATATTGAAATAGTCAAGAAACCAGTATTTGGAATGAAAGTGGAGTTCAAAATTCTTTGGTAGATAGTCGTTAATCGGAATTTCTTAACGTTTTATTTTAAAAATCATAATTCTAGGTACAACAAACCACGAATTTATCTATATTTTATGTACTTTGTGCACAATTCGGATTGAAAAAAATGTGATTTGATGCCCACTTTTTTAGTGTTTCAGCTTATTTTGAACGAGAAAAAGCAATGTAGATCTTAGATGCTAGTAAAAATAGACATTATTTTGAATAAACACGACTATTTAAATATCCTATTAGCGAGATGGAGAAAGTCATTTTTCATAAAAAAGTAGTTAAATATGATATAATTTTACTGGTATTATACAAAATATATTAAAATTCTTCTTTAAAAAAAATCAAAACAAAACGGTGCGTAATTTTTCTCGTTATGAATGGACTCTTTTCAAGTCTAACACTGGAAAGAAATTGGCACGCGTTTTACAAAAAACGAATGTCACAAAATAAATAAATTTCTCGTTTTTCAAATTAACTTCAAAGACGCAAAACATGATAATTTGTTTGTTTATATGAATCGTATGACTTTATATTAAGCACGTCATTTATAAAACATATAATTCTATTTCATATTTCTTATCAAGTAAGCTTGATGTGAATTAAAACTTTAGCAAACAACTGTAAAGACGCAAATATAAAATCAAATATAGTCCAGATAGAATCTTTGAATATAAAATTAACCCTCAGTGTGAGCAATCGAAATAAAACTTTTTCAGATCGTGTTGAATAAAGTATAGTTATATATAAAAAAAAAAGACAATATAAAAAACTTTGATTGACAATTATTCAATATAAAGCGTATTAACTAAGACAACAAATACCATAAAATGTCGTAAAATTAACGTACTAACTTTCGCTTTGCAAACAAAAATTCGTTTGCTGTTACAAATAAAAAAGACATATTTATTCTAATTTGCTCGGCAGTTATCAACTAAAACACCGGTCCAAATCCCGGTACGGACAGTTTCATAAACTGATTTTTCAATCTATTTATGGATTTCTGTTGGTGGGCATGGATGTTTGTGTTGTCGATAATTTCCTACCACCCATCCGATGTTAAAAAGCGAGCGCAATCAGCTAACCGCCAACCCTGTCCTAGCCCTATTCTTTAATCTCTATAAAAAAAAAAAGTTGAGTAACAAGCAGTTCACATAGAAAAACTTCTGTTGAGATACCACCATTAGGAGTCCATACGCTCCAAATTGGAGTCGAAAATGACAGAAAAATATTTTATCAATAACCTATTAATTATGAATTTTTAAATATTTGATATTTTTTGAAAGAGAAATATTGTCATTTCTAAAAGAATACTGTTTTTTATATACGAATGTACAAAATGGCAATTCCAATCCCTGGGCGCTTATTTTTTTATTACCATATGTTAGTTCCATCCAGTTTTATCAGAGTTTCAGTTATACGACTTCTTCATCTTCTTTGTTGGCGCTACAGTCCGGGCCGTCTGAGGTGAACCTTAATTTTTCTCCTCCACTTTTTTCCCACTCCGCCTTCCTCCGTCGACAGCCGACCTCCAGCACTCTTAGATCTTAGTCGTAGCATCTATAAAACGTGTAGTTAAAATTTAATTATTTTTAAATTTTAATTATTGAGGTTTTGTACATTTCCATGTATCTTGTCACTAACGGCATCATCTGGCATTCGAATACATCAATGGACTCGAGCTGACAGACAGTAAATAGTGTCTAACGTTTATATTTAAAATAAAAATAGGACAAAAAATTATAAAATTTGGATTATTGAGATTTTGTACACTTCCATGTATTTTGTCACTAACGACCCGGGTTTCGCCTTTCGGCTTCAGGCATTCGAGCACACGAATGGACTCGAACTGAGAGACAGTAAACAGTGTCTAACGTTTATATAGAAGATACAAATGCGACAAATATTATTTACGAGGTATTACCCGGATCGTTAGTGACAAAATACATGGAAGTGTACAAAATCTCAATAACCCAAATTTGATATTGAAATTCCATCAAGCACCCTCAGTCGATGTCTTGAAATATTATAAGTCTAGGACCCACACTGATACCTGAGTTCATTCGAAAAAAGCCCAAGAATAACCTTAATCCTTGTTGGTAAAACAAACACATTAACAAAGTAAAAGACAAAACGATTTCCGATGGTCAACTAATGTTAGAATTTCCAGTGATCATACACTTATAATAGCATTGTGAGTTTCGAAATGCAATTCGAGTATCAAATCCTAAATAAAATCATTTCAGATTTACTGAGTTCTGTTGGGTGACTATGACATAAACTTATTAAAATGGGAATATTATTATTTTATATTTTTTAAGAAATCATCTACTTAAATGATACGACAACGGGGAGTTTGGAAGATTGAGCTGTTTGTTCAGTATTGGTAAGGAATTTAACAGGGCTCTATTGATTTTTAAAATTTCTCAATAAAATAATTTGTGATCCCCCATGTTTTGATGTAACATTTTAGCCCCATCATCCGTATTGAAAGTATGGTTCTCCAATAACAAGTGGTTTGCAAATGTCGATGTATCTTTTTTTAATCTAAAAGCAGCTAAATGTTTTGATACTCTTAAATCATTTTTATTAACCAGCTTGCATATTATAAGTTGAATAGGAAAGGAAATAATAGGCAAATCATCAAAATGTTTTAATGTACTATGAAAAAAATACCAAAATATGATGCACAAGAAGAATTATATTATCATAACCACGAAACCATAAAATGTGCATTAATATATTTGTGTTGGTTAAGCTTCAAAAGTATTTTATCGAATTTATTGATCTTATGATCGCCTTGTTTACAATATAATAAATACATCTCTAATCGACTCGTATCGTGTATATAACACTAAATCGACCCAACAAGAAGCTTTCGAAGCAGTTCGGTAATAAATATTTCTAGCTTCTATGTAACTGATGGACACAGCTGTTTCCGAATGTCACATTACTCTACTTAAATAACGCTTTATGCCAAAATGGACGAATTAAATCTGCTCTGCCACATTTGCTTATAGTTGTACAAATTGAAATTTTATGCAATTTCAATATTAATATTTTAAAAATAAAGCACAATTTGTTTTGTACTATTTTCGATGGATTCGGCGATAACTTTGTGGAAATTCATTTTTAATGTCAAATTAAATTGATAACTTAGTTCTTCTTAAAGAAGCGAAGCGAAACGCGTTACATTAAGTAGATACAGCAAGTGGAATAACTAAGTTTTAAATTTTAACTTTATATGTTTTGTACTGTTTCTGCATTTTTATAAAGATCGGTACTGGTTTCATTAATATCAAGTATTATCAAATGTGAAAATAGTAAAAAAAAATGAATTTTATTTTTAAAATACAATGCTTTTCCACTAAGAATTGACAGGTAACACCTTAAAAGTGTTAAATATAGAAACTATTTAATGGTCAGGAACTAGAATATATACAAATAAGGTAATTTACTAACTTCATAAACAGCCAGTTACTACTTATAATGTAGAAGATATCAGTAAAAGTACATAAATGGTGGTCAAATTCAATTTAATATATAAACTAAGCGTGCTTGATCAAACTTCAGTATAAAACATTTTTTTTTTGTCAATACTCTAGGTAAGTTATTTGTCTGTAAAACTTACTATACATTTAATTTAACTACGAGATGTATTTTTTTAATATTTGCTGAGTGTCTAATGGAGGAACTTGAAAAGTAACCACTGAAATTTTATTAATATGATAATGTATGTAATAACTGACCAATTATATAATTTACTAAACAAAATAATTCAATTAAATACATTTTATATCGAATAATTAAGAATTTAATAAGTTTAGTAGAAATAATTACGGTTAACATGTATGCAATCATTATCTGTCTATCGATAAACCAATTCCTTAAATTAATTCAAAACGTATTTAAGAATTAAATAAATAGCTTCCTTGCATAAGTTTAGGTTACACTTAGATGATAACTATTAACTGTCAAATTACTTTGTGTTCGATCGTTCTCACTACGTCTCTTTAAACTTAAGTGATTCAATTGATTATATCGAAGATCGAGAGTGTCTTTACAATTATATCTAATATTATTTCTGAAAACTTTGTAGTTTTACTGCTTTCAGAAGTGTGTAGCGTAGAGTAAAGATGGTTGAAAACATGAAAATCTTTGGAGGTAAAATGTAATGTTAGGAATTGGATTTCGATTCATTACACGAAATCTCAGAACGTCAATCACTAGACTATTTAATTGTGTTCAGAAAATCAGGAAGAAAACATTATGCAACGTTATTGTTATAAAATAAAAATAAATTTTCACTAATTTTTTCTTATAATTTTCCTGATTCATTATTGCTTATTGCATTAGTAATGTCATTAAAAAAATTTGCTCAACTAATGGACTTTTAATGTAGCTATATTTGTGATTTCAGATTAGTATTTATTGATTTGTAAGAGGTCCATAACATTTTAATTTTAGAATCTTTTATTTGATTTATGTATAATTTGTTTGCTAATCAGTATTTTCTTGTCTTAGTTTATAAACCATCAGTTTTATATACCTTCATTTTTACACTCAATTTTATATAAATAAGCCTGTTGTGTTTGTTTTTTTGAAATTGCAATGAGTTACAACGAAAAAAAATGATAAAACAATATACTGCGCTAGTCTAAAATAGTGCATCTGTGTAATAAATTATTTGTTTCATAGAATAATTCTATATACCATATTTATTTCACTACATGTCGCATTCTATTTATAGCAAGGCCTGTATGGCGCGTTTGGGTTAAGTGTCTGGCTTGATTTTATTGTTTTTACTTTTAAGGTGTTAACTGTCAATTCTTGGTGGAAAGACATTATATTTTAAAAAATGAAACACAATTCATTTGTACTACTTCCACATATTTATAATGATCAGGACCGGTTTCGCTCATCACGAGCATCAGTTGATAATGCTCGTGATGAGCGAAACCGGTCCCGATCATTATAAATATGTGGAAGTAGTACAAATGAATTGTGTTTTATTTATTAAAATATAATGTCTTTCCACCAAGAATTGACAGTTAACACCTTAAAAGTGAAAATAATCTTTGATTAAAATTCGTTTTTATTAGCAATCTACTAAAATATATTTGGTATTTGTTTGTTTTGCTAGCTTACTACAGTATTTTATAGTTTGTTTTAGCGGTAGGCAGTAGCAATTTATTTACAAATAGTTTGGCTCACGAAGGTAATAAATAACATTAACGACTTGAAGCCAAAATTAACAACAGGTAAAGCGAATACTCAGAAATATACATCTTCAACGCATGAGAAGTATAAAACAAAAACCAAAAAATATAGGCCTACGCTCATTTTATTTTCATACTGAAATATCGTAAACAGTAAATTCATTATTATTAATTATTATCATTTTTATGTAACTATATTCGCCCACAATGTGGACAATATTGAAGTTTTCTTTACCAGAGCTGACTGTAACTGTCAGTCACTCAACATATCTTCGTGGGAAGAAGGATGGATGGAGAGAACTAGAAGCTATCTAGTCACTCTCTTTACGTCAAATGTTTAGGAATCGTATAGTGAGTGGGTGGGGATGATATTTTCATTTATAAATATTGATTACTTGTAGCATAAAGTGCAGATAATTAAAAATTCGTAGTAAAAAATAATGTGTTTGTCCCTCAACCCAAATACTTGAGTAAATGAAACACATTTCAATTTTATATTTAATTTCCACAAATCGAAATTTGCATTTGCTTTTATGCTAACTTTTTTGTAGCATAAAGAGCCATAAATCTTCATTTTAAATATGAAATTCTAAGAAAAAGTAAGCGTTAATAAAATAACTTATAACCTATGGATTAAAAGCAAAAAATATTATACCGAAACTAAAAATTATTGTCAAATTTATGATTATAACATTTTTATAGCAGCTGAGTGTTTTGATTGCTACGCCACGTAGCCGCATTTGCTCTACGTTATTCTTAGATTTGTTCAAGTTAAGCACTTCGCACAAGCGGAAGTGTAGCTCACCATATCTGATTTGTTGCTTCTATAGTAACTTGAAATCTCGATGTTCCACATGTTATATTATTATATAATCTATATGTTTATTTATAAATTTAAAATCTAAAAAAAATTTAGTTAAAAAAAAGAGTTTATATTTACATGAGAGTTAAATAATGTCTATATATTATTATTTTTTTAAATATGTCATTCTATGTGAATGTAATGTGTTGATTTAATATTTTTAAATCCTGGTATATTTTAACAAAAAAGACATGTAAAAATATTTATTTTGTTCTCAGAATATACTCAGAATCAAAATTTAAGATGAAGTTGGCTAGTGATAAACCAAGCATGAAATATTAGCTATAATAGTTAAAATAAACTTGGTGGTAAGTCTTGATAAATTTCTACTTTACTTGAAAATGAACTTAGAACATTCTCTTAATGAAATACCAACCTAGTAATATTTAGTGAGTTAACATATAAACTTGTACAGTGCCATTGGGACAGGCAAGAATTTGAGAGATAAATAGCCCATGTCCATATTTTAATTCATCACTCGTGTTTAAAATAAACCAAGTTAGCACGCATTTAAAGTGAATGTAAACAGTTAATAGGATGAAAATGAAATTTAATGACGATGGGTAGATATTAACTGTCGTGTAACAAACTTTATTATCTTCATTCTAAATGGATTATGACTGCTGTCCATGTTGCATACGTGGCATAGAGGAGAGGTTTTATCTTACAAACTTATGAAGAGAGATTTAAAGTCTACAAAAGTATAATAAATAAAATATTAAAACCGTCTTATTATTATAGATAAGTGAAAAAACAATTGCAGGTAACTCTTGAATTTCGCACGTTCTAATTTTGTAAAATTCTCTATTTTGTACATATCTTAAAATTAAGATTTTTGTCGATAATGCAAAAAAGGGGATATTCAAATATCTCCTGACAGGTTTATAAAGAAAACACCTGAGCGTAAATACACCTCGCTAACTTTATTATACACACTGATAAACGAATATTTTAAAATACACCTTTTGATGTTTTTTTTCAATTTCTCTACTTTCGTACACATTTTCAGAAACCAATTACGTATGAAAGTCGAGGGCCGCATGTATGTGAATTTGTCAATGAATTTTCATTTTAAAGTTTTAACGCTTTCCTATAATCATTTGAATGGTGCTAACATCTGTCAAATAGTGGTGAAAAGTTGTTATATGTACATTTGAAAATAAAGCATAGTACTTATTCTACAAAATTATTTTACAATTAAAACCGGTTGCGCTCGGTGAATAAATGTTCAAGTGATTCTTCTGCAAAATTATGTTTTATGAAGTACGAGTTTCGTACTCTAGGCTGAAAAATTAGTGATTGCTAAGTCATCTTCGCCTGAATGAAAATATGATTTACTTAATAAATACATTATTTTGAATATCGTTATCAACAAACTAAAAAGTTTTCATGTTGAAAAACTGTTTACTGAATAAATTTAAACGCTTGTGAAGACAGACTTTTCATTTTCAAAATTAAGCATCTGGCTGCTTTAATAACAATTTATAAACACTCCACATTATTCAATTTAAAGAAATTAAGAGGCGTTTGCGTTTAAAATCGTGTTTTAAAATATATTTCATTCGAGTTTATTACTTTTGAACCCACGGCTCATAGTCAATACACAAACGTGTGTAACATAAAGGGTGTTCCATGTTGGATTAATAAAAAAATAGTTGTATGAATATTTGCTTTCACGTTCAAACTTTCATTCAAATAAATATACTATACAGTTTCCAAAGTTTAAAATACAATTTAAAGGGGTGTTATTTGATGAATAATCATCCCCAACGCACCCAACACAACTTAATATATCAACAGAGCATGTCAATTTAAGAAATAGTCGTTTTGTATTTCTTAAGATAGACATTTTATTGCGAACAAAAATTCAAAAGACTTTTTTTAAATCTTAATAAAATTTAAATTCTGCAACAGCCTGTAATAAAACAAACGTATTAAAATAATTTTTGCTGTATAATATTATTACATTTCACGAAGTATGCGAAATGATTTGCTATTATCAGACACTTTCATATTTTTTTGAAATCTTAACTTGAAACTAGTGGAAACGTCAATGTCGGATAAAATACTGTTTATTACTTTTTTATTGCAATTTTTAAGCACAAATTTGAACTTAATTCAAAACAAGTTTTAAAGGTGACATTCAAATATAATTGAGTTAATATTTGATGTCTAACCATGTGACATTTTCAGATGTAAATGTATAGAAAAGTTATATTTTGATATCGTAAATATTGAATATTTTACATATTTAGGAGGTTGATTGATTTTTTATGGAAAATACAGTACCCGTCATAGATGACGGTATTGAAATACTGAATGTCTGAAGTAGCTAGTACGTCGAAACTGTGTGTGCATTGCAAGATTTACGTCATGAGAAAATTTCATACCTACATGTGAATGTGATAATAATAAAACATTATATTTATCTTTACACATTCCTTGTTTTTATGAATGTATTCGCGATGAAATCTGGATGCAAATAAAAAATATTTTTAGTGAGGGCGTTTGAGTACGACTTGGAATGACATCTATGAATGCCTAGCGAGCAGTCCTCTTGACTGCTTTCTCTCTTCATTGCCCTACAGTGATTTTTTAAAGAAAAAATAATACTATTTACGCATATAATCAATAATATCTATAGATAAAACGACATTTATTGAAAATGCCAAAAAAATGTCTTCATAAATTATTTGGTCCCCTAGATGAAACGTTTTTATTGAAATTTTTAGTTAAATAATCATCTTACATTGATCTCCATGTTATTTAATTTGATTTCTCATAGAATATAATACTTTTGCAGCATGTATTTACTTGGCTCACTTCAGTTTTATGCTACTTCATTACATGTATACCAAAACGCACATAACCCATATTTTTTCGAATATATCAGTTGGCTCACTTTACTTGTCATTGGCTCATTTACTGTGTAAATACAGCTAATTTATTAAAACAACTATCATGTTGGAAAAAGGTTTGCTTATAGTAAAATATTTGGAAAATTTTCGCCGCTGTAGCATAGTGGTCAGAACTCTACATAGCGATAAGTGTTTGAATACCAAATGAATCAAATTTAAAATGTTCGACGCTTTCATTTTTACTGCAATCCCAAATATTCGTCACAAAATCATAAAAATAATCGTATTAGAGCTTCCCTTTACATCTTTGCACTCCTGCTCTAGGATCTAGGATCACGGAATCAATACATATTAATACACTGACACGCTCTGTTTATTATATATTATATACAAATCATATCAGTGTAGTAAAAAGTGCCAAGTTATAAAGCTCATTCTCTACTTAGGACAGTCCCCAAAGCATGGGCTTGACAATCTACTTACGACAGTCAGTTCTGCTATCTATCATCCTATGTCCCTACTCGGTCTAGCCTACCCATAGGAACCTTCAGCCTTGATAAATATGTCATGACGTTTTATAGAAAAGATTATAATCTATTCCATCTGATTACAGCTCATGCTCTATTCGTCGTTTTTGTGATATGGTTCTTAACCGGTGCACCGCGGTTCACCTCGGTGCATTTGGTACACCGTGAGCTTGTTGCAAATGCACCGCAGAAGTATTGTAAAAGACTAAAAAAATTGTGAAATGTTGATAACCGAAAAAATGCTTCGCGAAATTATGATAGCCGACCAATCGATTTTATCTAATCGATCGGACGTGTTGCCTCGCGTCAAATGGTTTTCGAATAATAGGAAAAATTAAAGTAAATTCACTTAGAGAAAACATTGCCGAGGGAATTATTTCCGCTATGACAGAACATCTAACTTTATTGGAAGAAGAGATTGTATATTGCTTTCCTTTCTTAAAAATAAAAAAATATGACTAGATACTAAATCCATTTCCCACGATTGATACATTGAGTTGTGAATTTTCATACCAAGAAGAAGAATTAGTCACCTTGACAACGAATCGTAACCTAAAAAATAAATTTTCTGAGGTAACTATGGAGGATTTTTGGATTTCTCTCCAAGAGAAATACCCAGATCTCTGCATGTTGGCACTGAAAATCTTATTACAGTTTCAACATCATATTTGTACGAGTTCGGTTTCTCAATAATAACTAATATGACAACTAAAATACGAGAAATACTTACGAAGTTAGACGAAGAATTGAGGGTAGTTATATCAAATATTCGATCTAATGTTTCTAAAATCTGAAGAAGCCAACAAGAAGGTCAGGTTTCACATTAATTGATTTTCATATATAATAATCTCCATTTCGTTAGGGTTAATTTCAGTTTTTCCATATATATATATATATATACTATTTTTACATATCTTTTCTTTAATTATTTTTTGTTGTAGTACTGTTGTATAATTTGATAAATTTATAATAATGTTAATGTTTGTTTTTTACCGTTCGATTTTAGTGCAGCACCATTTTTTCTTATGAGAAAAAGTGCACCGTGAATTCGAAAAGGTTAAGGACTACTGCAGTAGAGTATACGCTTTATAACTTTTTACTACACTGATATGATTTGTATAGAATACACAGATCATGTATTAGTGTATATGGATTCCATTATCTTAAAGCCGTGTATAGAAACTTATGTATGGTTAGGTCCAGATCTTAGAGCTCTGTGTTGATTCCGTGATCCTAGATCCGAATGCGGAATGCAAAGTTCTAACATGGCAACTCCACTAATTTTCTCTGAAATAATAATATGTAGCTTGTTGGCACTGGTAAGGTTCCAACACTCACTGAACAGGGTCATCAGGATTCTTTTACGGCGGTAGTCCTTGACTTCAGTTGTTTTTATCAATCAAAGAAGCACTTATTTCCTGCTACCACTCTCCGATTTAATTATATAGGTACGCCGCCAAAAAGTGTGAATCAGCCGCCAGAAATTCGTCATTACTGAATAAATACATATATATGTTACGGCCAATTTCAACTCGTCTCAGTGTCAACTCAGACGAGTATATAACTTACAGACAGCAAGCATTCATAACCTCGGACTAGATATTTATTAATCAGACTACTGGTGTCCAATAATATATCAAAATCTCCCTAATTTATTAATTGTCTAGTCAATCTGTTAGGCAATGATAAGGTGACTATAGACTTTCATTTCACAATATACGTAAAAAATTTGAGACTGAAAGGTAAAAATATCAAAGTATTTTACTTCTACAAGACTTGAAAATGATGGCAAAATAGCTATCAACCAATATTTTTGATGGATTTGGGGGTAACTTTGTAGAAATTTATTTTTAATATAACATTTAAATTGATAGCTTAATTATTCCACTGGCTTCCGTCATTTTAAATTTAAGAATTAGAATCATTGTTTACCTTAGAAATAGCCTATAACAGGCGGCACTCGACTTTCGCCCGTAATTGGCTCCCGGAAATGAGTGCGAATGTTGAATGTTCGAAAGTAGAGTAATATATATAAAAAAAAGTATATTTTAAAATATTTATTTATAATAATTAAAAAAAGCGTGTTAGCACTATGGCCTTTTCTTTATAAACTTGTCAAGAGATATATGGATACCACCTTTTTTTCTTTTCTTGATAAAGAGTTCTATAATATGCTTTGTTTATCATTTGCCTACGTTATACCTTAACTATACGCTTTCCATTGGGATCACATTATTCCAAGATAGTCAAAAAATTTCAAGATACATGAAGGATTCATTTATATTTTTGATTGTAAAAGTCTGACTTCGTCAGTATTCTGGAAGAAAACACTAAATCGAAAAAATGCCTTATAGAGGCTAGATATACAAAAATGCTCCTTATTTCGAATTTTTTCCGTATGGTAAGAACACACTTATTTTTATAAATTATACTTTTACTTTAAAACAGTTTCGTACAAACAAACTAAATGAAAAAGGTCTAGCATTTCAATCATTTGAAAAACTTCAAAGTCCAATTACTCAAAATTAGTATTTTTCAGTTAGTGTCTTCTTCCAGAACAACGACGATATACATGACATACATCAACAAATACACTGGCAAAAAAAAACGCATCGGCATGCGTCATAATGCAAGACTAAACTTTTTACGTATTTGAGAAGGTGACAGGGAGCGGAGGAGAGCAAAGTGACCGCATGGAAGCGCACAGTTTTTACATTATCAATAAAAATCTTTATTTTAAGAAATGTGCGAAAGTTGAACGTGCGAAAGTCGAGGGTCGCCTGTGTAATCTTTCAAATAGTGCTTATTAATAATGGAGGAGATTGTGTATATTCCTGAAAATCCACTGGTGACGTCGTTGTGAAATTTGATGTTGCTGTTTTCAATGTTACGCTTTGGTTTTACCTTTACTGCAGAATATTTTTATGTACATTTTAATGTTATTTTTAGATCGCTGACGCGTCATTTTTTGGGTCATCGCTTATGATGTAGCTAAACATAAACACCTTGAAATGTGGCCGATATTTCGATTTTTCCGTATTATTTTAGATATTCAACCTATGATACCTTTTTATTTCAGTAACGTAATCAACTGCATAAATATCGATATCTCAGTTCCAAAATGTAACAATTGGTAATATGTGGTTATTTTAGAATGACAGTGGTAATTAGTACTTTAGATCCAACAACATACCAACGACGAAAATCGTGTAAAAACCTCTGAAAACTCTTATTATTATTAAAAAATTTTATGTTTATAATAATACTAGTAACCATACCCGTCATAGATGACGGTATTAAAATTGAAATACTGAATGTCTAAAGTAGCTATTACGTTGGAACTGTGGGTGTATTGCATAACATTTTATTTTATATACATCTCGAATGCTTGGGTCACGAAAACATTTCATACTTGCATGGGATATGTGATAATAACAAAACGTCTACAGAGCGGTCTGGGCTATTATAAATAAGATATGTTTATAATAATATAAAAATGTCCTAGAATTTCATTAATATCTACAAAAAATAGTAAAAGTTAAATCTGCCAAAAATCTTTGTTTCTTACTTATCTCAGAACAATGTTCTTTGAGTTGTTACACTTTGGAACTGGGGTATTGATATATAGTTTGTCAATGTTGATAAAATTGAAATTTTGGATATAAATATCTTGATTATGAATGTGATGAAAATCTGGTCTAAAAGAGGAATCGTCTATTGCGATATGAACAATTAGCTATTATCATAAATGTACTTCTTTTGCGTGTACCAAATGTCATTTCATAATGTAATTTAATAATTTAAGCTTTATAAGGGAATCGAGCTTAAACATCAGAATAGTTAGGGAGTTTAGGAAAAAATATAATTATATGTAAGTGACTATATCTACGTCTTTTTTGTGTAAATGCGAATGTATCTTTGGATTCAAATCAATAAGCTCATTAAAATATCTATATACAATAGTTAAAAGTGACATTAAAATATTTGAACTTTTGAGTATTGCGCCAAGTAGGGCGAAAGCCTTTTTTGAAATTGTCCATGCAGTGATTCAACCCCTTTTTAAAATCCATATATTAGAAATTAAGTTACAATTAATTTTAATTAGCATTATGCAGTCCTTTATAACATCTATAATCGAACCTGTAAATTGCTTGCACTTTTTACAACCAACTACATTCTAGATAATATATAAATATCTCTTTTTTTTTGGGGCCAAGTTTATAATCATGAAATTCTCAAGACTATTAACTTACATGCTCCCAAATTCTGCCAACGTGATTGAAACCATAACCAATTTTTTTGTTGTTGCATAAAACTTCTTTGCGTCGGTCATACGTGTCGCCAGTTGCAAGTGCCGTTCGACTGATCAATGCATTGCCTAGAGATGTGAAAATTTTCAATAATGAGCTTTGTGTATCGTTTTTTAGAAATTTTGTTCTTTTATGAATTTTTATTTTTATTACTATAATTTTTTGTAATATGTACTGTCTAAACGCATGGCGCATTGGCGACAGCTGTAATGCCAATTGTAATTTTCATTTACGAATAAATAAAAAATTAACAATCCTTGGTTTACGATGTACTCGGTGGCACTACGCTAAGTATAACTTTTTATTTAGCAAGGGACCGATAATCTTATATATAATAGCCCAGACCACTCTGTAGAGTACACATGTAGGTATGAAATTTTCTCATTACGAGAGCGTTGCAATGCACACACAGTCCCGACGTACTAGCTACTTTAGACATTCAGTATTTCAATTTCAATACCGTCATCTATGACGGGTACGGTTATACTATTTTCATAAGAATACTTGTAGTGATTAAGGAGATTGATTGTAGGTGTATACAGTGAATTTATCGAGAAAACTTACATAATATGATAAATTTAAAATCAGGTATACCAACTCACTTTGGTATGCGTTATATTTTCGTCACCTACGTTCCCAAATCATCGATATATTTTTAAACCTCGCCGTGTGGTAACGTATAATGTGTGAAAGTTTTTTTTTTTAATTAGTGGCTTGTATTCTTATTTTATACCCCTTAGTAATAATATATCACCTCGAACTTTTATAACTTTGATATTAAACTCGTGTCTGTTGTGCATCTAATGAAAATTAAATTCTATGAGTAATCTGTGTTAAAATTGAGGTCGTTTTTCGTTGAAATGAGGACGTCTGATTTTGATGGATCTGCCGTCTCCTAACATGTGACAGATGAAACTATTTTAAACATTTAATTCGACCGACACATTACATGAACATTTCAAAGACTTATTATAAATTTCAGGGATGAATCGAGGATACAAATTTGTCATATTAGATAGATTATTAATGTACATCGCAATAATAAACAATTAAAAAAAATATTTAATATCAATAATGCAAATAAACTTATGTGCTTTAGAACACTACTTCCCAAGCTATTGGCTGCGGCCCTCTGGGGTGCCGTAGAGCTTCTGCGGGGGACACAAAAATGTTCCAGTACAGTTACAAGTATTTAATAACGCACAAAAACACACTATTCCAGATTTTATTAAAATTTTGTCTTTGAGCCGATTGTAGAATGCAGGTGTATGTATGTATATTATATATAATGTCAAATAAAGCTTTTGTTAACTAAATCGATTTAATTTTCGGCTTAGGGGTCCGTGATTACTGTTTTGAAAATTTTGTGAGCGGTGGAATAAAAAGTTTGGTAAACATTGCTTTAGAGAATGTGTGAGTATTTCAGATTAACTAAAATTAATGAAATAATAGTTTTAAAATAATTTATTACGGTAAAATATAGCAAAGCGTCAACTTAAAATAGAATTATGAAATGTCATCATTAGAACTATATTTCTGTAAAAATAGAACTACTGCTGTCAAATTTATTAATTCTTATTTTGCATACTTCGCTATTTTTACTTTAATATAATAAAATTCTACCAATTAAAATAATTTGTTTGGTGTGGTATATTCATAACGCTCAATGCTGTGGTACTATCCGTGACTCGAAACTCACGATAGAAATCGATTTATATGGGTGATTTAATATTTAAATTGATTTATCGAAAGTCATGCGTGTTGATAATGTCACCCTTCCCTACCCATTTCATGACAGAAAGCTATTTTAAAGAAACAGTTTGATAGCATTAAATGATTCTCAATCTTGCACATTTAATCCTTATCTTATTATAAGCTTACATGTAAAATATTAACACATATTTATTGTTAAATATTTGACATAAAATCGCCAAGTATTAAACAAATTTTAACATTTCATGATAGATTAAAGACAATGTTGCAAAATCACTATAATGTTCCACAGGGATTCCAAAGGCGATTAAAAAGAAAAAGTCAATTTGTTACAGTTGAACCCAACATGGACCCAAAGTACTAATTGAAACTAATGTAGTATTTGATTATGACTGGTTAGTAGCTAGGACTCATAATATTGATAGAAGAAGAAAAAATGGCGGAATACTGCATTTTATGACACATCTTTTTTTCTTTTTCCTTTAGTCTTAACCTGGTATCTATGCCAAGATATTCGATTCCTAAAAGTACACTTAATACATCGTGTCAATGTGAATTTAAACAGTAAATAGTACGCTAAATATTACACAAATATTGAAAGACCATAAATCTTTCAACGAACATGAAAGACTTGTGAAAACTATCTAGAAATCATTGACGTCCTTAAATTAATTAATTATGCTGTACAACGAATCGTTTAGACTAACTTTACTCGTCAACATAAATGTGATATCAATTACGAATTATCTTCAATCCATCACTACATTTGAGTAACTATATGCATGGTTATTAAATAATTTTAAGCTATAAACAATGAAGTAATGAAATACAGCGTTAATAGATGATATATTACATAATCATACGCCACGAATGAAAAATCTACTTGCAACGTGATAACGATCATGATTTTTTTGTACTTTTTACTTCTTCTTATCTTATCCGCTCTTAATGCGGAGCATATTAACTCCTAATGGAGGTATCTCAACAGAAGTTGTCTACGAATACTACTTGCTAATCAGTTGTTCAACTTCTCTTTTAGGAAGAAAGTAGGGATAGAAGAATGAGGCTATGACAGGATTATTGGTTAGCTAACCGATCTCGCTATGTCGCGTTTTTAGGATTGGATGGGTGGGAGTGAATTCTAGACATCACAAACTCCCATGCCTACGAACAAAAATCCGTAAATCGAGTGCAAAATCAATTTTTGAAACTGCAGCGAAAGACAATGACCTTGGCTACTGCACCACGGACCCGACTATTTACTAGATCTTTGATATCAAGCGATTGTTTGTGATTCTATAAACCGAACAAAAATAATAATTAAATGAAACAGAGTAGTTTTTTATTTTTTCTCGATAGTTTAGCCCGTTACTTATACGCTATTTTTTATGTTAGATATGTTGTCATGTTGGGAGATCGCTTTTCCTGATGCAAGTCACTGACACCTTTGATCCAATGTTCGATCGCTTTTCCATTTTTATGAGCGCTTAATATTTTTTTCACAAACAAATAAAAGAAAATTAAAAAATGGATGTTTCATGAAAACTATATGCATTGGTTGATTGATAGATTCAGAAATTATTTTTTTTTAAATGAGATGGAAGTGTACAAAATCTCAATAATTCAAATTTGATTGTTAGATTGTTTAGGTATGAATTGGTGGTAAAATTAAAAAAGGGTAATTCTGTTTAAGGGTATTAACTTTAGTTGAAAAACTGTATTTAACTTTCCTGTGAAAATTGAACGTCAGTATGTTAAGTTGGAATGGACGCCTCGAAAATGTTGGAACCGCCACTGACACTTCGGGTTGGTTTATATTTTAACATCGCTCCAGCAAGCGGCCCCTGTCCTCAGTCTCGGACGTATCAAAAATTCCCGCCCACGTCCATGTCGTATGGCTAAAACCCATCAAGAATTTCAGTCGTTGGGGACGCCTTAAGGAGCGCGTAGTCTGATAGACAAATCGGTTTAGTGCATGCAAAGCGCCATATATCGGTTATTGCGTCAAGTTTAAAGAAATCGAAGTGATCCTATAGTCGGTCGGTAATTACTTTAGTGGCCATTAACTTGATGTTGATTTTTTAATGTGTTTTTTTTGTGTCTAAGGGCAGTTTTTAAAAAATATTTCAAAAACTATACTTCACCCTTTAGAGATGCTTTCCTTATTTCAGAAATCGTTTTTTCCACTGACTGGACATTGTTTAATTTTCAACTATTTATTGATTTAAATATGTTTACTTCCAAATTCAAATAAAAGCTATGATAAACTTAGCTAAGAATAAAGGAATGTTCAAACCTTTGAATATTCATTTTATTATTATTGCGATATACAAGGGCATATATATTTTTCAAGTACAGAAAATGATTTTGCTTATATTCCAAAAACTGTGTACATAATTCTTTTTCGCCATCACTTTGCTACATTTAGTCAAATATCAAATTTTAAATCTATAAATGATCATAAAAAAATCGTAAACCGTTGAAGTAAAATTTATCAATCAAATTTTAAATTTATTATTAAAATAATTGGATGCATCATTCACGGACGCTGCAATATTATTTACTACGTACAATTTATTTATATAATATCATACGATACTCTTCACTGTATCTAATTGGATTCTGATAAAATACCTCAGAAAGGTATACTTGATTATAAACTAGTCAGTAATTTAACACATTTAATCATAAAGTATCCGTTAATAACGCTTAAATTACATTTGAATTACATAGGCGACGCCATTTTGAAAAACACTTAGTTACGTAATCAAGGCTTATAGTTCAATTTTATTATTTGAGTCTAGTTAATTCTAAATCGCAAAATTGCTTTAAATAATTTTTAAATTTGGCATTATCTCACTCGAAGATTTTTTTGATAGTAATATAATTTAGGGTTTTTAATAAATAAAAGAAAAAATTGTCCGCTAAATTCATTTTCTTCTGCTAAATATCATTTTCCAAGGATTAGTTAGGTTAAGTAGTGAAAGGGTTGACAATATCGCATACAACGTTTGCCTGCTCTTTGTCTAGCATCATAGCACAAATGTAACATTCTAAATAAATTTCAAAAAAAGTTCATAGTAAAATTATTACAAATAAAATAATATCAAACTAACAATGAAAACACTCGTCTGAATTTCATTGAAAATTTTAACCATTCAATATAAAATAATATGTCGTATGGGATCAAAGACGACTACAGACAAAACTTGAACACACCTGCTGAAAGCATATTATTTTAATAATTAAAATTAAAACCTTGATTATTTTTATAATTAATAATAACGGTGACTAGTTTCGCTCAACGAATAACTCTGATTAAAACTGCTAATGTAAAATCTATATGATAAAATATACAAGGGAAGTGTTGTATAACGCTAATTCATTCTAATTGGTAACTTTTAATCTTTCAGATAAGTATTTTTTAATCACTCTTTTCATTGTGTGGCAACATTTTTTACAACACTTGAGAATGAAAACTGCAATGATTTTGAAACGTTAGGCGATTACACAACAAGATATCTTTCCAAAAACAATATTCCAAACCTTCAATCTCTTGGTTACTACGGAAAAACCTTTGAAAAAAAGAATTTATTAATAATTTTATTTATAACTACGGTAGTAAATTGCTTTATGCTAATTTATAATCAATGTAAAAAAATTGTTTAGTTCTAATATTAATAAGTAACAATTTAGTCAGTTGAGCGTATTACGATTTAAATAAATAATACTCTAAGGGTAATAACGTCAATAAAAATCTAAATAATAGTAAAACTTTTATTGATAAATAATAAATACTTTATGCGAAATACCAATCTTCGCAACATTTCTACTATTAAGCTACTGCACCTATACCCGAGACAATCATTTATCAATTATGTTTAAAATGTATAATCAATGAAGATTTTAAAAGAATTTATCAATTAACGGATCGGTTGCAATCTCAGTGTGACTATTTCATTAATTTCAAACATGTACCTGGATAAAATTAATGTTTAGCATACCTACACAGATTTAAATTGAGTTTAATGTGTTTACTCGAGATACAATTTTATTAAATGTTACCGTTTGATATACGTGTGCGCGATTCAGTAATGCTCTTTGAAAAAATCACTTAAATTCCAACATTTCCTATTTTTACAAAGTTAACGAGCGCGTTTTATTTTCAGTGAAGCAAGAGTGATAAATTTACAAATAGATGCGAATATTAGCATTTAAACGCAGCTAATAAATCATTAAAGAAAATAAATTTTACGTTATTATTTTTGGGTGGCACATTTCTGTGTATTTTTGACAACGTCTAATTAACTTTTACATCAAAACATTGAGAAATTTAAAAAACATAATTCTATTTGATAGCATAACTGGCCGGTAAAAGTGATCTGTCGTATGCCACTCGCTCAATTAATCGAGTCTTTGGTTTTAATTATGCAATACATTTTCTTAACTTAATTAAAATTTGTACTTCGGTGTACTGTAAAATTCTTGCAATTAAAATTGAAATAATATCGATACACTATTGATTACCATCGCTTTTATTTTCTAACCAAAACTTAAACAAAACTTGGGGCAGGTTCTTCTTAGAACTCAATTAACCATAGATAAATGAAATGTGAAAAAAGATTTGACAAATTTATTTTGGCTAATCTATTTTTACTAAAGGTTACTTTCGTTACTATTAAAACTACTTCTCAAAACCCGATAAACCATACTCGGTCAAAAGTCTATATTGAGTACTCGATGAAAAGATTTTCCTGGTTCATAATAGCTGATTTGTTAATCAAAAATTCATTACTTCTTAGCAATTCGATAGGTCAAATTTATATGTAAATTCAATGAGCACCGTTATAACCAGACAACAATTAAAATAAATGTAAAACTATCATCACTGTCAACGTGCGATAGGAGTAATAAAATTTGTTTTACGAACAGAACTTGTAAGATGTTGGCCAAGAATCGGATGATGAATCACTCATAACATATTATTTATAAGCAAAAACTAGTTCAGATATTCGGAAAATAGGCGCAATCATATTTCTGTACTAGTGTCATATTTATATATTCCAAATTATAATGCATTAATCAAAAAAAAATATTTTCTAGAAATAAATGGTTTAAAAACTACTTCACGTTCAAGAAAGCATCGGTGTTATTAAAAAAAGTGTCGACAGAACGATATATTGAAGTGATTAGTAGCAAGGATATTAATTGTTTCCTGGATCTAAGTTCACAAATCTGGAGCAAGCAATTTTGGAGCATATTTTGGACTAGATGGCCTTCTTGAATAGCATTTGGGCAAAAAAGGAAGGTCCACCAGAGGTCTATTACGCATCATTTACCACAAACAATCCAAAATACATAACAGTATCTGAAACTGACAAAGAAGAAACTCCTACGGTTTACGGTGAAATTCATAAAATTGCATTCAACAAATCTGGACTTGGCCTCGACTTCACACCCCTGACAATCATATCCAATTACAATTTTAACTCCAGAAAAGGTAGAAACTAAAATGCTTCTTTATATTCTTATGGCAAAGAATCAAATAAGATTGTGATTATGTATGCTTAAAGCATTATATCGACGGTGTTTTGATCAATTGATGTAATACTTAAAATTTAAATTGTTCAGGAGAGAATAAAAACTGTTTTTATCGAAACGATTATATATATGGTGAGTTGCGTTATTAATCTTTGAAATGCACTCCTCTAAATACTCATGTTTGCAAATACGGAGTGAGTGTCGATATAACTGTCATTAAGTGGCCGAGTCAAAGTTCACCTAAACCAATTTAAAATGATGCTTCCCTTCTAAACAGTGATCGATCTATTTTTCTAATTTACATCATTTGGCCGAGACCTGCTCTGTTGTATTTAAAATGAGGTCCAATCATTTACTCATTTTCGTATTTCTTGAGGGTTACATCAATTGTTCAAAATACCATCGATATTATTTCTACTATTTTTTAGAGACATTTAAAAAAATATATGACAATAACTCAAATTTTTGTTATAAAGTTTTTGTAATACTTATTTACACCCTTTTTGTTGATGGCTATTACAACATTTGTAGCTAAACAAACCAAGTTTATTAAGAAGATCAGTTATTTAAAACTGAAAAGCTTTTGTACCAATTTGCACAAATGAGTTAAGAATAATTATTAATTCAAATCACTCAAATACAATGATACAGTAATTTTAAATTTGTGTAGAAATGTCATTTTTCAGTGTTTTGTTGTTTTCATTATTTAAAATATCCGATGCTCCTGAACAAATCAATTAATTTATTCAGCACTATCAATATTTTTTTTTATATTCAATAATAATAAAAAAATTGTTCTGCAAAATCGTAATTTTCTCACAGGTAAATCTATAATTTGAATCACATTTTAAAAAATGGAAAATATCAATAACTTATATATTTTTGTTCAAGTTTCATTTTACAATACTAATTGGCCCCCGTCAATATTAAATATATAACTTATTTTTGGCTACACCTTGTTGACATGCATGAACGCAATTTAATTGATTTAACATTGCAATGACATTGTTGACAAAAATTTCTTCAAATGAAGTATTTTTTTTATTTTCTCATTTGAAACGTTTTCTTTTATTACCGTGAGAATAAGCCCAGTGACAAAAAAGTGATTTCTTCGTCTATTATTGTACTAGCTTTGCTGATTATAAAAGTTAGGAACATTCTTTTGGCATATTTTATGCGAATCAAGACGCTAAAAAAGAAAAACAAATTCTATTTTGAAATATTTTATTTATGTAAACTATCCGTTTCCCAAAAAATGTAAACATTTGAAATTTTAAGTGGTTTGGCAAAATGTCACAATAAAATTATTTATATTCAATTAAATTATGATTTTTTTATTGTTTAATCTGTAAAAGAAATAGTTTAAATTAATAAAAAAAAGTGTGTCAATAATAATAGTCCAATAATTATTGATGGATATGAAATCCTTCAATTCTTTCTCTCGTCGAAAAAAGATAACCAGTATTTGTGGAAAAACTTTTGTTAAAATAAGCTATATTAACCCGATGAGTGCGCTGGACATGTTTAAATGTAAAAGACTTTATCTTGTATTTGTGGCCAAACTAGAAAGAAACACTTTTGGATATAAACTTTTAGACAGAGAAATTAGGCAACATATCATGAAAATGTTAAATATAACACAAAAATATATATTTTTGAAAAGAACTCTCCATATTTAGTCTTTCGAATATCATCTTTGAATTGCCGATACGCAGCATAAATCGTCAGCCTTATGTTTTACACACACTTATGCGGCTACACGCTTGCTTGTGTGCGTGTTGGCGGTGTATATGAAGATTGGCCGCAAACAATTTTGCTTGCAAAGTCGTAGATTAAATATTTTTCAGCTTCTTCATTTTATTTTAGCAAGAATGCGATGAATTTAGTTAAGTTCTTGGTGTATTTGGGATAACTAATATATATTTTACATAATTCTCCGTTTCTACTGCTGAAATTGGTCTATTGTTAGCCGTAGGGAGGGTTTTAACAGATTAATTGACTGACAATATATTCTTGCGAAAACGGCTCACTCTGTAAGGGTTAAGCGTCCATATGCTGCAAATTGGGAGTGGATAATGTTAAAACAATGAAATTCTTCCGGATTTACAATGACTATGAAACCTTCAAAGTTATCGCTTATTTTCCGTACCATTTCAAACCTAAATTAAGCGGTAGTGAATCAAAACAGTAGACTGAAATATTTTCTATCGATTCGGCGGTAACTTTGTGGAAGTTCATTTTTAATATAAAATTAAATTAAAAATTGATAACTTAGTTATTTCACTTGGTTTATCACTAACATGACGCGTTTCGCCTCTTTGAGAAGCATCTTCAGACTAACCGTATGGTAAGGCTATTTATTTCTAAGGTAAATAACCTTACGATACGGTTAGTCTGAAGGTGCTTCTTAAAGAGGCGAAACGCGTCACGTTAGTGATAAACCAAGTGGAATAACTAAGTTATCAATCAGTAGAACGGATTTTAATTTTAATTTTATTAGCTATTATTAATATTTAAAATACATAAATATATATATACTATGCTAAGTGTCAGGCCGAGAGTATATTTTGAATTTATAATGTATCATTCTACATTTAAACTTCTAAAGTAAAAATGTATTTTATGACAAGGCATAATATTAAAAAATCAGTGGAAAGATTGCTTCACATGAACCCCACAGAGACTATTAATTAATGAAAAAATCCACATTAAAATAAATTAAATTAAATTGCATATTTTCTGTGTCTATGTACAAAGGAGTTAAGTGAAATAAATCGCGTCATGTGAGTAAACGGTAAAGCGCGTTGTTTTGAAAATAGAATCCAAACATAAACCATTTTTAGTGCAATGTTTACGTGTCTTGTAATCGAATCTGGCAACTTAAATGTTTGATCGCAATCATTTGTTTTTTCTTCATTAATTTATATGGAACAATTTTCTATAAAAATTTGAATACGGAATCATATTCATTTTAGTATGTAATCATAATATTAGTATTTTGTTTATTTTTTATTAAGAGGAGATAGTAACTTTTTTTACCACTTTACTGTCACCTAAATCTAGTGAACAATCGATTTTCTTCAATAATTGCATTCTCAACGTATTTTTCTACATTGCTATACTTTTTGCATAACTCTACTGAATACTCTTAAGGCTTGTTTTTCTTCTGTCTTTTGATACTATCATAGATTGGCCGTAAGTTTGAATGTACAGATGTCAACCTAAATATTAAATATTTAAAATTGTAGTCAATAAAACGGTTAGAATATAAAAATCATATTTAATATATAGAATACTTTAGGTGAATTCATGTGTTCTTAATATCTTGTATTTTTGATTGATAAAGTATATTTAAAAAATCTATACATAATCACTGTGCTATGTTATCAAATAATTATCGATTAATGTGTAGAAATTAACGTTTTTGATTGACAAACAAACTGTTACTCATAATCACACTTTTTTTCTTAAAAAATATTGAGTCTTCAATATTTATGTAATCAAATTAATTTATTGTAATCTTATTTAAAAAAAATAAAACACAATTCGTTTGTACTACTTCCACATATTAAATTTATAAAATATAAAGTCTTTCCACCAAGAATTGACAGTTAACACCTTAAAAGTGTAATCTTATTATTAAGGAAGTGCATTTGTTTGTTGTTTTTCCGTAACACAATGATTATAATTACTTCTTTTTATTCTGATATAACACAACATTTAGTGTCCCAAGGAATAATCTTGATCACATTACATAGTTTTAATTTAAACAGCTGATTACATAACGAATTATTTTATTTAAAAAAATAGTTTCATCTATTGAGATAAAATTTTGGGTTGCAAATTTGTGTGTGTAAACCTCTTAATTAAAATGCATTTAATAATTATAAGCATGACCCGATAATTTTTTTTAGGCTATGTCCACTCCCAATATGGAGCATATGTATTCCTTATGGAGCTTATCTCAACATTTTTTTTGTACTAGAACTGTAGCTGAACTTTAAAACCTTCTTATAAAGCGTAAGAATAACGGTAAACATTTCTCATGGTTGCCATAAATTTTCTAAGGCAACTACTTAATTTCGGTAAATCGCGCTGTGGGCTTTAAGATATAGGACAAAATATATTCTATTATAAACTTTGTTAGTTCCATAATTTATCACTTTTAAACATAATAAAGATAATTTGGTAATCAAAAACGTATAAAAATATTGTGTTCCTAACGTATTTATAATGCAATATGTTATTTTCATTCGTAATTTTGTAAACACACTTTCGAAACATCTGTTTTCATAAGCAAAAACATAATTTTCATTTTTTAATAAGCGATCCGCGGGATGGAAATAAAAAATCGTTTTCTGCAACATACGCATGTTAAGTGTTGACTGCTTCAACCATCGAGGCAATAATTCTTTCAGTCCTAAGCATACCTAACCCGCACACTGACGCCGCGAAAACTTTAATACCTCATCAAAAATTTATTTCATTTCTGACTTAATCATACGCTTAATGTTACTTCAAATATAACACTTAGTATTTAGAGTATTTCTCTTAGGTGCCAAGAAAACACTCCCTAGCAACTAAATACATAGAAATTTTATTCACATATTTTTCTTATTATAATATCTAGATTTTTTTTACCATGTCCGCTCCCAACGTATCTCAACAGAAGTTTCTTTCTTTTCAACAGAAGAGAGTGGGGATAGAAGGATAAGGCTAGTACAGGACTAGTGATTAGATAATCGCTCTCGCTACGACTCATTTTTGAGGATCAGATGGGTGGGTGGGAGTTAGTTTTTAGACATCACAAACATTCACGACTACAAACATAAATCCGTCAATCGATTGAAAGATCAATGTATGTAACTGTCCGCATCGGGACTCAAGCCCGAGACATCCGTAGCCTTAGCCAACGATGTTACCAACTGCAGATCGGTATAGCAATAGTATACTGCGCGGATTAGTAAAAGTAAAATTGTTCATTCATCTTTTGGGGTATTTGGTCAGTCCTTAAATAAATGATGCGAAAGTTTTTTCAAAACAACATTAAGCTTGAAATTAAATTAAAAGCTTGAAAGCTCGTTTACTTGTTATTTCAAGGACGCTATGGTAACCACAAATGGTCATTTTTTTGATTCGTATTAGCCATCCTCGATCCACTGCAAGATGTTTCGATCAATCAACACAATTTAATGTAGAATAAAAAGGCAAAAATTTTAATATATGCACTGCGGTTGACTCGAAACCACAACAGACATTTATTATTTTGAACTGATTTACGCGGAACTGTGTTACGATGTTTATGGGCCATATGTCTTACATTACGAAAATAATTATCATATTGAAATTGTATTGTTTGATTTGAACGCATTGAAAAAACTTGTTGAAATCACTTGTTTTGATGTTGAAATTTATAACATTTTACTATTTTAGCTATTACAGAAACTATAATTGTAAAATAATAAAAGAGGGTATCAAATTTAATTTACAACTAGTATAACCGTACCCATTATAGATTACGGTATTGGAATTGAAATACTGAATGTATAAAGTAACTAGTACGCCGGAACTGTGTGCACATTGCATAACTTTTTATTTTATATATTTACAACGCGGATGTTAAAGTCATGAGAAAATTTTATCGGCGTCCGTGGCGAAGTACGTAGCGTCGTGTGCTACGGCTACGGATGTCTCGGGTTCAATTCCCGGTGCGGACAGTTTTCATAAATTGATATTTCAATCAATTTATGAATTTCTGTACGTAGTCTGAGTGTTTGTGTTGTCTAACACTCCCTCCTCACCCACCCATCCCATCATCACGGGGCATAGCGAGAGCGATTAGCTAACCACTAGTCCTGTCCTAGCCCTATCCTTCTATCCCTACTCTCTTCGTTTAAGAGAGGTTGAGCAACTGAGTAACAAACAGTTCTCATAGATAAAAAATTAGTTGAGATGCCTCCATTAGGAGACCATATGCTCCATATTGGGAGCGGACATGGAAAAAAAATGTGATATGTGATAACAATAAATCGTCTACAGAGCTGTCTGGACTATTATATTTTATAAGATTCATGAAGAATTAAATACTTTACTATGTTTACCTTAGTGTATTGGAAATAACAATTAAGCCAATCATATCAAGGTATACCGATGGAAAGCATAAATTCATTAAAACAAGTTCTGAGATAAACGCATCTAATTATTTTTTAAAGTACTCTCTCTCCGAGAATAGTCTTTTGGCATACTAATCATAAGATTTGTTATCGATGAGTTATATTCATATCATGCTTTTTGTCATAATAAAAACATAGCAATATGAGTAATCCTGTTTTTTCAAAGTCATTATATCCTATGTAATCATGCGTCTACCAGAACGTTAAATTGCATTTATTTTGACATTTAAAACAGAAAACCATCAAAAACTGACTTAATGCATTTTTTCAGTATAACCGCTATTCCCTTCCAGGCAGCATTACACGCATAAAAAAGTGTTTTCTTAGTCCAACAACATTCAATTACGCCTAAATTTCTTTGCCATTAGCACAATTTGGTGATGCATTTCATCGCTCCAAATGACCGTTTGAATCAATTAACGAAATATATCATAGAATTTATCTCCTTCAACAGCTAACTATGAAGAATTTGTTCTTCAAGATTCTAGACGACTACTTAGTACGTCACCAAAGAGCATATTTAAACATTCATTATAGAAATCTAGTTAAACTAATAATATGAAAATATGACGTCATTCTCTTAATGACATGGAAATATGTAAACGACCCATCAGTAAACAGCATCAAAATTGAAAATATGTTTTCGAAGCAAATTTTGATTGACACTAAATACACCGAGTTTTCATGCAAGTGACAGACACACGTCTTAGAGGTGTAGTTAAATATCCATTACCGAAAATAAATATTCAGTTAGATTAAAGAGAAATTCAGATTTTTGTAAATATGTCTGAGTTGAAAAATGATACTCTTTGTGCATCACAATGTGCATGCAATTATACGTATTGATTGATTAGCTGCAAAAAAATTGGTTCAATGTACAAGCTTGAGTAAACATTTTAAAAATAGGAATTTCATATTTCCAAATAAATTTTCTAAGAAATATTTCGTTACTTGCGTCCATCTTTAATATCTTTTCATCGATTGATGTTATTAAATAAGAAATGGAAATAGATACTTCGGTAAATATATTTGTTTTTTCAACATTATTTTATAAAAAGATATGATGTTATCCAAGTCTTCGTTCTTTTAAGACCGATTATAAACATTAAGATTACTTTTTTATAAATAAAGATCAATTACTAATTCGATTTCCGCAAGATGATAGTTTTCCTGAAAATGATATGTAGTCAAAACGGTTTCATCTTCTATGCGATTGTCTAATGATCAGTTGGGTCGATGTGTCGTACTCAAATAACAAGAAAATTTATCTTTTAAAGGTTGATCATGTCAGATATTAAAGTAGTGTTTATAATACATAGCCTGAATTAAAGAAAAAATGAATAAGCACTATAATAGCCGCTGTATTCAACAAAATTTAGAGTTATTTACCTGAATATATGTGGTACATTATTCTATGGTCAATTAATTTATGATATATTTTCGTCCATTGGTTTTCTTTCAACAGTTTACTATTCTTTGAAATACTTGTCATATCTGAAATGAATGATAAACAATTTAATAAAAAATACATTTTCACATACTGGTATTACGTCATCATATTAGTTGTTTGATATTTAATATTTTTATTCATGTTTCATGAACTGTCCAGAAAATGAAGATTAATCATGTAATAAGATATTAATGATACATATTGTATATTTTTTTGTTTCAGCACAAGTCAAGATGCCTTCTGGAAACACAGATCTGCCTCTCATCGAGGATAATCATGATGGTACCGTCAGCATCAAGTACGAGCCAAGAGAGGAAGGATCCCATGAACTCCTCGTCAAATACAATGGAGAGCATGTCCAGGGTAATTTTAAAAATAAACATTATTTGTTAAAAATATTTTTTAATAGTTCCCTACATTAGTTTGTACGGCTTGATAAAGATTCGAATTCGATTAAAATAACGATAAGTTTCTGTTATTTTAGCTGTCATCTTAGAAAAAGTTTACATAATTCAATGAATTCAAATAAAAACTATTCTAAGTATTCCAAACTCTCTATAAGATAGTTTTTTTTAACTACTTAAATTAATAGTTTAAAAAAAAGTAGTTCACAAATAATTATAAAATATAGTTGTTGGCTACTTCGGCACCACACTATCCTCAGAACTAAAACAATTAGTGATGCTGAAATCGTTTTTAACTATCAACTATTTAAAACTCAGCGTCCGTGGTGCAGTTGGTTTCGTCGCTGGCTACGGTTACGGATTTCTCGGGTTCAATTCCCGGTGCGGACGGTTTTCATAGATTGATCTTTCAATCGATTTATGGATTTCTGTTCGTAGTCTGAGTCCTCCCTCCTACCAACCCCATCCTCACGGGGCGTAACGAGAGCGATTAGCTAACCACTAGTCCTTTCATAGCTCTATCCTTCTCTCCCTACTCTCTTCAAAAAAGAAAAAGAGAGGTTGAGCAACTGAGTGACAAGCAGTTCTCGTAGAAAAAAATCTGTCCAGATACCTCCATTAGGAGACCATATGCTCCACATTGAGAGCGGACATGGAAAAAAATAATTTAAAACTAAAAATTTATCGATTTTTATCTTTTTATAACGAAGTTCTACCGAGTAAGTGCCAATTCAATTAATAACTTATTTTTAAATAAATGAAACTCAATAATATAGTAAAAATCTGAGTATTTAGTTCTACCAAATTGAATGATTCAGTTGATAGCTTTTTCGTCTTAACGCCTTTTTTGTAGAACTAATACTTTGATATTTATTCTATTATAATTTAGTTGTACCTAGTAATTGCCAATTCAATCTATAAATAAAATCAATTTGTTTCGTACTGCTTCCACATTTTTTATTATGATCAGGACAAAGTGAAGTTGATAATGCTTGCGTGGAGCGAGATTTAGATATAATGCATTTCCACCAAGAATTGACAGTTAACACCTTAAAAGTGACTGAAAATAACATTTCATTTCGTTAAATAATTCTTGTTCAAAAATAGTAAATAATTAAATTTCACTTAAAAAAATACGCATTATGTACGTTGCATTATTACAACTAAAAAATTATATGGTTAAAACTACTATATTATATTGAAATTAAGTATGGAACCATTAGTTAATATATTCAACTATGAATTGCTGGTCCTGTAGCCGAGTGGTCAATACTCTTGGGCGTTAAACTTATTCGGTTGCGGTGTTCACGGGTTCGGGCGGACACTCTCATTAATTGATTTAAATTAATTAATTGACACAATTGTAACTTATATTTGGGATATACAAAAAATTTTAGGTTCACCTTATAAGTTCCACGTTGATTCCATCAGCTCTGGAGCTGTCACAGCTTACGGTCAAGGTCTGGTGTCAGGTGTCAGTGGAGAGCCCAGTCATTTCACCATCAGCACCAAGGGAGCAGGCGGTGGTGGTCTAGCCATGGCTGTTGAAGGACCCAGCAAAGCTGAGGTAACATTTATTGCTGTTGGAGAAAATAATCACAATTATTTTTTTGATTTATGAAACACATCCTAAATTGTTTCCTTATTTGATAGCAAGTGGTAAAATTGCTCTTAATGCATTATACATTACTGCTTTCCCATCCATTAATTTTATACACAGTATTCAGTGGTATAACAAACGAGCGAATCTTCAATTTTTTTCCTTAACTGGGAGTGTCTTAGGAACAACTACCCAAGACTTGGTGGCATGCATTTAATTAAGTGTGCCGGAAATCAATCCCTACAGGATAAACGAGAAGTTTCGATGAGTAGAGGTCTACTCGCTCTCTGTATGACGCCGGCATTTTTATGTTTCAAAACTATATTCTTTACTTCAAACTATATTGTCTAATTTAAATTTGGATTATTGATACTTAAATTATATATTGATACTTATATTGATATATATATATATATATTGTATATATATTATTATATATATATTATATATTTATTATATATATTATATATATATTATTTATATTATATAATTTAAGACATCGACTGAGGGTGCTTGATGGAATTTCAATATCAAATTTGGATTTTGAGATTTTGTACACTTCCATGTATTTTGTCACTAACGACCCGGGTTTCGCCTTTCGGCATCTTCAGGCATTCGAGCACACGAATGGACTCGAACTGAGTCCGAGTCCATTCGTGTGCTCGAATGCCTGAAGATGCCGAAAGGCGAAACCCGGGTCGTTAGTGACAAAATACATGGAAGTGTACAAAATCTCAAAAATCCAAATTTTATTATTTATATTGATACTTAAATTATATATTGTCTAATATTTATATTCAATTTAAATGACTCCGTTATTAATAAGCTTATGAATGAATTATTTATTTTGTATCGCCAAGCCCTGTTGGGTTTTCACCCACTTAGTCACGGACTCACAGCCGTCACGGGTTCTAATTCTGGAATGGAAACTTTCATGCATTGATTTTTCAACCAATTTACGGATTATTATCCAAAGGCATAGATGATTGTGATGTTTTTATACCTCCCCACACATGTATTATTAGATCCTGAGAACGGGACTAGATATTTCTTTTCTAGCCACATTAATCTTTCTTTACCTTCTTCTTTTCTTCGTCAATAGAAAGTTATTTTTTATGTAAATAATCAATCATTTTACTCAGTTAAAATGGCACACTATTATGAAAGGTTAAAATAATATGGCTAATTTTTATTTTCAGATCACAGCTCATGACAACAAAGACGGCACAGTATCCGTGTCATACCTTCCAACAGCTCCTGGAGAATACAAAGTCAGTATCCGATTTGGAGACAAACATATCAAGGGATCTCCATACAACGCCAAGGTGAATAAAAAGTAGCAATAAATTGCAATGAATGTATTACCATTTTTATAATTTTACTGGTACTTAAATTGTTTGAATAAATCAATATTGACAACATTTAATTCATGCCAAATAAACAATTTTCAAATGTCTACTATGATGTGAATAATGTAACAAAAACCGTTTTTCAAAGTGAAAGCGAGTTGATTTTTAAATCTGGAAAACAAAAGAACATCAAAATGGCGTTCGAAGTTTGACATCTGTAAAATGGAATAAAAATAGAATCGTTTGAATTAAATTCTTACAACTGAAATAAATATGCAACGTCATATATGTAGAAATAGTCTCAAGAAATGTTATTATTTAGGAAGGCTACCATTTAAAATTTCATATCTACGAAATAAAATACGATATTAACTGATAGATATACGGATAATTCAAATTTTGCATTGCATTCTGTCTCAAGGTCACTGGTGAAGGTAGGAAAAGAAACCAAATCTCAGTTGGAAGCTGTAGCGAAGTTTCACTTCCAGGGAAAATCAGCGACAATGATATCAGGAGTTTGAATGCTTCAATTCAGGTAAGTGAGGAAGTTAATAATTCTGATACGTTAAGAAAAACAATATTTAATTAAATAAATTAAGTAAGATGAAGAAATAGAGACAGTCAGGACAATGATACTTATACACTGGGACATCTTTGAGTCGTTCGACCTTACATATTATAAATATCAAAATACGCGATATTACCACTATATTTGCTTAAAACAAGTGAAGATATTCTGGTCCGTATGCATTTGAGCATTTTATGCACGCTGTGTGTCTTAATTTACCCAGATCTGGACGTTTAATGAATCGTTTGTGAGTATAATTGAGCGTGTACTAAAATAAATATGGCTCGCATTTTTCTGGGCAGAAATTAAGTTCAGTTTCGGTCATAGTTTTTAATACATTGGTCAGAATTTATATAACAGAGGGCAGAATAAATAACTGACCAAAAATTGAATGTTTTTGTGACCAAAAGTTGATTCGAATTCTGACCAAGATTAATTTGAATTCTGACTATTTAATTTGTTGCCAAATAAATATTTCAATTTAAAAAAATAGAAAAACTTGTCAAAAGTAAGTGGAATGGATTCCGGTAGATAAATATATTATTTTATATGGAACACATCTACGAGTTTTTTTAAATTTAATATTGGAAGTATAAAACATTTCTTCCTTCTGATATTCATTATAACCTAAAAATCTTTCAAATATTTTCAGGCCCCGACTGGTCTTGAAGAGCCATGCTTCTTGAAGAGGCTGCCAACTGGAAATATTGGCATCTCCTTCACTCCCAGAGAAATTGGTGAACACACCGTCTCTGTGAAGAAGATGGGAAAGCACATCACCAACTCTCCGTTCCGCATCCAAGTCGCTGAACAGGAAGTGGGTGACGCCAAGAAAGTCAAGGTATAACTTCTTATGTTCATTTAAGTTACTTATGAAACATGCACTTACTGATGATACGTAATTAGCAGAATAGTCGGTTACTAGAGGTCTGCACGGGCCGATTTTTTTTTAAATTACAAGGTCCGAGCCCGAGTCTTAATATCCAAACGCGTCCCAAAGCCCAAATTTATTTTTCTCAGCCCGAAAAAAGCACGTTTTTTTCAATGTTGAAGTTCATTTTTAACGAATCATATTTATTTATTTAATGAATTATCTGGCACAACAAACTTTCAACCATCTTAAACTACTGGGAAGCAGTTACTGACCAATCACACTTTATTTGTGTACTAACGAGTAATATAACTATTGATCATTCGTAAATAAACAAGGCATTGTTTCAGATTTAGCTTCAATTAGCTCACACAATTTTGTGGGTTTCATAGCTTCTTGTTCCCGAAGAAAAATTTGAAAAATGCGACAGTTTTTAATCAGGTGTTATTTTTCATATCTTTCCAATGACATTCATAGGAAATGTGGAATAAATTATTTAAGTTATAAGTGTTTTGTTATTACCGTATGGCTGATTTATGACCTGAGCAGAGTTCGAAATATTAAATTAATTTACCCGCTCGGACCCGCGTGAAGGTTGACCAGTTAGAGTCTAACTGTTAGGCAATGTTTCTTCGATGATTGAATGTGATATATTTTTTGAAACGATTGATCTAAACAAAAATAATTTTAGGTATCTGGAGGTGCCCTGAAGGAAGGCAAGACCCATGCTGATAACACCTTCGCAGTTGATACCAAAAATGCTGGATACGGTGGATTGTCACTCTCCATCGAAGGTTTGCACTGCACTCTAAATTATAGATCATCATAATTAACTTCAATCGCCAATCGCAGTGATCATGTGAAGGCTCTAAGCTTCCCATTTGCGATTTGAGTCAACAGCTCGAACGATGTATATAAAAAAATATTCTTTACTGTTTTCATTAGAAACTTTGTTCTATTATCATATTACACGCTCTCAAAATATTGTATAATGGAACCAATGTATCACTAATTAAGTATTTATAAACAAATATTTCACGAGAGCTGCTTATAATTCATTAGTTCAACATGCGTTTTCAGAGGGCAAAGATGGAAGATCTTTAATCGATCGCCTGTTTACCAAATTTGAAGAACCTGCAGCCTTCTAGGTCGTCAACTTCGGCGTTTCGACTGAATCCAAATTTTTAATTTTATTGCTATATATGTACCAATTTAACTTGGCCGCTAGTGAGGGTGTCACCGTCACGTTAGGAATGTTGCCATTTTCAACCAGAACTTAAATTTCAATAAATTCCAAATCTGGTATTTTAGCGATGGTATTAAAAGTATACAAAATATTTATTTTGCATAAAATGGCAATCTAGTTTCAAATTCGACGGTGGCTGCGTAATGTTGGTAATACATGCATTTTGCAGTATACTTAATTTAAGCTTCTTGAACAGCCTTCTGAAATTAAGAGGTTCTTCACTCTACACACGATTATGTCGAAAAATAGCTCAGTCAATTTACGATACATTTTGAACGAATTGCTGTCCGTACATTACAATAATATTGATCATAATTCCGACTATGGTTTCTAGCAGACTAACTTAAATAGCTTTTCTTTTCACTGTGAATCAAGAACTAGAGGATATGACTGATATCCCATTATTTAAAATGTATTCGTAAGCACTATTAATGTATGTGAGTTAACATTCTTGACCCTCGAGCAACTGCTGTTTTCACACCTGCGTTCTATAACAGATCAACGAATCAATAAAAAATAATTTGAGCCACAGTATACTTACCACAATTGATGGTGTATTCTAGGTCCCAGCAAGGCTGAGATCCAGTGCCAGGATTCAAACAATGGTGTCCTTAACATCAGCTACAAACCAACTGAACCAGGATACTACATTATTAACTTGAAGTTCGCTGATCATCACGTTGAGGGATCTCCCTTCACGGTCAAGGTAAAGACAACAGCCTGTTATTAAAAAAAATACCATTATTCTATTATATTTATAAAAAAAATAGTTTATTTTAAATATCAATCAAAGTAAAAATGATGCTTTAAATCAAATTGAAACGAGAAAACTAACTTAATTTGAAACAATTCTGGCATTTTATTCCATCAATGGCATTGATATTGAGCTCGTGACTGTTGTATAAAATTCGGAATAATATTGTATGCAGTTGTTTAAGATGCTTGTCTGTGCAACCGGGATTGTTAAAAGTGTGCAAATACAGTAAATAGGACTCTGCTGCACAGGGCATCATATTTTAGCACATATTTGGTAATTATCATTACTATAATTTAAGACATCAACTGAGGGTGCTTGATGGAATTTCAATATCAAATACTTTATATTGTTTGTATAATTAACGTTATGAAATAAACGTAATGATAATCCAAATTTGAATTATCATTACGTTTATTTCATAACGTTAATTATACAAACAATGTAAAGTATCTTTACCGGTACCTTTCTATACATATATGTAGTATTTTAATGAGTAATATGCCACAGTAGGTGTCTGATTAAGCGCCTTATGAGCAGTATATTTCGGTCTGTATAGTTAATTCTGTGAGGATCACTTTAACCTGTAGAGTGACATGAGCAAGTTAACTCGCCTAAACCTGTATGTCACGCCAGGCTATCGACGACTTAACTCGCGAACTCTTGTCATCATCATAGCTAATCATCAAATGTTCATTTTGACTTTTATCGTGTAAAATTGTAAAGTGCCATTTATTAACAAGTACTGATTTTTTTACCTCAAATCAAATATCGATATTATTGACGTAATATGAAATCTTAATAAGTGTTGTAGCTTGACTCTTGTAGATGTCACAGGGCTATCACAAATTTGTATGCACGTTAGGTACACATACAAACAATATAATATGGCATTGTGTGTGGCACCTTGCTTTGAAAACTTATAGTGTTGAAAAAGTGTTAATGGTTAGTTCGGTAAAGTGACTTAAATTCTGAGGTTGTGACAACCCTGTTTATGTATATTTGTGAAAAAGTATTTATCATTTTAGTGTGAAAATATTTAGAAAAATCTCAAGAAACGTGTTACTTTGGTAAATGTTCACATATGTACGTCATTTTATGTCTATTTCATATTTTTAAGCGATTTATTTTATTCCAAAAAAAGCTGGTCTTCAAGTGTCTACCTAATAAAATTTTCCTGGCACTTAAACAGTTAAGGAGTATTAATGTGAATGTTTCTTCTAATACAGGTTGCAGGAGAAGGTTCAAATAGGCAGAGAGAAAAGATTCAAAGACAGAGAGACGCTGTTCCCGTGACAGAAGTAGGAACTAAATGCAAACTTACATTTAAAATGCCAGGTACATAAAATACTGTTTTAAAAATACATTTATAAATTTAATTTGCAACCATTATTGGTGATGATATTATTTATATACTTTCTAAGTTTTTATACCTATAAATAAATTTTTGTTTATTTTCAGGAATCACATCATTCGACCTCGCAGCCACAGTCACCAGCCCTGGTGGAGTATCTGAGGATGCTGAGATCCAAGAAGTTGAAGACGGGCTCTATTCCGTCCACTTTGTACCCAAGGAACTTGCAGTCCATACAGTTTCAGTCAAATACAGGGAAATCCATATTCCAGGTAAATTTTCCCCTTCCGAAAAAATGAATTACATCAAATTTGAGGAACTTTCGTCTAATACTCAAAATTAGTAGTGAAGATAAAGATATAGAAATTCAAATATTTTTTTTAAGAATTGATTTTTCTATTTTTTTTGTTTTTAGTACGATTTTGGGGTCAATCCTAATCTTTTTTCAGTGTAATTTTTTTAAATACCTCTCTAGTACTTAGTTTTATACATTGCGGCTATATTCAAAAACAAACAGAACCTTTGTCCATTTACTACACAAGTAAGTTTTTGACGATTTTATTTTTTAAATGTCAAAATGTATGCAATTTTGCGTTCTATGTACTGTTAGAACGAATGAAGTCATAGAATATAATGGCTTTACGAAAAACAGAATTAAGTCATATTGTTATTTTTTTATCCTAGCTAAAAGCATATATAACTATAACTCATCGATACTAAATCTTATCATTTTTATGCCAAAAAAATTATTCTGTATAATGTACAAAAAACTTTTTAAAAAACAAACAATTGTGCTTGGCGGGGAGAAAACTTTGAAAACAAATGCTTTAAGAGCGATTATCTCAGAACTCGTTTTTATACCTTAATGCTCTTCTGTCAGTATACCCTCGATATTATCGTTCCGAAAAAAAAACCATCACAACAGATATATTCAAAAATATATACGGATATATATTTTAAATTGTGGATACACTTTTTTGCGATAGAATTTCGTGTTGCAAAGACAATGTATGTTTCATCAGACGATATTGATTTAAAAAGAGAATATATTAGTGTACACAACTATTATAAAAACGCGACGTTTTTGCCACAATGTTTACATGGGTATAATCAACTCTAACACCAACGCTTGCAAGACTATTTTCCCTGGCTATTAAAAGCTTTGTTCATTTTTTAATATCGCTTATTCTCTTGCAGGCTCTCCATTCCAGTTCACAGTGGGACCCCTGCGCGATTCAGGCGCTCACTTGGTGAAAGCCGGCGGCACAGGCCTGGAGCGAGGTGAGCAGAAAGCCCGCAATGAATTCAACGTGTGGACTCGTGAGGCGGGCGGCGGACAGCTGGCCATCTCCATCGAGGGTCCTTCAAAGGCTGACATTGACTTCAAGGACAGGCGGGACGGATCCTGCGACGTCTCCTATAAGGTCGCCGAGCCTGGTAAGATCTTTAGATTCTTGAACTGTTATGTTTATTATTTTGAGAAAATTAAGTTTGAAGAGTTCACTCGCCCAGTAACATAGAAAAAAACATTAACAATAAGAAATACACTAAATCCGTGATCTCATTTATTTATGAATCTAACAAAACTCCATTTTACACTTGCCATTTATACACTCAATAAGTTGTACATGTCCAATTAAAACATTTTTTTACAAGAGATGATAAAGTGGCTATGAGATATTTTTTTTCTTTTTTAATATAATTATTCCAAAATAAATTATGCCGAGATGAAAGTATTTTTTGAAAAAAAAACACCGTTTTAAGGCGCCACTGCTACCCTATTCTTTCTATATAAACATAATGGACGGTCACCATTATCGTAATAATTGATTAAGGAATGTCTTAATCAACTTAATCAATCTCGTCAAAAATTCTAGCAAGGTAGATTTTATCAATAAGATAAAATTAATACTTAAAAAAACAGTTTTTATTATTAAAACTTATTTACTTAAGCTTTTACTTAATTCTTGGTTAAAATTTAAAAAAATATTAAAAAAAAACTAATTTAAGAAAAACTAAAAAAAACACTGCATATTCCACTATTAAATTATTAAATACTATTTCTTAAACTCCCTCCCACTCATCCGATCTTCACGGGGTGTAGCTAGAGCGATTAGCTAACCACAAGCCCCTCTTAGCCCTATCCTTCTATCCATCCTCTCTTCGAAAAAAGAGAGATTGAGCAATTGAATAACAAGCAGTTCTCATAGAAAAATTCTGTTAAGATACCTCCATTAGGAGACCATATGATCCACGTTGGTAGTGGATATTGAAACAAAAAAAAAATTCTTCAATCCGTTGAAATATATGTCCGATAAATTACCATATTTACTCACGCAGTGGGGGGCGTAGATTCGAGTCCATTACGATAACCACGCCCTGTAACCATATCAGCCAATGAGAATGGGATTTAAATATTGTAATTTAATTCTTGAATTGCATTAATTTTATATTCCTTTCCTTTTAATGCACAATTATGATGCAGTTAACAAAGTTGAAGTTAAACATGAAGTTTATTGGATAATTCTGTTTTTATTTATGTTAACTTTTTTTGATAAATGAATAATATCATCGTTCCGATTTAAGAGCCGAACATAAAATAAAAAGCAGACTTATCATTTATTATGGTTTGTTAAATGACAAGACATTTTTATAGTAGTTCATAAAATAAAGTTGCCGTTAGAACCGCTTGTCTCTTTTGGTAACTTTGAAGCCTTATATTTTACATGGCTATTGCATTTAAAAATGTATTAAAAGTGTTAACAAAGCTGGAGTATTTCGAAATAACGAGTAAGTAATGGCTTTTTGTAGCTGTATATATAAAGTAAACATACGGGTAGTTGACCTTTTTAAATAAAAGTGCCCAACATAAGAAACGTATACGCGGAATTGCTCTAAATTGAAAGATTGATGAGTTCAAACAAGTGAAACTATCTTTTGTCGGACTGAAGAACTAACACATCACCATATATGTCATTCGGGAATCATAGTGACCATTTAAAATCAACATCTTGTACAGCAAGTATTTTATTTTGAATTTTTTAAGAGAATTTTTAAGGATATCAGTGAATGTAAGCATATGCTATTTGATTCAACCAAGAGTGGTCGTAGAGGAAGCTCTGAAGGTTGTCATGAAACCTTCTGATTAGACATGGTCAACTACTGACACAAACTGGTAGTTAAAAAATATTTTATAACCGACCCTTTTCTAATTTTTGTCTTATAATATAATAATTTCTAATATTAATTTAGACATTTGATCCATTATGAATACACTTGCTTTGTCATCATTCGGTCTAATGCTAAACGTTAATCGTTTTTTTTTTTAATTTTTCAAAAATTTGCTTGGTACAATATTAAGTATTTTCTTTAAGTAAGTTACATTGCTTAATCCCTGTCTAATGGAATATCAGCGAAATATGTATTTATCATTCATTGACTCAAAATCCCTTTTGAAAGTACACCTGTCGCTTAATTGGCTGAGCACTGGCGAAACGACCATATAACTTTGCACTTTTTACTACATTGATACGCTTTCTGTATACTACACGGAGCGTGTCAGTGTATTAGTAAGTATAGATCCCGTGATCCTTAATCCTAGAGCCGGATTGCAAATTTGTACGGAGTGTACTCTACCAGAGTTTTATACACATGTGTTTAGCAATAAGGTAGAAGATTATTTAGAAATATCCTTGTTTTGACACAGAAATAACAGCATTTTATTTAATTAGTTAGAAGGTTATCTACATTAGCTTTTTTGGTGGAATTTTTAGTTATCTGGGTACTGAATTAGAACGCGCAAAATTTTGCATTATAACTGCATATTTAACTCAAATTATTTTTGGAGTGTCTGACTAATAAACTAGAGATCGATACAACAATTTAATTATTGTGCCCAGAAGTGTAAACATTGACGTGGTCATTATTTAGAAGTTCTTATATTATAGAAAACTAAATTAATATAATAACCGTGCTTCGATCATCTGTAAACTTGTCGATCGTGGAGTTAAGAAGTTCACATTCTAGACTGGTGATTTTGAAGGGTTAGTTATTTTAATTCAAAATTCTGAGAAATCGTAAGGCGTTTACAATGTTTACTGCCGTAGAATGCAATATTTTTGCTAAAGAATTTATCGAGCGTGTTTCTCAACAGTCAGACAATAGACAATTAAGGATCATTTCCCGCTGCTTATTTATGGAAATAATGTTTTCGGAGACGTGACTCGACTCGTCATTAGACTAAACAGGGGAGAGACGGGCAGCGATAAAAGGAACTAAATGTTTAGGTATATGCAAGAAGAATATAATATGTACGTTTTAAATAAAAAAGCGTTTAATTGGGAAAGTAAATACAATATATTTGACTGCGGCATATATATTTTATATTGCAACGTTGAATAATTCATGATTTAGGTTATTTATATAAAAACGTTCCTTTTAACCACACTTCCAATTTAATTATAAAATAGTTACCAACAGTTTCTGTTTTAAATGTATTCTAATTCTAGAATTTAAAGAAATAAGTGCATAATTTTGTGTTTCTTTTATTGTTTAGGTGAATATCGTGTCGGTCTCAAATTCAACGAGCAGCATATTCCTGACTCTCCATTCAGGGTGTACATTTCCCCGGCGATTGGTGACGCTCATCTCCTGGAAGTGGCTCAGTTCCCTGAAGGTATTCAGACGGATAAGCCAGCTCAGTTCTACATCAGGATGAACGGAGCCAGAGGAGAACTTGACGCTAGAGTGAGTCGACAAACCTATTTGATCTGTGGATTATAATTTTTTTATTTGTTTGTAACCGGTTGCCGGACCTTTAGCCGAAGTGGTCAACGTCTTTGGTTTCAGCTACGGTGCTTACGGGCTCGAATTCCAATACAGACAGTTTCATAAATTGATGTATGGATTGTTTTAGAGGCGTAGATGTTTGTTATGTTTCCTACCCATCTTATCCTAAAAACGGAACGCAGCGGGAGCGATAAGGTAACCATTATTCTTGCCTTAGCCCAATCCTTCTATCCTTACTTTCTTTCGAAAAAAGAGAAGGTGAGCAACTCAGGATCAAGCGGTTCTTGTAGAGAAACTCCTGATGAGATAATCTCCATTAGGAGTCTATAATATAGTCCTGATTGGAAGCGGACATGGTTAATAAAACTGGTTGTTATTCAATCGCTTAACATCCTCTTTTCGGAGAGTGTAAAAATAGAAGGATGGGACTAGTAAAGTAGTGGTTGTTAGCTCATGGATCTTCAAACCCCCCACTTTAGGATTGGATGTGTGAATAAGAATGTTACCATAATAGAAAATCATGTCTTTGAACACAAATACTTAAATCGATTGAAAAATGAACACAATATGAATGTGTCCGTTCGATCATTCGAGCCCATGTTCACCGCAACCGAACAGGTCAAACGCCCAATTGACAATTTGACTTTAGAGCTGTCTCATCTTACAATTTCAGGTATTGATTGAGGGTACTTGATGGAATTTCCCTATCGAATTGTGTACATTTCAATACGTTTGTAACTAACGAACCGGGTTTCGCCTTAAATAGTTTATATCGTTGATATAAAAGACAAATCAAAAATAAAACATTATCACTAAAGTGACAATTATGACAAAAAGTATAGTTAATCCATAGACATATGAATTTATTTTAATACTGATATGATAATAATGATTATTAACCTTAGTTGGAAAAATAGTCGCATAAACAATTACAAACCCATTGGATTTTCATGTGCTCATAAGAACTAATAATCACGAAAATATAACTGGGAAAAATATAACACAGAGATACCTACTGATTTTAAATTGCTGGGTTTTGTTAGGGTAAATATCTCGTCTATGCGGTGCAGTGGCTAACGTCGTTGGCTACGGTTTTTTTGAAATATATTTACTATATTTATATATATATTGGTGACGTAAGTTAGAAAATATTTATTCGTTTGACAAAATTTGACATTTAAATAAATTGCGATTACACTTGCTGTGTAAAACCCTCTTTAGTTGGATGTTCTTCTCATAGTACCCTACGAAAATTGTAATATGGTTTCTCGCCGTCATACTTCTAAGCCATGTTAACCGAATATGAATTATATTCATCATTCCACTGATATAAATAAGTTATCTTATAAATTGTCGCAATGTAGATATTTATGTAGAGAAATTATTTAATAATTTTCACATTGTACCAATTTCATAATTAAATTAATAAATCAACCATTGCAACAATGAGAGTTTAAGTAAAGGTTTCAGAAGTTAAAATGTGGAATATAAATCATTCATAATTTCTATCGAGTTTGTGGAATACGAGTACACAGAAACGCGTCGCAAAAAACAAAGGGTCAGTTTTCGTATATTGGCCAGAGGGTGCTAAAGCGTGCCCTTCTGGTGAAAAGTTTCGATCTTTTTTTGCTCTGAAAATCCACCCTAATAAACAGTGGTTTTCAATCCTTGATATTTATTTAGGTAGGTACACTACGTCCTTTTCCTTCCTTCCATCCTACGATTTTCAATTGTAACAGTGAATTTCTAAAATGTGAAATGTGTGTACGGAAAATCAAAATGAAATCATATCCAATCGAATTGTCACTAGTTAGTATGTGATACTTTCGATCTTATCGTTGCCACAACATTTGATGTTGGCTTACAACCTGAAATCGATTTCAATAAGAACGGAATACGGCGCCGTTTCGTAAATATATTAAAATTTCCGTTAAAATTCTTAAATCATCAAAAAATTATTGCCAAAAATATATGCGATGAAAAAATTATACATTTTTAAATTACCGAGTTTTTCAGTTCGTGAAATTGTTCCTTTCGAGTCCTGCATAGATTCATATTTCGAGTCCTGCTTAATTCACATTAAAGAAGCCCATTCATTGATTCATACCCAGTTTTTGTAAATATACATAATCTTTGAAATAGTACTCTATAGTTACCCCATAATGTAGACAAAAAGCAAAAAAATAACTTTTAAAACCGTTTTGGAAATTCCTGTCCAATAAATTGTTTGTGTATGGGATGAAGTTGAAATATAAAGCTTTGGGAAAACTCCCCCATAAAGTTCACCAAATTTTTTGCTCCGTGTAGAAAATTTACTGAAATGGTATTATGTATTTCTATGTTGAATGACATTTTAAAATATGTTGATACAATGATTTCACTAACACTAAAATACTGTTTATCACTTCTGGTAAATGCAGTCAAGCTTTGATGAATTGAAGATGATATTATTTTCATATTTAATCCAAATTGAAAAGATAAAATTGCTGTAAATTATTTAAACAATATTTTGTATGATTGAGTTTAGTATTTTGAAATTCATTAAAAATGAATATAATTGAAATTGATTGTTTTTTTACCATATCCGCTCCCAATGTGGACACCTAATAGAGGTATCTCAACATATTTATTTCTACTATGACCGCTTTTTACTGTAGTTGCTCAAAATTCTCTTTTTCAAAGAGAGTAGAGATAGAACGATTGAGCTAGGACAGAACTAAGATTTAAGATTGGGTGGATGGGAAGGAATTCGAGATATCACAAACATCCATACCTACAAACAGAAATCGGTAAATCAATTGAAAAATCTATTTATGAAACTGTCCGTTCCGGGATTTGAATCCGAGATATCTGTAACCGAAGCCAACGACGTTGATTACTGCACCACGGACCCGACATTGATTGATACAATCCATTTAATAATCGTGAAATCAAATATGTTTAACTATGCTTCGACTAAATTTCGATTCAATACGGTACTGTTTCTTTATTGTAAAATTGAAGCAATTTTTTGAGGCTCAGCCAAGGATTTGCATTTCCAATCAATATAATTTGGATATAATTTATATCCAAAGGCATTGATGCCTACGTTTTTTTCCCGCCCATCCTATATTCCGTCTCGAGAATTGGGCAATGTGAGAGAGCTACTAGATAACTACAAGTCTTTTGCTTCAACCACCCTTCTAACCTTATTCTCTCCAGAGTAATGTAGAGCGACGGGCTTCAAATGCTACTCACTGGTATTGTATATGGTTAAAAAGTGTAAAGCTTTATCCGCAATTCAATAAAATAAAATCTCTTTTTTTTTTTTTAGATAAAAGCACCATCAGGCAGTGTTGATGATTGCTTCATCCAGAATATTGACGGAGATCAATACTCTGTGAGATTTATGCCAAGAGAAAATGGAATCCACAACATCCACGTGAAGTTCAATGGAGTTCATATCCCTGCGTCACCTCTTCGCATCAAGGTTGGAAAGGACGATGCTGACCCAGCTGCAGTCCACGCTCATGGAAATGGACTGGGCATTGTGAAGACAGGTATGGACATTATTCCATGAATTCTTTTCCCATCGGAAGGTGAACAATGTCGTAGACCAGTAACGGGTAAAGACGGACACTCTGAATAGAATTATAACAAAGGACACTGTATGTCATTTTATCTGGATGATTGATTGAGCAAAAATCAAAACTCACTTGTTTAATCAAAACAAATTTATCAAAATACATTATAAACCAGGCGAGTGTAGTGAATTGAGTCGCTAAACACGCTCCTGACGATTTTTCAATAAAATAAGTTTTCAATGTTCTCTATCGATAACCAGATTTCAGTTGCAAATATGAAATGTCTTCCTATTTCGTCACCTGCTTGAAATTTAAATGTTTTCCAAATTTAAAAATGTCGTTTTTTACACGAACTCGATCCTCGTTTTACTCGGTCGACGTACTCTGTTAAAACGACAATATAAAAGAACAGTTTACGTTTCTTTATACACTGGAAGACACAAAATAACTTAAAACTATCATACTGCCCATAAGAGTTTTTCGTGATATACTCAAAACTCTAAAAACCTTCTAAGACTAATCTGATTGAATAATCACATGTTGAAGAATGTAAGTGACATATAAGGGCATTCTGGCGTTTGCTATTTTATCCTACTTGCTTATTCACAAGTGAGGTTGTGTGATAGAGATAGAGAAACAATCACCATATTTATGTTTATGACATCATCGGCGTGCGGTGGACTTATCGCTATCTCTATCGCACAACCTAATTTGGGTATGAGCAAGAAGGATACAAGAGCATGCGCCGCATGCCCTTGCATTTCGCTTGCACCATCACTTTTCATATGATTGAGCAAGAAAGAGATAAAACCACCGCACGCGCCTGGTATACATATATTTTCAAATATAAGTACTCAAAAACAAAATTTTCCATTGCAGAGCACTAGGTAATTTGCACAAAACATAATCAGGCACAATTACACAACTGCCAAACGGTCGCGGCGCCATTTTCGGTAGCTCGCGTAGGATATTTTATGAATTTGCCTCTCAAATTTTATTATTGGACTCCGAAATGAAATATTTCTCGAACTAAATTTCAATGTAACACGTTGCCGTTGCATTATAAATTTCTTGGCAGAACGATTTGTGCGTTACACACAATGTAAAATTGAGAAAAAGTCAGCGAAATATTACGATGAGATCTGCGCCATACATTTTGTGTCTCTCTCTCTAGCTGGGTGGGTTTATCTCTATCTCTATCACACAGACTAACTTGGGTATTAGCAAGTAGGAGACAAGAGCTTGCGCCCGCATGTTCTTATATCTCGCCCGTACACTTCACTTTAAATGTGATTGAACAAGAAAGAGAGAAATCCACGACACGAGCCTGAAGAAGCCCTATGTACCACTAGCGCCCTCACTTAAACTGTGAGCGAGCGAGCGAGAAAAGGGATGGCAACGTACGTCCATTAAGCCAATATGCAATATGCGTCAATTGAAGGTCAATTTTGTTTGGTACCGTTATTGTTATGATGCTAATTACGCAGTTGCACGCGACTGTCAAAGCTTGACGTTTATAAAGTTACTATTCATTTTGTGTGTTTTACCCTGTCAACAAATAAACGAATAACAATAAAAAAAGTTAAAACCTATGATTTCATACAGAATGGGAATAGGATTATTTCTTTGTTGAATTAAAGAAAAATATGTTTATTGTGGCATGTAAGTGTAGATGTAAGGAAAAAAATGCAACGTCGAACGACATTATAAAACAAATCATACGGTTATAATTGAAATATATTATCATTTAAATAGGCTGTAAGGAAAGAGAAGGCGAGACAATTGAAAAGTCAGGGTAAATATCTATTAACAAGGACAAGGCCTAAAAATGATATTTTTCTCCGAAAACCACACAAAATAATATGCTTTAGGGTAGAATAATCTTTTGTGAATCTAAATATATGGAAAATATTCGTCAATCACGAAAGGAAACGTTAGAATATAGATTTAACGATGATATGTCGCAAACTTTCATGTCTCTTTAGTAACAACCTAACAAAACAAAACTCCACATATTGTTTACAGAAAAATGGCGGCTGACATGTCAGCTTGCGATCGCTTCAGAAAGTATGCGATAGGATGCGAATTTAAATGGTTTAAGGTAGAACAAACCAAACCAGACCAACCCTAACATAACCATAACTCATCATTGTGTGTAGTTTTCGGTGAAAAATATAATTTTTAGACCTTCTCCCTACTAATAGATATTTACCATGGTCAGTTATGTTGTCACCGGTCACTTTAAAAAAAAAAAATGGCCGCCATTATCGCGCCTTATCGTATCTCTCAGATCATAGATAAAAAGAAGAAACCTTTTAAGAACAGAGAAATATTAAAAGATACATTTTTAGAGGTAGCAGATTCATTATTTACGACATTCAAAAAGAAATTATATATAATATCTGATATTAAATCAACCCAGCTTTCTGTCAATACAATAATGAGACGTGTTGAGGTTATGTCTGATGTTTTTTTGCAATGATGTATGGTACGATAAACGACGATGATAAGAAATTATAAAGAAGGAATATGTATAAGTAGCTCACCAGACAATTTTAACTCCTGAAAGTAGCCCACATCCTTATTGAGTTTGGAGACCATTGTGTTATACAAACAAACAGCACGAATGATGTGCTACACAAACAAACTGAATGAAATGAATGAAGTTGTAACATTTTTTTAAATTGGTCATTAGTATGAACATTTCTGTCATTGTTAGTGGGTAGTACAATTATATTCAGTATTTGTACCTGAAATACCTACCTGAAGTCTCTGCAGTAGATTAATTTATTGTTTTTAGTTGTCATTTATTTTATTTTTAACAGAAAATCTTTTATCACACTATATAATATTTAGATAAATATTAAATTCAGTTCATAGATTTCACTAACAGTTAACTTATAAAAATATATTTTATGGCATAAAATATATTTTAGATATAGTATATCATTACAGCAGGTTAAAGTCTACTTACACTTTTTATTTTCTACTTCATTTTACTTTATGCTGTGAAGAATACAAAATACATTTTTGGTGTATTTACTATATCTTTACTAAACATGGTTTAAACCTTCTCAAATTGTTGATTTAATTTTTTAGGTGTGAAGACCGATTTGATCATCGACACATGCAACGCCGGAGCTGGTACTCTTGCAGTCACAATCGATGGACCTTCCAGAGTTGCCATGGATTGCACGGAGAGCGAAGAAGGATACAAAGTCCGATACACACCATTGGTGCCAGGATTCTACTACATGAGCATTAAATACAACGGAGCCCACATTGTTGGATCACCCTTCAAGATTGAGTGCACAGGTAGAATTGAAATAAATGCACCTTAATCAATTTTATTGCCAGGATATTTTGAACAAATTTAATATCTTTTTATATATATATCTCCTTATTCATTGATTGATATTTTTATTTTACATTAAATCATTATGACTTTTAATTATATTTAGCTTGGCTCTATTTATCTATTGTTTTTCAATATGTAATCTGGAATTTTACCATAACCTTGGAAACTGAATGTGGATATTTTAACAAACCTGAGAGCTCTTCAAGTTTAATTGAGAGTTGCGGATTTAATTTTAATCTCGTTCCTGAATTAATTGGTTGTTTTGATATCATAAAACTGCTCTACTTGAAAAATTGTAATGAAACATTCCTCTGTTTGAAATGCATATGGAATACTAAAATTATCAAGTTTTGGTTAACAGGTGACAACCTAGCAGAAGTCGGTGCCCAGGAAACATCATCCGTCATCGTTGAGACTGTCCAGAAGCTTGCTAAGAACGGTCAGAAAGCCGGTCCAATTCTGCCACACTTCAAATCCGATGCCACTAAAGTCACTTCCAAGGGAATGGGATTGAAAAAGGCTTATTTGGCTAAACAGAATCAGTTCGTCGTTGTAGCAACTGATGCAGGTTGGCGTCTCACCTTATATTGTTCATTATTAAGTTCTAAAAATGTACCGTATTTACCAGAATATATTGTGGCATTAAATATTATGCAACCATTTATTCGGAGCAGGATTAAAAGTAAAAATTAAAATAGATGTTTAAATTTGTTGTTTAGTTTCTCTAACAACGGTCACTTAATTTTGTATCTATAAAGTTCAAATTGTATCTTCTTCGAATACCTTTAGTGATTTAAATGCGATCCTTTCTTTTCCATGTGATCAACACTTTCTTCGTTACATATCTATTTATTTTGGTATAATTGTGAAAAGGGTTAATAAAAACAATAAAATCAAGCCAGGCACTTAACCCAAACGAGCCATACAGGCCTTACTATAAATAGAATACGACATGAAGTGAAATAAATATGGTATATAGAATTATTCTATGAAACAAATAATTTATTACACAGATGCACTATTTTAGACTTATCATTTTTTTTCGTTGTAACTCATTGCAATTTCTATTCTTTATTTAATAGGAAACAACATCCTCTACGTCGGTGTGTTGGGACCCAAAGGCCCATGCGAAGAAGTGTACGTCAAGCATAAGGGAAAGCATGTGTATGAGGTTTCTTATTTGATAAGAGACAGAGGAGAATATATCGTCATAGTCAAGTGGGGTGATGACCATATTCCTGGATCACCGTACAAAGTTGACGTATAAATATATTTCAAGACAACAAAGTTAATTATCATGTAAAATAACTTGATTTGTGTATATTAAAATTCAAAATGTAAATCAGTTTAAACAAATATTAGAAATGACAGTTGAATAACAGCGTAAATGAAATAGATCTAATGAGAACGAGCTTGTTTTAAAGCTTAGTGTCGCTTAAAATATGAAGCAAATAATGAAAAAAGTTTCTATTATGTTTCAATTGCTAACAATTAAAGTTTATTTATATATCTCAAACGTTTACCCAATATAATTGCAACATTACTTTTCTTTAAGAAGACTGCAAATCAAATTATTTTCATGTCATAGTTATTATTTTAATGAGAAGAAAGTATTGTTCGAGAAGCGTGAGAGGTGCTTGAAAAACTTTTGCGTTATTTTCAATAGATATTTCATTTAAAGCGTTCTACAATATTGAGATAATATTTTATTAGAAACCATCCCTTAAACGAAAATATCTATAAGAAATACGCAATTTTTTTTATTTTACCATAGTTTCCTATAAACCTTTACCTGTATTATATTGTGTTTGGCAATCATACCATCGATGGACAACTATAAATGTTTTGAGAAAAATATATATACGTTAGCCATCAAGTATTTTCAATCTAAATAAACTTTATTTATTTACCCAAATGTGTGTATTTTTTGGAAAGTATCAAGGTATTTGAAAACTAGTAGTTTATGTTATAATTAAGATTTTTTTTATAAAATTTAGCTCAATCTAAAACGATTTTACAAAGTTTATCGCTTTCTTTCAAAATGCTTTCCCCTACTGAATATTTTTATTTTATTATTGATATGTTATAAAGATTGTGATGGAACTCAATTTAAACAACAGTTTTTAAATATTTTCGCCAGTATTTCTTATTATGTTTTGCTTTGATAATCCTCTATATGTGTGAACATTATACATTTCATATACCAATATTTTTTTGTGTATTTGTTAATATATATATTATAAGTTCATCTATTCTGTAGCTTTGTACACCTCCCTTAAAATAAATAAAATTTAAAGCACAATGCCTCCATAATAGTTTTAATTTATCCCTGCCAGTATTGTGACAATATTGAATGCAAAAGGTATGAGCAGAAACAAGTACACCCGTTTCTCTTTTTCTACAATATCAAAAGAGCACTATCCAATGTCATGGAAACTTACTCTCATTTTTCTGTGTTGTACCTTTTATTAGATCCCGTTTTCAAATTTGATTGATATAAAAAAATCATGTTTATTTGTAAGAATACAATTTGCAATATAATATGAAATCTTATCAGTTATCAACCATTTTTACTCTGTAACATTTGATTTCTATAGATTTTGAACACATTTACAGGAGCATTGTGGTGAAAGAATTAATAACGACTAAACAAATGACTCTTTTATAGTAATTGGTTATTTCAACAGTCTTACACATATAATATTCACATTAAAAAACGGTAAAACTATATGGGTTCGAAAAGTAGATGAAATAAAAGATTATCATTTAATATTTTTCATTTTTTTATTCTTAATGTTTGTGTTGGATACACTTGCGACATCTGTCCACCGCCACTCGTAGATGAAAGAAATAAAATTAAATGTTCTGTCACTCCACAGATGGCAGGAGAGAGAGGTGCAAGTGTACCAATCAGAAATAAAAATACATTTATTTTATAAAACATAATTAATCACCGCCATTGAAACAAATTTACTAAATTCAGCTCCAAACCAACCGTCCTCCCTCCCGACATCATCCTTTTAAAAGAACTTATAAATGTTTGTTTTATTTATATTTACACAAAAAGTGAGTTCCAAAATAATAATTATAATAAAAAAATCGTCAAAATTAACAAAACCTAACTATTTATTTATCGAGAGAATTGATGGCATATTTGCGATGAAGAAAAAATTTCGCAAGTACAAAAAGCCAAAGAGATTAAATTGAGTTAAACCTTATTTTATTTACAGAGTATAAGTTGACTATCTATCTTCCTTTTAATTGTAAATTAAGTAGAACTTAGATTTGTAAAAATCAAATATATATGTTTATTTAAAAAAAAAGGTCTTAACTTAATAAGTATGTCTCATTGAGATTTTTAACTGGGGTTTGTAAATGCTTAAGTCATGGTAGAAAATAAATCAATTTATAAGTACATACAGAAATGTTCCAAAATACCAATTAGGTTATTCAATATCCAACAATTTAACTTAAGCCGCATGATTTATGCAATTATTAAGAAATAAAACACAATATTTTCTTCGATAAAAGATTAGGTATATGTACAGATAAATAAGAAAATATAATAAAATTCGCTAACTGGTAAGTAAAAATATTTTATTTTAAGAATTGTTTTGAATGAATGGAAAATAATTGTACAATTGCAAACCAAATCAAAGCAAGCTAAAGCACTTTTAGAAATCAGATTCATTTATAGATATAAAATGAATAGTTAGGTATATAATTTTTTAATTAAATTGTTGGATGTAAATATAAACATATGTAAAAGAGACATCTACTAATTTAAAAACATAACCGTAGTTAAAGTTTTGCCAAACAGTTTAAAAAAAACTCTTAACCATAAGGTGAGCACATTTTTCAAAAATATTCAAATGAGCTTAATTTTAAATGTAATATAAAAAATCAAATATAACAATACAATCTAAATTCTTGTAAATTACTATATCACAATTTCTACTTAAATTTGTAAAGTTCTATTAAATTTAAGAAATTAAAGTTACCATAATAATTAATATTTTTAAATGAGAGAGAACTGCATGTCATATTAAGTAGAAACGCCTCATCAATTGATACTTCAAAATGTCATTGAAGCAAGACCGATTTTCTTCTTAATTAGAAAATAATTACATAATTATAATAAAATTATTTAAAAATACATAAATTTATAGTGTAAACATCAACCAGTGGTAAAAACTTAATACATTTATCAATTTTATTTAGATCAATATTAAAAATGTCACTGTCAAACATAAATTACTTGTTACGTCATAAATTATAAGATATTACCATAAATATTATGTGCATTGTGTAGCTGAGGATGCAATAAAAATAAACTATGCAATCAAATGAAATGTTGTTTTCTTTTTTACAAAATTTGATAGATGGAATGCTCAAGTAACTAATATTACTGTCTGATATAGTATCGAGAAGACTGAGCAAAAATTGTGGACTGTTAAAATAATCCTTCCACGGAAATATTTATAAATTAACAATTATAAGTGAACCAGCTGCCTGAAAGATTCTATCATTAATAGAACAAAAATAATTCAAGCATTTTGTATTATTGTCAATAGATTGAATCAACATAATGCTATGCAACAAATTCTCTAAAACAAATGAGTGTAAATAAATCAAAAATTGAATTGAAATGAAGATCAGTTTATAGATAAGTTATTAATGCTGTAGAAATAGTTTATTTGGATGTAAGAAAAATTAATTTGACTTCAGTATTATAAATTATTTTCAAAACGTCAGTGCTGTCTTCATAAACATAATAATTCTTACTGCCAGATTTTCAATATTTTTTTGTGCAACAATAAACAGGTATATTGTTTACAATAATAATCATAAATTTTTATTCATATTTTAATTGAATGAATTCTTGTACAATCTTTGTGCACTATATATTATAAGTAATTTATGAAGAAATAAAATAAGAAACTTGTTTTAGGAAGTGTATCACTGTATTTATTAAATCAAGGTATATTTGTTTGTTAGTACAGATAGAAAATGAAAAAAAAATATGCATTGTATTTTAAAAATAAAACACAATATGTTTTATACTACGTCCACGTTTATATAATGATCAGGATCGGTTTCGCTCATCATGAGCATTATCAATTGATAAAATACAAATCTTAACAAGGCTATTTTTATATAAAATATTTTTTCAGTTGATAATGCTTGTGATGAACGAAAACGGTTTTTATCATTATAAAAATGTGGCAGAAGCACAAAAGAATTGTGTTTTATTTTAAAAATATCATGCCTTTCTTAAAGAATTGACAGTTAGCCTCTGTAAAGTGATTTATGGATTGTTTTAAAATAATTACAGTTATAATATGGGAAAAATAATTTATCATACATTTATATTTTGAAAATCTGAATAAGCATTAATGCGGCCTATTAGTACACTGAAAATATTATTAGAATAATAATTCCTACACAAGTCACAGAATGCAAAAAATTTTTTTTTAAAAAAACAATTCAATTACACAAGTCATTTAGGCGATAAATTATATATATTAATGTTAGTAGTTATTCACAGTCAAATATCTTTTAATCACAATAAATATGTATTTTTTCATAATGGAGACAGTATAAAATATTTTTGTGGTAATAAAAAATGTAATGAAATGATAGTGTATGTGCGTAGATGAAAAACCCCATTAAACCTTTTTACAATAGTTTTAATAATATATTTTAAAGAAGCCTCATAAAAACCCCTGAATTCAAATAATAGCATAAAATGATTATCATAGAATGAATATCTACACCACAGACGATAAGTGATCAGTATTTAATAGACAAATATTCTAAATTATTGCCATATTGATAATATCTCAACACCTGATTTTTTATTATGTTTTATTAAATTGTCTGTGATAATTTGATTATTTTAATGAATAACTCTGTGGTGTACACAATAAAATTATAAGATTTGCACCTAAAGAAGAACATAGCTATTTCAATAAATATTGTTTGAAGATAAAAGAAAACAGTGAAAGTATTCCACATTTACTAAAAAAGTTGCCATGTAATTAAAATGGTTTACCACTTATTCGTTGAATTATTTATTACATTTTATAATTATTCAATATGCTTACAGGAGATAATATATTTAGTATTTTTTTTAATAAAACTAATAAGAACATTTTCACAACGCAATACCATATTTTGGGCTATCGGCCACATAAAAAGGGCTTCCCAGTTATTGCAAAAACTCTTCATCACGTTCGACAGATGCGAGCTATTATTTGAACCTCAGTTGCAAATCGTAAACATTAAAAAACCTTCTAACTACGAATCGTTTTCAGTCGCTGCTTTGCACAATTCGAAAATCTTTCATAAGGAGTCGTAAACATTCGAAATATTATGTACAGTATATTATTCTTCGAAAAAATTATTAAACAAAATTATAATTGGACCAAAACTATATTTATCTTACCGAGCCTGTAAGTCTCAAAAAACATCTGCACTTTCTAGGTTCGACATCCAATTCATAAAGCTGTAGAATATTTTAATATTGATTATTGTATCATTATAAATGTAAATAGGAATATTCTTTTATTTATCATCAATATTCTCTTCATCAGAAATATTAACAAAATAATTTATGATTGTTTCAGTTACTTGTATAGTGTCTAATAATTGTTTATCGTGAATTATTGTTCAAATTGTGTGCAGGATGATATACTTTATTGCCATACAAAGATAACATTGCCACTTCCGATAATATATGCATAATATTAATACAAACATTTCTCTTTCTTTGATTTACATTGTCTTCCAAAATGGGAAATACATATCGAGATTTGACATTAAAATTGTGATGATTCCGTGTAACGCATTTCATTGATGTTTCACAATATTTATTCAAAATATTATTGTTGCATGTACAAGTAGAATCAATTTTATTTACTTAAATCTTCATAATATATTATTTAATTTTGTTCTCAATGGATATTAATGTTTAGGCAATTGAAGACACTGCCTTTTGAGTATATTGATTCTAATAAAGGTATTCTAGAATGACAAAAAGAGAATAATTGATTAAATACGTTTTGATAATTGGTACTGTAATAAAACCTTTTATAATAGATATACCATGGAATGGTTTTAATTACTTTGTCAAACAGACCATACTTTAGTTGATAGCAAATTTAAATAACACAGAATTGTCTACTGTGATTCTGCAAAACACTTAAATCAAGAGTTGTCTTTAAATAATGACAGTTATTGTTTTAAATCGGAGATAGTGGCACTGTTATCGATGTAGTTATAAAATACATAATGAAAACGTGAAAATATTGCATGGTTTATCAATCAATGTTCACAGATGTTGCGAAGGTTCTAGAATCTGTTGAGATAATACTGATATTAAGGAATTGGTCGTAAGTACCAGTTGTCAACCTTAATCATTAAATTATTTTACATTGTACGATTAATCAACAATGTGGTTCTATATCTTGACAATTTTGTTGATCAACAGAAAAATGAACTTTGTATATAAGCAGTGGTGCAATAGTTCTTAATAAAGATAGATGAGGACTAATAAAATGTACCCTTTATATTTATCAATTAATGAGAGACAAATCACTTTTTTGTATCTATTCATTTATGCAATTTGATATATATATATTATTATTTGTATAATGTGCCTCACCTTAAAATTTTACCAAGCTGCCTTTTACAGAGATAAGACTTCACTACACCACTGCATATCAGTAATTTTAATGTAAAACCACAAATTTTATGTCAAGCGCTGTATCAATAATTAAAAATTGGAGAAAGGTGAATATATTTCAAATAAATGCAAGTAATATATATCACAACTCTTAAATGTTTGAATTAACAAGCATATGTATTCAATACTTGAAATTACTCAAAATTATAAATAATTGCTATTTCACAAGACCAATATTAGTAAGTCAAGGAGAGCACTGTTGGCTAAAAGTAAATAAATGTCAAAATTGTACTGTTATGATCTGAAGATAAAAAATATTGATTCTATCTCACAAGAATTGAATTACTATAATAATTCCAAATGTATCACAAAATCAATAAAAAATATAATCTTAAGGTTACTTCTATTTCCACGAAAGAAAATATAGGTGTAAGGCAACCGTTTCTTCAATTTTCCATTATGATACAGTCTGTAACATTTACATACTTAGTGATAACAAAAAAATATTAGTTTTATAATCAAACAGGAAAACATAGAAACCAAAATGAATGCTCACATATTATCATCAGTCCACATGACAAAATTTCAAATCCAACTATTCAAAAATTATTATTGCATTCATCACAAATTTTATCTCATAAACTCTTCCTGTCACAAAAGTCACTGTTTGTCCTTAACGGACAGCGAATGCGGCAAAATATGCTCGGGCGATAGTAAATTTGCCGAAGGCTGGTGCGCGTAATTCCTGATTTGATGTAAAGAGATCAGTTGGTTAGGGAAAGACGCCGACGTGGGGGCGGCTAGAGGCGGCTGCTTGGCCTGCTGGAATCCCAACGAGTCGTATAAGTAAGGCCGCTGTCCAAGTTGGGCGTGGGCTAGGCCTCCCAGATGGGGTGCCATTGAGTTAATCGGGGTAAAAGCTGAATTTGCTGCAGCGCTTGCTTTAGATAGAGCTATATCATAACCGGAGGTCGGCCCAGGAGGACCTTGCCCGTTTAGGTGGAGAGCTTGTCTACCTCCGTCGTCTCCGTTGCCGAGGTCTCCTCCATTGAGTCTATGGTGATCGAATAAAGCTCTATGATGCGCTTGCAAATGATCATTTTCTGCCTCATCAGCTGCATCATGCGCAGACTGCTGTGCGAAACCTCCGCCTTCTTGCATTGCTTCTGACAAATGTGCTGCAGAATCTGGACTTATTTTGGGCCAGTAAGGATGATCAGGAAAAGCTGAAGGTGGAGCGCGACCCGGTCCAAGTCCGGCGATCGGGGGCCTTCGGTCAGCTCTCTCAGCATGTTTCTGCATATGTTTACTCAGATAAGTTTCTTGGGTGTAGCTTTTCCCGCAGTATTGGCAGATGTGAGTCTTCAAATGTTTAGATTCCTTATGCTTAGGGATGTGCTCAAGAAGACTCGGCTCGTCAGAGAAGCACTTGTAACACGAGTTGCACTTATAGGGCTTGTCGGTCTGGTGACAGCGGGAGTGCGATTGAAGATTGGAGAGTTGGGAGAAAGCTTTTTGGCACCCAGGATGCCGACATTTATAAGGTTTGTCTCCCGTATGGGTCCTAATGTGCTGCTGCAGATGGGACAGCTGAGTAAATTTTCGCTGGCAGATTTCACAGCGGTAGGGCTTGATTCCCAGGTGGATTCTGGTGTGCTGAGATAGATAGCTGGAGTTGGCGAACGCTTTGGTACACTGGCTGCACTTGTAAGGTTTTGCCTCGCGCAAGTGGACCTGCGTGTGGAGTTGAAGGTCTGCCTTGGAACCGAACACCTGAAAACGAGAGAGAAATCTATTAGAATAAAATAATGAGACAACCAATCATTTTCACTACCTATATAAAGAACAATTCACAGTATAAATTAATAATAATGAAAGAAAATTGTTGAAATGTAAATAATGACAGCTCTAAACAATGATATATACCTAGTTGTCAAATTATAAATGATTGCAGGAATCATGCTAAAATAAACATAGTAAGAACACCTACAAATTGCTTTCATTAGACTTGTTCCTGACAAAAGGTGTCAGCATTTACTGCAATTGAAAAAATAATAATAACAAACAAAATGAATTCATGGAAACCTTGATATAATTAAAAGTGCATATGATTTAAATGGAAATAGAACAATGAATTCAAAATGTATGCATAACTAATCAATATCTTATAAAGTATTTGGTTTAATTTAGTTAGTACTCTTTAAGCCAAATACTTATTGTATGATCCGGTAGCAAAGCAAAGTCATTGTCATATAAATTAGCAACAATGACTTTAGACAGTTTATTTCAAGCGAGGTTTCCCTCCATTGTTTAGAATTTAAGTATACACAGCCGAATCGATTTTATCTTACAAAATTTCGATACAAGATTAGAGTTAAAGTATTGTTTACGCGTCATAATTTCAAGGCCGCGTTTATGTGTACATTGGTGTGTATTATACTTACTGATTTACTATCCTAATAAATGATAAACAAATTCTACTGTTATTTATATAATTATCTTAATATTATAATAATACCCTGCACAATATTTTCAGTGATACGAGTATGTAATGTTACGAATGGTAGGTACTATATTTATGATTCAATTTTGCAACAATTTTGTTGATATCTTTCCCAATGTTAGGCAAATTTTAGTTCCGATTTCAACCGCTTGTCAAACTGAATTCTCTCAGTGACATTCGAACTATTCAAATTAGCACCAATGAGATTGAATCGGTTGAATAAGTTATGGAACCAACCGATAGATGGTATTCACGTACATGCCATGGATAAAATCTCGAGATGAAGATGCAGCATGTTATAATTAAGGTCACACTAATGATACATATAATGTATTAGAATCAATATGGCAAATAATGTTGAAAGAGATGAATCACGCTTTTAATAACAAGTGCCCGACTCTAGTTACTTGTTACAATATGTAAACTAACCTTGAATTTTCGTTATGACGTTGTCTAGTAAATAAATAAAACGCGGGAAACGAGCAGTTTCATGAACAAACAGTAGACAAGGAGACTCGACATCATCATGAGAAAGAAGTGTTTGGGTCATCTTTAAATTAACCAGCTATTGTCTAGCGGCAATGGCGTACGAAGGAGGTTAAGTGATGAAAATAATTTTTTGTCGGAAAAAAAACTGTCATTACAAAATTTAGATTTTATGATTGACAGTTCAATCTCTTAAGTTATTTCAAAAGGTTCAAATCTGAAGATAATTGATCGTGAAGAATTTTCCGTTCATTAAAATGGCAAAAAAAAAAATGGGGAAACGGCTATAAACGAGCAAAATTTCATTATCGGATTTTTTTTTAAATTTGTATAGTAAGTAACTGATCGTATTCGTATGGTAAAAGATTCAAGGACTAAGGTGGCAAAGTCACTTCAAATATAGACCACATTTGTATTGCTTAAATTTTTGACGTCCCATGGTATTTTTCGAATTATAAGCACGTCAATGTTGTTCAAGCAAAGATTCCATAGAAACAGAAAACAATAATAAAAGACAATGCAAGAACGAAACAGGATCTTTACGTTAATCGCTCAATATATTTCCGGCGTGTTTGTTTTCAATTTTGTTTACGTAACATTTGATAAACCAAGTGGATATAAAAATAAACAGTAAATATATATACACACAAAGTGTACTTTATGGCTAATTGAAAATCGATTAACTAAACTTACAACAATCGCAACGAGTACTGGCAACGCTATCAACACATATTTTTTCGGTAGTAAGCGTGTAACCCACACAACTAAGAACTATGAATACTTAGAATAAACCTATAAGAATTGTTATAAATGGTGCCATCGTGTTTTGGCCGATTGATGTAACCCTCAAAAAATACGAAATAGAGTTAATGATTGGATATCATTTTAAAAACGACAGAGCAGGTCTAGGCCAAATGATGTAAATTAGAAAAATACATTGACCACTTCTTGGAAGGGAAACATAACTTTTCATTAGTTTTAAGTTTAAAATTCTGACCCGGCCACTTAATGTAAGCCACTATTATATCGACACTTCCTACGTATAGTCCCGTATCTGCAAACATGAGAATTTACAGGAGTGCATTTCAAAGATTCATAAAGCAACTCACCATATGTTTTCGATAAAAACATATTTTACTCTCCTGAACAATTTCTATTTTAGGGTTACATTAATTGGTGAAAACACCATCGGGTGCTATTTGCATCCAAAAACACATTGTATGACAATAACAATGTGAGGACGTGCTTGCAAGAAAACAGTTTGTCTCTTTTGTTCTTTTGGGTCGTATTACTTTAACGTCATAAATGAAAAGACAGCTTACGCTACATGTCTATTCGCGCCAATGTGCTTATATAGTCATATGTATTTTTATAGAATTGTCATGGAACCCTCTTAACATGCATATTGAGACAACATTAAATCAGACACTTCTGTCTCAGTACTTTGCTGACACAATAAAAACGGCGTATCATAATGTTGTTGTCGAAATTAACGTAGTAATGAAAAAAATTGAACACTCAATTTTATATAAATAGCCGTGTTATGTTTGTTGATAATATGCTAGTGATGGGCGAAATCGGTCTTGATCATTATAAACATGTGGAAGTAGTACAAATGAATTGTGTTTTATTTTTTTTAAATATAATGCCTTTTCACCAAGAATTGACAGTTAACACATTAAAAGTGATTAGTAATGAAAATGTTTAGCGGAAAACGTACACGCGGTTGAGTTAGGTTTACTAATAATATTTCAATTATAATATAAAAGTTGCATTAAGCTTAGTTACTGAATGATTAGAGCGACACTCAAAAGCGGTATTACGATTGATTTTTTGTGGTATAATTTTTTTATGACGTTATTTTACAGTTTCAAACTCTCGTCATTATAATAGGACTATACCTAGTAAATACACGATTAATTAAATCTCTTGGAAATACTTTGCGCGCGAATTTGGCTTTGAAAATACTGTATAAGATTTTGCCAAGTCATTTCCTAACCAATCTCATTTTAAGTTCCGCGAAATAAAGTATTTTAAATGGAGTGTTTGTTTTTGTTTGTGGCTATTCGCTGTGAGGTAGCTGCTAATAGTAAATCGAGACGATAAGACCGAAAATAGGAAAAAATAACTTTTCAATTTAAAATTTGCTAAAAATAAATAGATTTCGAAAAATAATAGAGTCTAGTTAGATAAAGTGAGCGTGACTTAAGAGAGGTAAACTCAATCATACAAGTTTTAAAAACTTTAGCCAACTATCTTTCAACAAGAATAGCATTTTTAAGCGTTAAAAAAAGTACCCACTTATGTATAATTTTAATCATACGTCAAAGGAAACTTTAAAATGTCGTATTTAAAGTTTCTTAATAAAATGAGAATACATCAAAGAACCAGGTCAAAATACTAGGCATAGTGGAAGAAAGCCGAAAATCGGCTGTTTTGAGTTATTAATGAAGTACGATAGATTTTAGAACGTTATTTTGTCTGAAAAAACAGGCTCAGCCATATCCATGTATTTATTATGTAATTTGAAGAAAACAATATGAACTAAGTCAATTTCGTTTACAGTTATTAGTGGCAAAAAGCTGTACTTCATATTACTAAAATCGAATTCATAAATGACTATCGAAGTGATTAGCTTAATAAGTAGTGACTAGGGTATGTAAATAGAAAGTTTTCAATTTCATGATTTTCTTGAAAGTAGAATATCTCAAAACAAGGTTTTTTGTCTTAACGCCTTCTGCCACTATAACGACGATATAAATATAATCAATCACATTTATATATGAATTCATCGCTAAGAACAACAATAATAACACGTAACACAATTTACAGAGTTTAAAGACTTCCTCATTCGAAAGTCCATAGATATGATGAAAGTTTGAATAGTATTTTGGAAAAAAACACAAGTAATCGAAAAATATGTTTGGAATTCACTGTAGAGTTGGTAGGATTTTGAATAAAATTCAATATTTGTATCAATTGGACATTTTATAAAATAAATATGAATGATAATAAAACAACATATATTAAAACAATCAAATAAAATTTTCAAAACTATTTACTCAAACTATAATATGATTTTGTAACGTATCTATCTTATATAAAAAAGAGCTGTGCTCAAAAATGACAACATTGATTTCATAAACGAAAGAAAACTCATTGCACTAAAATAAACAAGATGCAAAACGTGCAGCTGATAAATTTACCAGAAACTACAATACGAAAAGAAAAATAAGTAATTTGTTACTTATTAAAAAAATAGCGTAAAAAATACTTCCTGTGGCAAAATAAATAATACAATATGCATTCAGCAGAGTGTCACAAGACTTACAAGTAACAACGCAATGTGCAGAAAAAGAAAAATGAAGCGAAATCGAATTGAAGTATTGGCATATCGATACATTTGACGAAAAACGAGAAAAACTACCAAAGTAATCATTAAGTTTTAAAATAAAGACAACTGGAATAAACGATAGTGTTTTTTACAAACCAAATCAATACAAACACCGACTTGCTTTCATAACCAGTCGTTTAACAAATTATTTCTAAATATTTAAATCCAATCAGTTTACTGCAATTACTTTTTGTAAACAATTGTGTTCAACCAACCTATAAGCAACAGTTTAAAATAGTTTTAAATATATACATAATTAAGCTATTAAAATAAAATCATTTTTGTCTGATCACTAAATAATAAATAAATATGCAGTTCTCAAGATAATGGAAGCGATTTGACCTAAAAAAATAAAACATTAAGCAAAACTAAATATACAGCAACGTTTCAATGCAGGAGCTGATAAAGAATAATCAGGAACACAGCGTTCATACACCTAAATAAAATAAAGCAGATTCACTAAGCTAGAACGACAAACAAGTAGTGCAAGAATTCTAGGAAAGCCATTTCCACTATCGTAAATAAAACGAATATCTTGTTTGTATCAAAAGACAATGGCAGATTTAAATTTTGAAATATCCAATGTGTTTAGAATTTTAAACACACGAACGAATTTTTAATCCACTTTCAATACATGCAGAACTGCCAGCTCAATTTCTGCCATGATTCAACAGGCTATTGCCATACTAATCTTATTGATAACGAGGGATATCATCACGATGGTGGAAGTGGCCATATAATATGTATAACTATTTCGGTGTGTGGGTCTCCAAATTCTGCACCTCATGGTCTGAAGATTCGAGCATTCCCCATTCAAGGGGATCTCCAGCGCCTCTCGGGGCGCGGTATTCAGCTGGAGAAGTAGAGATATGTCTCTTTCTTCCTCGCTTATCTCCTCCGTTAGTGTTCCCAACACCGTTTACCGTTCCCACACCACCACCGCCACTCACTCCTACCTATGGACGAACAGACAATGGAGAATGACATGTCATACAAATATCCTAAGACAGAACTTAGTGAATAATTAATTCAACATAGCTGTTATAAAGGTGAGCAAATGTACGAATGGTTGTACTTAACTAGTCATTTCAATAATTTCTGATAGTCTCCGACCGATCAATATTCGGAAGATAAAAAATATACTTCGGTTAATCGAAGATAGTCACTATAATTACAAACTTAAACGCCCATAGCAAAGAAGTGATTTGTAAGTATCTTAACGCTCTACAACAGCGAACCATCCACGCAGAGATTTCAAACTTTACATATTTAAAAAATCTGCTACTTAAAGAACCGTAATACAATAAATAATCACATAATCAAAGAAATAAGAAGAACGTACATAATGTAATGTAAATTGAATGTTTAATACAGTTGGTATTACGTGAAATCATAAAATTTTTCCTTCAAGATAAATAAAATAAATAGTAGTTTTTAAGATTGAAGATATTCATAAAAATTTGCTTTTATACCATCAAATTTGTCCAATCACATAAATGCCACCGTTATGACAGCTAAAAGTACAGGTGGATCTGCAGAGATTACGGCACAAACAGATGTGGTCCTTAAAAACTGACAAAGTGACCACCATACTCCCCCTTTTTGTGATACGTTTTAGGTCACGACACTGGGGACGAGATGCAACCTGTATTGTATTAAAATAACGTAAATTTACGGTGTTCACAAAAATAAATGCATGTTTTTCATATCTTTACGTCTAGCGTTCAACTTGCAAAATCAATACGGAAGAATTATAATATACATAAAGGGAGGAATATCTTAAACCTTCCTTTCCGGATCCTAATTAACATACTTTATAAGAGGTTTAAAAAGAAGACTATTATAGAATTATACATGCTATCATAATTAAAAGCTTCGCAATATTTATTCCTCTTATTACCTGAAGAATTTTAAAGTCTCTAGGCTGCTAATTAATATTAGCAAGTTTATTTTTTATTTTTAACAATATTGGCCCGCTTTCATTATCCTTATGATACAACTACTACTAAGGGTCGCAACCCCTTGCCACCCGCTGCCCGGGATACAAGTAAGAAGAATTAAGGGCAGATATACATCAGCGGCGTCCTTGTAAAAATGCCTTGAAAATAGTATAAGTTTGTTTTATATATTATAGAACGCGTGTCATTAGATAAAGTGTTGGAAGTTGGGGGTGAGGATAGGTCAGCAGTGAATCGAGGATGACCTAAAAATATTTGCAGACTTGAATTAGTACACATGAGATCCCAACCGCTTTCTCCACAGGTCAAATTGTTGACGATAAAAAAAACGGCATCTAATAATAGAAATGGGAACACTCCGATATTTCACAGTGTGTATTTTTCAAAACTGGATTGTGTTCTGAAACTTATGAATATTATTTGTTTTAAATTATTCTTTTAAACACAGGTATACCGAGTGTGTTCTGGCCAATTGACTTAACCCTCAAAAAATACGAAAATAATATAGTGATTGGATCTCATTTTAAAGAAGACAGAGCAGGTCTCGTCCAAATGATGTAAATTAGAAAAATAAATTGACACATTTTGGAAGGAAAACATCATTTAACATTGGTTTTAGATTTAAAAATTCTGACCCAGCCAAGACATAAACCACTATTATATCGACACTCCCTACGTATAATCCCGTATCTGCAATCATGAAAATTTACGGGAACGCATTTCAAAGATTCATAACGCAACTCACCATATGTTTTCGATAAAAACAGTTTTTTACTCTCTGTTGAACTATTTCGATTTTGAGGGTTACATCAATTGGCCAAAATACCATCGATATTATTTACGTATACCATCGAAGTGTTTCATCGCCATCAGCATTTGAAAAAAAAATGATAAATTGACTCCACCACTGAGTAAGACAATTTTAAATGTGCAAGTAAAAAAATGCCACGTCATTCTAAAAGAGGGGAAGATTAAACCGGGTTTCGACCGAGGAGAAGAGGGTTCCGAGGTAGCGGAGAGATTATACGTAAACATCTCTAAGCCACGGAATACTTGGACTCTATGGACGTTTACCACTACATCAATGCATATTAAACGATATTGTTGAAGTACAATATTAATATTGGAATGTCATATACCGCTTGCCAGAGTACAACACTTAACAACTGAATAAAATGCAATGTAACGCACTTACGACATTTTTAGCAATAATTCAAAAATATCCATCCACACAAGTGTACTCGTCCAATGAATGGGCATTTTAAATGTTTTAATTATATGTTCCAGTAATAATTGGTAAATATTTAATTTAAAAAAATCAATCAACTTCATATTAAAATATTACTAATAATCGTAGTTTAAATTTTAGATAACATTTTTTTTTAATTAGTAACGAAATCCGCACTCTAAACTGCACATATTAATTAGAATAAATTACTTGACGTAATTACCTTCAGATTTTTCATAATTACTCTCTACGTTATGTGGGCTCCGTGGTGCAGTGGTTAACATCGTTGGCGTCGGCTACGGAAGTCCCGGTACGACAGAAATAGATTTTTCAATCGATTTATGTGACGTCTAGAATTCCCTCCTACTCATTCAATCCTAAAAACGGGGCGTAGCGATCCCTATCCTTATATCCATACTCTCTTCGATAAAGAGAAGTTGAGCAACTGAGTAACACGCAGCTCTCGTAGAAAAACTTCTGTTGAAATACCTAAATTAAGAATTCATAATATGTTCCACATTGGAAGCAGACATGGTAAAAAAAAGCTTTAGGATTTATTGCCTCAGTGAGAATAGACAAGGTTTCCTTTATGAGCATAAATGATGGGCTAGTTTATAGTCAACTTTTTTTAATGGATGTACTGTAAATTTTTACAAAAAACTTATAGTCGTCTTTTAACTTTTGACCGAATTTTCTCAATGGATAAAAACAATTAATATAATTCCTTAATTAAGCCTTAAGCCGGTTATCAAAACTAGTGACTTAAGCTGAACTTTCATCACGGGATAAGTATAGGATGTTCACAAAAGAACATCAGTTAAAAACCTCCAATCTGCGCGCGTTCATTTGCAAATATTTGCCTTTTGAAATAATCCCTGCAAATTTATCGCGGTTGAAAATCTTACAAATTGGTCTCCCAACACAAAAGGTCAAAACGAATTTTTCTTCAAGTCCTTTGCAACCCTCTACAAATATTTCCATAATATAAATACTTCGTCTGGAGGCAAGCGGGGTAGGCTGGCATTTTCCACGAGCGGGCAAGTTTCTGCTAGCGTCATGGTCAACGGGTAAAAGTATGAAGAAAAATATTTTTTTATACATATTAGATGTGGAAATTTAAAAGAGAGAAAAAATAACAATACAATCCTAACTTGAAGACTATCACGGTAAGTAATTTAAGATTAACACAAGTCAAGTAGAGAGATGGTTTAGCTAGTGGCTAGATGAGTAGATAATATCCAAAATAATTGAGTCAGTTACTGCCCGGCTAGCTTTGAACGATGGCTTATGTAATGGCTCATGGACATTATGGATCATTACGTAAATATAATTATTTATTATAGATGTATTAAAAATGAATACGGGCAGTCGCAGTGGCCTAGTGGTAACGATTTGCGTTACACGTGTTTCGATCAGCATTTGAATGCCTGCTAGCTGCACATTTGTCGATGTTTCAATTATGAATTATTTTCAACGTTTCCTTAAAAGACAAATATATTTTAATATCTTAATTAAAATCAGACGTAGTTAAAACGAGAATTCTATTAATTGTGGTAGTACAATGCAATACAGTTTAATTAAGAAAGTACAAAGCTAATAATTAATGCATGCACCGGTTACGGTACATCGATCTTCCTTATCAGCTGGTCATCAGGAAGATCCTTGACAAAATAGTACCAGACTACCCTTGTCGCATCATTAGGGGAAATATTTATTTCAGGGGGAGTCTGAGCGCACAAGACCCAATCCGTCATAGCGGATAAGCGGCTGTCTACCGCGGGCATTAGTGACCAAAAGACAGTTTTTTATACGTGTTTATTTATCTCACTCTTGTGTCAAGTCTTGCCCCGGTCTACCCCAAAAATAAATATAACAAATAGCGCCCGAGATAAATTAAACAATATTAAGAAATTTTGCCCTTTTAATGAGAATGTATTTATGTTTCAAGCCGCGGTATCATTATGTATGATAAAACTACAACGCATAACCACCTCAAAAATAAAATACTCATAAAGGTGTCATCCAAATCCTGGCGATCGTACATATTAAATTGTATTCGTGTTTTAAAATTAGCTGATGATCAGAGAAGAGAACATGTTTGAATTTTCTTATTATTATTTATAAGCAACACAGAAAAAGTCTGTATTTGTATTCAAAACTAGTGAGTACCCGGCATGCGTTGCAATGCCACTCAATTTCTTTGAAAGGGTTTGTGTTTTAATTCTGTTTATTGAAGTGCTTTTAGATTTTGGATATTTTTTGTTTTTCGTCTGGTTCAGAGATGTCGCTAGTTGTACGTATTTGATTATTTTTTTTCTTCAGAAACCTTCACGGGTGTGCGCACAACAACTCATCAAAGTTTGATCGAAATCGGATGCATGGTAAAGGAATGCATGGAGGACAAACAAACAAACAAATTTTTATGTATATAGATATGACTAATGCCATCATATAAAAATCAGTAGTATATGACGTAGTAACATTAATCGTTGAATTATGGAGTCACCTGTCTTATTTTATTTTTAAAGAATTTGCTACTATTAAGACTATTATTGATTTCCAATAACTTTAATGATAAAAAATCATTAGTTGTTTTTTGTTGTCATTGTAGATATCTATCATGGAGTTATATAGTTATGTAATAATTAATACTCTATTATTTATTTTGAAACAAAGGATTCTGAACATAGTATGAGCGTTTACGTTACGAATACAAAAAAAAGTACCACGAATATAATATTAGAGAAAATAATACAAAAATGCTTTGAGAATATACATTTTATTATATTATCCACAATAAGAAAGATGGCCAATGATTACCGTTTCGGACTATGATAAATAATTAGCTACAAGGTGTACCAAAAGCAAAGAGAGGAAGAGAAATAAAAAAATCGTTAATGACCATTGCAAGTACAAAGTACAAGATCTGGCGTGGAAGTGTATGTAAAGCAATGGGTCGCGATAAATATTATGCAATAAATATTGCTTTAATAGTTATTAGTAACGATACTAAAAATGCTATGGATTGAAACGTTATTTTCTTTTCGACATATTTATCATGATACAATTTTACATGTATCCAAATCTATGTGGAAAAATAATCAATGTTTATTTTCAATTGCTGTATTGAACAGAGTAGTGAAGTAGTAGTAAATAATATTTATGTTCCGAATTAAGGAGACATTTTTTCAATGAAAAGTATTCATTTAGTGGTCAATTTTAATTGTGGAATTTTAGTGGCACCTGACGCAAAAACCCGTATAATCAACCACAATGAGAATCAGTGCTTGCGTCGAATAATTGGGGTGAAGTTGTGACTTCGCGCGCAGTTCGGAGATAAGGCAACGGGCCAAGCAGCCCCCTGTTACGTTAGTTACTATGGAGATACGTTCAAACTGACTAGGGCACGTTAGCCAGAACCCTGCTTGTATTTTCTTAGGATCTGTGGGATTCCGGCGACCGTTGGTTAAGGATGAATGATAGCGAATGACGCGTGATAGGAAATTTTCCAGGAGGTTCATCTTGGTGGCCATTATATCGACGGTGTTTTGGCCCTCAAAAATACGAAATTTAGTTGAATTATTGGATCTCATTTTAAAGACGACAAAGCAGGTCTCGACTAAATGATGTAAATAAGAAAAATAAATTTGAAAAATCACTTTTTGGAAGGGAAACATCATTGAAATTGTTCAGGGTAAAAACTGTTTTTGTCGAAAACATTATATGGTGAGTTGCGTTATGAATCTTAGAAATGTATTCCTGTAAATTGTCATGTTTGCAGACACGGGATTATACGTAGGGAGTGTCGATATAATAGTGGTTTACATCAAGTGGCCGGGTCAGAATTTTTAAATCTTAAACCAATGTAAAATAATGTTTTCCTTCGAAAAAGTGTAAATTTATTTTCTAATTTACATCATTTACCCTATCGTCTTTATAATAAGATCCAATTATTGATTCAGTTTCGTATTTTTTGAGGGTTACATCAATTGACCAAACCACATTCGATATGCTCTACACAAGGAATGGATATGGTGGTAGAGAATAAATAAGTAGACATTTTCCAGAGCGTTTTAAGCCACTTGCAAACGTTTGACATTTGCCACATAACATCAGTTTTACATTGTATATGAGATTGAAGAACACTGAGATGAAAAACCCCCAACATAGTAAAGCAAAGTAACCGACAAGTATGATGAATGAAACGCAGGAAGCGAAATCTTAACGACTCTGCTGCAGTAGCAGGTAGCTGCTCACTGCTAGTATAGCTACATCGCAACAAACAGGTTATCGACACCGCGAAGTCCCCTTTATGTTTTATGACATAAAAACAGCACAACAAAAAATAAATATTTTATTATATTGTACACGGTCAAGATGAAAGAGTTTTGTTATGCAAGACTTTTTGAAGTGGCATCTTGGAAAAGGTGACAAATAAAGATGCGATCGGATTTAACTACAAAGACTACGTGTAATCCTATTAAGTATACAATTTATTATTAACGAAGTATGTGTATATGCATAAAGACATTGAATAATAATTATTATTGATGATTTAAATTAAAATCTGTCGCTAAAATTTGGGTTAATTGTAAAAAAAGTATGGTATCAATTGGCGAGGTTTTCGTTGTTATCACTTTGAGGTAAGTAAATCAGTTAATTTAGCATACAAAGTGGCATAGAATCTGAGTAAGATTTACGATTAAAAAACTGTAGTTCTTCAAAAGCAAAGACTAATTTAATTGATTTTTAACCGATATTTGGATACAATAACATAATTATTTAATCTGCTATCTGCTAACTGTTGAGACGGCAGATTTCAGAGTGTTGATACGCAAAAATATAAGAGTGTTAAAAGTATTAAAACTTTTGTGTACACGTCAATTATTGTTTTAAGATATAGCCTAATTTGTCCTGATAGTCTCCATAAGTTTGGTTGTCACCAACACTACTGAATTATTTTTTGAAATATTTCGTATTGGAATATCTTTTTAACGGCTAAGCAGGGAACGGGTTTAAAAAAAATGACACTAGATTCGTTCATTAACGTTTAAACCAGGTTTGGACAGATCGGGGTTCGCTTTTTACCCATTAGTTTGTATATATCAAACTGAATTGTCCATCGTTCCATTAAGAATTAATTGACACGTCAAAGCATATAGAAAATTACTTGTGACAGTTTATAGGAGCAATACATCGATAAAAAAAATTAATATAAATTCAAAATGAAATAAAATATAAAACAGATTAGGCAGAGTAGTACTATCTGATAGTCATACTGTAGAGTAGATAATTACATTTTTTGATAGTACCTAATACTCGGCGCGCACTTACGAAAAAGACCTTCAGATTTTGTATTCGGAAGTACACAGGCAGGTACCGGCTTCTGACTAATATTACACAAAGTTGACGCACAAGATGATGATGATGAGAGATGATTCTTTTACATTTGATCAGTCATGCTGGTGCTACCTGGGTGGATTCTGCGACCTTAATAGCCTAAAGTAAGGGCTGCCCAACCAGTCAAACAAGAGCAATTTTCACAGCTCAATTATTGTTAGATACTGCCGCGCTAAACGTATTTTCATGAATTGAGTTAATTTGAATGTAAGCTGAATGTATTTTACTTGCTATTCCTACAATCAAAGCTATTTTTCGCCATATCAATTTTGTATAACTTCCACAATTCATATGTAGTTATTTTACTGCATGGTGGGGCATTTTTGATCCCCATAAACACATTTCGTCACAAAATCGTATAACCCCCTAATTAATCACTTTTAACGTGTATCAATTCTTGGTGAAAAGATTTTATCAGAAAAGATATTTTATCAATTCTTGTTGAAGAGAAATTCTATTTAAAAAATCACAATTTGTTTTGAGCTACTTCCACATTTTTATAATGATCAGAACCGGTTCCACTCATCGAGAGCATTATCAACTGATAAATTAATTCGTATTTTGAACCAGTCTACTTGTTAAAAATGCAATAAATTAGGTGCTTGAGGTTTCCAGGAAATATTTCATTATCATAAAAATGGTCAATTTCTGTAACGCCCTTGTAAAAATATCACATTATTTTGTACCAGCCCCTTTGAGTATTGGTGAAAATACTAATAAAAGTTTACACTAAAAATCGACATGTATACTCAACCTTCACGCAGACAAAAAAAATGAAAGTGGAGAGGGTTGGCGCGTAGTTACAAATTAGTTGAAAAATGTTGATGACCCCGTACCTACATGATTGCTACCGAAAGTGCGTGGTCTTGATGCCTTGTGCACAGTGTTTTGTCGAAGACGTTAGTCGATATTTCTCGCAAGTACATTTATACGATAATACATTGAAGGTAAGTTAGATGCAATCAAATTTCGACACCATATGACTATAGCTACCTTCTCACGCCTTACTTGTAGAGGTGCGAGAAACATTAAATGATTTCCCAGTGATCGTAAAACATGGTTTTTGATAATGGAACGAACTTATGGCAAAAACATATTATATGTTGACTTTTATCAATTTATTTAAAAAAAATATTTGATATTACATCATTTAATCGCTTGAGATCAATCGACATCAACTCGAGAAGCAAAGAAAACACATCTCTTGTGGAGCATATGGACTAAAAATAGAGGTATCTCGACAAAAGTTTATCTACGATAACGGCTCGTTACATAGTTGTTCAACCTCTCTTTTTTAAGAGAGCAGGGATAAAAGAACAGAGCTAGGGCGGGACTAGCGGTTAGATAATGGCTCTCGCCACGTCCGATCCGTTTTTAGGATCGGATGGGTGGGAGGGAATTCTAGACATCACAAACGTCCGTGCCTACGAACGGAAATCGATTGAAAAATCAATTTATGAAACTTTACGTACAGGGATTTGAGCAATCTGTAACCGAAGTCGCCGACGTTGACCACTGCACGGACCCGACATCACAATACATGGATATTATCCTAGCCGGGACTAGATTTAAGCCCAAAACCTTACGATCGCCAAGTGGAAGTGTTGTCGTTAGAGTACTAAGTACGCAAAGATGTATGACGCAATTTTGTCACGCTGTTCTTCATTGAATCTATTGATATAAAAATGAAGATTTGTTTGTTTGTCCTCTATGCATTCCTTTAACATTCATTCGATTTCGATCAAACTTTGGTGAGTTGTTGTGCGTAAACCCGTGAAGGTTTCTGAAGAAAAAAATTAAAATCTAAAAAAAAAAAAAGTCAAATACATACAAACAGCGACATCTCCGAAAAACCTTCTGATATATTCGAGTACGCACCAGACGAAAACAAAAATATCGTGTATCCAAAAGCACTTCAATACATAGAATTAAAACACGAACCCTTTCTTTCTTTGAGTGGCATTGCAACGCATGCCGGGTACTCGCTAGAGACTTATAAAATCTTTGTAAGTAGACCGTATTGCTTCTTTCTTTGAAAAGCCTGTATGAAAATATTAATTGTATCTGCATAAATGTTCCATACTGAGAGTGGGCGTGGTTGGTGTTTTTTTTATTTAAGTTTTAACTTGTTCAAAGATTTCATTTGAACGAATAAGAATTATATTATTTGACGTCGCTGATACAAATTCACCGAAACCAAGTATGTACTAATAATTATTATTGAACAAATAAAAAACGCCAATTAAGTAATGTATTCATTTATTGCCATCATTATCGCGGAGCTTGAGCTAAAATCATTTATCATATAAATAAACCGGGTGTTTCGGCGCAATAATGCAAACAACGACATAATGTTTGCTAGGAGATCCACATTGTATGCAGTATGTCGTTCTCTATATTGAGGCTCTCGTTACAGCATCCGGTTGCAGCAGGTGGCAGATGCCTGGGAACACACTCAAATGCATTGATCGAAAACCATTGACGGTATTCAAATAACGTCTTTGAATATTGCATTTGAAAAAGTTTGCAAGTACCAAATCTTTCGCTAGCTATAAATTCATTCGTTCATTTTTATCGAGGAATAATAGCTTCTAACAATATTAAATATTTATTTTAGTACTAAATACAAGATAATGTTCTTGTCCCTTTTATTATGTAGTGAAATAAATTCCAATTAAGTGAAGCATATTGTTATTGCTATTGCATTGTTATCAAATTAATTATAAATGAAGAATATTGCTCAAAAAAAATGCATAATTGACTAAAATATAAACATTTACCTTTTTTTCAAATCGTGAGACATAAAAATTGTAAAAGCTTGAGGTTTTTTATACAACCTTTACAGGAGTATCAGATATTTAATTTATTGATCTGCCCCCTTCGAATACGAAATTTTAATATTCTCGCGTAATTGTGAAAGTCTTCTATGTAAGTAAACCAAGTCTAGTAGTAAAAAGTTCTGCTAAGCGATCAGAATTTTTTAGGTTTAGTTTTTAGCTAAGCCAATATCAATTTTTATTTTTTCAATTCAACTTTTGATACCTCCGGTATCACGGGCATGGATGTTTGTGATGTCTTTTCTCTAAAAGTTGATCTGGAGAGACTTTGCTAAAATTATCCTTAAGTTAATTCAAGCATTTAAAATAACTGGTCTCTTAATTGGCGTAAGGATTTCGATTTTTTCTTATAAATCTTAATAAATATTAGAAATAAGTGAGATGGTGAAAAAAAAGTTAGTTGTATAATAAAAAAAAAGGTTGGCCGTATGAGCAACACTGCAAGGGAACATAGTGCATAATTGAAAATCTTCTACCTGCATTTGGTACACATTTGCACCCCCAGCAAGAGTGCAACATTTTTGAGTAGTAAAACTACTTTATAGGAAAGAAAAAAATGTATGACAGTGGAACAATAAACGAATGCTTTAGGAATAAAATAATATTATTTACTGTCTCCATGAGAAACTTCATCGTTTTATGTTTTGCGGGTTATACATACATTGTTGCTACATTGTTAGTAACAAATGTATTGTAGGAATCATTCATAATTCTCAGTAATTCTATGTTAAGTAGAAAATAAAACAAAAATAACCATTACTCTCTTGCCGTGTTATTTATACATGGTTTTAAAAAATATGTTTTAATTGGGGCTTTATTTTGAACAATTGAGAGTACTGTGTATGAAATATTATTACCAAGCAAACTTACGATTGCTAGCGTCTTAAAATTTATTTAACCATGATTAATTAGTTATTTCAAGATCATTTTTTACGAAACGTTAATGAACGCACTATACATTGAAAAATAACTAATACTTTTTATAGAGTAGTTTATAGCCGATTGGTAATAAACAATGCCAATTCGAAATGGAGAAAACATCAAAAATCTATAGACAAATTCCGACAGTCCAATTATTCTACTAACCATAGTAAATGCGAGCCGATTCTGGAATTCGAGAAATCGATTTAGTTCTCCGCCGAAAAACCTTGATTTCATTCAATTGGCCAACGAGTATACAACAAAACTGGACATTTTGAAGCAGAAAATCTTTGTTCTTTTCAAAACGCTGTTTTACGTGTGCCAAGATTTCTGTTTTTTCCGATGCTTAGAAAACAGAAATAGTCAAAAATCGTGGCCGTTGCTAATTTATAACAGGCCTGCTAAAAGCATTACTATTTTGTATCAAAATTGTCGTTTGTAATAATATCGCTGTGATTTGTAGCAAACAGTCGATCAATCACGCTTCCTATACAATCCAACGAATTCAATACCGAATGGTGAAAATAAACTATTGATAAATCTACAAATATTCCACTTCCATCCATCAGTGTTTTATTGTACAATATATCCGTGGCCAGGAGACTCAGAGGTACATGTGTCCCAAATGTCACAATGTCTTATTTAACAGGAGACACATTTAAATATTTCAATCTTCAAACCTATTAAGCTGTAGTATATTGTTTACTTAAACCAAAATGTTTCAATTTTTTATTATTATAGTATTTCTGTGACGCTATGGCAGAAGTTGATGTCAGTTTTACTTTACCTTACGGATAAAGAAATATAAACCTTGGTATGTTCTGAATAAAACAAAAATTCAAATTAAATGAATCTTCGTCGTGGATTTGTGGACCGAATTTTGACACCATGACATATATTTTATTGTGAGAATACACCAATTACGACAAAAAACGGACATATCAAGTCTTGCCATAACGCTACAGATTTATTCTCTTGAACGAAATAATCAAAATCATAGACAGTGAGAATGTGATCAAGTTTAAATTATTCAAAAGAACTGTTTTGAACATTTGTAATCAATTTAAGAAACTCTCATGCATTCACATTATTTCTGATTTATGATCGTTTTTATTTTTCATTATTTGTGGGTATAAAATTAATTGTTATGTTGGTCAGTTTTTCCAGGTAAATAATATGTTATTAAAACATCAAAAAGTTTTCCATTCTTGTACCAAATTTCACTTTGTCACTTTCTCCTCTGTATGGTGACAATATACCATTTCTCCTGATAGCCACAGATATAGATTATCGATTCAGTATCGATTGTTTTAAATTAACGTTCAAGCTACCCATGTCGTATAAAAGGAGAGTAGATATATAATCTTCTCATTTCAGAATGTACATTTACCATTCAAACTAAGAAATAAGTGCGTACGCATAAAATCAACTACGTAAAAAAAACACTTGCATCGTTTTCAAAATATAAAAAGATTCATTCTTATTTACTACGATTTAAATGTGGTTCTTAAAACGATGTCATAATCGAGAGATAACACAGATCATACCCTTCTTCTTATTGACCCTACTTCGTAATATAATTGTGATTTAATTAATACACTTATACAATTAATATATCGTAATATATGTTTTGCAAGTTATCCGTACATGTAACCGAATCATATTTGTAACTTCCTTTCCTAGGTACTCTCAACTATGGAGAATTAAAATAATACCATTTCTACAACATAATACAATTCTTGCGTATTGCAATGTTTGTATTAATAACACACGATTTTTAAATAATATCAATTCAATATTAATGATCTCTGATGAAAACGGTCTAAAAATACAATTTTCTTCGGTATAATAATCGATTTTTTTTGTTGAAAATATTTATAAAAGAGTAGCTTATAATAACACCATTGTTATTTTATTCGCGGTCCATTGTCTATTGCAAAAAAGCTAAGTAAATAATAGATAAAAAGTACAAAGAAATTGGATGTTAAATCGAGCGCGAAATAGTTAGCAACTTTTTTTTTATATGAATAAATTTCTTTCGTCAAACGATTTTATTTGTTACTTACCTATCTATCCATCGTATATTTAAAGAGCCAATCTACATTTTTTGAGTTAATTACGCTATTAAATTAATCTGATATACAATTTAGAAATTCTTAAACAAGAAAAACAACTAGTAGATTAACAAATTTTACTAGTTGTAATTGATATTTTTATTGAAAACCCGGAAAATTCATCAGAAACACCATAATAAAATTAAGGTTTACTTTTCTGTATTTTGTTTATAATAATTATTGAAAATATAAAAAAAAAAATAATTTCTACACCCTTCGTCATATTTACCGGTTTAGTTCTAAATAGTACGTATGGTCGGCAAGTATTTGAATGCTGAATATGACACCTGTTCATGATTGGTATCATTATAGTATTTCTACGATAATACAGATGAATATTGATAAGCAGTTGAAGAGGGCACCACTATCTTTGCGAACTGTCAAAAAATGTACTTTAAACACGTAGTTCTAATTACTGTCACCGGCTACTTTGTTATTTTGGTAAAAAAATGATAAAAGGCGACATCTGCACGATTCTGGAGAATTGGTTACCAACAGACGTGCTTGTCGGATACGATTTAAATGACAAGGACACAATACCTCGAATCTCAAAGATTTCTCAATACATATTTTATTGATACTTGTGTCTTTAAAGTGTAGCTAGGTTAGGCATCTATAAAAAATGATATATTCACATCACTACTTCAAGTAGTATGTATATTTGAATGTGGCAGATATTGTAATCATATTCGGGTTGAGCTGTTTGAATATTAGATATACGTTAGATTATGTGTAATTAAATGTTGGAACCATAAATCTAATCACAAACGCCTGAAAGAGAAACAAGGAATAGATTCTCGGCCGTTTATACAAGACGTATACTCGGCTTTTTTTGTCACATCGCCCGCAAGCCTACGGACAATCTTGAGAGGCTCGTCGTCACAGGAAAGGTCGAAGGCAGAAAGGAACGCGGAAGGGCCCCAAGTGAAGGACGCCACAGGCTTCTCCTTACCGATGACCCTCAGAGCAACGGAGTACAAGAGTGGTAAAGATCGTCAAAGAAAATGGAGTTGTTGCGGTAGGCGGAGGTCGCGAACCTCACACGTGAGGAATACGACTAAAAAGAAGAAATGCTAGGAAATTTCAATTTTCAACGCTACAGCGAGATTTTCCATCCAACTGTAATTGTTGTTCGATAGCAAACTAGTTTTTAAGCCTAGCTAACTAAAAAACTTAACATAACAACATCTCCTTACTTCAACTATTCTAATCAAACGTCTCTGAAAGTTGTGGTTAGGCAATTGGCTAACATCCAGTACATATATTAAAAACATAATAATTCGACGGTGTTTTGGACAATTTATGTAACTCTCAAAAATACGAAAATGATTTAATGATTGCATCTCATTTTGAAGACGACACAACAGGTCTCGACCAAATGATGTAAATAAGAAAAATAAATTTGAAAAATCACTTTTTGGAAGGGAAACATCATTTTACATTGGTTTTAGGTAAGCCACTATTACATTGACACTCCCTACGTATAATTCCGTATCTGTTAACATAAGAATTAACAGGAATGCATTTCAAAGACCCATAACAACTCACCATATAATGTTTTCGATAAAAACGGTTTTTCCTCTCTCCTAAAAATTTCAATTTTGAGGGTTACGTCAATTGGCCAAAAAACCATCGCTATAACATTGCGTAAAAACAGATCGGTGGATGTTTTGAATTTTGTTTCGAGGTATTGCACGGTGAAGATATATACGAGTAGTCCAGCAATTTTAAATAGAGTACTGGCTATTTATTTGGTAGTCGAGCGACAAACGCTAAACCATCCGTGAAGAGACACGTCAGAAAGATGACGGAAAAAATTTAAACAATAAAAAATGTGTCCATCATGCTTCACTATTTCAACCACAGCCGACCTTCCATATTGAATCATTGCACTATATTCAGTTGTTCACAACCATTTTTATATATAACATTACTTAGCAAGTAAAGTATTTTACCACATAAAAACTTCTAACGTAATATTGGTGACTGTTCGTTTAAGTGTAATTCTCAGTGACAGTCGTTTATATGTAGCCTGTTAAAAAAACTTATAAATCTTATTACATACATTATTTTTTATGATTTCGTTATTTGAAAATAATTGGTGTGAATGGTATCCTTTCTAAAAGGAAATATTAAGGGATAGTACAAAAGTCAGTCGTTATCAACAGATATTTATTTGTTTGCTATCACGGCGGTAAGTGTTTTAAGAAGTCACTTGTTTTAAGAAATTACTGTTTTGTCATAGCAGGAATCAAAAATAATTTAATGTCGATAAATAAAATTCACAAATCAGGAAGTTTATCCGTCGCCTAAAATCTTCTGAATCACGAAATGTGCTCAGCTCATTGTGCCTAGCTTATGTAAACGAATGTGACTATTTTTAAATCGCTACATCCTTCCCTTCTTGAGTAATGTGAAATCAGTTAGTAAAGCTGTGATATTTAAGCCAGAACAAATAGTAATAAGAATAAATAAATACGGACACTGTTAATTAATATGAATAGTAGTAAAAAAAGTGCGAAAAAAACGTTAAACCGTCAAGTGGTGCCACTGGTCAATGCAATGGTAAAGTAGAAATCTTCAGCGCCGAAGTGTCGCCTTGACACCTCTAGTGGTGTGAAGCGAAATCCGGTGACCTCGCGGAGTAACGTGACATTTTTGTTTTTTGTTTTTGCTTCAATTGGTTAAAAAGATTTAGTCATAATATTATTATTACCGTCGATCGTTTCGGTGCCAGGAATGTCAGCGAGCGCGCTGCACCGATTAGCGATTTCGCCCGATATTTGGTAACGCCGTACCCACTGGACCAGTCAACTTTTCTGTCCACTTCAGTTTGTTCATTTGCCGAATGATTGAGCAAGAGATTTGAACTGTGTTGGCCATTTTTAATTTTATTGACGTGATTTTCAACATATCGATACGAGTAATTAATAACGCGTTAGATTACGTAGACAAAATATATACCTACATACGAATCAATAAATGAGAAACGGGAATGGGCCGGAGAATTTTGTGATTAAAAAGATTCAAGCATAACATGTTAAATCTAACCTAACATTCCTAAAAACAAACTAACTGTCGTTTAATGGCCTGTACTTTGACTTTTGACTTATCGGTTTTTGATTTACATAAAAAACAGAAGTCCACATTTTTTTTCAATTCATCAAAAATACGTAAATATACTAAGAGTTATTTCACACAATACATAATGACAAATAACTTTTATGTCCAATTTCATTTTGCTTGTATTTATTGCAATTAGCTGTTGACTATTTACTAATAATGTGCACAATTTTCTTGATTGGAAATACAGCACGATAGAAAAAAAATAAACTATCGCTGAAGCTAAAAATATTGCGTGAAACACAAAAACGTCGTTTACTACTAATATTGTATAGTGGACATAACGGCTTTTGCTTTTAAGTGCCTCAAATGTAATTGACGTTGGGTTCTTTCAACAGTGGATTGACAGGGACTGGTGATGCAGTATTCATATGAATATCAATGTATTCCTCAAATATCTTCTTAATTGAAATGCTAAAGCCCATGACGGGTTTCCACATCTTTCCTTAAGCCATTGCGATCTTAATTCAAGACCGAGGAATTGCACATTTATCGAAGTGATTGTTTGTAATTTGTACAAAAATTGTTTTTAATTATAGTCACTTGTTGTTCCAAAAGGATAAATTTTAGACACAATAAAAAAGTATACCTTATAAATAATCTATCAATGAGAAAGAAATAGACAAAAAAATCCAGTCAAGTATGATTATTATAGAAAACTCCAATCGTACTTGTATACTTTGAAAGCAACATAAGTGGAACAGAGAATTGATCATTAGTGTTCCAAGCCTAAATCTGACGATGGCAGCGTAGCAAAACTGCAATGCCTAAAAAATTGTAGATTTTATCTGATCGGCTCGTGCGCATTTTTACCTCAAAGCGAGCGCCGGAAGCGTCCATTTAAAAGAATAGTTACTCAACGTCTTCCTGGAAGGTCGGACTTACTCGGGTACCTCGGATAACTAGATAGCATCCTTACAGCCCTTCTTTGGCTACCTGCTTCGATCATTCTGTCGTGGATAGGTGGATATCGCCAGCGGAAATAGCAGCTCTCTATTGCAAAGGCACTAGAAAACTCCATGCTAAACATAAGCTGATATACATGTGTGGAGAAAAGATATTGATTTACCATAACCGAATTGAATGGGTCATTGACTAGATAACCATAATAGTTTAGGGACAGAACCAATTTTCCGATAATTTTTTTAGTATATGACATTACTAGTATTTATTATCCAGCTTCGCCCGAGATAGAGAGCGCTATTTTGGTGCAAGCTAATGTAGAAAGTTGAAAATATCCGCACCGTATGGAACATCTACAAAATATAGTCCACCAAGTAATAATAATATCAAAAGTTAAATGTTGAAAATATCACGGGCATGTGAAAATTTCACGTCGCTGCTGTTCACCGTTTGGGAGGAGTTCTTGTGACAGACAGACAGATTGATACATGTATTTTCTGCTATATATTATAGATGAGCAAGTGCCAAATTACGAGATTAACAAAATACAATATAATGTCGAGTAAATGACTTCGATTTGGCGATATGAGCTTCGAGACATAAAGGTTAACATCGACGCCAAATCGACTGCATTTATAATCAGGATTCGTAATTATTGCTAGAGCATTGGGAAGATTTACCATCTACACTGAACACGTATGTACTTACATACATTTGTTGATTAATGGAGTTAATATACAAGCTTGCTATCTAAGGTGTATGTATCAACACAAGTTATTATTTGATTGTTAAGAAATCTTGTGATATAAAACAATAGATCGTGTCTAAGTATCGGTATGTGTAAGAGGTGCCATTGACTTAAAACATACACCACTGATTTTCTGATTCATAATTTAGTGCAGTGAAGTAATTTAATTAAGCCAAGCAGAAATCTTTCGTGATTTTGAGTCACATGTAAAACAGCGAGAAATATCGTGCACCATACGGCAACTGTCAATAATTGAATCAAACTTTGGTGAGATAAAGCACCGTGCCACACTAGACGTTACAGACAGTTAAGTGTGGCGAACACTATTACTTTCGTATGAAAAATAACAGCATGCGAGCGTAACGCTGAGTCGGCTACGCGGAGTGTGCCACGGAGTTAAAACGACGGTAATTGAATGTGGTCAGAAATGTTGATGTTACATTACAATATATCTATATACACTACATAATTCATAAACCCTATTTTTCATTTATTTTCAATGTACCTATATGGAAATAGACAGGTAAGATATGAGTTGTGTATAAGCAAAAACACCATTGTCCACAAAAAGTCGAAAATGATATATGAATGCACAAATATTCTCCATATTCTTGCATGTAAACATCTTTATAGATAAAAATGCAATATCCACAGAAAACCGTGAAAAATGAATTTATAAATTGTGTTTACATCCAAACTCACCACTATCCGGTACAGAATCGTTAAATTTAGTCACTTGTATTATATTAATATATTTTATAACAATTCACTTTAAAAAATTACTAAATTACAAATTACTAAAGTATCGGTTTTATTTGATTTCTCACGATATGACTTTGTCGAACAACTCATATATAGTTGAGATATCATAATACAGAAAAACAAAGGATAGAGCTAAAAAATTGTTGTCTTCAACTTTACATTACACGTTCGTTTAAAATGTAAGAATTACTTCAGTATTGGTTTTATTTGATTTCTCACAATATTACTTTGAAGGACAGTGGCGTTTCTGCCTTTGAACAACTCATATATAGTTGAGATATAATAATACAGGAAGACAAAGGATAGAGCGAGAAAACTGGTATCTCCTTTACATTTTCACCCTAATGGGTTACTATATTCGCCTAATGAATCGACAGCGATGATTTACTACTTAAAGGCCGTTTGTTATAATCTTAATTAATAAAATGCAACAACATGGTCTGATGAAAATTTTAATAGTTTATAGGTAAAGAAACCAGGATGGAAGAGACTTATTTAACAATTTAAAATATTGTTTTATTTGCGTAAATAGAAATTATTAAAAACATAAATCGAAATAATAATAATCAATTTTACTTTGTCTTACAAAACAGATTGAGAGCCATAGGTTACTAAATAATAAGCCCTACTTAGCTATAGCTTGTCAAATTCTTTGGAAGCCGATCGTCCAACAGCTGTTACCAAGATGCACAATGCACTTAACTCATCACATTGTCTAAAATCAATTATTATCGTCAAATAAAGGCAAAAAATAATGACATAGGTTATTAAGTCAGATATATTTTTTAGTGCCCATGACATTATGTTTTTGTGATATCACTCAATCTCATAGTACCCCAAAGCCTTCTACAAATCGAATGGATATAAATCAGCCCTCGTACCAACAACAGTTGGACCTACATTTTGCATTGGCTGTAAAGGTGTCGATAATTAGGTTATTTGTTGGATGCAATACTGCACGGAACTGACACGGATTGTGACAAAGCACTAGCAACAAAACAACGGAATAATTAATGTTTGTGAAATTTATTTATTAAATATGTTAACGATAAGATAAACCACCAAAAACCTACAATAAACTACATTAGTGACGAAAGAAGTAAAAAAATATATTTGACTAAATAATGAATCTTGATATTTCTGTTTTATTCAGTACATCCCCACCACAGAACCTTGAATGTAAATATTATTTTTAATTATAACTGAGCCCCAAAATATTTTCAATCTCGGGGGTTCTTTCGATTGGCGGGTAGCCATTCGGGAATCGCACCCGCGACCTCCGGTGACCCAGACGGCTGGTATGGCTTCCTTTCACACGGAATCCTCAAGGAAACATCTGCCCTCAGTGTGTTAACATATGGGAGATATGCCGCGATAATTTACGTATACAGAGATTTATTATAAAATTGCTAACCATAAGCTACTTCATAATAGAGGTTATTTTATTACAAGTATTGTAAAGCGATTCAGTATTATCGGGAAGCGGTCCTAGATTATAATAAAGTATCCTAATAATTTTTTATTCCGTTTTTTTTTAAATTCAAATCATCTATTTTGGAAACACATTAAAAATGTTCAAGTTACAACCGGCATTTTATGTCGTTAATAATTATGGTAAAATCAAGCCCAGACCGCACTGTGAACATTTTATTATTATCACATATCATATGTAAGTATAAAATTTTCTCATGACCTAAGCGTTCGCGGTATATATATTAAATAAAATGTTATGCAATGCACAAACAGTTCCGACGTACTAGCTACTTTAGACATTCAGTATTTCGATTTCAATACCGTAATCTATGAAGAGCGTTCCCACTATTAAAATAATAAAGGTCAAGTAGAATCATTGTCTCAGTGTGATGTATACCGCCACTCTTGTGAAGACTGACAAGCTTTTTATGTAGGTCAGACAGGTAGAAATTTTGTCATTAGAATTGACGAAGATATTAGATGTTTTATTAGTAATTTTTCAGCTTGCAAATCATTTAATTGAAAACGATCGTGACTTTAACAGAAATAATAATAAAGAAATTCTCCATCAAGTAAATAATGAAAAAATTAAAATGAATTATAGAAAATTATAAAACCATTAACAGTAATCGATTACTAGCAAATAACATTTTAAATAGGAAAGGTGGCTCACCAGTCTTACCATTATTAAATTTATTTCCCTTAGTATTTTCACCTCCAAACATCAATAACAAATCTTGTAATTAGTTAATGTACAAAAATGAGTTATGGTAATTAGTAATATTATCGTTTGTGTACGTCCCCTACCTGCCTACGTCGAGTAGCAGGAAATAATCCAACCCCAATCTTCATTTTTAAGTTATGAATTAGATATAAATAACCTTGCTATATGGTTAGTCTGAAGATCTCCTCAAAGAGAATGAAGTAACGCAACCAGTGTTTAGAAGTTCTTAGTCGTATAATTTACGCTTTATGACATTATATTTCGATGATTTCAATAATCAAAGTTATCTAAACGGCAATAAAATGTGTGATTTATAAGCCGTTCAGAAGAGTAGTATGATATTTTTCAACACCCGTTTCGCACGAATAATCAGTTCTGAGGTCACTTCTGTAAGACCTCATTTTCGAAAATGTTTACTCTACATTTTTATGTGGAGCAAGAGCGCTTTGTGTTTAACACGGTTAAGGTCTGATTTTCCACTCGGCGTTTGAGACATATTTTCTTGCAAATCTGGCTAAGCTTTTGCAATACCAATCTGACAGGAAATATTTCCGATTCGACTGTATCTTGCGGGAAATCGCTGCCATTATATTGCATTAAATTTAAATGAGCATTCGGTATCAGAAAAATTTCGAACGTCTCGGTATATCTATATATATAAAAATGAATGTCTGTTTGTTGGTTTGTTCGGATCTTATAGGCTCCTAAACTACTCAACCGATCGTGACGAAACTTTCAGGAAGGACTTATTGTGATCATGCCGGGAAAGGTTCCTGTGAGAAAAAGTCGGGAAAATTTGGGAAAATCGGGAACGGGCTTGCTCACGCGTCAGATAACGTACTAGCATCGGGAACGGGAGCACATGGGATGAGTGGCATTGCAAAGCATGTCTTATAGGCTACTAATAATATATAAAAATGAAGGTTTTTTTGTTTGTTTGTTTGTCCTGTATGCATTCCTTTACCATCTATCCGATTTTGATGAAACTTTGGGGAGGTGTTAAAGGCACACCCGTGAAGCTTTCCGAAGAAAAAAATTAAAATCTAAAAACATCTCGGAAAAACCTTGACAAGTTTTCATTTTGTATGAAATGTACACAGAATCTTTAATATCTTATAGGTCTGCACAAGCTTGGGTAAGAAATTCAATTTTAAGAAAAATATTTCGATGTTCAAGTCATAAGCCAGCCATAAGGCAATAGTTTTCATAACTTAGATAATTAATTTCACTTGTGCTTTGAATTTCGTTGGAAATATAGAAACAGTAACATATACTCTTTGAAAAGTATAAATGAATTACTATATTAAAAAATAAATCGGGCTTTTTTCTGGATGAGAAAAATGCATCTAGGTTTGGGGTCGGGTTCGGGAAACAAATGTGATATTGAGACTCGGACTCGGGCTGGGGACCGGGTAATTTTATAAAATTTCAGACCATGTAGACAATTAAAACACAAACCCTTTCTTTCTTTAAGCGGTATTGCAACGCATACCGGGTACTCACTAGTATTAAATAAAAGAAAATGGTACGATGTCAAAATACTTTAGTATTAGAGACTCAATCCGGATAGTTTACATACCCACATTAAGTGCAATATGCAACTATAAGATTATAATATATCACCTTTAATGAACGAGTTTTTATATGATATCATGTAGCAAGTGAGAGCGAACATTGTTAAAAATAACAAATACACTCTTCCATGGTATACAATATCGTATTCTACCATATGACTTACATAGATTGCGATTTGGCTAACTCATTTGTGAATTTGGATTCATATCGTGGGTTTTCGTGATATTGATTTTATCCCTTAGGGATAAATGCATGTTAGCGGTGATATTAGGACTTCCAACCCCGGGATCTCGGTCAATTATTCACTCCAGTAATTCAGGGATCGTAAAAGAGTTCGGGATTGGATACCCCAGGCTTCAACGAGTCTAGATATATACTCTCAAATTTTAATTTTTCAATTGAAAAGAGAGTATACTAATAATTACAGCATTAAATGAAGACATTTAAGTGTATAAAAAATAATTATTAAAGAAAATTTAATTCAATTATAATTTCAAGACGAAGTTTTCTTTTTTTTCTTACATTTAAGTTTTTCTTTTTTAATGCCAAACAAACTTTATAAATTATCATTTTACGATTGTTATATTATTATTACAGTAGAAAAAATACTGTAACTGTAAATAAGACAAATTAATTTACTTTTATATTTAGTTATTACAGGAAGTACTCATTTCACGACTTCAAAAATAATTTACCCCAATTTAAATTCGCAATTTTTCTTCCCACGGCGATTTCTAAATCCTGTGAAACATACAAATTTTCTTGTTGACCTATCCCACGAACTCGAACGAAAAATTCAGGCGAAATGATTTCGGAATAAATTAAAGGGAATTTATTGTTAGGGGAAGAAATACAATAAAAACCGTTAAGATCAACTTGTATATTGTGTTCGAAAATTTTGAAGGATGGCGGAATTCGTGGATACTATTCAATCAACTATTTGAGGTCAAATCACAGATGTTGGATCGAATATTTCTACATAAGATCATTTTCAAAATCTATTATCGATATAATCAACGCTTAAATCGATAATTTAGAAATAATTGTGTTTTGCGTAGAATACCTAGCTGCCTGGTTTTCGATTGAATAGAAGTGGCTGAATCACAAAATCGATGTGCGTTTGTTTTAATATTTGACAGTTGTAATATCATTTATCAACTATTTTTAACGAGTGTTGGACGCCATATTTCTCTGCCGTCAAATCATTGAATAACTATGTGCTTTGGTTTAAAAGATTACGACGGAAGCTTTATATAATTATGGTTTAAAAAATTGGAAAAAGATGTTCTGAACCTCACTGAGAAAACTGAAAAAGTGTATGATATAATAGTAACATAATATAAACAACGCGAAAGAATGTGATACAATGTGTGATCATTGCTAGACTCAAATCGGTTTTATGGTGTGTGAAGATATTTAAATTATAAGAATAAGGCATAAGTTGTAGTACTAATGTAATCAGGGTTGGTTTTTCTCGGTAAGACAAGCCACCATTATACTTTAAGATAAAAAAAAAACCATAACAAATAAACGATTTGCAATGGTATCAAACGAGATTCTTCTTACACATATACGCGTACTTTGAGAAATCCCTGCAAGATAATAGTGGCTATACATGTGAAGCAGAGATAAAGTTCTGGACGAATCATCAATCATGTCCGGGGGGGGGAGAGAGATTTTGGTCAGGAGAGGATTAGTGAACAATATTTTTGGTGAGGATTTTTTATGCCTATCAATTATATCAATTTATGCAAATGTGTCCGTTAGGAATCTAATCCAAGAACCCTAGCACGAGACGTGCCGAGGTTAGAAAATTACGTACATACTTATACTTTAAATTTGGAATATCTTTCGAAGAAAAATGCATAATAGTTAAGCAGATTCATGAATAGTCCTAATAGTACTAAATCCAGTTTGATGACAAAATTTCTATAATACATATAATATTGTGGGTTTTCTGGAAGAAAACACTAAATCGAAAAAATGACATATTGAGTTAGTTAAACAAAAATGTTTTGTACAAACAAACAAAACGAAAAAAGCATGAAATTTCAAATATTTGACAAACTTCAAAGTCTAATTACTCAAAACCAGTAATTGTTAGTTAGTGACTTCTTCATGTTTCATAAAAAAGAAGAATCAAATAGCGAAATCGAGATCCGTGTGAAAAAGCATTTTTCACTAAACTGATAATGATGTGTAAAAACGAAAAATTGTTGAATACTTACTTATGGGTTATTTTAAACTTATAAGTTATTAATTGTTACTCTTTCAAAGATAAATTACAAAATAAAGGAATAAGTAATTAATTTATAAGTCACTCGAAAATGTTATCATACACGAGAAGCATATTGAGAAAAAAAATACAGCGAGACACCATATACCAGGGGTGACGAACCTTCAGCCTTAAGGCCTTTTAGGGTCTCAAGTGCGGGCTTTTGACTTAATCCAAATTTTCTAAATTTGTAAATAAATTTCATTGCTTTCCTTCATTTACAAAATAATGTGCAAACATTTTTATGAATGTTTCTTAAATGTGGCCTTATTTAACTTAAGATAGATTTGAATTAAGAATGCGACCTACCGATAGGAAAAGGTTCGCCACCCCTACCATATACTATTCGATTGTCTTAGTGCGACAAAATATCGCAACAAATTTTTAGACCCTCTGGAAGTAACCCTGATTGCTTAGGGGTGCCGAAATGATTAATTGTTTCGAAGCTAGTCACGGACACGCTACCGGACACGGGATTAAGACAATACACTTTGATATTATTAGAAAAGATTCTGAAACTAGTATAAATATATAATATTCCCTTAATCTTATATATCAGACAACAATAAACGAAAGCTATTATCAATTCGTTTGCCGCGATTTAAGAATATAAATTTACCGCCCTGAAAGGGTTAATGAGAAGAAAAGTTATAATTCTGTTACTTTCCCTTATAAATATATTGTAATTAATTATATATTAATCTTTTCAGCAAATTAACACATATTGAGGATATCAAAATAAAAAGTAAACTATAAATAACAGAGACACAGTTTATGTAAATTATTAGTTTCCATGAAAGCTGAAAATAAATAATTAGTTAAAATTTGTTTTATAAAATAGATACAATTTTACATTTCTACCTTGTAATCGCCAATGTATCTGCATGCACTCTTGTGTAAAGAAATCGTCAATTCAACAGTTATTGCTTACCTGAAAATAAGAGAAAAAATAAGAATTATTAAAAAATACAGTTTTAGAGTAATAATTGTCAATTGAATAATTTCGTCAATTCTGATCGCGTGAGGGTCATCCGTGAAACTTCAAAGTGAGACTTATAAGTGACGTAAACCCTTAAAAATGCCTCGATTGACAATTGTGTGACAAAAATAACTGTTATATCCCGTACGAGATGCGTTCTTTATCTTGTAAAATGCTGTGATATTTAATAATACTAATCTATTCTTTTACTTCTTGGAAATAGTTGAATGAGTAACTTTTTATTGAAAAATAAATATATTATTTATTTAATTCATTTTGGACTTGTATTAACTAATATTTTAAATTTCACAAAAACACTTTTGATAAAATAATTTCGCCGGAGATCAATAGTGTAATATGACATGTCATTTCCAAATAAATAATTATTATATTTGAAATGGTATCAAGATAGTGCATGTAGGGCTCCAAGCGTGGGGCGGTAGGCAGCTGAGAAACTATGTGTACACTTTCAGATAACTAATATGCATGTCAGCCGCACGCACAGCGGGACGTATTAATTACGGCGCAATCGAGATGATTGCGCGGAAGGGGTTATTACGGGACGAATGCAAATTTAATAAATTTATTAGAGACCCGGAACTATAGGGTTACATAGGCCAAAATAGTGTGATTCCTGACAAACGAAACATTAAAAAGGATATAAATTGAAGTACATATTTATCGGAAATACTTATGAGTGGGAATTTTACCAGTGCCTGCTGGCCTGCCAATCGTCAAACCAACCTGTTGAAATAGGTTGCGAATAAAAATAAATAGCTAAAAAAAGGCGGCTCCGTGGCGCAGTTGGTAACGTCGTTGACCATCGGTTACGGATATCTCGGGTTCAAGTCCCGGTGCGGATACTTGCATAAATTGATCTTTCAATCGATTTATGGATTTCTGTTCGTAGTCATGAATGTGGTGATGCCTAAAACTCCCTCCCACCCATCCGATCATCAAAAACGGGGAGTAGCGAGAGCGATTAGCTAACCAATAATCCTGTCCAAGTTCTATCCTTCTATCCCTACTCTCTTCGAAAAAAGAGAGGTTGAGAAACTGAGCAAAGAGCAGTTGTCATAGAAAACTTCTGTTGAGATACCTCCATTAGAAGGCCACGTTGGGAATGGACATGGTAAAAAAAACGACTTATAAGAACTGGTTGTAAGCCTCTTACTATATGCGTCTAGAGTTCAATGTTTGAATAGTGGGTTGTTTTGGCATTCTGACAAATTCGTACCTTACTTCTTGGGCAGTAAAGCTTTCTTTTCAAGGGCCTAGTATTGTGGAAATGCTTGTCTATCAACATAAGACATAATATATTTTGTAGTTTAAGAAAATTTTAGTGATACAGGCAGCTCAGTTTGATATGGCCATGCAAATTACCTGCTACGGTGGCCGCACGGGAAATTCGGCCCTTATCATTAAACCGTACGTAGCGAAGTGAACGCAATCGAAGCAAGGGGAGAGATTTCGCTTCTAAACGGTCAGCGGAGCCAAGTTGAGAAACTAAAATCGACCCTCGATTTTGAAGAGTTGACCACACTCTTAAATCAAAGCGCTAATGTTGCCGAGTTGTACCCCTCCAGCATCCCATTCTACCCCCGAAGATAATAGTGAAACGCGGGTATTTCGCTTCGGACGTTCGCAGAATATTGCATGACTTAGCAGTAGAAAATAAAATATTTTACATGAATACACACAGCAAAAGTTAATATAATCCTTGAAAATACAAAACTCGAGAGCAGATATATTAGAAATGAAATGACCCATTCCGATTTCGTTCATAATACAAGGAAACATCCAAAATTTACATAATTCGTCATTCTGAGTCTTATGAAACTATATGGTATTAATTACTCGTCAAACGGTTTTCATAGATTTGAGATACCTTATAGATTAGAAGATTATTCTCATAAATCAACCGTTATTGGGAATGTTCTGTAGACATCTACACCTGGAAATTGCACGTCACTCAAATAAGGGACTTGCAATACATTTCAATTAATTGATTGAATTAGCATTTACCTAGTAGAACAGCATTATAATACGCTAAAAATAATTTATCGGTTCCGTGGTGCAGTGTTGAACGCCGTTGGCTACGTTTACGGATGTTTCGGGTCCCGGTGCAGACAGTTTCATAAATTGATTTTTCAATCGATTTATGGATAGCTAGCTGTTCGTGGGCAAGGATGTTTGTGATGTCTAAAATTCCTTCTCACCCACCGTACTTAAAACCGGGCAAAGCGAGAGCGATTAGCTAACCACTAATGCTGTCCTAGCCCCATCACTCTATCCATACTCTCTTTGAAAATGTTGAGCAGCTGAATAACAAGAAGTTCTCGTAGTAAAACTTCTGTTGAGATACCTCCATTAGGAGGCCATATGTTCCACATTGGGAGCGGATATGGTAAAATAAATAAATAAATAACAGTTCTACAAGACTTTTATTAGTTTGTTGGTAGCTACTTCAGCTTTACGCCATCGCCAGAACTATTGTTAGGAATATATATTTAAATTTGAATTATTGAGATTTTGTACACTTCCATGTGTTTTGTCACTAACGACCAGGGTTTCGCCTTTCGGCATCTTAAGGCATTCGACCGCACGAATGGACTCGAATCGAGTCGATGTCTTAAATTATGTTTAAGCATAAGCGTAGAACCGTAATAACTATCAACGAACTGTCACTCTACCATTACTATTATTTCAATTAATAAAGTTGTTTTCACTACAACCCGCTGTTTGTTTATGTATCCGCTGAACACGGACGCATTTCATAACTTAACGATATATAAAAATAAATGAATGTACCTCTCACACAGCCTGAAACAGAGCTGCATGGCACACAATGTTTAACAGTGCACTATTGTGTATTAATACTATTTTAAGGGATAATAATGTAATTCTTTAATAGATATTTTTAAACAATCTTCAAGAACAACATCGTTATTTGGTTAAAAAATAAGGTGAAAGCCCGATATTTCTTATTGATAATGGCGTCTTGTCTTGATAAATGAATTTTAAAATTTAATTTAAAAAACTAGTTGAGTTCTTTTTAGCTATCGTCTTACTGTATGTAATTGGTAACGCTCATGGCAAGAAAGGTCCACGCGAAATTAATTTATAATATTTTAGAGCGGAGATCTGTCTATGCATGTTTCTAATGTTCCATTGTTACTAATAGCACTCTCCTTTACGAGGTGCAGTCAAAAACGAATATTTAATTCTAAAATATTTATTAATATTGCTTTATGAATGCATTCACTGGTTTTTGAAAGGCGAGAAAGTTGTAAATCTTATTATTTTATTAAGGTATATTAGATTAAAATAAATAATACATTTACTCAAGAAAAAAAACAGTTTAGTTGTTAATACATATCGACTATGGAAAGGCAAAAGGACGTAACCGACGCACAAAAAAAAATACTGTGTACAGCCCATATAAAACGTGTATTAAATTTAATACATTGTGATTATCGAAAAAAAAATATTTTGAAAATACGGAGGGATACGTACTCTTGCCTTTCTACGGTCGTTATTATATATACATATATATCATCGGCGTGCGGTGGAATTATCATTATCTCTATCGCACAACCTAATTTGCGTATGAGCAAGAAGGATACAAGAGTATGCGCCACATGCCCTTGCATCTCGCTTGCACCTTCACTTTTCATGTGATTGAGCGAGAAAGAGATAAATCCACCGCACACGCCTAATATATATATAAATATAGTGTATTAACAGCTTGTGTGTAAGTTATACACAATATTTTTGGTATGTGTTACGTCCTTTTGCCTTTCCACAGTTGATATAATACAGAATACTTAACGAGATATAACACAATAAATAATGACAAAAAATAAAAATACGTCTGTAATGATTCTAATCACACATTTGTGAGCTCGGCTTATTATATATCGTATGAATAAATGGCTTACCACTACATTTCTTAATATGTCTTACATATAATAGCCCAGGCCGTTCTGTAGACGTTTTATTATTATCACATTTCGCATGTAGGTATACATTTTGATTATAATAAAAAAATAAAACATGACTATATATGTGGGGCGTCCCCAGTATAACAATAAATCGCCAATGAAATAAATTAATAAAGACAAATTAAACGTATTGTTAACAATTTAGTACTGAATCCTGTAGATTTTTGCATGCCGTCATGTTATTAGTGGATGCTGATGATGATGGTGACATTGCAAATAAGATGCGCCCTATTATTCTCAGGAACCAAGCGGTCAGAGCTCGAAATTTGCTTATCATCCCTTACCGATCTTTGATTTATGCAATAACAGACCCTTGAACCGCCAACCCCCTTGAAACATCTAGCCCCCCCTCGAAATTTCAAAGTGGGCTGTCCTGTGTCACACCTAACATTATGAATTGTTTCATTAATAAATTTGCCCCCTTGGGTGGCTCTTTGTAAAATTTCTCGATTTGGGGTTAGTCACTATGTTTGATTAACGTTCTCTTGGCTTTTCATGTAAAAATATTAAGTTTTTTTACGTACATTGGAAATTTAATGTCGCGGTTACATAAATACATATTTCTGGCCATATTCGAAACTATGTATAAAATATAAGTTTAATTCAAAATTTTCATTTTAAAGTATTAATAAGGTATAAAGTGCTAGCTGAATCAATCTGTTTGTATGGTATCATTAATCTATTCTTACTCTCGAGGCTTTAGAAATTAACAGCGGTTGACCAAAAAAACAAATTTATTTTGTATTGAAAAACTGTCAAAAAATATTTTATGTAAAAATCGTTAAAATGGCAATATATTAAGCTGTACAAGGTAAAATTTGGATTATTGAGATTTTGTACACTTCCATGTATTTTGTCACTAACGACCCGAGTTTCGCCTTTCGGCATCTTCAGGCATTCGAGCACACGAATGGACTCGAACTGACAGACAGTAAACAGTGTCTAACGTTTATATAGAAGATACAAATACGACAAATATTATTTACGAGGTAAGATATTATACGTCTGAGAGCCACACTGATACCTGAGTTAAATATTTGTCGTATTTGTATCTTCCATATAAACGTTAGACACTGTTTACTGTCTGTCAGTTCGAGTCCATTCGTGTGCTCGAATGCCTGAAGATGCCGAAAGGCGAAACCCGGGCCGTTAGTGAAAAACACATGGAAGTATACAAAATCTCAATAATCCAAATTTGATATTGAAATTCCATCAAGCACCCTCAGTCGATGTCTTAAATTGTACAAGGTGTGTCAAAGATGTGTTAACGTAATATTACATTGCTATTTTGACCTAACTAAAATGCGATTCTGACAAGTTAACGTAGATTAAATATTTTGAATTTTGTTCAATTACATTATTTGTGAATTTAAAGTACAATTAGAACGGTTAGGAACCAATATAACTATTCAAAATTTGAGGCGAACAGCTCTGCCAAGGCCCACGGGCTCCTTGGCCAGTTTGGCCTTCCTTGTCTAAGAAATTGAACAGGCCTTACCTCCTAGAAGTTACTTTTGTAAAAGGTTTGATCTCTTTTTAAGAATTATTTCGATAATCTATTCCTAGAACCTGACTTCCATTTGTAACAATCATTACAAAATTAAGTGGATTTTTTTATTCTATTGGAAGGATTTAATTATGTACTTACATAAAAAATAATTGCATTATTTTTGGTAAATAAAAATAATATTTACAATTTCGAGAAATCACTTGTGAGTAATTACGTAAAATAATAAATTATTTAATAATTATTATTATATTTGATTTAACTGATCAATAAACCGGTTATAAAGAAATGAAAGCCATTTATTACCGAATGAAAATATTGAAACCGTGCCTGATTAAATTAAAAATAATTAATAAAATATGTGTTTAATTATTATATGAATACTATTTTCTAACAAATATATACAAAGGCAAAGTTGAATATAAAAGTGCTATTTTTTGTGTACATTGAAAGTTTTTACTTCAAAATATTTACTAAAGGCGCTATTTAAAATAGTAATTTAATAATCTTTCTTGTTTCAAAAATAGAAAATGGATGTCGCAGAAGAGTTAATTAAAAATATTTACATTAATAATCGATAGCAAATTTGTTATAATGGTACTAAACAACAAATGTCGAATAATATACGAATTAACATGAAGTACAATTGAACAGCTTGAAGAAGCCTCTTTCAACAAAGAATATGTATAAACGCTTGCTTAAGAAGCTCGTCTTATAAAACGGCCCACTTAATCCTCGACTAATTGCCTGGAAAGGGTTGTCACCTTATCACTAGGAACAATCATCTTACGATGCTTAGCCTAATCCCCGGATTAGAATCGCAGTCTGGGACACAATCTTGGGCATTACTTACACATCGTTATGTACGCAAAAGTCTGAATACCTATTCCAAGTAACACTGAATATTCATGCGTCTGGTTTATATGAACTGGCGAAATTGTATTGTGTCTGCTCAGGGTATGTTAGTTTATGTAATGACGAAAGATTTTTTCAAAAACTAGGATTGAATATTGGGAGAAAGCAACTTGTAGATAGCATAATCTACTCCGTTAAAGATAATAAATGATGAAACCATAATAGACCGTTGGATACCATGAATCTTAATTCGGATATTCGAATATTTGATAAATAATTCGTTCATATTATTATCCACTGGGTATAGAAAAAACTTTATTCGGCATTATATCCTGATATAATCTATTTTTTTATTTAAACGCCATAATAATCGAAGATATCGACTGATAGTGCTTGACGGAATTTCGATATCAAATTTAAAATTGTTAAAATGTCGTAAATTTCCATGTATTTCGTCACTACTGACCCGAGATTCGCTTTTCGGCATCTTCAGGCATTCGAGTACACGAAAGAACTTAAACTTGGGTCAAGTGTTGAAATACAGGGATTTGTACAAAATTTGAACAGTTAAAATATGCCATAAAAATCAGTCAAGACACGTGCGGATCACTAGTAAATATGTGCTATTTTTAATAATTAATATTTTTCGCCAGAAATATGAAACAAACAACGATGAGATCGATACATTTTATTATTGTTTCAATAAATTCTAATACGAATATTTTAATATTCGATATTCGAATATTTGTTTCCAACAAATATTTGGAATTCACTCAACTATGGATCCGGCATATTTGAATTCACATTCTAAATAATGACGTATAACTTATAAACGCAATGAGTAAAGTAAGTACATATATCAAACTAATTATAATATTAAAATCGAGATAATTTTCTACGCAGGTATTATTTTTTGACTGGTTAGTTAGTAAGATAAGTGGTTTCCAAACTGTTCGATGCGCCCTTCGGAGGAAATCACAGCGATGAAATTAAATTGAATTGTAGAATTATAGTTGACAAGTTACTCTACCGACAAAAAAGTTGCCAAATTAAGAGGTTTAAGTTCTTTTCTTTCTGCCTAATTGCAATAAAGATTTCATTAATGTGACCAAATTCACTTAATATTAGCCGGCTTTACACACAGGCCGATGGGGTTGATTTGAGTGCTTTATAACGAGAACCTTACTGAAACTCTTTCTCGTTTTAAAGCATGAAGACCACTCATTCATGAGTGAAAGCGCTTAAGTATAAAGTCGACTATTATTGGTCAGTTATAGGACAGTGCAAGGTAATCTTGCACATCTAAGCTGTAAGAAAATGAATAAAACTTTCATCGAAAGTTTAATACATTGCTATTTTCGTAAGAATAAAATAAATTGATGATGTCTCAGATTCTTGGTTCGTTCAATGTCTAACTGAAAAAGTATCAGAAAAATAGTGTAAAGCTGGATGCGGTGCCGCTTGGCGTAATGTTTGAAAAACGCTGCCTGCAGGCGTTTTTAACAAGTCATTTTTGATGATCGTAATCAATAATATTAACGTGACGCTAGATCTGTAAGCTTGGTACACCATTCAGGGTCTTTCGTCTGTTGCTGCTTAGAGGCCCGCAAACACAAAACTTCAAACTTCAAGGGCACACGTCAATCAAACGCTAGCAATTATTTTTTCCTCAACACATCGAATGGGTATCATACTTTTCTATAGCCCAAAGTAGGGTTACGTAACACGAGATTTTCTGGACAGGTACTTTCAATGCTAGGGCCTACAAAACAAGCTAGTATTTAACAACAGGAGTGTTTGAAATTCAAACCATAAACAAATTTAATAAATGATTTGAAAGTCTATGAAAAGAGGTTTTTCATTGTACCTTTTGACTTAATTTAATAAAAGGAGACGAAATTCAGTTAATTGACCTTTTTCGTGTTTTAGAGTTATAATAGTATATATATAGCAAAATTCACTTTTTCAGAGCGGCTTCGTAAAGCTTGTTAACAATTTTGATATTTGTAAAAATTTCGTGTATATTCAACAGAGCTAGAAAACCGTAAAATATATAATATTTTAAAATTATTGTTTTTACGTATATTGAGTTTCAAAAGTCCCACAGTTCTGTAGAATACTAATTGTAAACTACTTCCACATGTTTATAATGATCAGGGATCGAGAATTATCAACTGATCAGTCTGATTTATCGATTGATAATGTACGTGATGAGCGAAACCGGACATGATCATTGTTCAACCTCAACATGTGGAAATAATATAAACAAATTATGTTTTATAAATTTGGATTATTGAGATTTTGTACACTTCCATGTATTTTGTCACTAACGACCCGGGTTTCGCCCTTCGGCATCTTCAGGCACTCGAGCACACGAATGGACTCGAACTGAGAGACAGCAAACAGTGTCCAAGGGCGAAACCCGGGTCGTTAGTGACAAAATACATGGAAGTGTACAAAATCTCAATAATCTAAATTTGATATTGAAATTCCATCAAGCACCCTCAGTCGATGTCTTAAATTATATGTTTTATAACTCAAGACATCGACTGAGGGTGTTTGATGGAATTTCAATATAAAATTTGATTTATTGAGATTTTGTACACTTCCATGTATTTTGTCACAAACGACCCGGCTTTCGCCTTTCGGCATCTTCACGCATTCGAGCCCACGGCCCACTTAATCCCCGACTAATTGTCTGGAAAGGGTTGTCACCTTATCACTAGGAACAATCATCTTACGATGCTTAGCCTTATCCCCGGATTAGAATCGCAACTGACAGTTCGAGGCCATTCGTGCGCTCGAATGCCTAAAGATGCCGAAAGGCGAAACTCGGGTCGTTAGTAACAGAATACATAGAAGTGTACAAAATCTCAATAATTCAAATTTGAAATGGTGTTTTATTTTTTTAATATACAATTCCTTTCCGCCAAGAATTGGCACTTAACACCTTAAAAGTGAAGGATGCTTTATTTGTATTTGAAATAAATTTTAAGTCAAACGCTGTAATAAATACACATATCGATGGTGTTTTGGCCAATTGATGTAACCCTCAAAAAATACTAAACTGAGTTAATGATTGGATCTCATTTTAAAGACGACAGAGCAGGTCTCGGCCAAATGACGTAAATTAGAAAAGTAAATTAACAACTTTTTGGAAGGGAAACATCAGTTTACGTTGGTTTTAGGTTTTAAAATTCTGACCCGGCCACTTGATGTAAGCTACTTTTATATCGACACTCCCTACGTATAATTCCGTATCTGCAAACAAGAGAATTTACAGGTGTGCATTTCAAAGATTCATAACGCAACTCACCATATAATGTTTTCGATAAAAACAGTTTATCATTAATTGGCCAAAAGGGCGTCGATATGAAATATCACCAAGCGTTTTTTTTTTTTGTTCATTTGAAATTTAGGTTTGACACCCCTGCGAGTCATTTATCTATTTGTCTTCTAATGTTAAAATAATCGGTCAAGATTCATGCATCCATCCGCCTATGCCGCTCTTTGATGATCTGCCTTTGGTGGAATTCATATACCAGAGTAAGTGTGTTACGAACATACAATTTTTCTCAAATACTCGCGTGATTCGTATATTTCTAATGTAATAAAACCAAAACTACTCCATCTTTCAGGGATAAGAATTCTCAGACCTGAAAACGACACTGCAGGCAACAATGCATTGCAAAAATATATTAAAACGAACCAGAGACAGATCACTGGAGGACGGTTGTGAATTCGGTCATGAACCGTAGCGCCAGCCAAACAAACTTAGAATATAAAATTGATGAAAAGGTTCATCTAATAAATGGTCATACTAGATGATATAAGAGAACTATGCACCTGTAGCATATTTGCAATGATAAGATTTATCAATTATTTTGGCAAGTCTTCAGCTGTGAAACGTTTAAGTAATGCGAGGCTAAACAAAATGCATTATTATTTATGATAATTTATGATAGCGCAGTAAGGTTTTTCCAGTATTTACAAATCAGTCGTTCTTCATAACCGGGGGTGGGGAATCTGTGTCACTTTGACTGATTCTTCATTTTTTGTTTTTATTAAGTACTTTATAAAATAATTTTCATTTTTATTCATATACTGTATATATTTTTGTGCATATGCAGTGTTTTTTTAAACTCACTTCTTGTCAAGCTTTTTACCAAAAAAAATTTTCTTCAAATACCATCAAAATAAAACTTAAATCAGCTTTTCCTATGCCACAAAGCGTATCAAAAAATTAAACATTTTTTTTTATTTTAGACATTTCAAACCTAATTTGACGAATTATGTAAATATGGTTTGTAATTATTTGAGCGCGAACATTGCTTTCTAATTTCTTTTAAAACGTTAAAAATCCATCAAAAAAGGTGCCGAAACGCCATTCCACCGCGTTACATGACAAGAGAAGCCCTGTGCATAGACTACTACATTCACAAGTTTCTTGACGCAACCTTATTAGATTGTAGATATTTGAATGCGGACTTCCAAAATGATAAGAATCCCCACCCCTGTCATATGCATTGACTCGTATACTGGTAAGTGTCAAAATAGATTCCTGTAACATTTACTTTTTACAAAGCCGATCAAAAGTCAACACAGTACTAGGATTGCATATGGAAGGATTTTAAAAACAACCAGCGTTTCTTGGCATTGTGGCATCGTCGAGTGCCTCAAAATGCAGAAAATATTGCACATATTATTTTTCATTGATAAAAAATTGGGTATTTAAAGAGAATCACTTGCGTAAAAAATGTTGAATTTATCTGAATAATGAAGCATTGAGTGGTTATTAGGAAGTGTAAAGAATGCACATTTAGTTACTTGTGTCACGCGATGTTGGCATTCTGTAAATTTGAACTGAAGATAGTAACTTTTGGAGAAAATGTGGTCTTTCTGCAGCTTACATCAGTATGTTCTCTGCATACTCGGTAGTGTAGGTATTCTGACTAAAATATTCGAATATATTCTGCTCTTTTTTAACTATTCGATATTCGTTATATTTTTTCATGAAATATTTAAAAATATCGACGAAAGATCACATCACAATTTCTCCAGATTTCAAGAACAATAACGAATACCCCACCCCAGGTAGTGGTTATTTTTGCCTTCACCCAACTCGGGCGCTTTCAAGATTTTACTAATTTATAATTATAATAATTTGACGAATGACTCGGTGCTAAAAAAAACCCCTTTAAACATGCCGTAATTTCAGTTATTGATGAAATATCGTAGTAGTAATCCGACGCAGTTGAAAACTTGGAATACTGTACTCTTTAATACAATAGAACGATACTGGAATGTGTATTTATAAAATGTTATGTATTTTCATTCTTCAGAAACTAATCGAATTTATTCGAATAGTTGATAATGTTAATAATGAATAATTAGAGTTGGCATAATTTATAGTTATTATATTAGTTTATAATAGTTTCGGTATTCGATTGAAACAGAAGGAATAAAATGAGTGAATTTTTTTAAATAACTAAGTGCAATTTTTCAACAAAAAGTAGCCATTTGATAGACATAAGTGCAGCATTCGCTTTCACGGCTACAACATATTATATCGTACGCATTCACCAACTCTCATAAATGTATGACAATAGTTTGCTATTGTTGGTTAAATTAAACATTTTCAGCTACGCACTTTCCAGTGATGGCCGCAGTATTTCTCAATTGATATAAGGTACAAGACTTACGACATAAGGTCAATTTTTCAAGATTTTAAAGGCTCAATATCATAATATTATTAAGTCCGTGCAATGAATGTTGATTTATGTATGTTCCAAATTTGAATTAAAAGATTTTATTCTGATTCGACCTTGGATAATGGAAGGGGTTATCACTTGGGCGATTAAAAATACACGATAAATTGCGATAAGAGATTTAATTACAATAAGCATGTGTAAATATTTTTCATACATTGACACAATCACGGCATTTTGACGTGTGTATTTCGATTAATATTTTCAACAAAAAGTGAAAGTCGAGCGTACATTTTTCGATAACTTAAATATCGGGGTTTACGGTTTGACTAAAGCTTTTGTAAATGAACGGCAGTGGTTTTATCCATCAACGCATTAAATCGTAGATATTGTTTTTTTACAAACTCCGAGTATACTTTCCTAGTGAGGGAACAATAAACTCACATTTAAGAGATTATCGAGAAAAAAATAGTAAGAATTTATCTCCATATTAAAGAAAACAAGTGAGATGTTAAAATATCAATAAATTTTTAAAAACAATGTTTATCTAGAATCTTTGTTTTTTAAGCTTCGCCCATGACCTTAAGCCCCCAAGATGTATTAATTGATAGCGTGCAGGAGATTTTTTAGAATCAGTGAAGTTATATGTTATATCAGATTAGGCACAGGTATCTATATAAACAATCTTACCGTATAATTTTGTCAACAGTTTGAAAGTTATATTTAATATCTTGCATATTTTTGTCACCATACGAATGGTAGTTTCAACGTTCCTATAGTAATGTTTTTCTTTTTAGCTTTTATGCGACTCTTTATTGAAAACGTCAAGGATGCATTACCTAAGTATCTTGGCTAACCAAACTGAACCTACAATACATAATAATATTGAAGTAGCCAGGACGGAATATTTATAATTTGGTTGCCTAATTCGCGCGATGACTTTCACAAAGTTCTAGCAAAAAACAGCATCTCATCGAAGTAATAAGATAACGATGTAACTCATGCTTAATCAATAAATTGCATGTAATTTGCGTGACAGAAAATTACATCAATTTTCACATCAGAATTGGTCAAGTCGTTGGGAGCTATCACTTCCGCTTGCTGGCCGAATGTTGTCAAATAGCCAAACTTCGTGAGAATAGCGATTTAAATCAACATTTTGACGGTTCGTTACGTTATTGCTACCACATTCTATAAAAAGCGCGGCAAATATTGAAACGAATATTTATTGCATGACGGTGGTAAAAAAAGTATATTAGTTTAGTAGAAATACAGCTGCGTTTTTAAGTGATTGCTTTTATTAACAGGTATATATTTTAAGTCATCTTGTGTTTATTAGAATAAGGCTCGCGCTACAGTCGCCTCAAGTCGAGTAAGTACATATATCAAAACGAATAACAGCATGGAAACTTACGCCAATTCAGAACGATACATATAGTATTATAGTATCAAATGCAGACGAATTTTAAGTAAGGCGATATTGACATAAGCACTTTAAAATCTTTATTATATCCATTACGGAATTTCACAAGTAATTATCATGTGTTATTTAATCAAGAGAATACTAATGGATTTCCTGTAAACGACGACCGATAAAAAATGAATTAAGAGTTCAGCATATCATCTAGTGGCTTTTAAATTTAGCGAAATGTCGTAAAGCGTGTTCGTAAAATCTGAAGAAAAAAACATAATTCTCACGATTGCAAAAAAATACTGACAACGCGGCAGATATATCGAGTTCTCATATTGCAAGGTGTAGAATTGGAATCTAAAGATAAAGGACTGACTTATTGAAGATGCGAGTTTGTTGTCTATCGCGGAAAAAACTTGTTCGTAAAATTATACGAAATGTAATAAAATTACACAAAGTAAGAGTTAGATTAATTGACACCTTTGAAATTTCGTGAACCACAGCCAGATTTAAACACTAACTCTAGATGTCGTCATTCAGGACTGTGGGTACATATGGATATAATAAATTATTGCAAGAAGATATATTAAGCCACTAAAAGTTTTAAACTTTATATGCAATATTTAAGACTAAAACTATTGGAATGAACTTTTATTTTTGAGATAAAAGTATATTCTGTCAAGATATAAACGTTATTGATAAATTTTAATAATTTTACACTTTTGTTTGACGTATCATTAGCGGTTTCGCTGAAATTGGTATAAATGATACCTAGTTATTGTAAAATATTTAACATACACTAGTTTTAATGGGTTGTCATTTAGCATATGTACTATAATCAAATACTCTTCGGCAGATATATGAATTGAAGCAATTTTTAGTTTTATTTAAATGAATAAATAAGTTAAAAAGGGTAAGGATAAGCTTCGTCAGAACAAATTACACCAGCAAACTTTGGTCATAATATTAATCGAAATGTCATTCGTATTAAAAAATAAAATAAAATGATACTACTGCAAGGCATGATTTTTCGAAATAAACGAGTTTTAATTAAAACCGGAGAACTTGTATACGTTTTAGCCAAGTCATCGTAAAAACATTTGAATGTTTTTTGTGTCAAATTTGACCGATTACTACAAGCGTTGTAGTTAAATAATACACGCGTTATATAATAATAACACACCGGCCACAATCCGTATAAGAATTTCTTCATTTTTTACCAATAATTCCACACGATAGCACACCAATTACATTTTAATAATTTTAATCGGCACCTGATTTTGGCAGTGATTGCCCCCCGGCCAAATAATGTTAAAATACCATACAACTGAATTATATTGCACTATAAATACATATGTATGTACTTACCCACAAATAAAAAGACAACTTACAAAACATGAGTGATACTTTATAAAAAAAAGTAATGTGGGTGTACCTCTAACAAGATGTAAACATCAGAAAGAAGTTAAAAGTAGAAAAGTTAGAAAAGAAAATTATCCTTTGTAATGCATAGCCATGGAATACATTTAAGTAAGTATATAAATCAATGACTATTGAAGAGTACAATTTAAAACGGCATTCATCTCTTTTCAAACATTTTTGCACGCTAGAATTTCAAAAAAAAATATACTAGTGTTAGTGGTCCATATGCATGCAAAATTCTGTACAGAGTAATTGTGTACATACGCATGCACTAGCATTTGATTGTATGTGTGTTGTGTTTTATTTTAGCACAAAAATCGTAGGAGGAAGTGTAAGTAAGAATTGTGGAAACAAAAGAAGTAATCTTGATACGAATATCATAGCTATATTGTTAAGTAAATTATTTCGAGTACCGAAATAGATAGAACCCAGAATATCATTAATTGACTGTTGCAATAGTTGAAAAACATAAATCAAGCATATTGGTTTGTAGATAAATTGGTAAAAAAAAATCGAAGCGACTTATCCACTTCCATGTAAAAATAGATACAGGCAGAATAAGCAGAGAACACTGGATACATCTAAAATACAACGTGATTATTTGACAAAAGCGCTTGCTTATCCAAGATAAGATTATTTTGAACGATGTATGAGTATAAAAAGATGACGACTCGTTAACGATTTGCTGGCCAGAAATCTTTACAAGATAATAGTAAATTGGCCAGTAATTGTATTATTATTCGTTCAAACATGTAAGGTCTTTTAAAACTCTATTAATTTTGTAGTGGCAAAAGAACATCCTTAATATTAGCAGAAAGAAAAGGTACTATTGCTTGGTGTAATAATTTTTCAATTAAAATCTATAGGGACGTGGATAACTAACTTAAATACACTCGATTCCTTTTTTATACGAGGTTTCGATGCAAAAAAGACGTGAAAAGAAAAAGCATAAAAAAGATACAGTGAACAAGAAATGTTTTGTTTAGGAACCGTGTAAAAATAGTCATAGAAGAAAGAGAATTAAGTGTAATTCTTTACTACAGATAAATACTACAGCTCTAATTAATAATAACGATAATTTAATTTAGGATATCGATTGATGGAATTTTAATATCAAATTTGAATTGTTGAGTTCAAATAAATCCACGGTACTGTTTCTTTACCTTTTGTTGCAAACATGAGCTAAAATTATACATTCATAGTTCGGCATGCAATACCGCGTTAGCGACAGGTTTACTAAAACTTATTTCCTATGTCATGCGATGGTAAATCTGTTTTTCCGCGAATGTGCATTCATAGAATACCTCAATTCATTTTTTGTCACTAACGCCGTGTTGCTATTAGATATGATTAAGATATGATATTAACGTTTTTGAATTAGCTTACATTATTGGAAAGATACTGCTGCACCGTCCTAAGGGAGATTTCCATGAACCCCAACAAAAGACGGAAGCAAGATTTTCGGCTTACCGGTTTTCTAAAGGCCGCTTTTGTTTCTATTCAGCAGTAATAGGCCATATAATAATTAGCATTTTAGGATCGCACATACATTATGATACAATACCACAGATTCAATTAAAGATATGCGGAAATACAAAAATATAATAAAGTCTAAAAGCTACCTGTATTATTGCAGTTGTTAGTAATCGGAGAAAATTAAGTTGTGTGGATTTGAAGTTCATAACGGACGCAAAATACCGCTTGAAGCAAACATTTCAATTGTAGTACCAGCTATTTAAATATACGTACTTTTTAAAGCATTTTTGTTTTAAAACTCATAATAAGCTTATTTCTCTTTCAAATTTTTTTCATGTCTTATCAATATTTTTATCTGATTGATAATTGATACGATTAACGCGTACAGTTAAAAATGATAGTACATTGTATGTTATTAAATTAAACTGTCAGATATTTATATGAAACGGTCAGTTTTTTAAATTAAGCTAAACCTAACCTTTATTCATTTATTTGGCAATTATTTACTGACCATTTACGGAATTAGTTACCGACATAAAAATAAGTTGCACAAAGTTTTACGCTTGTCTGTGGCCTGAAAAATTCTAACGCTTATCCAGATGAAAGTAACTATTTTGAGCTCGTAATGGCCTACCATCCAGATATATGAGTGAAGAAAGTTTAGACCAGAACATTATCCGGGTAGTAAATCTAGTATATTTATAAATAAAGATTTCGCATTCAATTACTTTGAATTCAGAACGGAATGAAACTAGTAACATTGAAGGTATTACAAAAATTAGAATCAAGTTTATCTTCGAATGCTAAAATGACTCATATAACGAAATAGTATAATAAAATCTCTAACCAGTCTATTTATTTCCGAATATGTACGTATACGTATAGAAAATACAATGTTTGTTTCGCTTGAGAAAACAAAAACCTTAAGCGGTATTTGGTACGCGTTAATATCTCTGTTGGAAGGATGGACACAGTTTTATAGATTATGTTCGTACAAGGCCAAAATGATCTTTCGTGCGGTTATTTGTCTGTTTTGATGTCATTAGTCTGCTAACCGCCAAAAATTGCCCAAGGGGTCAAAATGTATACTTCGCATCCTGCCCGTATTTTCTCGAAAATTTTATTCGATTGCTTGTGCAAAATTCTTAGCAAAAGTCAATAAATAGAAATTTTCAAAAAAAGTGTGTTGAGATAACGAAAGGTTAATAGCCATAAATAAAGGCGTTTCAAAATAATAATGGAGGACATTCGAGATGAACCAAGAGAGATAACTGAAATGTTTCATCAATTTTTTAGTGATACATGATCATTTTCTCTTTGCAATACTTCATCAATGTATAACTTCAGAAAAAATAATAATATATGACAATGAGATCGGTGGATGGTAATGTCGATGCAAAAAGCGTGCACAAATCGCTAACAAATCAATAATTAACAGCAAGTATAGCTTTTTATTACGATTTGTAGCATATGGAAGACTGAAATGATCGTTAACCCGTTGCTCAACCTCTCATTTTCGAAAAGAGTAAGTATAGAAGGATAGCGCTAGGGCAGGAGTAGTGGTTAAGTAATCGCTCTCGTTGAGTCCAGTTTTAAGGTTCGGTTGGGCCTTGGGGGGGGGGGGTTAGACATCATAAACATGCCTAGAAACAGAAATCCATAAATTGATGGAAAACCAATCTTAGACACTGTCCGTACCGGGACTTGAACCCTAGACATCCGTAAACGTAGCCAACGACCTTGACCACTACACCACGGACACGATATCATTATAGCCAGTGAAAATAAGAAGCAGTTGGTTTTAAAATTTTGTCACAGTCAGCATTATCGACACTTTATCGCTAGAAACTTTAATTATACGAGGCTTAATTTGTGACTGTTTTTGATCGGTCTATACCAGGCACGGGCAAACCGCGGCCACATGAGGCCCGCTGCGTATTTTTCTGCGTCCCTCGAGCGATAAAACATTTTTGAAAAAGATTCACGTTTTTATCTTTTAACGTATTTTTAAAAAAGATTTTCTTTTGTCTTGTAATTCCATCATCTCGGGTCTTATTCAAACTAAGAAATAATTTAAAATTGTGCGTGAACTAAAAACCGAAAGAATGGTGAGGTAGCACAGGGTGGTAAATTTTACAACGCAATTAATTCGGACAAACTTAACCAGCTTAAAGATGTGGCTCGAAAAATGTTCGTTATTTTTGAATCAACCTATTTATATAATTATGTGAACAAACACTTTTAATCATGAACCTCAATAAAAACTTTTTATGATCAAGCATCACCGATGAACATTTACAAGCAGTTTTAATAATCCAAACTACAAAATTAACACCTGGATTTAAAAAAAATGTTAAAAGATGTAAAACAGTTCCATTCCTCTCATTAGACTGTTTTTTTGTAATATTTTTTTTTCATGAAAATAAATAGTATATATAAAAATTGTACTTTACTTGCGGCTCGCCGTTCATTTTGAATTCCTGAATTTGGCCCTTTACCCGAAAAGTTTACCCCACCCTGATGTAAGCGTTAAGACACTTCCAGATTCTCTTAAATTAAATTAATTCAAAATTAAATGTGGTGGTGTTTCAAATCAAAACGAATCCAACAACCTTCTAAAAAAGTATTCAAAATATTACGTCACCTATGCACTTTTAAGAATGTCTGTATGTATCTGAAATGTAATTATATTTTCTAAATATCTATACACAGATGATGCCTAAACGATTTCCACAATCGTTTGAATCCTTGTCATCACTGGTTATATTTAAATGAAATTTTAATTCAGGATTTATCGGCATATTATTTATTATCAATACATTCATTATTGTTTTAAGTTTATCGTACTGAATACAAATTATTAATCCCTGCATTATTTGTGTTGATATTCAACGAATGTGAATGTACTTTAGAAATATGCCAATGTGTACGTTTATAATCATGTGTATGAGTTGGTATACTGCGTGGATATAATATGTGTATGCTTAGAAAACATCAGTGTGGGTATATTTAATTATTCGTGTGTACATGTTTACTATGATGCGCGTGTATGAATCCTACTGAACGTGTATGAGTAATAGACCACTTGTCAGTTTTGAGATGCTGTCAAATATTTTGGCGGAGAAATAACTCGCTGTGGGCAAGCTTTCTGAATGTTTTTTTTTCCTTATAATTCTCTATATTAATCGTAATTATGAGCGATGGTATAGAAAAAACAATTAGATTTTATTTTCTTAAACTAGTTCGGGTCCTAGAGCAACATGTTTATAACACACCCTTTGTTGATTAAATTCTATGTATGATTCATGTAAGCGATTTTGCATTAAGCCGAAGACCGTAATTTCTTAGCCATTAATAGAAGTATACCAAATAAACCGAAAGTGATATTTTTTCCAAACTGAAAATAATTTTTTGAGTGGCATTCTTTCAAAATAGCAACTTAGTTTAAGGTCATCAAAAAACAGCGTTGATTGTATACAAACATAGCAGTCTGAAGTAACACACCTAGTTACACAACCAGTGGAATGATTACGATTAATACAAATAAAAAGGAGAATACAATATTTAATTTTAATTATGTATTTTGTCACTAACGTTTCGCCTTTCGGCATCTTCAGTCACTCGAATGGGCTCGAATTGAAAATACATGGAAGTGTACCAAATCTCAACAGTTAAAATTTGATATTGAAATTCCATCAAGCACCCTCAGTTGATGTCTTGTAGTAAGGAATTAGTCAACTAGATTTTGACTAGAGTAAGATGGGTATGCAAAAAGGTATATTTTGCCAAAATGTATGAAAAGAATGATTTTTTGTCGACTTGTATTCATATTTGATGTCAATCAACTGTTACAGTAATTAAGATTTTTTCAAATATTTTATAAAATTATTTCTTAATCCATTGCCCACTTATGCATTATATATATTATTATTTGTGAAGGTTATCTCGATTTATAAGAATTGGAATTACACAGCGTTTTGGAGTAGAAATATATTTAAAAATAATATTTGTACTTTAATGCTCTTATCCATTTCGTAGTATTTGAGGGATTCCAGTAAATTATAATGAACTCAATTAGCTAGATGTCATATTTTCGATGGATTCGGCGGTAAATTTGTGGAAATTCGTTTTTAATATAAAATTTAATTTGATAGCTCGGTTATTCCACTGGCTTTGTTACTAATGTAACGCGTTTCGCTTCTTTAAGAAAGAAGCTGCCTGAAGATGCTTTTTTAATAAGCGAAACGCGTTACATTATTAACAGTGGAATAACAAAGTTATCAATTGTAATTTTATATTAGCTAGATTTAATTAAATTTAAGAATCATTCATTGAGTATGTACATAAATATGATTCAATTTTCCTATATCTCATACCGGAAGAACTGTCTAAGACTCGTTCAATGTAGACTTAATTTAATGTGCTTATCACTATCAAGACCTGTTATTAAACCCATAGTAACGCCATTCTCTTAATTAAAGACACCAATTGAATAAACACAAATTTCGGGATACCCAAAAGGCCACGCCTCTCTTGTAAAATGTATTTTATTAAATGTTGATTGGCTGCGAATTTAAAGTTATTAAACTGGTTTTTTTTTATTTGTAGTCGATCCGATAAAACTTGCAATACTCAAAATAAAAAAAAACGACCAAATCCAATTAAGTAGGTATTTTTCTTTTAATAATATAAATAAAACTGTTCATATCAAAATGTTTCAATCTTTTGCTATATTATTTTAAGTATGTAAACAGCTAAAAAGCTTGTTGAAACACGAGCAATTTAAAAATGATATAATCGGTTTGAGGGTGCTTGATGCAACTTCAATTAAAATTAGAAATTCGTTTGAAAGTATGAATAAAAGTTTATTTATGGCATATTACGTAGGTGCTAATGCAATAATTCTTGTGAAAAGAATTTGGCTTTAAATGTCACATTTGTAAGAAATATTATTGAGATATTAATTTAAAATGTACATCTATGCATAACTTAATATTTATGCAATTAGAATGTATGAAAATAAGCTTATTATGTGACGTTATACATATTATATTAATTATTGATGCTATTACTGTTTCCAAAATGTTCTTTGTGCACTCACGACACTTAGTTAAGATCAGTAATGAACATTATCTTTAAACTTCTGGAAGATTCACTATACATGATCCATTTCTGCTTCTTGGGAACAAAAAGAAAACTTGATTTTCATGTTATTATGAATATTAGACGCTGAGTAATTTTGAAGGTTAATGCAGAAGGTAAACAGAAATAACAAGAGAATTAAAGATAATACGGGAAAAATTCATCAGCGTCTTTACAGCAGATGCTTGCAGATCGACACTCCCTACGTATAATTCCGTATCTGTAAACTTGAAATGTTACAGGAGAGCATTTCAAAGATTAATAACGCAATTACAAAGAAACAAATGCATGTAATTCTTCAAAATTAGGTCAGTGTTACTATTTTTAATCTGATTTTCCTTGTTGTTTGATGCCCATAGAACAGAACGCGCAAACAACGAAAATGCAAAAGACATAATAATCACACATTTTGCACATAAATGATTATACGTAGCGAGTGTCGAGATAGTCACAGAAGAAGAATAAAGCACACGGTGACATAATTATTTAGAATATAAAATATGCGCAGATTAAGAAAAAAAATACAGTAAAAGATAAATTAATTTAAGTCCACTCGCTGCTTAGAAAATCAGACTTATTTATGGTAGAATAATTTCAGAATAATTGGTCGATCGAAATCACGGCCGTAAAGCGAATAAAATGTAACAGCATCTTTAATGTTTACATACAGGTGTGTTGCATAATAAAATGATTGATTGATCTCTTACTAATATGGAACTAAAATTTCAATAAAATTAATTACTGCATACATTTTAACCGGTTTAAAAATCTTATTGCATGATCAGATCTTGTATGTGCGTCAAATCTTGGTAAGCTATCTGGAGTGCAGTTCACAAAACGCGACTGATTTTGAAATATGTTTACATATATATTTTTAATTTTTTTGACGTCTATTCCATTGCGAAATTGTGCATCTGCAAAATCACTTAGTTTAATTAAAATAACTTAGTTAAAACAAAATGAAAAACAAGTAATTAATATAAAATATATATACTACAACAACAATGTTTGTCAGTTGTGTTATTTTGCATGCACGTACGGGTGATTTTTGCAGTATTGTTTGCAAAGCTGTTTCGATAGCTAAGTGCTGACAGTGGTAGGGGCCAAAGTAATTCGTTGGTCCACGACAATTGTGACAAGATAGAAACAAAAACAAAATGCCAAACGTGGACAAGTCAAAATAGCATATGTACATATTGTGATAGCGTTAGAAAGAAGTTTGGAAAAAAACATATTGATGTCAATAATAAAAAATTAAACTACTACGAAAATATTTAAATCGGCGTTCAACTTTTCGTAAGTATGACACAATTTAGAGATAGATAAGATCTACGAACGGCAACATAAAAGATGGTCTCATTTTTGAGCGAAACTTGTTGCGGTCATGGCAACATTTTTATCTCTAATAGAAACTAATGTTTACTTATTAATTATAAATAATCGAAGAAAAATTGACATGTATTTTTTTATTTTGAAAAACTACAATGTTAGGGATTTAATTAAAGAAATCATTATCAACACACTGGATACAAAATATCTTAACAAATTGGACACTACTTCGATTGGATTCTGCAGGTCATGTGGTCTTTAGCTTGCAATAAAAAAAAATATTTCTTCCTTTTAAAACGTTGCAAAAATTACTTGTAGTATTAATATTTAGTAATATTGATGTCTATGAGTGACGTATTCGCTATCTCGAGAAAATTATTCAGATTAATTTAACCGTAAAGAAATAGCTATGCAGGTGTTGCTTCTGATAACACACATAATTAATAAACAGCGACAAATATAAATAGGAAAAGCGGGGAGAAAATGTTATTTCAAATATACTCTACTAATGAATCTAAATTCTACATGTGTGGGGGATGAATCAATACGGATGGCAACCCAGACAGAAGCATAGACACGGGCAGAACGCGCCATACCGTCAGCAGAAACGGACAACACTACTTTCTCACTACCTGTCAGCCACTCAATTCTTAAATTAAGAGTTAGGGACACGATTTGTAGGCATCTCTTTAACAAAATAGGAAATCCAATTATTCAGACAGCAAAATGCAAATTTTTTCCGAAAATGATAGTATTATAACCGAGAACAAAAAATGAAAGAATTAAACACAGGTCATGCAACACATATACTAAATGTGGAATTTGTTACGATTGATTCGAAACAACGGACTCAATACCAGTAGCGAAATTACATGAAATTGCTTTATAATAAAAAAAAAGATCTTGTACATATTTTATACAATACAAAAGTATCAGATTAAATTAAAATAAACACGGTAATAAAACATTGACTTTTATTATGCCAGTTTTAATTATAAATTCATAGCGCTTACCATACGAAAATATATCGTATTCGGAATAACGAATACGAGTACAGTACAGCGGGCACGAAAGTAAAGATGTTAGTTATTTATTACAGCCACGGTATAAACGAAAAAAAACTTGTTAAGCGACACCTCCGCGTTGATGATCGTTGGATTGTCATATCAGCGAACCCGATTTGAGATACCCACATAATTAAGTTTTATTACTTACTTTTATTGTTATAATAGTTAATAAAGATACATGCAATGCAATGTATGTGTCATTCGGAGCATTATATTTTGGAATTAAGTTACATATTACAATTAGGACATGCGAAAAATTACTAGTTAGTAATTATTACAATATTTTATGTGTTTAGTAGTGTTCGCTACGAATGTACAAAAATAGAATCCTTATAAAGGATATTGACATTGTATTTTTCATAGACGTTAAAATGTTGATTTTTAAACTATAGATATATTGTAGATTAAGTGGAGCGAAGTAAAGTAAAAAGACTTGGACAAATACCATACAAAATCGAGTCAAAATATGTAAATTCATAACAAGTATAAGCCATATATACTGAACAAAGGCGATCTTTAGATAAATCCAAGTTATATTAAATTAAAAAAAGCAAGATAAAATGGTTTTGTTATATTTTCAACTCTTCCTACACAATCCAAAATGGTATGGGGGAAATTGTTAACAACTAGTTCTAATAAAAACTTTTTAAATATAAGAAGTCCTTCTGATCCCATAATGAAGATAACATGAAAATTTTTATTTTAAATTATTAATTGATTTTTGATCCGTCTTTTTAAAGCATCGCAATAAAAATAATAGCACACTTGCTAACACTTCCTCGTAATTTATAATAGCACAGATACATACATGCAGAATTTTTCATAGATTTTACTAATACTAGCATAAGCTTTTTGTGTATGTATAATACAAAATCATACCAATAGTAGTGTATCTGTAGAAATATATTTATATTATCTAATATAAAAAAATCTATAAATAATATTACTATTCGTAAGTGTTATTAAATCATTCGTGAATAAATCTTTAAAATAAATTTATTCAAATGTATGTTAATAATTATTTATTTGGCTGTAGTGCGATTATCACGATTGTTCTTTTAGTAAGCAAGAATGGACCATTTGTTTGATGTATTGATGATTGTTTGTTGATATCCTTTTGGAATCCAATTTGAAAAAACTTGATTTGAAACTTGATAAAACAAATTGAAGATTTTACTACATTATTACGGGACAGCGAATAAGGTTTATTAAAACTATAATGAATTTTGGAGGATATACAAACCTGGATCAATGTAGTTATCACAGTAAAAAATATATTTATAGATGCAGAGCATGTCACCTACTTCATGGACTGCGAACCTTTTCAAGCGGCTAATTATTTGATTTTTTTTAACTCAAAATCGCAAATCAATAAATATTTTTTACAGATACGTTTTACTCGTTGTATGTAAATTTAAGAAATATTTTTTAATATATAGATCGTCCAGTTCATTACTCAGACATCTACAAATAACCCATATTGAGATAATGGGAATAACCATACATTAATTATTATATAATTTCAGACATCGACTGACGGTGTTTGATGGAATTTCAATATCAAATTTGAATTGTTGAGATTTTGTACATTTCCATGTATTTTGTCACTAACGACCCGGGTTTCACTTTTCTGCATCTTCAGGCATTCGAGCACACGAGTGAACTCGAACTAACACAAATAAACAGTTTATAACGATCATATACAAAATAAAATAGGACAAATCTTATCCATGTGTCTAAGAAATTAACATCTGGACTAGTCACCACGTGAACAAGAGTGAACAGAGGGGAGTTTTTAAATGCAATTACTCGCCAAATTTCAACTAATGGGCTCTATCAGGGTAACCATGGACCGATGTATCCTTTTTTTTGTTGTTTAACTAATGAACTGTACTATCGATATTCAAGCCAGTTAATTGATGATATTCAAGCGGGTATCTTCTCATAGTCACGGGTTTGCTTAGTCATATGGTTAAAAGAGTATTCTATCTTCAGTCTGAGTTTTGATCTCTGTAAGAACATCAGTACCCAGTAATTTGAGATATTTATATATCAAGTGTTGCTTCATTAAAGTATGCCATAAGTTTGCACATTTCAGCAGGTATTTTGAGTCATACGCTAAATTACACTATAACGCTGCATAAAATTGCAATAGCCAACCTTTGATATGAAATTTAACTTAAATAAAAAAAACACTAACTACCTCATGTATACGAAAAAAATAGTTTTACCACAAGCTTTTTGAACGTGTTTGTTTAATTACATATTAATACTGCATAGTATATCAAAAAATAAGTCGCGAATTTGATAATGTGCAATTTGTAGTAGTATAGGATAATATTGATATTAATGTGAGAAAACTTCGATCGGCATGGCAACACTGGTTTGCAGCGCGTGATAAATACCGCTTCTGTGGTGCCTCAGTAGAATACTATGCCAGCAGAATCTTCAAATGGTATTTCATTTTCGATGTGAACATCAAATGCCAGCCTTGATGTAAACTCTAACATTAAACAGCATCTATGATTTGCACTTGTGGTCTGTGTTTTATACGGCTGCTTCTCAAACTGTTTCTATAAATTAATTCCCTTGCCCAGTTTTCAATCGTTATATGTTTAAATATTTATTATATATAGTAATACAAAAATGTTCATTATTTCAAACTCTACCGTATGAAAGAACACACTTATTTGTATAAAATATACTTTTACTTAAAAGCAGTTTTGTACAAAACAAACAAAATGAAAAAGGTATAGCATTTCACAAACTTTCCAAGTCCAATTACTCACAACCAGTATTTTTCAGTTAGTGTCTTCTTCCAGAACAATGACGATATAATTATAATTGACATTCTCGATGACAGCTAAATGTAATTATTTCAGATCAAAATTTCGTAATAAACAAATATGTTTATTGTATTCTGTTTATACGCTAAAGAAAAAATTAATATACATTTTAATATTATCATCATTTTTACTAAAAAGAAATTATATTTACTTATCAGACTTCTTATGGAGTATTACAACATTAGACAATTTCGTAAAGTCTCAACTTTTCCGTTGTCAGAAACGTATGATAAAATTTCAGTTAGATCTCACGTATCCATATCATATGATGGAATTACATAGATTGATTAAAAAATCAATATGTAAAAAATTACAACAAGCTATTCAAATGCCGTTACTTTGTTAGTAGAATCGTCTTGAGAACCTCTTCGAAATATTGATGTATTCAATTTGAGAAGCCATGTACACAGCTATTACAAAATGGCCGCATGGACCGCAGGCTATGAATTTTTGGCGGGATATATCATAGACCGGCTTTAGCGCGCGAAGGCGGCTTTATTATTAAAGAAATTAGTTTCGGCTCGCAATTTTTAAATTGCAAAGCCGAATTGACTGACTGACGACCGGCCGGCTGCTGATGGAAACGATTTGGGACGCAGATTGCCTATTAGACATTTTTGAATCTTGTCTATCGCCTATTCTCTTCCGAAACGATTCATTCACCTGTTGTTGCAGAATAAGAATAAATACCCAGGCTTTGTTATACCGGCATGTTAGCCGTAATTTAGAACTCGCAGGCAAAAAAATCTCGTATAACTATATGACAGTTATTGACTTCCTGGTTTCTATATTAAGATTTGAGTGAAGTCTACATTTTAAATTGAAAAAAAACTGTACTTATGAACGATTTCATTATTTACTTATTATATGTATATAATAAGTGTATTATCTAACAATAATTATTCATTTTATGCAATTAATTGTTCGATAGTGGAGATCGTATAATAAGTTACAGCCGTTTAAAAAAACAGAACTATCAAAATATTGTGAATGAAAGAGTCAATATAGACAAAAGTTTGTTTTTCGCTGTTATTTGTAATTTCAAACGATTTACCTACTTATATCATATTATAGTGAATTTTTGTGTTTAAGATACGGGGCGGTTTCAGTTAGATGTTTTAGCAAATCTAAGTTTATAATGAAGTTTATGGATAATAACAAGTATTTTTGAGTGGAGATGTAGATAATTATTAATTTCAGTATGTCAAGTATTTATCATAAAAATGAGAAAAATAAAAACTGTAATAAACAACGTCAACATCCGTGGAGCAGTTGGTAGAGTTGTTGGCTACGACTAGAGATGTGTCGGGTTCAATTCCCGGTGCGGACAGTTTTCGTAAATTGGTCTTTCAATCGATTTATGGATTTCTGTTCTGTTGTTTGTGAAGTCTAAAACTCCCTCCTCACCTACCCATCCAATCCTCACGGGGCGTAGCGATAAGCTAACTACTAGTCCTGTCCTAGCCCTATCCTTCTATCCCTACTCTCTTCGATAAAGGTAGGTTGAGTAACTGAGTAACACACAGTTCTCATAGAATCTGTTAAAATATGACCATTACGAGATCATATGCTCCACGTTGGGAGCGGGCATGGAAAAATAATAATAATATCAAAGCTTTAAATGTTTCTGGTGGCGTCATTTATTCATTTTCACTTTGAGATATAAGTTCGTACAATGAAATAATATGAAATTGCCTTATGTCATATATTTAGATATTAAAAAAAACTTTTAAGATTAAAAAATAGTTCTTTAGGGTCAATTTGGTGCACAACGAACGTATGATACTTTGATCGTTGATAAAGTTTGACCTTAAGGTCTGACCTGACTGGCAACAAGCTAATGGACTCGAAAAAAAATTAAAACATTCATTTTGAAATAGACAAGAATTATTGAGAGTCCCACGATAATTATTATCTAGTAAGTATATGATTTATAATTACTTGTTAAACGAATATGATTTCTGATCGCTTATACTGAATGTGCAGTAAATTCTCGATATAAACGACTATTGTACGCGAGGATGTATCCGTAATAACCGAAAGTCCGTTAAATAATATCGTCGTTGTTTTGGAAGAAGACACTAACTGAAAAATACTAGTTTTGAGTAATTGGTCTTTGAATGATTGAAATGCTATACCTTATTCATTTTATATGCTTGTAAAAAACTGTTTTTAAGAAACATATATTTTATAAAAATAAGTGTGTTATTTCATTCGGAGTTTGAAAAAAGGAACATTATAGTATATGGTGTTTTCTTCCAGAGCAGCGACGATATAATAATGTAGGTTGTGTGAATGTACCTTTTTTAATTTATTGAAAAAATAAACGTCAAGATACGTTAGATTCGTTGTATGCGATAAATGAGATGTGGCTTATTGCAAGTCAAACCATCGGCCGATACGCATTTCAACTGACGCAGCTGTGTGTGGAGCTGCACGTTAAGTACTGATGTTATGGCCGAACACTGTCCGGCTGAATATTTCAGCATTATTTGCATGTAAAGCCAACTCATTTAATGCGTAAACATTTTATCAACTCCTGAAGAAAATACAGTCAGTAATTCAGTACTGTTGTCAAAATTGTATTTGAATAATCAAACTCCATTTCGCTTCTAAAATGTATTCTACTGATAAACGTTATTTACAATTAATAGTTTATTTGTATTACTATTATGTTTTATGGTAATTCTGCTAAGTTTTTTTTCTTTTATTATTAAATAATAACATTCTGATAAAACATGCAAAGCGCATTTTGGTCGCAAAATTTATAGAAATGAGTCATTTTTAAATCGTATTTTTTTCCTCGTATCATTTTGAGTTTTAGTGAAATTCTATTGAGGAAGTGAGTCGGTGGGAAAAAAAACTGGTTTTTAATAATTTTAGATTCGGCTATAAACAGGCTTTATGTGGTTATTTATTGCGTCAATAATCGAAAATAAATGAATTGAGACGCCAATAAATAACTTGCCTACGCCTTTTGTTCAACGGGGTGAAAAGAATCAAATTATGATGACTTAGGAAAGATACTAATAACTAATGGGTAATTTTTTTCACTCAGAAATAAATATATTTTATCACATTGAAAACTGTAAAACTTTCCGCGTTTCACTGATGTACCAATAAAATGCAATACAAAAGCCATTAAATGTTGAACATTACTCCAGAGACAATCACTGATAAACACGCATTTTTCGATATGTTTGTAGTCGACGGATACACCATTCGCATTGAAGAAGGGCTATGAAGCAGTTGAATGATGGATAAGGTAAAGATACAAGATAGTTAGTTATCGAGAATATTTTATTTCTTGTTATCTTTCAAAATTATCACATAAATAATACGTGAAATCTGTAAAAATAAACAGAGCTCAGAACTTTTGAATTTACTTTTTAGATAGACAATTGAGCCCTTTTAATTATTATCTCCTGTTTTCTTTAACAGTACATAGGTTCACAATATCCTGAATTGTAACACAGAAAACTACTTGAGACAGAATAATTTTATATTTTATACTCTGCTCCAACACAATAATATGCCCAGTGCGGCCTGGGCAAGAGGTATTGAATTACAATATACATTTGTCTTGATTTATCTATAAGTCTGTAAAACACACATATCCGTGAACGAAGTTGACAGGTGGCACCGCCTGTTAATTCATTACTCTAGATACTATTATAAAAATCAAAAAAAATAAATACTCCAATGAATACATACAAAAAATGGAATGTTTTTATTTTAATACTGGACATAAATAAAAAACAAAAACAAACTCCAAGATTTATTGTAATTACAAATCAATTAGATACTAAATATTTAACATAATTTAATGACCAACTTTATGTAATATTATTAGGTGGCTAACGCCTTTCGAAAAAATAATAATGTATGTTTAGATATGAAAAGTGACAACCGGTGTTGAAATATGGGCCCTTTAAAAAACATGTTGGATGCAGACCACTGACTAGAAAGAGGGGTATCAAATAATAGCTTGAAAATATTTTACGATGAAGTTGGATAAATTAAAGTGGATGGAAGTAATTGAAAAAAATTATGAAAAGTATTGTAGGTTTAATTGAACCTATGGGTAATTTTATTAGTAGTAATAACAAGTAGATATTGTTTTAGCATAGGTTCTGCAATTTTTTACCGTGATATGAGCAAGAATCACGAACGCCAGAAGTTTTTTTGGTCATCTCATATTGACAAAACTGTAAAATCTTTGTGTCGTCTTCGTGTGTCCAACATTCGCTGTGATTGTTCTATTTTGTGACAGCTAATTACTTATCATTCTCTTATATAAAATGAGGATTTTCATTTGATTATTCCCATATTAAGTTTTGACACTGATATCATGAAAAAATCCGAACTGTATGGATATCTAAATCTGAAATAATATAGGCGCATCGTAATAGGTTAGATCAGGCCTGGGAAAACTACGGCCCGCGGGTCACACGATGCACATTTTTGTACGGTCCACTATGCGGTCAATAATTTTTTTGTTATTAGAAAATCGCTTATTTTTAATGCTGAAATTAAATTTCCATGCCAGTAAATGAATTCGAAGAAATAGTATTTTTGCGACCCGCCGTTCATTTTTTTTAATGCGGCTCTTCAGCCAAAAGTTTGCCCAGATCTGCATTAGATATTTCTTAAGTAGGAATTATGAGACGAGATATAGATGCTGGTACATTTTTTGGAAAAAAAATAATACAACAGAAAAAGCACACACAAAAAGAAATTCTTTAGTTGTACAAGGATAACAAGGTAAACATAGCAAAATGTTCAGTTGCACAAGAATTTTATCATTTTTTGCGATGACATTAAGCCGAAATAACTATCAATAAACGGATACTATTCTTGTAAAACTGAACACTTTGTTATTTTTACCATATTATAATGGAGTTCTAAGTAAATACCAATTCAATCAATTTACAAAGATATCTTATTATATCAAAGTTCGGCACAGTACATAGAAAAGTGTTGGTTAATTACCACGTTTACTAAAATTATCCAGTTTTATATTTTTTAGCTATCAAAACTCATATATATGTTAATTGATATTAAATAGTTTAACAATATCAGATTTAAACATACACTGAAAAAAAACGAATACGTTCGTCCAAATATGCCGTTATAATTCGTGCAATTATTATTAATAATTTAATTAAGCTTACAATCGATTGTAAAATAATTTATAGCATCGTCGAATCTACGCCACCCACGAAAGCTGGCTAACGGATCGCTCATATATTAAATACATATAAACATTTTTTTATTCAAAGTGTGTGTAAGTACTTTTAATAAATAATCAAAACCGGTTGGGCACTGTCCCTTTTTTTATTCGAATCTATAATAGGTACTTTTAGCTAATAACGGACCTACAGTAATACAAAAAGCATGCATAAAATATGATAACGTTTGAAAGATGATGATTCGAATGGTTTTATTTGATTTGTTAGTTTGAATACAATTCTGTGTTGCTATTCTCGAACTAAAGAATTAATAAATTTAATTAATTCTGCTGGTTGCTTGGTTTCCGACCGAAAAGAACGTATATATTTGAATTTGAAATCACCATTATAGGTAATCGATGTTCATTTGTTTTTGATATTTGACAGTTATGTTATCTAAAGATATTTCATTTACTCACAGTGGGGTGTTTCGACAACATTTTTCACCTTCACAATAATATTTGCAAATAAAAGAGGTACATATTACAGCTTAATTATCCTAAGTATTTTCTTTCTAAAATACTGAAATAATAAAGAGAAGTACATACGTGAGTATTATTATTTTCAGATTAATAAAGCCCACGATGGTGAAAAAAATGGGTGGATTATAGCTATATTAATCATTGATAATCCAACACATAATTGAATATAATTTGACTATTAGATTATAAAACATGTAATAAACAAACTATTACGAGAGAAATCGTGAATTAATAGAAAAATCACGGTTCGAATTCCAGTCGAAACCGTCATAGAAAGATTATTTTGACACATTTCCTTTACCTACGAGGTATATAATTTAGATTTTTTGCCAATGCTCAGAGATATGTACATAGACTTAAAATTTTAAATATAAACAGTGGTGTAGGTTGGAAATTGTGTTAAAATGAAATTATATTCGAGCTTTGCTCACGTCTTGAAAGATTATTCTTTTAAATATCTCATATTTGAATCTAAAGCAATGTCGGAAAAGTCTTAAAAGAAAATTTGTATGTATGTATAGTCCAATGTGGTAATGTTTTGATTCCGCTGTATTGCCAAAACACTTGTATTCAAAATCGACTGAGGTACGAAGTTTACTGTTAGTCCTTTTCTAACTTCATTATTCTTTACTCATCCTTTTTACGAAGAGGATATCAGTGGGTGACTTATATCCATCTTTGTAAACATTTTCTATTAGACGTTTATATGCTCCACGTTGGAAATTGAATTACTTTTTTAAGTATCGATACATTTGGCTAATTCGTTATTTTTTGCAAGCGTTCTTTCTTATTCATTGGCACAGGTGATTCAAAAATCATAAAGGCATAAGTACGCGCAGGTATTTTATTATAATATCTAATCATTACATCGTACTGATTCCAGAGAACTATTGTGTTTTTTTCAGTGAATAATAATTCTTCGACCTTTGTAAGGTCACCGAACAAGCTGCTGAGTGTTCGTGCAAAAAATATAATATTATAATCGATTCGCAATTATTATTGGAACCATTGAAATGTGCGCACGATACACAATGGCGACTGCCAGAATTTGACGTGGATACAGTAGACAGAAGTAGTAAACACGAAAACATGATGATAAAAAAAGACAAAAACTACAAAGCTATAAAAACTTTATGAATTTTAATTATTCAAATCGTCTCAAATGAAGAAGGCTTGTTTTTATAAGCTTTCATAGATTCGTGATTTTTTTCAATAACTACGACAGTGGAAGATAGCTCCCAGGAGATCTCACCGTATCTATTATCACCAACAGCATTAAAGCATCACGATTTTATTTAATACAATGATGGATTGTAGTTCACAATAACCCTATGTTAGTCTAAACAGGTAGAATACGAGTTTGATTTACAAAAGTTCCAAGTGAAACTTCAAGGATACAATACTAAGAGATGAAAATTAATACTCAAAGAGATGGGTCAGTAAATCAATCATTGAAAAGATTACGAGAGAAATTTAAACAATATCATGGATTTAGGACGCTGCGCACAATATGTGAGGTCCATTCAGTAATCTGTCAATCATTTTCCAAAAAATACAAATTCACCAAGTCTAGTGTAGCCATGTACAACTATTTTTTGATTGAGAATAAAATATAAAATAGAAATGCAAGAATACTGGTAACACTAAGAACTGATAAACATTATACACTACTTTCTGGAAGTTTTCAGAACTCTATCCACTAAAGCTTACTATTATCGTATGGTTATGTACGCACATTTTTTTATTTACCTATTTAAATTTTCTCAAAGCGACTTTGTAATACGCCCATAAATGAAAAAAGGTTTTATTAAACGGAAAGGTAAAATATTGCATCAAAATTTGTGGGCAATCCAAAATTATCAGTCAATGCAAATTAATGTTATAGATGATTGGTATTTATTTTATAGAAAAACATGTTTGTATAGTGTTTATATAAAAATGATAAGAGAAGCGAATAAGTTAAGAAATAAATCTATTATCAAGCCGAAATTGGGTGGTGTTTAAAAGCATCATAGAATATAAATGTTGGATCATTTATGAAATATTACATCATCAAATTTGAATATGTGTATACATAGGTAAACAGTGTTATCAAAAGTCACAAACCTTTTCGTCTTGAATGTTTTGTCCGTTCTCCGAAAGTGGTGTAGATGGGGCACTGTACGCTTTCATGCTGGCATGCCCTGGGTCTTCGCCTCTGGAACTCAGATCGCCATTTTCCTGATTCCTCAAGTCGTGGATGGAGCCTTTGTAGTCGTTGATCCGCAAGACAGTTCCCGGCTTATCTCTTGGATCGCCATGATGGGAAGATTGGTCTTGCTGGTGGTGCAAGTCGTATCTTCTGAGATCTGTGACTCCAAGTCCTCGCTGGGCGTCGAGCATTCCACCGCCACCCATAGACCGTAAATGCTCGATGGATCTATGGATGTGGGTATAGTTATCTCCGACTGGGATTTCCGCCATCAGCGGTGAATGGTGGTAATCCAGTCCACCGCCGTCAGGGCGATACTCTATAGTCCTTCCCTCCATCTTCAGGTAATTTAGAATCTCCAGATCGATTTCTTTTATAACGCCTTGTGAAGAAAATGAAGTGTCTCGGATATTTCTAGTTGCAACGCTGCTAGTTGGATGTAATATATTTCAATAGTTTTTCTTTATCTATTTATAAATTTATATATTTTTAAAGTAATCGTTGTAATTGAATTTGGTATTCGTTGAGCACACTTGAATTGAGCGTGATAGCGTATTTTATTCACTTTTTCTTGTCTATTATCATTAAATTCCTTTAAATAGCTATGAGTATCAAAATAACTATAGTTTAATTATTACAAAAATTAATATATTTAAGGCGTTTCATTTAAATATTTTTAAAATTTATTATTAATGTTATGGTAACAAAATATATTTGGAAAGTGTCACCTAGTTTCTGTAGGTGTCAAAATTAAGCATTGAGCAAGTTTAGTTTTATAATAATTATTATAAAATAGAATTAACAATATTTTGTTATTTTTCATCTGGTCATCTTTATTCCACTGGTAACCTTATGCACTTTTGATCAGAAATTATTTAATATTTTTATCAATTATATTTATTTATCATTTTTCAGTGTTTCTTCATATCACAATATAAACCAGTTTTAATCTTGCGTCTTTTAAAGTCCATTTCTCCATAAATACAAAAACTCACTTATAGTTACTTGCATACATACTTAAACACTAAAGTTGTCTGTTTCGGTAGAAATATACGTAATTCCAGATAGATATCATTCACATACAAAAATCACAATTTTTGTGAAACTCAAGTCATTTGCCATTAAAACTGAAAAAGTCAAGATAAAAAAAAACCTGTGATTATCAATATGTTAAGTACATCCATGAATTGAACCCATCTAATAATAATAAATTGATTTTTATACGTGAAAATCAATGATTATTATTTTATTATCCAGCTTCATAAAACAGCGAGTGATTTAAATAATCATTTTAAATACCGTTACTAATTATAGCAATTATGTGGTTGTTTATTTATTGTCAATAGTCAAAAATCTATGGTGATTGGTTTTGTGTATTTGTTACACATATTGCAAATCCTCAACCTACAAAAATGGTTTTTTTATATTTCATTTAGATATACATTTTTCCAAAGCATATTTGATAAATTTCATGTAATGACGAAAGAAATTGGATTTTTAAAAATAATATAACCTTATCACTTTTAAGGTGCTAACTGACAATTCTTTTTGGAAAGACATTATATTTTAAAAAATAAAACACAATTCATTTGTACTACTTCCTTTTTTGAAATACCTTCATTTTTACACTAAATTTTATATAAATAAGCCTGTTATGTTTGTATTATTATCCGTTGATAATGCTCGTGATGAGCGAAACCGGTCCTGATCATTATAAATATGTGGAAGTAGTACAGATGAATTGTGTTTTATTTTTTAAAATATAATATAACCTAGTTAAACGTGTATCAACATACATTTATAATTTTCAGAATATAGAAGTATGCGTTAATCAATTGTTCAGCTAGCGAGCAAAAAAAATAATGTTTAGCTTGTTCAACCCTAGTTTTATTAACCCTTTCCACGCGGTAAATTTTCATTGTAGATGAAAGATGCACAAAATCTAAAAATGAGGCGTTACATGTTTTATAATATTTATACAGATTCGTTAAAAAATGTTGAAATAAAATACTATATGTATTAACTTAACTAACATCTTATTACGAAGAGTAAGTACCCACGTAAGTACTTGAATAATTTTTCTTTGCGTTCGTTGTTTTTTTACGTTGGCTTCGCTTGAAACGTCGATCGAGTTTAGGCGCTTTGCCATAGAAATCGAAGAAATGGAAAAGAAAAAAGATTCAAGCTCCATGGATGAAAAAAGAAAGATTTTATTCAACACATCAATTTACCATTGCTTATTTTTTTGTTTTCGTGTATTATGTATGATTTAGACATGATGCGATACATTTAAAACAAATGACTATGGATAGAATTATTTTTGGCAAACAGCTTTAGTGATAATTTTACGAGAAAAAGCAGTAGTGTAAATCAGCGATTTCCAAATAGCGTGAAGCTAGGAATTCGGTGAGAATGCGCAGATTAAAAAAGTGTGGGCTTAAAATACTACTGTAGACAATATTATAAAAGCTGAAAATATTAACTGTGACAATTGCTTCATTAAACATGTGATGAAATGTGCAGCGATTGCGTCAAACATTTTGTAGGGGTTCCACGGCTAAATATAAATAAACAAAACAAAAAAAAACATTCTGCAAACGAAAATATTTAAACATCTATATGTATCTATGTAATAAACATGATGAGATATGAAATGCTATACCAAGGACAAACCAGCTAAGATAAACACAAATTCAATAGAAAAATTATTTCTTTCATCTTAAGAACAAGAATTTAAAAATAATGATAAATCACTACATATATAAATTTAGATGAAGAAATGTATGTACATACTGCGGTAGATATTTGATATCTAAGGGTTATTGTGAAATGTAATATATATTTATGTATGTATTGAATACAAGCATGAATTGCCGAGAATCTATCTCTGTTCAGGAATCTTTTGGTGAAAATTTGACTACAGAGTAACTTTGGAAGTAGGCTAGCTGGCCTTTGGTGTGTTTGAAATAACTCGACAAATAATAGTCAAAGCGGGAGATGTATATTGATTGGGTTTTTGAGGCGTGTATAAACACGATACGAGTCTCGTGAAGCCGAAATACCAAAAAGGAAAAGAAAAGACACAAAAAGCTTCCGTAAATGGACTGTGAAATGACAATGCAGCCACTGTACCATTTGCCAGATACTTACCAGTATTTAGCGAACGTGGTTTCGGCTTTTAACAATCCCAGCGAAGTACGTATACCTGATTTCTTTTCATTTTGAAAACATTTAAGAGTCACTGGCTACTCATCAAGCGACACCTGTGCTGATATTTCACCGGATATAAGTTGAGCAATTAGTTTTTATTAGGGAGCGTACTTCATCTAAATATAATACCATTCCATCGATGATCGTCAGTAAATTAATTAACCTTTATTTATGACAATGTCTCACTTTCGATTGATTTATAATATCTAATTGTATGGAAATTAAAATAAATCATTGGCGTTACTAGAAATACTGAATTAAAAAATATATTTTCTGTTACAAATATCCTTAATGATAGATTTAAATTATATACTGTGTAACTGTTGCTCCCGATTTCTACCAGAGTTGGGTCCGTGGGGAATGTCGTTGGCTTGGGTTACGGATCTCAGTGGATCAAGTGCTAGTATGGACCGTTCATAAATTGATTTTTTCAATCGATTTATGTTCGTAGGCATGGACGTTTGTGTTATCTAGAATTCCTTATAACCGATTCGATCCTAAAAACGTGGCGTAACGAGAGCGAGTACCTAACCATCAATCCTGTCCTAGCCCTATTCTTATATCACTAATCTTTTCGAAAAAGAGAGGTTGAGCAACTGAGTAACAAGTAGTTTTCGGAGAAAAACTTCTGGTGAGGCACCTACATAAGAAGTGCATGTGCTCCACATTGGGAGCGAACAAGATATGCTAACTAATACGATGTAATATTTTAAGAAACGAAAATTGTTGCTGCCCACTAATGCTAGATATTTTTTGGACAAAAAAAAGTTGATTAATATATGTCAAATTATGTGACGTCACAGGAATTACAAAAACCTTGATAGGTAGTAAGTAATGTGTTTGGTAAGTTAAGTAAAAAAAAAATGAAAACAATAGTGAATTAAGACTAGGGTAAAAATGATATAATGTGTCTACTTAGAAAAAAAAACTAATAGGTGGATAAAAAATTAAAAAGAATTCATTACCTACCATTTTCATAAGTAATTACTACAATTCAGTATTTTTTGTTTTAAAATTTGTACAAAAAAAGAATTTGTTTATCTGCAGGATAGTGATAATTTTAGCATGTTTAGAATTTAAATATGAACTAATGGAGTGTTTTTTTAGTAAGTAATTAATTTATTTAAAATGTGACATTGGATAAAAACACTGTAAGAATTATTTATAAATAATTAAACTGATAAAAACAATTAATTTTAGATATTTTATTTTTATCTGCTTGCTTATAAATAAATAAATAAGTTAGTTATGTAATGATTATTTCAATCAAAAATGTTTTTCAGAAATTAACTGATCTCTTCATCGAACCTGTGTCTGATACAAAGCACATTTATTATTAAATATGACAATCGAAAAAACGATGTCCGTGTTATATCATAACATACTTATAAATAATGCATCATTATCACAGTTATTCGTGAAATTTCTGATTAAAATATCACGAATAAATTATCATTAAGATCCGGAGAAAAAAAATCTTGCTCCCCTATTCAACGCTTTATTGATAAAAGTCGAGTGGGAATTAAAAACTTAAGTGCAAACCAAGATTAGCAATAATGAGTTGATGGTATCTTATTAGTAGGTTAAATAAATTATTTCATAACAAGTGACACTTTGAAATTTCGTTTTCTTAATATTTTAAATTGATAACACTAATCTGAAATGTAGCGACATTAATTATTAAAGACGATTCTAACAAGACCACTAAGATGGTGTCCAAGTTTCTTTGAGCTTACCCAAATCAGTAGAAAATAATCAAGCACGATATAGAAATAACTTAAAAACACGAATTACAAAAAAGAAACGTTTGATTCGCTAGACCAAAATGTATTTATCACTTAGCTACAAAAAATCTCCTGCGGCGCGTTTCTACTATCTTCACCCAGATAAGATCCTTTTACGAAAACACAATTTCAATGCGACTGACGATCTATCGTAAATGATATATCTTTTTGCAATTTTTATAGATAAATAAAAGTACACACCAGCACATGTATAATATTAATATATTATAGGTATATAACTGCAACTTTACAGGAAAAGTTCACCAAATTATGAAATTTTCCTATAGGTATAACAAATAAAACTATCATTTACGATTAGTGGTTGAAAGCAAGAGAAAAGGCAACAGAAATCTTTGTGGAAGAACTTTAAACATTATAAACAACCTTAATTTTTATCTAAAATCGATCATAGGGCATAAAAGTACACACATGTTAAAATAGCTTACGTTTAGTACTTATTGATATTGAGAAAATAATACCTAATAATCTCAATGAACGATATCAATAATGATTAATGACGTATCCTTGGATTTCATTTTAAAATATATTCTATACATCATCATTAATATTATAATTAAACGTTAAAACTTATAAATTAATAATTCGCAGAAGTAGACACAAATCGTGTAGCAGGTATCTGTATAAATCATCTTTAAATTAATTTTCAGTAGACAAAAAATGAATTAAAAAAATAGTTACCAAAAAAATGAAAGTAATTTATTCTGATCTCATAATAAAATCTCAAATCACGTATTGACTGATTGATTGACACTACACTTTGAATATATTATTTTTAAAAGTTATTTTAATTATTTCATTGAAATTAACTAATACTAGATTTAGTCATATCGATAAATTTATATCACTGAATAAGATATCTTTAATACTTCATAACTATTAAGTTTTTAATCACAAACAAAAAAACTGTCATTGCTTAAAATATATGGTTCTTGTCTGATTCGTGAAAAAAATACGTAGGTACATTATTTATTTTTGTAGATGAAAATAACTGTTGATTCTAATAAGAATTGCAATAATATAATATATTATTTACAAACAAATTCGCCCAAAATAATGTGCCACTTCGAAGTTTAATTATTAAGTCAGTTAAAAAGTTTCTTAAATTAAACCATATAATGGAAATCGAACAGTGTTACCAGACCATTATTGATATGTAATAATTGATTGCATTGTTAACTGTATAATAAAATAAACAAATGGCTACTCGAACACACAACAGTGAATAATAATATTTATTAGTTTGATGTATTTTTGTTGAGAAAAAGTAAAAATGTGAAACTGTCATAAGTTTAGTCACTGTTGAAAAGTAAACATTTAAAATTATGCAACCCATGTTATATCTGAATAAATTTTAATAGCCGGTGACAGTTGAAAACAAAATGAAAATCTTGAGCGGGTAAAAAGCGCCGCGGTGAAAAAAATTGGCACTGAACAAGTGCAGCGCACCAGCACCTACCTAACTAATCAAAACCAACCACCATAGTATCAAATTTTGCATCCTAGAAATAATTAACTAAATTGATATTCACGTGTTTTTAATTAATAATTATAGCTAGACATGCGTGGTAAACCGCACATACACCCACGTTAACCCACAGCACACGTGTATGGGCAAAAAACCACGGCAAAATAAATGTTGTATCACATAAAACAAACCTTCAAAAAAATACACACAAAATAAACCGGCGAGTATAACGACGATCTATCTGCCGCCGAAATAGCGTGACATAAACGGACAGAGGCAAAAACGAGACTGACTCAAATCTATACTAGAAAAACTCGGGCCACAAAAATCCTACTACTACATACAAAATAAAAAAAACTTCCCGTACTTACGGCATTGTATTGGTGCCGCAATCTCTCTCGCTCAGGCGCGGGGTAATTTCGCAGTCGCGCGCTCCTTCCAACGTGCAACCAACACAGGTAAAAATTACAAGGATTTTTTTCGCAGCTTTTTCGGCTACTCTGCATCGCATATACATATTAATACACTGAAACATATCCTATGGTGTGGCGCTTTTTTATGTGTGCGAGATTTTAGGCACACATTCATACAAACGGACACGTAATATCTTGACAGTGTTAGATTTTTCATTTTTTTTATAATTACACTAGCGTTCGTTTGCAGAAGTCGAAGGATGTATGTGTGCGCGAGAGCAATCCCCAAGAAAGCACCGACGTTTTAAAAATTTAAATCGTAGAGCTTATATTGTATTTTTTCTACACTATTTTATTGCTGGGTGCTACACGCGTTTGGTTTATATTATCGCATAATAATTGTTGGGGCACGGGTGCATTTTGTTTTTTTCAGATTTTCCGCGCAACAAGTTGGTCCATTTTTTGACTGCAAGGTTTTTGTTTTTTGTTAAAAGATTCATTGACATAGTGATACAGTTCCAGACTTGGCATACTAATTCTTAAAAAAAGGACAAGAAATGTGTTTTTTAAACACTATTATGTAAATGGCGTATTGTAAACGTCGTTTATTTTACCATCAGTAGGGTAACTAGACCAGATTATTCGGCGGCGTCCCACAGAAAATTAAATATCTTATATATAATAGCCCAGACCGCTCTGTAGACGTTTATTATTATCATATATCACATGCAGGTATGAAATTTTCTGATGACTTAAGCGATCGCGGTATATATATAAAATGAAATGTTATGCAATGAACACACAGTTCCGACGTACTAGCTATTTTAGTCATTCAGTATTTCAATTTCAATATCGTCATCTATGACAGGTACGGATATACTAGTATTTTAAAAAAAGTCATAGACAGTGGTTGAAATATTGAATAGGAACGCTTTTTTAAGATAATAGTAATGTCAATTTTGTATGGCTTATTGCTTATTTTTAATTTTATATATTTGGATATAATTTAACCATTTATGAAATAATATTCTCAATATGTCGTACTTTATTATGCGGGTCGAGTGTTCAAATCTCTCGGACGCTTGTCATATATTCAGTTTCGATGGCTTCGGTCTCAAATCCCCGAACGGGCACTTTTAGGAAAAAAAAAATTCGGTTGATTTAACAGCTTGTGGTCAAGTCCTGGATGTTTGTAATGTTAAAATTCCCTTCCAACTACCCGATACGATCCTGAAAATAGGACGTAGAAAAAGCGATTAGTTCATAGCTAAGTCCTTTCCTAGCCCCATCCGTCTATCCTTTCACTTACAGTTTGGCTTACTGAATAACAACCAGTTCTCGTAAAAAAAATCCCTTGAAACCCTCCATCCAAAGTCAATAATCTCCTCAAGGTTGGTGGATGTGCTCAAAAACAAATGTTTTTCATCGTCTTCAAAATATGGCAGTCCTTAATAATAAGAATAAAAAGTATGCAAGATTTGTGCAATATTGCGATATATCGTCGTTGTTCTGGAAAAAGACACTGACTGAAAAATACTAGTTGTGAGTAATTGGAATTTGAAGCTTGTCAAATGTTTGAAATGCCATACCTTCTTCCTTTTGTTTGTTTGTACAAAACTGTTTTTAAGTAAAAGCATAATTTATAAAAATAAGCGTATTCTTCCATACGGTAGAGTTTAAAATAAGGTACATTTTGGCACAACTAACTCAATATGAAATTTTTTGCGGTGTAGTGTTTTCTTCCAGAACAGGGACGATATATAATATAATTTGAGCCAGGTATCGTAAAAATTTTCAAGCTTTCACTCGCAACTTTATCCTGTTAAAAACATTCTCCACGATACAGCTCTTTTGAAGAGCTGATTATTGTTAATGTACAGGATCTAGCCATGGTGTTAAGAAAAATGGTGGTAGGATGTAGTCCATGTAGTCTTTTTGGTTAATTTAATTATGATTTTATTGATAGAGCTCCATTATATTATAATAAGGTAAAATTAGCAAAGTATTTAGCTCCGCAATCCAGTTTAGTACTTAGCTTTTTTTTACCTAGTATCACTTGATTACAGAAAACATATATTTCATATGTAGAAGTTATAGTATTAAATTCATAATAAACGATAATAATGGCACGGGTTTCGCAATGCAGCGTCGACAAACTTCTTCAAGTGAATAGAGCGGGAGACACGAACCTTTTCCTGTCGGAAGACGGCCATTAATATATCTTAAAATCAAATAAGGCCTCATTTAAGAAACATACATAAAAGTGAATGTACATTATTTTGTAAATGAAGGAAAACAATGAAATTTATTTATTTATGTATTTGTTTATTTAAGTCAAAAGGCCGCAGGTTCGTCGCCTCGAGAATAGGGTATCAGATATGACAAACAATCACCGTAGACTAGGGGGTAATGCTGGGCTCAAAACTACGACATTTTCATGCATCGATTTTCTCAATTACTCAATTGTAAAAACGACCGACAACTCGTCCATTTCGCACTCCATCCGACTATACTTTAATATATTTAGAGCAGCGTTTTCCAAATTTAGGGGGGCGACAAGCTTAATGTTTGAATTCTTTATTGCTTCGTATTTTAAATTTGAGACAAGTTGAAACCGTTTTTCCTATGTATGTGCATTATTTTATAATATGATTTGTTTTATAAATAAAGGGCGTAGTCAGTGGCGTTGCTAGGGCTTGTGCCGCCCGGGGTCCTTGAATTTTCCGCCCCTCCCCCAACTTTTTCGATATTTTTTTGTAACCAGCAAGAGCCAGAAATTTCTTATGATGAATAAATATAATTTCTTGAAACACATACCAATTTTTGCAATCCTGACAAATTTTATGTTTAATAAGAACAATTTTTCTCCAAAAATGTTGAATTTATATTGGCTATAGGGTTAAGACTATTTTTTAAATTACACACTCTTTTTTTATTAACACTCTAACGCATTATTTTATGTATAAATATAATTTCTTGAAAAATATGTACTAGGTATATTATTACTATTCTGTCATTTACAAATGTCATATTTAATATTAAATTTGTAGAGTTTTGTTAGAGTCCCGGAGGTTTGTTTTTCAAGTCATTTAAATAAATTTTATATTTATTATTAATATGGAAATATAAAATTATTTATGTACAATACATTAAAAGGTATATATTCTACATAAAAAAACGAATCAAAAATTGTGAACTGGCTGAAGATATTCAGCAGAATTTACTAAAATAACATTTAAAATGCTTATAGCCAACATATTTTTTCTCGCTTTGAGCAAAATCGCCAGCAACGTTATCAAAATTTATTTTATATGCTAGTCGGTGTGCTACTGAAAATATTTTTTCAATCGCAACTTGCTCACTGTTTACATTAAATTGTTTTTTTTATTAATTTCGTTTTCGAAAAAATTCTTTCACAGGTAGTAGCACAATTGCGAGAAAATAAATTAAAAGCATTTCAATATTGATTTGCGACATTGAAGCTTCTCTCAGATCTTTCAGAAAAGATATATATTATGTCAGCGAATCACAAGGCATAAGAATTCTTATTTGTTTAATACCCACATAATTTTCTACTCATTTTCAAAAATGCCGCCCCTAGAAAAGTACATTTTGTCAGCGAGTCAAAAATTAGAGAAAAGAAAACATGATTAACGGAATATAACTTGCATGATTATGTAAATATAAAACAAATATTTATTTTTTACAGTCGAAATTTTCTATTCATTTTCGAAAATGCCGCCCCCTAAAATGTGCCACCCGGGATGCCGAAAATGCCGCCCCCCCCCCTTGCTACACCGCTGGGTGTAGTAATATAGAGCCTGGAAACCTGTAAATTAATGGCTCAGCGAAAGTCATTCAAATCAATCATCTTCTGTTGGAAGTGTTTGTATGCTCTTCATTGGGAGTGGATAAAGGTGTATAAAAAATGTTCTAGATCATAAATTGAATTTTTACAAAGCATGCCAAGGAATGTCATAAATTTTATATAAAGTGTCTGCACTCCACATTATAAATATTTAATTATTGTCTTGGCCATCGCGTTACACTTTGATCAACTTTTATCCATTGATTTATTTATTTCAGACCCATCATCATGTCCAGATAAAATCTATAATTGCATTTAGAATACTCCGCTTAACATTTTTAATTAAATACCTTTAACTTATTTAAGTTAATGAGTGACCGATAAAGATGATTAATGTTTTAATTCCTGTACAAACACCTACATCCGAAATACTAAGTAAGCTTCACTAAATACATCTCCAATATTCGAAATTCAAATGTACCTATTTGTTTTCTACCAAAATTAAATTGAAGTAATAAAGTAGTATTTTGAAGGTTATTGCTTAGTAATGAACACTGTTATTGGGTTAGTGCGCTCCGGCACTTTTTAAAAATGCTTTCATCAATTTTCTGTGTAATGTAATGTTTGTGTTACTTTGAACATAAATAGAGCTTAACTAGTTATCTTTATTAGTTACTTACTCTTTTGATTAAGACATAATATAAATTAATAAGGATTTAAATTATTATAATATGTAGGTTATTTTAATGTGAAAAATTATTCTCGAAAATCTGAAATATTGTATTCATTGATAAATCTTTAAAAAAATAACTTTATTTCATTAATAAATATACTGTCCAAATTCTGAAATGAAGAAAATAAAGGTAAACCAGAAAATATTTCATTATTTGCCTTCTCAAATATGTAATTGGTAGATTTGGAATAATACTCCAATGACTTGTAATAATCCAACCTCAAAACTTCCATTCATTCGTACATCATATTTTCTTCTACACTCACAACACCAGCGCCGTGCCGCTAGTCAGTGAAAGCAAAATTATATTTTAATGTTTATTTGGGTTGTGTGCTACGCGCCAAATATCTGTTTACTGTTTCAATTCACAAAATAAAGGATAAAGTGGTAATTTTAAGAAATAAAAATAATCTAAAGAATCGATCGAGTTCATGGTGTACTGGTCAACGTTGTTGGTTACGGTTACGACTGTCTTGGGTTCAAGTCCCGGTACGGACAGTTTCTTAAATTGATTTTTAAATCGATTTATGGAATTCTGTTCGTAGGCATGGATGTTTGTGATGTCTAGAATTCCCTGCCACCCATCCGATCCTAAAAATGAGGCGTAGCGATAGTGATTAGATAACCAATAGTCCTATTCTAGCCCTATCTGTCTATCTCTACTCTCTTTGAAAGGTTGAGCAACTGCATAACACGCCGTTGTCGTAGAAAAACTTCCTTTGAGAGACCTACATTGGGAGTATATATATGCTCCTCATTTGTAGCGGACATGACAAAAAACCGATCAATTAAATGAAGGATTGTCCTTTAAAATAGAGAATACGTACGCTCACAACACCGAGAAACTAACTGCTATAACTGTATACGCCTTTTCGCAGTTTTAGGAGCAAGTGAATTTGCCATTTTATAACGCTTCACTCCGGTTCTGGTATCTAAGAACACGGGATCCATACACGGCTCAAGAATCACGGTATGCGTACATACTAATACACTATGTATTTCAATAAAGTGTAGTAAAAAGTACAACGTTGTAAAGCGTTTACTCTACCTATTGTGTGTAAGCTGCTTAATTTCTAAATAAAGAAATCAATTCCACAATGCTCATATTAATTTCTTGTTATTAATCAGTTTCTACAATAGTGCGTGAATGGTATATATGGTCATGTTACAAAATATGGAAATTTCTGATTACAAAAATGTTCAAATTTCGCTATCTTTCTATAAGATAATGGAAATATCTACATCATTGACTATGGTTCTCGGTCTTTTTTCTCAGAAAAGCAAATTGTTGATACAAGTATCCTTAGATAAGGAGAAACATGAAAGAATTATACAATTCAATTTTGGACTACTGGTGCTGTAGAGAATTACGTATTTTGATTATAATGTTGATTTATTATTTATCAATATTCAGAAAGCAAAATTATATGCAGAAAGACTCCCTAGCATAAAAAATCATAATATCAACACTCCCTACGTATAATCCCGTATCTGCAAACATGACATTTTACATGGAGCATTTCAAAGATTCATAACGCATTTGCAAAGTAATGACTACGTGTATATTCTGCAAAATTGGGATAGTGCCACTATTTTAAATCTAATTTTTCCTGTTGTTTGATTCCTACCCATAGAATCGAGTGCGTAGACAACGAAATACATAATACATATTATCACATATTTTGCACATACGTGTTTATACGTAGGGATTGTCGATATATGGTACATCCACTTCGCATTTTACAAGGTCGACAATTTATACACAAACAATAATAACATTATTTTAAATATGTGATAATAAATATGTGCATTTTTGTTTTAATGTTGTATATATTTATATCGTCGTTGTTCTGGAAGAAGACACTAACTGAAAAATACTAGTTTTGAGTAATAATACGACTATAACTTTTTGCTTGTACAAAACTGTTTTAAGCAAAAGTATCTATATATATATATATATATATATATATATATATATATATATATATATAAATGAATGTCTGTTTGTTGGTTTGTCCGGATCTTATAGGCTCCTAAAGTACTCAACCGATCGCGACGAAACTTTCAGGAAGGACTTATTGTGATCATGCCGGGAAACATTATATAAAATAAATGTTTGTTTGTCCTTTACGCGTTCCTTTACCATTCATACGATTTCGATGAAACGTCGGTGAGTTGTTGTGCACACACCCGTGAAGGGTTCTGAAGAAAAAAAATTGAAAATCTAAAATTGAAAAAAGAATCAAATACGTACATACAACGACATCTAGGAAACACCTTCTCATTTATTCGTGTACGCACCAGACGAAAAACAAAAATATTGTGTTATAACAAGTGTGATATTGAAACTCGGGTTCGGGTCGGGCCAGACCTGAAGATGATGGGCTTGAACCGGGTAAGTCTATGAAATTTCGGCCTGTGCAGACCAATATGTAATTTTTTCGATTTCGTGTTTTCTTCTTGAACAGTGACGATATTTTCATAACGGAAATAAATTTACTTTTTTATTTGTTTCAAATAAATTTATTAAAAATTCTTATCTTGTTTATCTCATTGTAATTTAAAATTTAGAAATATTTAGCGTATCGGCTTTAATTATTAGCAATAAAGCCAAACAACAATTCAAAAAAATATTTTTTTACATTTTCTATGACAGTGTTATTTTGAAACCGCTTAAAAATATCCGCGCTAAAAGATCACGCTTACGAATTCCATAAAATAAAATGTTCAAATATGTAGTCTGTCTCCTCTTGAGTATCGTTGACTCAGAACAAGCGAGGTAGACAATAATAAATGTAATTTTTGAAAATGAAATAATCAACGTTGCCTTGTTGAAAAAAGTGAAGCGGTTTTTTTTATTTATCACTGTGAATCGTTTTTGCTATATTATTGCACCAAAATCAGCCAAAAAGCAGAGATCGATTTTAAATTATTGCAGAGAGTAATTGCAGATTGCAGTCAAGTAGGACAACGGGAAAATGGCGGAGACAATCTTTTGTATGCATAATAATTTTGTTTGCCAAGCTATTTCTCTTGAAATGTTCTTCAGTGTGTTTGACTTGAATTGAAATAACCAACAGCGAAATTATTGTGCCGGTTACTTAGCACCTTTCCCATTCCGGGAAGCGTTTTTTTTGTTTATTCGCTGCTTTGCTGATAACACCTTAAACGAATTATCTGATGTATATCTCCATGTCGATGGTGTTTTGGCCAATTGATGTCACTCTCAAAAAATACGAAATTGAGTTTATGGTAGGATTTCATTTTAAAGACGACAGAGTAGGTCTCGGCCAAATGTTGTAAATTAGAAAAATATATTTACCACTTTTTGGAAAGGAAACATAATTTTACATTGGTTTTAGGTTTTAAAAGTTCTGACTCGGCCACTTGATGTAAGTATTTTTTTTACCATATCCGCTCCCAATGTGAATCATATGGACTCCTAATTAAGGTATCTCAACAGAAGTTTTTTATCTACGAGAACTATTATTTACTGAGTTGCTCGACCTCACTCTTTCGACGAGAGTATGTACAGAAGGATAGGACTAGGACAAGATTTTTTTAACAATATCCGCTCCCTATTCGCAGCATTTGGCCATCACGCGGTTCCTCCAAGCATCTCTGTCCTCCGCTAGTCTCCTCGCTTCCTCCCAGGTCATCCCAGCGTCCCTTAGTTCCGCCGAATATATCCTATAGATGGTCATCAGCGGCCTTCAAGGATGACGAAATCCATCTGGTAGGTAGAAGAGACAGGCAAGATTCAGGCTCCCTTAGGGCATCCGCAGCACGTGTCCAAGCCAGGTCCACTGTCCCTTTTTTATTTTGGTCGTAATAAGAGGCTGGTCCGTCCGTTCTTTTACCTCCCTGACAAAATCTAACCACCGTACCCCTAGTATTCGCCGCAAGCATCTGTTTTCAGTAGACTAGGACAGGACTAGTGGTTAGTTAATCCGTAAACGTAGTTAACGACGTAAAAAACTGCGCCACGGAGCCTACTGGGGTTAGCTATTCGCTATGCCTTATTTTTGAGACCGGATGGGTGGGAGAGAGTTCTAGACAGCACAGACATCCATGCCTACGAATTGAAATCGATAAATCGATTGAAAAATCAATTTATGAAGCTGCTGTGTTTACTTGTGTTGCTGTGTTACTTTAAAAACTTACCAATACGTTTTTTTTACATTAATAGGTATGGTGAAATTTAGCAATATTTTATCTTAGTTCACAATGTAGTCAAATCCAGGCTCAGCAACTTGATTAGCAGAATATGGTCGCTTGTTAAGGAAACCGACCACTGTACTTACTCGCATGACGTAAAAATACTATGATTTTTTAAATAATATAATGTCTTCAAACAGCGTCCGAATCTATGGACCATAAAAATCTTCTAGACAAAATATTCCGTAAAAATCGACAATAATACAGTCCACTCATTTAGCATCCCGACTTAATAGGGGTGAACGAAAGAGACACACAACACGGTAGACTGTATCTACCATCCTTGTCATTAAGACACCCTTATTTTTTAAATACTTCTTTTTATCATCATTGTATACCTTCACTGGTTAAATACTACTTAGAATATATGTCTATCCTTATCTTTTCAGCAACAACTTCAAGGCGTCTATATTGTAAGAAAGAAACAGAAATAATATGTGTTAATGTCGTGGAGGTTTATTTTTTATACGTAGGGGAATTGTTTCTAAGCGAAACTTGTTTGTATGTCTTCTGTTTTAGCATATTAATTTCGCTATTTTAGCGAAAGGAATCTTACTTAGAAGAATGCTAAATTTATTTGCTAAAAAAATAATTCGGTAAAAAAGTTTCCATAGTGCGAATGAATACATTTTCTACACAAGAAAATGTACACATTTATGTATATATATACCAAAATATATTATATCACCTACAAAGAAAGCGAAAAGAAAAACGGAATTCCCGTTTATAAATACAGCACCGTTATTACAAGAGAATACGTAATACTGTAGTGATAAACTTATAATTCAAAAAAAAGTTGTCAGTACTGTGCATAAGTTGCGAACGAATTTTATTTTATTTTTTCTGCTTACCAAGGGATGAAACTTATCAGCTGACTCTTCAGATTTTTTCGTACGCATTATAAATTTTGATAAGCGTACTGTATGGTTTTTTATATTCAATACTGCGTTGAACTTTTTAGCTGACCGCCGGATTTTTTTTGGTCGCTTTATAAAATTCCCTCTGGTTTATCCGGGTGTTTTTATGTAGTGTGTGTGGTGAAATTTTTCATCTGACTGTCGCATTTTTTTGTTGGCTGTATAACTTTCGAGGCGTATTTTTTCCGTGTTGTGTAGGGGGTTTAGGGTGAAATTTCAGGTGGTGGATGTGTTTCTAGGTACATTTTGTAGTCGGCTAGGCGTCTTTTTAGCGTTTTGTGGATCGATATTTCAGTGGTTTCAACCTTGACCTTGGTTTTCGCTTGTCGACTAAAATTAGAACCAGCAAGTTCGAATGCGTTCCTCAACATGGGGGTCCCAATTCATCGGCGTATCTTTCGATTATTTATTGTTACACAATATATTAATTCATTTAACTTTGAATCTAGCTAAATTCTAAATGTGGCATATTTCAGCAATGAAAGGATCCCCAACATTTCCGCGATTTTAAAAAGTAAAAAGCTTTTCTTGTCCTTGTTTGCCCTTTTACAATGAAAATGAAAAATATTTTTACGTTTAATTAAACATATCTGTGCGTATGGTAGACCAGTTGTCGAATATGGGCACAATGGAATCTTAGCAAATGAGTGGTAATGCTGGATATCATAGTGTCACTTGAAAATGGGTTTTTATCTGCCAAACTCTGGAAAGATCTGACAAACAACTCATAGAATAGTCGGCACATCAAATGTCAAATGTAAAAACTGACTACCAAGACTGAAAATTGAAGTAAAAAGGATATTATTTAATTTTGTGGATTTTATTCAGTTGATTTGGAAGATAAATCACTGAAAGATAATTGTTGAGTGTTTCACTTCACGGTCCTGTATTGTGAAGCCGTTTAGAAAAATTTACTCCGATTGTTTCTTCAAATAAGACTTATTTAAATGATAAACGTATTCTTTGGAGATACATCCATTGCAATTACAGCAATTATTCAATCATAGATCCATGCATTTACTCGATCAAATATCCTCTTTACATGAATACACGTACAGTCAGTGACACTGGATTTATGATGAGTCCGTCAAAAACAATGAATCTATCGCCTCTTCTTCAGACCTGTATGTCTGCTGTACATTGAATGGGATTGACTTATTAAGATTTTAGTCGAAAAGGTTGTATATTAATTTATTAATCAATATTAACGAAATAACTTTCCGTAAAGTAAACACAATTTTCTTTTAACGAAGCAATCTTGTTTTATTGAAAATAAATAACCGAAAAATAGAATGCGAATTATTGACAAATATGATAACGAAAAATTTCCAGCTTATGATAACAAATATAAACGACGATTTATTTAATTTGAATGAACCTCTTTCGTATTTTTTACGCCTCACAGTTTGACCACACCTCACGACGTATGTAAAACGTGTCTCGTGAACGGCGCCCAGAGAGAGGGAAGAGGGCAGACATGGACTTGGGAGGGGACGGGGATATATTGCTGAAAGTTTCACGGTCATGGAGTCGCCATTTTTTCTCTTCTTTCTTTTCAGCTGAAACTGGGTTACGCAACTACTTGCTCGACTTGTCGTTACGACACCAAAATGTTTTATTGAGCTTTATTTTTTGAGGCTGCAAGATTCTCGTTTTGAAAATCCTGAAATTTGATTTATTACCTAACTCCTGTCAAGCGATATAATTAACTTTTGGTAACATTAAATTCCGATAATTATAGTATTGTGTTCTATAAAAAATATCGTAATTATAAAAACAGGTCAGGACCTGTTTATTCCCAAAATAAAAGAATACATGGCTTTGAACAGAATTTTTGATATAACACAGTTAAAAAAAGAATTCTCTCTTTACCGAATAAATAAATGTATTGATTTCGAGCCAATGGAAGTTTTCTTTCGCGTACTGTATATAAATTTAATTGGCTTTAAATTTACTGATATAGTTTTGATGATGTTGTGATACTAAAATAGCTTTCAACTTTAAAAACAGTTTTTGTTAAACTGTAATAAATGCATTGCTAATTATCCGCCAGTATAAATTTTATGTGTGACATAAATTTAATGAAAATAAAGTAATTTTGCTCAAATTTAAAATTCTGAAAACGTAATATAAAAAGTAATATGAAAAGGTAATATAACTAGTCGTACGTATCTTTAAATATTGAAATAATTATTGAATCAAATAATTATCTTTTAATTCAATTTAAAGTTTTATTTGTATTGAGTGGAATAAACAGCAAGGTCCATATCGAGAAAGAGATTAATTTATTTGATACAACATATACATATTATGTATAAGATCTAACAAAATACTGCCAAGCCAATTTGCGGTGGCGTTAATAAGATAAACGAGATAAAAAAATTGCAATAATATTTCAAAAAATATATTTATATTAATATTTTTTTTACCATGTCCGTTTCCAATGTGAAGCATACAGCCTCCTAATCGAGGTATCTCAAAAGAAATTGTCTGCAAGAACATTACTAAGTTGCTCAATCTGTCTTTTTCGAAGAGAGTGAGGAAAGAAGGATACGGTTAGGACAGGTCTAGTGGTTGACTATTCGCTCTCGCTACACCCCGTTTTTAGGATCGGATGGGTGGGAGAGAATTTAAGAGATCACAAACATCCATGCCTACGAACGGAAATCAATAAATCGATTAGAAATCAATTTATGAAACTGGCCGTACCAGGACTTGAACCAGAGACACCCGTAACCGTAGCTTACGACGTAGACCACTGCACCACGGATCCGACATTATTTATTAGGGAAATATTCTTTTCCCGGCGTCCGTGGCGCAGTTGGTAGCGTCGTTGGCTACGGTTACGAATGTCTCGGGTCCATCCTACCCTCACGGGGCGTAGCGAGAGCGATTAGTTTACCACTAATCCTGTCCTAGTCTACTCTCTTCGAAAAAAGAGAGGTTGAGCAACTGAGTAACAAGCAGTTCTCATAGAAAAATTCTGTTGAGATACCTTCATTAGGAGACCATATCCTCCACGTTGGGAGCGGACATGGAAAAAAAATTTGGGACAGTTTATTACATTACAGTAAAATATGAAATTTAATGTTATGATCTACGTCGTTTTTTATTCGCTCATATTGGAGCATATTCAGCTGACAAATCTAGTTCAATTGTTATGGAAGACACTTTGGTCACATTGCTTAAAAGTGAAGGGGCAATATAAATTAAGATTAAATATTTATAATCCTAGACACCGCCAAAGACAGTGAGTCATATAAATTTATTGTTTTCGGCAATCTTTTTCAAAAGTGAAAGTTACAATAGTTTAACTTTTTTCGCTGATGAATAAGATTTTATGATCCCAGAGATATTTATGATTTCGGCGGCTTCCTTAAAGTGAAAAAAAATACATTTAAATGACACGTTCTTCGATAACCCATATTCAGACTGCCCCCCCCCCCCTACAAGGAATATTGAATTCAGAGTTATGTCATAAATTTAAAAATACTTATTTGCTGAAGTGTATGCCTTTATGGAACTCTAATAATTGTCGTACAATTTTAAAGGAATGTAAGATGTTTTTTCTTACCATGTCCGCTCCTACTGTGAACATTCCTAATAGTCCTAATAGAGGTATCTCCACAGAAGTTTTCCTAGCACAACTTCTTGTTACCAAGTTGCTCAACCTCTCCTTTTCGAAGAGAGTAGGGATAGAAGAATAGGGCTAGGACAGGACTAGTGTTTAGCTAATCGTTATCGCTACGCTCCATTTTAAGGATTGGATGGGTGGGAAAGAATTAATACATCCAATTACATAAATGTCCGTAAATCGATTGAAAAATCAATTTGTGAAATGGCGTTCTTACCTGTGAAAATCGCAATCGAAGAAGCTATTGTTTTTAGGCCATAAAACGTATATTTGTTTGTATTAATAATATATAGCACACAACTATCCAAAATCGATGTTCTCATAAATATAATAATCCGAAACTTCTTTTGGGTTATACGTACAATAATTTATCTTCCATTAAACACAATAAATACTGTCTTCAATACCAAAAACATAAATCTATTCCTTAATGTTAAATACAAGAATGAACCTTGGTGAAGGTTTTATAAATACAGTCAGTCAGTTAGTTGTCTGCACTCTTTGAAAGGGTATATAATAGTAATTTAGGGTATATGTATTGTAGTTTCTAGGTATGTGTTTTGTACGTTCCTACCTACTCTGTTTATGTTATTTTCGTATTTTTTTTAAATTTCTTTTCATCGAAAAATAGTGCACTTGTATGTTACGCAATTTAGTAGCACTTGTCGCAAGACATTTTGTAAGTAAACTTATTCAATATAAAGCTTATATTAAAATCCACGATATGGTATTAACATAACAATTAAAAATTTATCTTCAATATAAACTAACCCATTATTTTAACCAAGTACATAACAAAGAAGAATTGTCTACTATTTACCTCATGTGCCAAGCATTAAACTTCCGCTTAGTGATCCGAAGTTCCCGGGATAAAGTATTGGAAATAAGTTTAAAATAGCAGATTCTGGGTATGAGTGTTTGTGATACTTTTTCCTCTCGACTGACATTTGATTAAACCTGTCTTTCAGTTATTTGAAGTGATTACAGAAAACGTTGACCCATAACTATGCAATAATAAATAATTATAATATCATTATTTAAGTCGGCGTCCGTGGCGCAGTTGGCAGTGTCGTTGGCAACGGTTACGAATGTCTCGGATTCAATTCCCGGCGCTGACGGTTTTCATGAATTGATCTCTCAATCGATTTATGGATTTCTGTTCGAAGTCTGAGTGTTTGTGATGTCTAAAACTCCCTCCCACCCATCTGATCCTCACGGGGCGTAGCGTGACCGATTAGATAACCACTAGTCGAAAGAAGAGAGGTTGAGCAGCTGAGTAACTAGCCGTTCTCATAAGAAAATTAGGAGACCATAAGCTTCACGTTGAGAAAGGATATGGAAAAAAAATAGTATTTGTGATAAGCATGTGATATTAGGTATATTGACTTTTGTGATCAGTTATCAGAAATATTGACATATTTAGAGCAATCTGTTTTGGGTACTACTTAAAATACATGTGGTGTTTTGTTATTTTTCAGAGATAATAATAAAATTTATTGTTTTATTCAGAAGATCTTTCAATATTCTGTTTAAAATTCCGCCGTCTGCAACTGCTAGGCAACGCAACTAGGTCCTTCTGCGTAGATGTCGGTAATTGACTAATTAACCCATATTCAGCTACCTGCTGTACCGGCCTGTTTGTTGCATTGTGCATTTGTACCCCTTTGTTAATTTTTTGTTGAATATTTTATGCGTTTGTGCCCCATTGTGCATCTTCAATATAACATTATTGTAAGTATGGATTTCCTCATTTAAAAATTTTAAATTTATTCCAAGCCTTTTAAAAATTTCAGAATTTAGTTATGTCAGTCACGTAGAATATTCATTTTCGAACAATATTTACATTTATGAGCTTAATTATTATAATAACTAAGTGGCATTGCATTGTATTCACGTAATCGTCAAGACTATTTCCTTGAAACAGTTTATTTTATCTGAAAGGTAAAATCAATACAACATAATATATCATTGTCTTATCTACTCATTTATATAAAGTATGGATTAGATAACACATTAAATTATTGGTTTTTGCTCAATGATCTTGGAGTTCATGGTTTACACAGGTTCGAATCTCCGAACGAAAACTTTCAAAATTTAATTGTTCAAAGAGACATTGATATTTGTAACGTTTATATAACTTTTCACTCATTTGATCCTGAAAACGTATAGTTATCTATTATTGCTTTCATATTTCCATCCTTCTATCCTTACTCTCCCCGAAAAAGAAAGTACGAACGGTTTTCGTAAAAACTTCAACTTCTGTCGAGACAATATTATTCTTCATTAGTAATCCATACGCTGTAGATTGGGATCGGATATGGTTGTAAAATTGTGTAACTGTAATTAAAAATGAAGAATCATACGAAGATTGATTGTCGGCCTATTACTAACTACATTTTCTTGAGTGCCCATAGACACTGAGGATACAATTTGAAATATTGATTGGAAAACTAGTATCAGACTATTTCAGTTGAGTTTTTTTGACTAAGCGACTGTGTCAGATATTTTTTATTACCTCATTACCATTAATAAATCAAGAAAAAAAGCTTTGGATAAATTCGCTAATTGATAATTGTTAATGAGGAAAAAAATCATTAATAATATATTGTTCATTGATAAGGAAAACACGGTAACACTGATGTTGAACTTTGCATTGACAATATTAATTGTCTAGAAAATTTCTTAGCACTCGTTTGTACAACGTACTTACATCTATTTGTGGCTGTGTAAATGATTGTCCGTCAAATATCTAATGAATCATACGGATAACACACTATTTTCCGATTCATTTGTAAGGTCAGTGATATTCAAAGTGTAAATGTGGTTCATATAATATGCGCCGCAGGAGATTTTTTTGCTTAGTATTTGAAGAATAATAACGTGGCTTTTTAACCGTGATTTAACAGATGTTAACCCTATACCACCGTATCCTATTTTCCATGGTCCATTGTAACGGAACCTATGTTTTATTTATCTATGTTCACTTAATTTTTACACGGTTTTTTTGCACGCCTGTTTTACATGGAACGTATCTACCGTGTAAAAAGAGAATTGAGAATAAAGAATTTGTTGTGCGTATTTAGTAAAGCTTTCAAACAATTCTGATAGAATTAAATAATTGCCTTTTTAACTTATTATAGATGCTTAAATATTTGTATCACTCAAAAAGTTTCAAAACTTCTGTTGCATTATTTATAAATGGCCTTAATTTTCGAATTTCAATGTTTCTATGAAAATATTATGGTATTTATATAAAAGGTCAAGAGGCACTAAAGCTTAGGCCTAGCGTCTATTGCTGCTAATGCAGTAATATATAAATATGCGCTATGTATTAGTATACTAGACATTATATAAACCGATGTTTTATAGTTTATGTGAAATTTTCTTTAGCCGATCCTGTAGCCGAGTAGCGTTCGTCCATTCTGTTATTCAGGTATTCTAGCGTTTGAATCTCTCAATGTGCACTTTTATTGCTAGATTTTTGGATTCGTGCTCATGTATGTATTAATGTTATTATATATGTTTGTATGCATGTTGATGTGCAATGGTAACAATCCCTTCGATCTGTTCGTTCGTAAAAACTGGGAGTATAGACAGCAATTAGCTAACTACTGGTCCTTTTCTAGGCTAATTTTTGCGGAGCATAATCAAAATTAGAAACTATATATGCTGAATAAATTATTATAATTGTTATGATGTTTTTTTAGTAATTTATGTTTATGACTCGCTTAAACAAAATGGTTCAAAGTTTGAACACTAGTCTGAAATATTGAGAGTACCTGTTTTACAATTGTACAAAAAATCTACAAAGCACTTCCTCCAGACATATATACTGTAATAAAATAAGTAATAATCATAAGGAAGGGATCATCGAAAGGGAAATTATTGTCATATAATAAAGTACAAACAGTGCACAAAAAACATGGCTTAAAAGGGTTATTAGAAAAAGCCAAACATTGTAGGCGGTACCCCTCAAATAAAAAATACAAAAAACAAGCCCCCTTCAAACGAAAGTAAAAACATGTTTATTCAATTGGGGGGCAGTTAAAAAATCAAACGTTTTGTGTATGTGCCCACTTTCGCTTTCCAAAAATTCGTCGTTAAAAAATTAACAAAAAACATCGGCATAGACAATGAAAACCGGACAAAAGCGATTCCCATAAAACTTTATTGGGGCCGGTACATAGTAAAAGAAAAATGTCAAATTACAAGAATATTGTTAAAAGCGTGGCATATAATTATTATTTATTCTTTTCCGTTTCTTTTAATCAGAATTGACACTGTAAAAAGTATGCTCGTTTAAAATAATTTACTTTTCAAATCGCTCCTTATACAGATGGACGATAGTATATCTCAACTTGAAGAAAGAAGCTTTCCTATTAAAAAAATCTTTCTATCAATACGCTTTGGTAGGAAGCAAACATGTTTTTGATCACTGCTCCTAAGACACCTCTGGATATCATTTCGTAGAGCATTAACGCTACTGTGTTGCAAAGTAAGTTCAGTAAAAGTCATTAAAACTGTAGCGGATACAACATTGAATACCTAACATATTCAGAAGATGGGAAACAAATAACATATTTCAACAGTTTATGTGGCATTCGTATCGGTAAGAAAACTGTTCACCGATCAAGTGTTCATTTAAATTTTCTATTGATTCTTCGGCATGAGTTTTTGTGATGTCTTCTTGGATGGATTGTTTTGTTTGGATTGGTAGTTAATTATTAAAAATCATACGATGATGGTTTTTTTTTGGGACTGATATAAATTTTCATGTTGACAAGATAACTAAACTAAACTAAATTCGACTATAAACAATTTAATCACAGCAAAAATCCAAATTACTCCACGTAATGTTGTATGAGAAAAAAATTATTTTGTAGAATTCTTAATAGAATTTGTTAGACTTAAATGAGTTTTCAAGATACGCATTTGTCTCTTCTTCCATAATATTTACGTGGTCTCTGTACAAACGAATGTAAAAAAACCTGAGAAAAAATCCTCCATTCACATGAATTTTTTGTACCAGGAAAGGGTAATATGGTTAGCAAGTAGAAAAAGTGCAACAAAAAATACACCTGGTCCACTTACGGACAGGTATATTATTTCGTTTATTACTTTTTTAAGCGTTTTTTCTTCAATCAGTGAGAGTTTACTTCCTATTTTTTGGGTGCATTAAATTTAAATAATAGTTTTTTCGAAAGGCGTTCCCCATATGGTCGCATTTTTTTCGAATCTCCTTATTTGAGTGAATTTATTGTATTATAATAAGAATATCCTGTTCCTGTATTAATCTACTGGTTATGAAAAATGATTTTGTATATTATTTTGTATTGTAGTTAATTTTTGGACTACTCAGCGATGCAGGCGAAATTTTTAAAATTGAAGGTAAGCGTTACGTGAAAATTTTAGACTAGTGTAAAATAAAAAAAAATAATAACTGTGATGTAGATTGTAGCAGAGCAGATACTTTAATATTATTATTATTTAGAACTAATTAAATGTAATTCATATACAAATTAATTAAATACAAATCAGTTCAAAGAGATTTTATAAGGATAGGTAAAGGTGAGATAAAGTCACCGTATATCATACCTATTTCGTAGTTTTAAATGCATTGACAAGCATTTGAATTCAAAAGTCTTTAAAATTTCGAGTAATGTGAGTAAGGTGTGCTCTAACTTCTAACAGTATCATTTCTTTGCTGATCTAACAGTAAATAAATTGAAAAAATATTTGCATAGTTTATCGATAAATTTTAATTAATTATACAACATTGCTGCAAGGTGATGATTTAAAAAATAATGCATTTAAAGTGTGTACGTACGTCAATTCAAAAATATCGCTTACGTGGTTATACTTTCATATCGGGTCAGGTTAGTTAACAATTAATGGAAGCTATCGCTTTAAAAACTTTTTACGCCCGATACAGGTATAAATAAATATGTTAAATATAAAAACCACATGTTATTTGGATTCGGTTAGTAAAAGTGGACGGTGTAAAAAATATTGTACAGAAGCATTCTAAAATATTAATATGTGTTAAAAAACCTTTCGTTTATGTTAAATGCTGAAACATTGAAAATTTAAAATATGTACACTTTCACAAAAACAAATTTTGTAACATGCAATTTGAAAAATCTAAAGAAATAATATACTTTTCTGTAAAACTGTTTTTTTGGTTTACCATGTGATTCTTCAAACTATTTTGCGATTCGGTTAGTCTGAAAGTGGTTTAAAAATAAACGAAACGCGTATTACTGACAAAAACGAGTTATTTTCAAAGCAATTTTTTAGCAAACTAATCACCAAAAAGAAACTGGTAAATCCATGGAAAATAAACATTACTCCAGTATCAAACTATTATAGATTTATCATTAAACTTTAAATACTTTCTTATTTCCACAATTCAAAACGTTGGTTTGTGCAATAATATTATGATTATTGTGAATATTATGCACTACGATGTAATATTATTGAATAAAGGTAATAGTAATATTTTTTTTGTGTCGTTATTTTTTGTATTTCATCTAAAAACGCATGCTGCACCGGCTGCATTCCGTGTTTCCAAATTTAGGGGATGCATTTTACGGAATCCACCCCAAAAACCTAAAATCTTGAGGGCAGGTAGAAGATCTACCAACACACACACAATATCATGCACTTACACGTATATCATGGTGCGGCTAAAATTTAAAAGCAAAATTACGACAGAGGTATTCAAAACAATAAATTATGTACAAAAAAAATGCTATTCTATGATATTCGTAATACTAACTAAATTATATGATTAGTTCCCTGTACCGTCAATCTGGGTAACTTTCGCCATTGCATATATATATATGGTATTGTTCTACATAAAAATGAATAAATATCTTAAGATGAATTTTAATTAACATACATAGATATATTGTTTTAATTGACATATAAATATAGGTAAAACAAGGCGGGCAACATTTTCATCCATTTCGGGTAACTTTGGCCCACGATACAAATATTCACTGAAAATATCATAAATCAAATGATTTTAAAGTCTTGGCAATTTTTCTTTTTGCTTTCATACATTCTGTACATAATTGAGATGGGAAAAAATATACATCATTTGGTTTACAGATAAGTAATTAATACAAATTGAAAATATGGCTAATCGAATCTATTTAAAGAAAAGTTTTGTTTTATCATTCCAAGCTGACAGTAAAGTTTACAAATTCAACATTAAAATAAAAATATGTTGCATATTAATTCATATTTTCACCACCAAGGGCTACTCAATATCTTTGTTTAACTAAAAAATATTCATATGGCGCTATTATTATCTTGGTATTATGACATCACCTCTTTCCATGTAGTGGGCCAATGTTAGACCCATGGGCAAACTTACCCAAATTGATGTATTTAAAAAAAACATTAATTTACGTTTACATTAATAATGTAAACATTTTTAAACAGGTGTTATTCCATATTTATAGCGTCTTTTGACAGTTGAGTATGTGATTACATTCATATCTCATAAACAAGTGAAATTAATAAGATGTGTACTTTTCAGGGTACGTGGTCGAGTGGTTAGCGTCGTTGGCTTCGTGCTCACTGGCTGTAATCCCAGTACGGACAGTTTCATTAATTGATTTATAGATTTCAGTTCGAAGCATTGATTTTTGTGATACAAAACATTCCCTCTCACCCATTCGATCATAAAAACGGGTCGTATAGAGAGCGATTATCTAACTACTTGTCCTGTTCTAGCCCTATATTTTTATTCCTACTCTCTTCGATAACGGTAGGTTAAGCAACTGAGTAACACGCAGATAAACTCCATTTGCAATCCATATACTAAATCAGTGAACATGAATAAAAAAATGATAACATTTGTCTATTGATATGATTTCTTCACCGATATGCGATGGGCTGTGCATTTTCTATATTTTGTGTAAATTCCTGTGTGATACAGTAAATTAGATTCAAGTTGTTGTAGGAAAACATAAGAAATGTATTGAATCTTTATTAAAAATAGATTTAATAAAGTGAGTAATATCACCTTGATCATAATTTGATGATCATTTCTTACAAATGGTATATTATGATAGACAATCGAAAACCAATCAGCGTAAAAATGCGAATAATTCACATTACGTCTTCGGGCCGGAGATTGAGTTCTCAGTGCCCTAAGGGTAGTTTTTGAAAATATCTGGAGAGTATTCCGAGATGACAAGCTAGCAACCCACATAGATAATACGCATACGCACACAATTACACATTTCACACACGATAATATACGAGAAGCCTTAAGGCTCACTAATACATTTTTAATTGTGTATCACGCGTGAAACACATTATACAGTGGTTGAGAACATTGCTTTTTTTTATGTTGATCTCAATATGACATTCAAATTATGCAAAATCAAATCATCAATATCAAATAGAGTTTTAAAGAAGATAGATCAACAAATCAACTCCATAAATAATCATTTTGAGTTTATAATTTAGAATAAATACTCCCATAGACGAGATAAAATACAAAATTATCCATCAAGATAAACAATGATGTTTTAACTAAGGCCTAAAATAAATGTGTTTATTAAAGTTATATTTAATGAGGCAAAAAGGTAACGGTTTTGCGAATTAATAAAGTTCTTCAACATCCACTTAGAAGTAAATCCTAGATATGTAATAAGTAAATGACCTCTTCACTTATAGATATAGAATTTTGTAGTAGAATCAATACCTAGCTATCTCGACATTACGTCATCGTCAAATCCGTTAATTAAGGTTGCAAATTTATGTATTTCAAGATGCTGATATCTATGCTCAATTTGAAATTAGTTAGTTACTCATTATTAAGTAACTTTAATTCAAAAACATACATGTTTACGAACAGAAATCAATAAATTGTTTGAAAAATCATTTTATGAAACTGTCTGTACCAGGATTTGAACCCGAGATATCCGTAGCCGAAGCTAACAGCGTGGACCACTGCACCACGGACCGGACAATTCCCTCCTATCCCATCATAAAGACGTAGCGTAGTGAGAGTAATTAGCAAACCACTAGTCATTTCCTATCTCTATCCTCATACTGTTTTCGAAAGAGAGGTTGAGAAACCAAGTAACAAGCAATTCTCGTCGAAAAAAGTTGAGATACCTGTTGAGATACCTCCATTAGGAGCGGAAATGATTTATAAAAGTAACTTTAATCAAAAGCTTTTTATAAATGGCGAGAATTCGTCTGCCAAATTGTTACCCTTCACTGGTTCTTGTGACTCTTTAAAAATCCCGTAGAGATCGCCTTTCAGAAATATCTCAGCAAAACGTCTGTCGCTTGTTTCAAAAATATAATGTAAACTTAAAACATCTGCTATTCTGACGCCAGATCCTCTCTTAACCTATTCCACCATAAAATAATATATTTTGTAGTACAATAATGCTATAACGTTGTAGCAAGTCTTTCAATTATTATTGAATTCGTTTTTTTTATTACGTTACATTTATACCATAGCCTTTTATATAATTGTTCACTTAGCAGACAATGATCAAATTAAAATTCAGCAGTACAAAAACGTATGAATTATAAAATTAAAACATACCTTCTATAAAAATAGCTCACCGCCATTGAATAATAGTGTAATATTATAAACTTATAATTTATTATAGTTCCAATTGAATAGTATGTTTTTTTATAAATAAAAAAAATCTCATAAATTTCACACATTATTAAATTTAGTAAGTAATAATTGACTACGAGTAGAAATGAAAAAAAATGGACATCCATTGACTGAAGAGATGTTTAGAAAAAATGTAACAAAAAACCTGAGTTTGTGCAAGTAGTCGATTGTAAAAAAAAGATCTATTATTGATCAATATTATCTCCACTGGTTACGGATCAATATGGATGTAGGAGGAAAAAACGTTGTTTTTATATATATAGTAGTAAACAATATTATTGTACGAAATATATCATTAAGAGCTTAACGATATAAATATATTGACAATAAGAAATAATTTATACAAAAAAATGCAACTTAGATTTGATGGAAATTTAAAGATTGAAAATGTGTTTGTTAAGCACTGTTAGATGATAATAATAATTGTATTATATCGTCGTTGTTCTGGAAGAAAACACTAACTGAAAAATACTGGTTTTGTGTAATTGGACTTTCGCTATACCTTTTCATTTAGTTTGTCTGTACTAAACTGTTTTTAAGCGAAAGTATATGGAATTTTTGAATTTAAATTGTTGCGATTTTGTACTTCTCCGTGTATTTCGTCACTTACGACACGGGTTTCGCCTTTCGCCATCTTCAGGCATTCGAGCACACAGGTATGCAGAAAGGCGAAACACGGGTGGCAAGTGACGAAATACATGGAAATGTACAAAATATTAACAAATCATATTTGATTCCATTAATTCCATCAAGCACTCTCAGTCGAAATATTAAATTATAAAAATAATATTTTATAAAAAAAGCGTGTTCTTCCATGCGGTAAAGTTCGAAAAAAGGAACATTTTGGTATAACGTAACACAAATTTATCGATTTAGTGTTTTCCTCCAGAACAGCGACGATATGATGGTTAGTAATTTCCTATTGTGGTAGTCAAAATTAAACCTGACTGGAGTTGGGCTTTTTCACAGTTCTACTTTCTTTGAAATAACTATTGAGTTTTGTGAACTGGGTAAATTGTCCGTTACTAACCCATGTCCGCTCCCAATGCTCAACAGAAAATTTTCTACTAGAAATGCTTGTTACGCAGTTGCTCAGCCATTCCTTTTAAAAGGGACTAGGGATAGAAGTATAGGCATCAGCACATTTTCCTTTTGTAAGCTCGCTACGTCCTGCCTTTCCCGAATCATGAGTTGACAAGGTAAAATTCAGAATTTGAATTTTGGACGAAGTCTGGGAATTAATTTTACATACTTATTTATTATTTATTATATATAAACATTTATATACGCTCGATTCTCTTTTTACACGGGGTATAGATAAGTTCCATCCGAAACAGATATGCAAAGAAATACAGTGAACATAGATAAAAGAAAGATAGCATCCATTACATAGAAGCCTGTTATTGTTATTAAGAACGTGTAAAAAGAATCCGCGCAAAAAAAGAATGAGCTGTACAATAATCTTGTTATGAAATAGTAACCATTTTATCAACGCTTGCTTTCTACGATTTTACTAAAATTCAAAACACATTATTTTATAACATGAATCTATGTGACAAAATAAAATCGTTTGAGGTCGGATGCAACGTTTCCTTCCTTCATCGTTTCTAGTTTCCGTAAAATACTATTGGGGGAAAAAACTATTAAAAAACAAAATCACACCATATGGTGGTGTGGGTAGGAACGACTACAAAAAAATCTCTTCCAGGGTGAACCAAATGATGAGTGTTCTTTATAAAAGATAATTTGAAATTAAGAAAAAAAATTAATGCTCATCGATTTTGTGTTAGATAGTATTCCCTGGGTAAACTTGAATTTTTATTTCGATGGTTTGCACTTTGGATTAGACAGTATTAACTTAGTACACTCAAACTTTGATTTTAATAGTTTCCACTTAGCCACGGATTCTTTTAACAAAGTGAGTTAAGTTGTAGTAGGTTATGTTAGGGTTGGTCTGGTTTGGTTTGTGTAAAGTATTCTAATGCGTGGAGCAAAGACAATATAGGCAAGTAGTAAAAAAAAGTGACATTTCATTACAGCTTCATGCAACTATCGATTTAGAAGTGTGAGTATTTATCTTGAGTGAAAACTATTTTATCTACGTGAAAATATTGATATTGAAAATGTTATAACATTACTTTATTTTTAGTGAAATAATTTGTTTTTTGTGGAATGTATTTGTTATAAGTGGAAGCTATTTTTATGAAAGTGAATATGATCTAAACAGAAGTGTATTTAATTGTAAGCCTTTTATAAGTATAACTGCTTTTATAAAAATTAATTAAACTATTTTCTTGTCACAAGATATGAGTAGTAAATTTTCACAAGGATTAATTTCGCTTGATCAGCGTGTAAACCTAAATGTTATCAAATGTATCAAGATCGTATTTTCGATGGATTCGGCGGGAACTTTGTGGAAAGTAATTTTTAATACAAAATTAAAATTGATAACTCATTTATTCCAATACTTGCTATTATGTTACTAATTTAACGCGTTTTCTTCATTGAAAAGCATTTTTATAGTTACAGTCGATATAGTTAGTCTGAAGTTGCTTCTTCAAGAAGCAATACGCATTACACTGGTAGCACAACCAGTGGAATAACCAGTGGAATAAATAATAGTTATCAATCATAATTGTATATTGATCAAGACCGGCTTCGCTCATCGCGAGCATTTTCAACTGAAGTCGAAACAGGTGCTGATCATATGATGAAATCGTGGAATAGTTCCAAAATCATACATTTAATTTAATGAATATTATGGAATAATTTCCATTGGGTTTGGTCCTTGGTGCAGTGGTCATGTCATTGCTTTCGGTTAGGGATCTCACTGGTTCAAATCCCAGTACGGAATATTTCATAAATTAATTTTTCGATCGATTTATGGATTTATATTCGCAGGCATGGATGTTTGTGATGTCTAGAATTCTCTCCCACTCTCACTCATCCGATCCGAAAAACGTGGTGTAGAAAAAGCGATTAGCTCACCACTAATCCTGTCCTAGCCCTATTCTTTTTGAAAAAGAGGGATTGTGCAATTGAGTAAAAAGCAGTTCTCGTAGAAAAACTTCTGTTGAAATACCTCCATGGTTAAAAAAAAATGCTTTCTACCAGAATTATAGCTCAAACACCATCAAAGTGTTTTATATTATTTTTTCAAAAATAGTTAGGTCAAATTTATAGTATTTCAGTATAAGAGTAATAAACAGATAAAAGATATAATAAAGTTTGTGAATTGAACACTAGTAAATTATATATTACATAGACAATTAATTTTGTAAAAACTCCTGAAAGAAAATCTGGTTTTTTGGTTCCATTCAGATCATAATAAAATTCTAGGGTAAAAAAAAATAGCGAATTTTTCTTTTCCCAACACTTCCCGTACACTTTGGATATTATATGTGTATAAAATATACCGCATCGGTGTATCGTATATTGGTGTAGGTGAGGTAAAGTTACCTTTAAAGTAATATTTTGCGGCAGGTCAGTTTGGGATATTCGTTCTGCACGTGTGTGCGTGATTATTTTGGTATTATCCGCGTGGCCCTTAAAAATTCAAGTTCACACCACCCAAAATAACAAACCGTAAGCGAAAGACATACAGAATTATTTACCGTGACAATATACAGCGCTAGTAAAGTTCTACGTTTCAGGTTTGGCTTGCTCATCACTACGCTGTAATAAGGAAACTATTTTGGTTTAATATGTGTGAGTGGATAAAATAATACTACAGGGCTGCTAATGCATAAGAAACGAGATTTAGTGAAAATATTATTGGCACTAATACAAATACATGGGTATGGGCGGGTGTCAAATTATAATAAAAAAAAAGCATTATTAATTACCATCAAAGGTCATTACAGTTCAAATGTTATTAGTTTTGCTAATTATTCACTATTCAAAAGTTAAGATGTTTCTATATAGAACTGTATTTTGCCAATGCACCAATTATTTTAAAAATTTAAATGTTTCAAGAAACGCATTGAATACGAACTTATATATTATGGAGATAATAAAAAAAAACAAATGACTTCAAAGGATAGTTGAAGGGAAATGGTTGGTTGACTTTCCACTGTATAAGACGTCAATATATTTTTTATACCATGTCCGCTCCCGATGTGGAGCATATGGTCTCCTACTGGAGGTATCTCAGTTGCTCAATCTCTCTTTTAGGAAGAGAGTAGGGATGTAAGGATAGGGACAGGACTTGTGGTTAGCTAATTGCTCTCGCTATGCCCCGTTTTTATTATTGGATAGGTAGGAGGGAATTTAAGACATCACAAACATCCATTCCTACGAACAGAAATCTATAAATCGATTGAAAAATAGGGTCATGAAACTGTCCGTAACGGGAATTGTACCCGAGACATCCGTCACAGTAGCTATCGACATTAACCACTGCATCACGGACCCGACAATATATAAAAAAATTAAAATATTGCGTTTCACAATAGGCTAGAGTTGATTAACAGAAACGAAGGAAAAAGCTGAGAGAGGAAAACGTGAGGGCTGGTTGTTAGTCATTCGGTCAGTAAAGTTGCCATTTTTTATAATACGAAGTTACGAGGAAGATTTTTACACATCACACAAGGCCGGGTTTGCGATACGCTTAATTAATTATTAGCACAATTAATAACTAAGTCAAATAATTTCTTATTGTAAGCCGTGCAGATAGAGCAGCTTGTTGCTGATCCACCTTTTTTATTAAATTGGACAAGGTGCACGTATCCACCCTCGCAGAGATTGTGAGAAGGTATGCTGTCGGTAGGTACATAAGGGATCTACCCATTTCTACCTGAGCAGGTAAAAAAAGGCAACCTCATCACGGTGATCCAAGACAGAGTGCTCAAAAATATACACGACTCTAATTAAGACGAACATTGATTTTCGTAATGATATTTTTATTAATATAAGAATCATTATCAATGGGTAGAGGTGTGTGGAATATCTTTGAATTCACAACCTACTACTGAAATCTGGACTATTGGTAATCCATTTTTGGAAATGGATACTGAATGATTGACTCACAGGCATTCCTTGTTTAAATACTTACTGTTTTAAAAAGTCTACAAGGTTTAAAAGAATATTGCTTCATGATTTGATTAGTACTGACTTAGAATTCCAACTCGAATATTTGAATATTCAATATTCGAATATATTCGGCCTCTTTTTAACTATTCGATATTTGAATATTTGGAAAACTTTTTGAATATTATTCGTAATAATTTTTAATGACATATTTCACAAAATTGACGAAAGACCGTATCACAATTTCTCGAGATTTCAAAAACAATAACGATTACCCCAGGTCGTGGTTATTTTTGCCTTCACCATACTTGGGCACATTCGACATCTTATAATAGTTGAGTTTGACGAATGATCTCAAAAACCCTTTAAACATTTCGTAATTACAGTAATTGAAGAAATACCGTTGTAGTAATCCGACGCAGCTGCAAATTTTAAATATTGGAATTCAATGGAACGGTATTGGAATGTGTATTTATATAAGATCTGGTTATGAATTATTCAAATATAATTTTCAATATTATTTTCGTACTGCAGATACTAATAGAATATTTGAATAGTTCCAGTTTTACTATTCGATTTTCGAATAGTTGATAATGTCGAATAGCTGGAGTTCCTAGTACTGGCAAAATTATTATCAGATAAACTTGAATATAGAGAAAAACTATAATTAGAGCAAAAACATTTTAATTGAATAACTTTTGTAACTAAAGGCAGCCATCGATTTTCGTACGTAATTGGTTCCTGAAAATGTAGACGAATGTTGAATGTATGAAACTAAAGAGACGTAAAAAAAAAAACATCAAACATATTTAAACTATTTTAGTGTATCAGTTACTCCAAATAGCTGGAGAACACAAAGCTTAACAATTGTAAAAGTCATAGCAATACAGAATACTTTTTTTTTAAAAAATAAAACACAATTCATTTGTAATACTTCCACATATTTGGAGATATGTGGAAGTAGTACAAATGAATTGTGTTTTATTTTTTAAAATATAATGTCTTTCCACCAAGAATTGACATTTAACACCTTAAAAGTGAATACAGAATACATTCATCTTTTTGTGTAAGGAATACACTCATCTTAGGCGTTATGCGTGTTTCGAAGATTATAAAAAATAATAATAAATAACGCAAATATCAATCTTTCACAATTTGATATTTACTTGCTCCCGTAGGAAACCATGATTTTTTAAATGAAACGTCTAATTCAAATCACACAACATAGAAAAAGTTCAAATAATGGTTCTTTTTATTCATTTTTTGCGTTATTTTTCTCCTTAATAAAAATGTAACTACAATAAATACGGATAGTTAAAATTCCATAATTGAGGTATTATTTTAACTTTAATACTAATAAGCTTTAAATTTGACAGAAAAAGTAGCAGATTTTTATTAGCCACAGTGTACACCTGAGATAAAAATTTCGACTTCCGACTTGGGCAAGAAAAAATCGAAGGGAAAAAAATCCACAGAAACCCAAATCGGGCCAAGGACACGCTTGCCCCAACAAAAAACACGAAATAAAATAAAAAGACGAAAATGAAGTCAGAGTGTTATGCAATTTTATTTCGGCTCTTCCTGTTTTATAAAATGCAACGGGATTGACTTGGTTTTGTGCAGTTTTTACGAAGGTATTTTTGCTGCCATTTTTATTCAAATACTAAAAAAGTGTTCCATCGTTACTGATTTATGTTTTACTTGATGGCATAATGCTGGTCGATAAAACTTGTTTTTATACCACCCCATTCTGTTCCTTTTGCAAGTAGAATCAATATTTAAAGTATTTATTTACTCACAGTATCCGCAAAGTATCTAAAATTATTCATCGACGACTGGTTTTAATATCAATCCTATCTAGAGAGAATAAAATCACGTAGAGTTGGGATGAATACTTACAATACATTGATTGAATTGGTATTTATTTGGTAGAACGCCATTTTAATACGATAAAATTTCAAAGTATTCAGTTCTACAGAATTGTTCCTTTCCCAAAAAATCGCAATTAGTACGTAATACTTTAATTTTAAATTATAGTTGAGATGACGTAATAAGTGAGATAACATAATATTGCCTATCTATTCTTAAACAGTACGTTATATAGCTAAGCTAAAATAAGTTTAAGCATAGTTATGACGATGACGTTAAGCCGAAATAGCTATCAACTAAATAATACAATTTTAATGTTTTTTACTATTATGAATTTACAACGACTTCACATTTGTTTCTATAGTGTATTCCAGCGATTAGAAAGCCGCGTAGTGAATATAAGGTTCTGGTCAGTTGAAGACATAAAGATGCTGAAAGGTGAAACTTGGGTTGTGAAAAAAATTAGTACCAGTTTAGCTAAGCAAGTAGGAATTGGTAGAATCAAATTTCCACACTGGCCCATGCTAAAAATGGGAATAGGTATAATTATGAGATTAAAATTTGATTCAAGCTTAGATCATCAAGGCAGCGCCGAAAATATTCGTCATTGTGTAAGTCTATCTTTAAATTAAAACGAACGGCGAGCGCAATCATGAATAACATTCAATCAAACCTACATTTTCATTGTGAATGCATTAATTATATACGTACTATACAAGATATAAGAAGGATATACAAGTTATGAATAGTGATATTCCTATAAACTAACAGAGATATTATTAAATTATGTCTTGTTTTGAAGACGTCTTACAACTTCGTGTGTATATTTGTAATTTTATTCGGTATTTTATTCTTGAATAATTCTAAATATATTAAAAATATTTGCTTTATCGAGATATTTATATTAAATTGTCGTTTAAAACACTTAATTTGGCAGTGTGACAATACAGTAGATTTATTGCGAAATGATTAGTATTGTCCAATTCCGGACATAAGAGCTATGTCGTTTTAAAAAAATGCATAATTTATTTTAGTGAGCTACATATGGATAATTATTTATTTTTGCTCAATATTTCTTAGCGTATGGAAGTCTTAAAATTAATTAAAAAGTAAAGTTATATTAGAAATAGGTTTTGTACTTTTTTCTCATTTGAGGTAATTTTGGTTATTCAAGATAATTTGTTTCATAGTTCTTTCAATTTATCTAATATCTACAATGCAAATCATATCAAAATTAATGATCCATATTGTGGTATTATGTTCACTGAATTAATTTTGTTTAACTCCCTTCCTGATAGTATTCTGAATCTGTCAAGAGTTTTTAATCAATTGTTTGATGAATTTAAAATTCTAGCAATTTTTTTATATATATATATATATATATATATATATATAATTATTTATCTTATATAACACCTCGTCAAAGTATTTTTGACGCGATATTGTATTGACTGAGGACAATCTTAGGTACCTTGTGGTGTTTTTTGTCAATTGTTGATTGAAAGACATGATGTCTTGATTGAGTAATTAAGTTAAAATACTTACTACACACTTTTTATAATGATCAGGATCGGTTTTGATCTGTAATAGAAGCATTAGATCAGATGAAAATGGATTCCTCGCTGATCGCAACCAATTCTGACTGCAGTATATATTTTTTGGAATACGTAAGTCCTTTAAATTGTATTTTGTTTATAAGGATATTCTTATGTCTCACATTTTGTGTCATCTCCCATAAATTCTTCTATAATCCTCCCTCTTTTCCGTCGCATGGTAATTTGAGGTAATTCGAAAATTATTACTCCAAATGTTTTGTCAATTAATTTGCATACAGCACAAAAAAGCTCCCATAAGCCAGAGGTAAACACCGGGTCTCGTAAACCAGAAATAAAGACTGGATAACATCAGTTAGAAAATCAAAAATGCTTGAGTTAGTAAAACCACTATTTGATTGCTTAGTGGTGCTTCCACCACGCCCATGAATTATCGCTGCTACAGATCCACAGATAATTCGAGATTATTTTCATAGTTGAAATACAATAAACTCTGATAATTAATTATTAATCATCACAGAGGCCGATGGATTTCTATTGCTAGTTTATTAGGTTTGAATCATAGATAATATACCTATTATATTTGTAGTTGAATTTTGACAGATTGTGGTGAATACTTTAACATTGCATGTTATTGCACATAGCCAGATTGTTCGTGATAAACATATTATCGCCTGTATATAGTGTTTTAAATACACATAAAAAAATAAGCTGTGTCGAATACTCTAACTTTGACACAATCCCAATACCACATTTTCTCAGTAGAATTTATGTGGCATATGATGATATTGACAAAAATTTGTTAGATAATCTATAATGATTTAATAAAATAGATTGCAAAAAAGAAAGTTAAATACGCCATGTTTAAATCAAATGAAACAACAACTGCACATAAAAAAAAATACAATAAAATCCTTACATTCCGATTACGGTTGATCTATTTGCAATAAGGCGATCTTGTTTCATTTTCTCGTGTCACATTTGGGTCATCCAGAAAAATCACCACACGATTTTGGGCATATTTTGACCCTCCATCCTTATTTATTGTTACATTTGATCATACAATCGGTAACTCACATGCATACATCTTTGATTGAAATCTCATTTACTTGGTAGAACTCCATTATAACAGGATGAAATATCAAAGTATCAATTATAGTTCTATAAATTTTGTAGAACTGAATACTTTGATATTTAAAATTTAAGTTTAAAATTGTGTGTAGCGGCGTCTGTATCATATTTATATATTTCATTTGGTGAAGACAAATTTACATTTAATCGAGTAAATAAATGATAAAAACTTGCGTTATAATATATTTATTTAATTTGTAGACTACATTGTGAAACAGATTAGATGGTACGCGTGTAGCGATTTACGCTTTCCTGATTATTTTAAGGGGTTGCGAAGCGTCAGTATTGGCACTAGAGCCACTTACCAAAAACAGAGGGTGTATAAACACTAACAGAAACCGCGACGCCATCAAAAGATAAATATAGGATACATTTTTACAAAAAATGGAGCTAAGATTTAGTCATGGACTTGAGATTCAGTGAGGCCAGTTCTTTTGAAAGTGTTATACAAAATCAGGGGTGATGAAGCTTTTCAAGAAATATAACCCTAATCTGTTTATTCAAACATATCATTCGAAAAACAAAAATGTTATTTTCAAAGAATCGCTATTATATATTTAAAAAAATGAATTTAAGTGGACATAATATTGACGGTGTTTTGGTCAATTGATGAAGCCCTCAAAATTGAAATAGTTCAGGAGACAGTAAAAACTGTTTTTATCGAAAACACTGTACGGTGAGTTGCGTTAAGAATCTTTGAAATACACTCCCGTAAATTCTCATGTTTGCAGATACGGGATTACACTTAGGTAGTATCAATATAACAGTGGCCTATATCAAGTGGCTGGGTCGGAATTTTTAAATCTTAAACCAATGTAAAATGAAATTTCCCTTCCAAAGAGTGCTTAGTTTATTTTTTTAATTTATTTCATTTAGCCGAAACCTGCGGTGTCGTCTTTAAAATGACATCCAATCGTTTCCTCATTTTCGTAGTTTTGATGGTTACATCAAATGGTCAAAACACAGTCGATATATTTCTGAAGAATTCCTATTGCGAATGATGTTTTTTTAGTAGAATTACAATATTTTTACGGAAGGCATTGTTGATTTTCATATTTCTTTGTTATTGGGTTGTATACGATTTTCTTTAATATAAGGAACCGCTTACGAAAGGAAACCTTAATAAGATTATTTTATTTTAATTACATACATTCTTTTCCATTTTAAGGCTGATTATATAATAAACCTTAAATGTACACAGCAATTTATTCACACAGTACACTTTGCTTAACTAGTAATTTTTTTTCTGTTGCTGATTCAGTTGAAAACCAGACATTCACATACAACTAGTTTTATCCAATAAATGCAATGTAGTATATACATTCCTTTTATTTAAAAATCACATTCACTATTCATTTTATTAAGCATACGTCTACTAATGATAGGTTTAGTTGACTTTGTTGCGGAGTAAAACAGAATTAATTTTTAATTTTATCAAAATATTCACCAACTACGATGAAGCCTTGGACCCATTTTCGTCCGCTAATCTTCAGTTAAAAACTTCTCATTATCTAGCTTGTAGCGTAGTTAAAACGGCAACATGTGGTGACCACTTGCGCCATTTGGGTATGTTACTGAATGTGGATGGATGGATGTGTAAGTGCACATAATTGTTGTTTGCATCGCAAAACATGAGAGACTTTTTAAACTGTAGAATATTTTTCGAACAATTTTTATGGTCACTTATTTTTTGTATTATTTTGTCGAACTTATCTTGATATTCATCTTTATGATACGTTCTAAGATTGTAATTTTAATACAAACATTTCAAACAAAAAAAAAATAATATACTATCGATCTCTCTCTGTTTTTTTGTAACCATGTCAGTTCTTTATGTGGGACAAATCGCCTACGCTTCACCTCTCTTTTTACAGTACTTGCGTAATCACTCTCGCTTTGTCCCGCTTAGAGGTAATTCAGACATCACAGGCATCCATGCCTTTGAACACAAATCCATATATAAATTTATGAAATTGCCTAAACTCATGAATACCACAACCAATATCAACTACTGACCACTCGGTTACGATATCGGCCTATTTTTTTTGACAGTTTATATGTTTAGGGTGCTGCGTAATGTGTGCAATGATTAAAATTTGTGTTTTATCGTGACGATTTATCACTCGCTTTTAGTGAAGTAGACTATGAAAACAGCCAAAGCTTTTGCTTTCTAGCTTGACAGCTCAGCTTCACATCCTGTGGCCAACAAATTGCTGTTTGATGAGTGGTTATCAGACATCGTCAACCATTAATTGCTTTCAAATTTAGATCACAGCGTAGGCAATATTAAAATTAGCAATAACGTCGACGATCTCTTAATAAATAGCTTTGAGGACGCTTCCTCTTAAATAGATTAAATATGCAAAAAACTGAGGGTTTTTTTGCCGATAATAAGTTTAAGTTCCTCAACTAGGGTTGCCAACCGTATGATATTGTTCGGGTTTATCACGGAACGGATGCAGGGTTGCCAACTAATTTTGAGACATGTTTGGTACACTTCTCTCAAAACAGACAAGATACGTATAATTAATTAACTTAACTCAAAATAGTTGCTTTCTCCCTGTGAAGGTATTTTTATGCGATAAAAAATTGCTAGAAGAGTGCAGATGCTTGGTCACGTTTACAAAAACCGTCGGGATTCTGGGCATGTCTTCAAATTCTCTCTCTCTTAATGCCGTAAACATACATAATCAACAGAGTATCTTTCGAAATATTATTAACTAGTTTTTTCAGGAATATTGCAGAATTTAAAGAGTATATTTGTATTGAAGATACCCAAAATATATTTACGAGAGAATACAACAATGGGAGTTGGATGGAGTAACCTTTAACTCAATGCTGAAAGTCTTGGACTCATGGTTGTACTCGGTCAGAACCAAGTGCCACTTATTAAACGCATGAATTCTGACGGTGCTGCTTGACGGTCGCAAGTCATGGCAACTCACCACAAGGCACAGGGTAACAGTATACTGTGCTTTAAAACAGATGCTTGCGGCGAATACTAGGGGAACGGTGGTTTGATTTTGTCAGGAACTCGGAGGTAATCTTATTACGTCCAAAATAAAAAAAGCGACAATGAACCTGGCTTGGTCACGTGCTACGGATGCCCCAGGGAAGCCTCTAAATCCTGCTTGTCTCTTTTACTAACCAGATAGATTCCGTCGCCCTGGAAGGCCGCTGATGACCATCCATAGGATGTATTCGGCGGAGCTACGGGATGTTGGGATGACCTGGGAGGAAACGAGGAGACTGGCGGGGGACAGAGAAGCTTGGAGGAACCGCGTGATGGCCATATACTCCGAATAGGGAGCGGATATGGTTTAAAAAAAAGTTGCATGGGTTTAGTAAAAATAGTATTGTTTGCTAAATCGACTGCAAAAGAACGATTTTGAAGACTACTATTCTAGTTTGTGCAAACAACGTGAAAAAATAAATTAGAATCTACCTAATTAGTATTGGGAGGTCGCGTAGACCTTCCAATATCCAAGTCTGTAAATGTTCAAAGAGGATCATAATGCCTAACCCCCTCCACCACGTCCAGTAGAAGTAAATAAACCCGCCACACCCTTAATTTTACGGTTGAGAATTTGAATTATTGCTTACCTCAGAAATAAATATCCTTGCGATATAGTTAGTCTGAAGATGCTTCTTAAAGGAGCGAAACAAGTGACACATTACTAACACAGCCAGTGGAATAACTATGTTATCATTTTTAATGTTATATTATATTAAAAATGATTTTTCACAGAGTTGCCACCGAATTCATCGAAAATAGCATACCTGGTTGGGTGGATTGAAGGAAGGTGGCGCAAAATTCCACACCTCGCTTTGAGCTAGTTCCCACTGGTAGAAAAAGATTAAGTAGGTGAAGAAAATAAGCATGCCGATACCTTTAATCGTCAGTCAATATTAAATGGCGGAGAATATAGATACAATATAATAGAAATAATGTTTAGGTGTCGGCGTACGTGGTGCAGTTGGTAGCGTCGTTAGCTACTGTTACGAATGTCTCAGGTTCAATTTTCATAAATTGATCTTTCAATCGATTTATAGATTTCTGTTCGTAGTATTAGTGTTTGTGATGTCTAAAACTGCCTCCCACCCATCTTATCTATCCGATCCTCACAGGGCGTAGCGAGAGCGATTAGCTAACCAATAGTCCTGTCCTAGTCCTATCCTTGTATCCCTACTCTCTTAAAAAAAAGAGAGGTTGAGCAACTGAGTATCAAGTAGTTCTTATAGAAATATTCTTTTAAGATACCTCCATCAGGAGATCATATGCTCCACATTCGGAGCGGACATGGAAGAAAAATGTAATAGAAATAGTGTTTAGGTAGTTAGACACATATTGCGGTCATCGCCTCTCTTAAAAAGGCGGTACCTACATAATTGTCATAATTTATTAACGGTCATCATGCAAGTACTACATAGATATATTTTTTTTCATTCTTTCTCATTCCACTTTATGATAAGTTAATAATTTTCCCATCACAAAACTCATCAACGATGCTTATTTCTGTTTTAGAGTCATGCGACGACACATTTGTATCATATCGGCTCGGCCCGAAACGATTGCCACCACGAAAGCATATTTTTAATGAAAACAATTACTAGAATTATCGTAAATGTTTATTTACGTTCGTATACATATTTGACACTGCCAAAAAATATTATAAAACAAATATACACCTAATAGAGTCTGCAGCAGAATTCAAAAAATCTCGAACCACTCTGAACATTATTTTACATCGCGGTTTCTCAAAATATGTTAAGCGGAACGTTAATTGGTGATCCACGAAAGACTGGATCGGTTTTATTTGTTGCTACGGCTGCAACAAATTCATACATTTTTAAATTCATATTGATATTACCTACCCAACACAATAAATAAGGTGTTCCGCTAAGATTTCTATATTTTGAAGTGTTCTATCGCAGGAAAAGTTTGGGAAACCCTGCTTACAATAACGATGTAAAATAATTTTTTCTATTTTTTGAACAACCCTTCTTTTCCTGTGGTCACATTTTCTCACAAAATAAATAAATAACTTTGAAATTAAATGCTAACTTATTATTCGGTCAATAGCTAATTTCATAAATGGTCTGTAAGGAATAATAAATAAATACCGGTTAGGTTAGGTTTAATTAAAAAAACTTACCGTTTCATATAAATATATGACCGTTTATTTTATTAAATGACCACTTGTATACAGACCATTTATCGAATTAGTTACCAACCATTTTAATTTATTTCTGATCATTTATTATTTTTTACTTACCAAAAATTTAAATAGTTACTGACAGAATAAACACGGGACAATAATTTTCAAATGAGTCACCGTCATATTAACCCGTTCATACAGCGTGACGTCATATGAATCCTAATAGAGAAAAGTCGAACTAAACTAATGTCGGGCCGAACTCAGTAGACGAGCCTCACGCGAAGTGAGGATGCTGGCTCTGTCAAATGAAGTTTTGAGTATGAAAGGTCGCGTCGATTAACCTGCAAGAACCGAAATGATTTTTTAACGTGAGTTGGTTTTGAACCGGGATGTTCTCGCTTTTATAATATTATAACGATGTTATGTTTCTAAATATTGCCACATCGGGAATAGGTATTTTGTTTCAAATGTCAGAGATCTAATGCCAGAAGGGTGTATCTAATAAAACTGTATTTCAAATGACATATTAGTAGACTATAAAGAACAACCCACCACAAAATGTACTATAAAAAAACTAGACGGGTTTCTCTCAGGTTAAAAGAATTTAAAAGTGATATTACTTTTTTAAACCATTTCCGCCACCAATGTGGAGCATATCGACTGTGGAAAAAGGACATAACCCGCATCAAAAAATATTGTGTATAACTCACACAAAACATGCTAATACTCTATATTTATATATAAATTTAAATATATTATACAATTGTAATACATTGAATTTAGAGAAGCAAACGAACTTATCCCTTAATCTTTTCAAAATATTTTTTGATGATCACAATGTATACTATTTACACTATTTACGCTATTTACTATAACTACTAGATAACCGTGTAGACTATTGGTTAGATAGCCGCTCTCGCTACATCGCTGTTTTTAGGATCGGATGGGTGGGAGGGAATTTTAGACATCACAAACATCCGTGCCTACGAACAGAAACTGATTTGATCCCGTGACATCCGTAACCGAAGCCTACGACTTTGCCCACTGCCCCACGAACCCGACAAGCTTCAACTTCTCTATTATCAGTTAAAAATACCCATTTTTTTTAGAAAATCTATCATACACAGTTTTTTTCGTTCAATTTTGAAATGACTTGCTGCCAAAGATTAAAAACAAACAATTAATGAATAGACTATATTTTCTCAATTGAATATAGTGTTTCAAACAATATTTATTCATTTCATATTGGTATATTTCAACATGTACCATCAACATACACGAATGGTAAACTATCTTGGGCTTTTTTTTCATAGTATCACTACTCTATCTGATCCTGGAAATGGGGTGAAGAGAGAGTGGTTGACTATAAGTTAGTCCTTTAATGGCTTCATCCTTTTATGTATAACCTCTGAAAGAAGTTGAACTATGGTTAGTTCTCAGTGTTCTCACTAAACCCCAACTGTTGAAGTGATACATAGTTCAAATGTATCATTAGCTTATTACAATTGAGCCGTCGAGAGGTGAAATGGGCCATGTCACAAAATGGTGAAACTTGTTTATCGAAAGTTTTAGTCAAATGACCTTTTTACATTAATTTAACTTCTTAGAGAATAAAAAAAACTTTCGCAGCCTATATTTAATTAGCTCACTTTATTTTATGATACCATTCAGTGCTCCGCAACCGCTGTGCCGCAGCACACTAGTGTGCCATGAGGTGACATTCGGTGTGCCGTGGCACGTTGCTTCATTGCAAAAAAAAAAATTGTCTCTTATATGCAATACTCTGCCTACGCATATAATTCTTTAATCATATTGAGCATTTATCAAATGAAAAACGTAATATAATTTTTGTGTAGGTACTCTATTCATATGTTATTTTACTTTTGGTATGCTGCGGAAAGCTGGGAAAAATTTTGGTGTTCCGTGGAAAAGAAAAGTTTACGTGGAACTGTTGTATAACATGTAGAATACGAAAACGCTCATTTTTTTGAAAATATCAGATGGCTCACTTCACTTCTCATTGGATCTATAATTATTCTATATTATAAGACCTATTCATTATTATTTTATGGCCGCCATTTTAATTTAATATGTGAAATAGAAAGCATGCAGATGCTTAATGACAAAAAGAAATGTCTGGAATCGTACGAGTTTTGATATTGAATTTTTATTAAGCACCCTCACTAAGAATTAAAAATAATTCTATTTATCTATATAAAAGGCTACAAGAAAGTAATTATTATTTATTGTTACTGATTATATTAATACTGATCTCGTTTTTCGATGGATTCGGCGGTAACTTTGTGGAAATTCATTTTTAACTTAATGAATGCGCTGGACATGTTTACATGTCCAAGATTTTATCTCGTATTTCCGGCCAAACTAGAAGGAAGCACTTGTAGATATATGCTTTAAAAATATTTCAAGCCTTTAGGTGGAGAAATTAGGCAAAAGATCATGAAAATGTCAAGTAGAACATATTTTTGAAACGAGCTCTCTATATTCAGTCTTTCGAATTTCAAATTTGAACTGCCGATACGCAGGATTAATCTTCAGCCCTATGTATTAAACATACTTATGCGGTAACGCGCTTGCTTGTGTGCTTGTCGGCGGTGTATATGAAGACTGGCCGTAGCCATTTTGCAATATTTTTTAGCATCTTCATCTTCAAAACTTATAATTTCACTTTCAAGATACTTCTCAAGGAAGCAAAGCAAGTGTCATAGTTCGTAACACAAATAGTGAAAAAAAGGAACAAGTACTGATCTAATTTGTATGTTAACTGTATTTTTGTAAAAAAAATTTCTGGTTTACCAACGCGATAGTTTGGCCAAGAAAATATTAGAAGGTGTTTCAATATACACCAAAATATTTAGCCTGAAACCAGACCGTGCAAGTGTTGTCCGTGGGTAAAAAAAAGTAGTTTTAATCTATGTTCTACATAAAAAAAACGCAATTAAATTTATAAACGCCAAGTGTAATTGTTGTTACTCCCGTTTTATCGACAAAAAAATGAATGCTCATGTACGGGTAATCAAGAATCTATTATAAGGCCTATATAAATCAATATTTTTATCTTCTTCGTTAATCAATTAATTTGGAAAAGTAATGTATTTTTTACGCCTCGTAAAATTTGACCTATTGAAAAGTCACATTTGTTATTCTACATTAAATAGATTTGATTCGTGTTTACTTATTTGAGGAACATAGTAATGTTAGATCTAGGGATTGCAACTTGAATATTCGAATACTTAATATCCGAATATATATGCGGCTCTTTTTTAGCTATTCGATATTTGAATATTTGGGCAACTATTCGTAACAATTTTAAATCAAATATTTTATAAAATCGATCAAAGATTATATCACAATTTCTCCAGATTTCAAGAATAATAATATTAACCCAGATAGTGCTTTTTTATCTTCACCCAACTAGGGCGCTTTCAAAATCTTATCATAAATCATAATACTTGATTTGAATTATTGAGATTTTGTACACGTCCATGTAGTTTGTCACTACCGACCCGAGTTTCGCCTTTCGACATCTTCAGGAATTTGAGCGCACGAATGGACTCGAACTGACCGTTCGAACTGTCAGTTCGAGTCCATTCGTGCGCTTGGATGCCTGAAGATGCCGAAAGGCGAAACCAGGGTCGTTAGTGACAAAATACATAGAAGTGTACAAAATCTCAATAATTCAAATTTGATATTGAAATTCCACTAAGCACCCTCAGTCGATGTCTTAAATTACATAATACTTGAGTTTAACCAATGACTCGTTGTTAAAAAAACTTTCAACATGCCATAATTTAAGTAATTGAAGAAATAGCGTTATAGTAATCCAACACAGCTGCAAATTTTAAATATTGGAATACAATGGAACGGTATTGGAATGTTTATACTGTCTCTATCTGGGATTTGGCAAAAGTGGGGAAAGATTTAGTCGTAAATTATTATAAGATGTAGGTTCATCCTTAAGAAAATTTTATATGTTTATCAGTGATTTAATGTTTTTATAAATGAGCTTGTGTTCTTACAAAGTTAACTATTAAATTATTATTTTAATATAATAACTATGTAATGTTATGTAATTAAATATTCAAATCGAATTTTAAATATTATTTTCAAACTTTCGAATATTCGAATATTTGAATAGTTGATAATGACGAATAGTTGGAATCCCTAGTTGGCACTGATTCTTTTACATTAATTATTGAACAGATAAGAAATTAATTGTACGAATATTATCTTGGAAAGACACTGTTGATGATAATTGCCAGACGCCTCACAACCGTTTACACCGATGATCGTTTTTTCTAAGTGTAGCGTTTGATATCATTCATTCATCACAAATCCATCATACAAACCCTTGAAGATGAAATCTGTAACGGGTTTGAAACGTCGGCTGATTATCACCAGCCATAATACGGCGTTTTTTCAATGTAATATATCCAAACAGATGAAACCCGTGAAAGGTTTTGAATCTACATAGAAATTATTCTGTTACTTTAAAGGTGTAAACATTACTAATTACGCGATAGAGTATTTCCACGGAAGTCATGATTATTTTAAGTATCTGTCTTATATATAATAGCCCAGACCGCTCTGTAGATGTTTTATTATTATCACATATCAAATGTAGGTATGAAATTTTCTCATGACCTAAGCGTTTGCGATATTTACAATCCACAGTTCTGACGTACTAGCTACTTACGACATTCAATATTTTAATTTCAAAACCGTCATCTATGACGCGTAAATTTATACCAGTATATTATATTGACTTGCAAAATCTAAACAATTATTAATTGTATGCGATTTTATTCATATATAAAAAACCTCAATCTGTATGACTAATTTGGTCGGTTCTACAATGTTACAGTGACTTTCAATTTTAATTTAAAAAAATGCAATTATTAAATAATTTAATATGTATATATATATATCTGAATTAAAATAATCGTGAATTTTTATAACCACTTTTTATTATCTGTCGATAACTATCAATTTGTCGTCATTATTTATTTTTTGATTATCAGATATAGCAAAATGCATACGGTAAAAAAATACAAGCGCTGTAAAAACATATAATTTTGTTTTAAGTGAAACGTAATAATTAAAACATATTATAAGTGACAGAACAATCAATGAATAAAATATGTTTTGTGTGAGCAAGGAATTTTTTTGCTCCTCTTCGTTATTGAATATTAATATTTAAGATTGTTTAAATTACGTGATTCCTTTGTCTGCATTTATTAAAAGTAATTAATATAATTGTAATTTAGTAGCTTTTGAATTTTTTTGGAGCTGTTTCATGGTTGTTAAGATTAACGACCGAATAAATTTTAATTTTTCCGCGTATAGAGCTCGTACTCCGATTCGAGATAGCTGGAGCAAACTTCAACTTAATGCAGAAAGTCTGGAACTCACGGGTTTTACTCGGTCAGAACCAAGTGCCACCTATTCAACGCGTACATTCTGGTGCGGTGACCCAAAGCACAGGGTAACCGTATACTGTCCTTTGAAAACAGATGCTTGCGGCGAATACTAAGGGTACGGTGGTTTAATTTTGTCAGGAACCCGGAGGTAAGAGAGCGGATGGACTAGCCTCTTACTACGTCTCAAATAAAATAGCGTCGATGGACCTGACTTGGACATGTGCTGCGGATGGCTCAGAGGAACCTGGATACTGCCTGTCGTTTCTACAATCCAGATGGATTGCGTCGTCCCTGGAAAGCCTCTGATGATAGGATGTATTGCGCGGAGCAACGGGACGCTAGGATGACATGGGAAAAAGACTGGCGGGAGACAGAGAAGCTTCGAGGAACCGCGTGATAGATATATGGTTAAAAAAAAAATTATAATCGAAAGTGTCATATGGTTGTATACAATGATTTAATCTTAAGCGACGCTATTTTAGTGTCCAGAAAGCATTGACAAAGTTTAATATTCGCCGTTATGCATCTGTCGTAGGTCGTAGGGTCATCATCTTTCTTAAATCTTTTCATTGATCAGAAATTTGAGAATAATAGGGTAAGGAATTGGTAGAACTCTAAAATTAGCATTGTGGACAATCTCTTGTGTAGGACAAAATTTTATAAAGGAGTCGTATGTACTATAATGGAGTTCTCTCAAGTAAATGCAAATTCAATCAACAAAATCCCTTGACGTTTATGATCTTCTGGAATTTTATAATAATCTTTTCTTGCGCTTAAACTCATTTATATTATTTTCAGTGTTGAAAGATAGTGTTAAGAAAGCTTAGAAGTTAGCCGTTCGCTCATTCTACACTCTTTTTTTTAGAATTGGTCAGTTCGATGTTGAAGGATGAGTTTCACTAAGGAATTTGAACACTACTTCTATTAAAATTTGAATGTATTAAAGTTTGTAACATTTTTTTTTAAATTATTTTGTTTATCGCCAGCTTAAAATGCTCCTGATGAGCGAAATCGGTTCTGATCATTATAAAAATGTGTCAGTCGTACAATACAAATTGTATTTTATTTTAAAAATAAAATGTCTTTCCATCAAGTGACAATTGTAGTAATTGACAATTAACACCTTTCAAGTGAAATTTGTAGCTGTCAAGAGAATGTCAGATGATTGATGCCCCTGCCCCTCCCCCCACCCAATGTGGTGAATCGAAAAAAATTGCACTCAACGGGTCAATAAATAAACCCAATTATTCTAAGTAGAAAATGAGTACATTGAAAATTTTACAGACATCTAAAACACTTACAAATGAAGTATCCATCCGTGTACGACGAATAAACTGACACAGAGGAATAGATATATGAAGCTAGCCAAGAATGACGCAATAAGCGCATACGTGCACTGAAAGATTTATCCAATGAATATAAATAAAATTAATATCTTAAGCGAACGAAAACGAAGAATGTTAAAAACTCTTGTTTCGAGATGAACCATTATTAAAGCTTCTGAAGATTTTTTTGTCTTGCACCCACATTTGTTTGTATATTTTACTGGTTGAAGACGGAACATAGCGCTATTAGCAATTTTTTTTGACAGATGATGACAGTGCGCATTGAGTTTTATAATCTCAAAATCAAAGTCAAAGCACCAGACATACTGAGTGTTTTTCTATTTAAAACCCACAATATATAAATACTACAAATTAGAGAAAATATTATTTTACGTCGCTCGGGGACATGGTGTAAGAAGTATTACAGGTGAGCTAGATAAAAGATGACAGTCGCCATTTTTGCATTTGTTGACGTCATTGTGTGCTTATTGAATTACAATCTACTATTCGAATTTTTCAAATTGTATACATTGCCATGTATTTCGTCACGGGTGTTTCGACTTTCGGAATCTTCAGGCATTCAACTACAATACGAATGAACTCAAACTGACCCGGGTCGTTAGTGACGAGATACATGATATTTAAATTCAATCAAGCACCATCGGTCAATATCTTAAATTTAACGAACTACTATGTTTACTATGTCGGCTCCGTGGCACAGATGGTAACGTCGTTGGTTAGGGTTACGGATGTCTCGGGTTCAAGCCCCGGTGCGGACAGTTTCATGAATTGATCTTTCAATCGATTTTTTGATTTCTGTTCGTAGTCATGAATGTTTGTGATGTCTAAAACTCCCTCCCACCCATACGATCCTCGATTAGCTAACCTATAACCTGTTCTAGCCCTATCGTTTTATCCCTACTTTCTTCGAAAAAAAATTGGTTGAGCAACTGAGTAACAATCTCATAGAAAACTTTTGCTGAGATACCTCCATCAGGAGGCCATATGCTCCACGTTGGTAGCGGACACGGTAAAAAATAAAATTAAATGTTTAAAACAGTGTTTTCATGACAATGAAGATTTGGTTCGTCAATTCGAAGTTACATATGTTACAAAAACAACGTTCCAGCTCAACAGGCTGATCATGACGTATGCGACCCCCGTATGGGGCCATGCAACAGCTAGTCGGATTAAAAGCCTGCAGAGTATTCAAAACAAGACGTTGCGCATAATCACGGACGCGAAGTGGCTCGTGCGCAACTCTACGTTACACAGCGTTTAAAAAATAGAACCCCTCGTGGACCATATAGTGAAGCTGTCGGAGAAATTCTAAAACGACATGAAAGGCCACCCTCACACGACCATTAGATCTCTTCTAGATTACGACTTAAACACCGCGATCGATTTTGTAAGAACCAGAAGGGTTCTATTACTCAAGCCCCTCTGAGTCCTCTCTTCTCTTCCTACAGCTCATCTGACTGAAGTGCGGCATGGACCGGAACCATCAGAAGAAGATGACTTCACGACTCCGACGAGAGAACTTCTAGACTATCTGGGATATTTATCGTTCGACCTCCTCTTGAGGATAAATGATAAAAAACTAAAGAGGCCAAAAGAATATGTCAGTGTTGCAAAAATTTTGCAAAAAAAATCAGAAAAAAAAGTAACGAATATATTATATAATAAGAATATAATATATATACGACCAAACTTTAAGATGATACAGTTCGAGGTTTTTGTATCAAAGATCATTGTTATCACCATAAAGATCTCATCACTACACATCGACCTTCCCCGTACACACCATCACTCCCAGAGATGAAAGGATAAATTGAGCTTTATCCCGGGTATCCCGCACACAGGTGTAAACCCTAACAACATCCAGCTCACCTATAATACTTCTTACACCGAGAGTCGCGGATATCTATGCTGGATGTTACTGTGTCATCGTAACCGTAGCTAGGCAACAATTTCTATATGATTTCAATACATTTACAGCTTCAAACGCTAGTCTTGTGAGATACAATCTAGTCAAGTATGTTGTCTTTAATTTTGTGGACTATCTCCATCTGCATTGCGAACAATCATTTTGTACCACGGATCTGTGGGGTCAAACAATACAAATTAGTACGTACATTTTACAATGACGTATGCGCACGCAACAATTATGCGCAGAAACAAAACTAAACACGCATATGAAACATTAAAAACGAATCAAAATCTTTCCCGCCAGCGATGGACATACGTTTTTCACACGGAAGAAATATTGCCTAGGTGTAAATATTTGTTTTATGTGATAAAAATCTAGGCACTGCTAGATATTTGAGGTACGGTGCAAATTAGCAATGATATACGCAATATAATAAGACGTTGGAAGAAAAATGGCTTCCCGAAACATGGGCAAACGTTTGATGCAAAATTATTCTTTATAACTTTTTTTTTAACATTAAATTTAAAAAAAAATATCTGGCATTATAGCTGACAGCCAAAGCGCCAAATAATCTGAAAATAAGAAAATCATACGAGATAAATTCAATAAGAATTTTTAGAGGTCACTAATGTCCAAGATCACAAATTTAAATTGAAAAAATCTAAATTTGATATTGACCTTGCTGTGACTTGAACCAGAACCCACCTGATCGCTAGGGCAAACACTTACCACTAGACCACAGAGACCGACGAATGATTGTCAATCTTAAAAAATATGGAAAATACAAACATCTATGATAATTTCACGGGTCTGAATTTATTATTCTTCTAATCTTAGTAATATTCAGTTTTTAATTATCAATTTTAATACCCTATCAAAAGTTAATATGCGGCGGACGATGACGAAAAATAATAAAGCATACATTCTCCACAAACAGGGAATTAAGTTAAACATTTTCATACTATAAACAATTAGGATTCTGCCTTGCTTTTTATGGAGAAGTAGAAGAGACGAGAGAAAAGATAATAAATACGAGCATCAAATCATGTCAGGAGTTTTGCTCGTATATAAATCGTACGATGATAAAAATTTATCAAACTTGTAGCGAGCAGCGTTCTAATAACTAATTATTGTATAATTTTGATATCATATTTCATTTCGTGCAGACGAAGCACATGGACAATGATTGGCCACCATTTTGAGACTTCAATCTTCAGAATAATGGATCATACGTCTACAAGGTGCAATTATAGTTTATAGTAAATAGATTATAAGTGGAATTAAATAATTACGTTAGCCAAAATGGCTGGGTACCTAATAATAAACATAATGTATTTTTTTTTCGTTATTCTCATATAATATAAGATATGTGAACCTCCAGGTCAGTAACTAAAATAACTCATTGTCACTTATTACAATATATAAGGCTGTATGCGTATCATAATAGAAAACAGAAAGTTTCAAACTCAAATAATATAAAACAATATAAATGCAATATTTGATTCTTTTGAACCTGTTCACACGCAACGGTTTTTATTTACAGAACATTGAATATGTTTCTATGATTGTATGCACTTTCATAATTATCTTTTAGTGCCGAAATGATAAGATAGAGTATATGATAGAAACACGAAAGTGAAGGGTAACTGCATACTATGTTTCTAAAACAGATGCTTGCAGCGAATACTAGGGGTATGTGTGGTTTGACTTTGTCAGGGATCCTGATTCCTGTCAGTCTTTGCTACCAATCGGATGGATTCCGTCACCCTGGAAGACCGCTGTTGACCGACCATCCATAGGATATACTTGGCGGAAATACAGGACGCCGGAATGACTTGGGAGGAAACAAGATGACTGGTGGGGGACAGAGAATCTTGGAGTCACCGTGAGGTAGCCATATGGTCAGAGTAGTTAGCGGACTTGGTTAAAAATATTATTGATAGATCAAATACTATTTATCGCGAGAGGAAAATAAAAAAATGCTAAATATTCTTTATCGATAGCCAATACTTTAAACGTGTCTTGTCTAACTCTTAAAAGTAAATGTTACTCTTAAAATGGTTTCGGACATACGGCCGCAGACGGATCGATCGATCTTTCGTCGATCGCTTTATGAATTGATCATCGATCAATAGATCATTCCGCGATGACATCTCTAGTGCTTCTCAATCTTTAATAAAAAAACCGAATTAACATAATTTATATCCTCTCGTATGTATTTAACTTTAAATGTCGTAAAGATACAGTGAAAAATGGGTTTTAAATACGAGTTTGTAAAACAATACAGAGGAAAAGAGGTCTCATAAAAATTACTTGCTTTTAGGTGTGGACACACTTTGTAGAAATGTCCAATTTTATTTTATTTGTGACAATCGACGTATTGAGTTGCTCTTCGCCTTAGCACTAGCTTAACGGCTTCCTTCGTAAAAAATGTATTTCAGTAATTGGTTAGTCTAGTAACCTTACCTTCATATGTTATTGAAAAGAGCGGAACAGTAATAACGTATATTTTAATAGCCAAACCAGGCTTAAATTAATCTTCCTATGTGGGAATCATTCTGTTTTCTGTAAAAAAACAATTAAAGCACTCTATCATTATACATTCTTAGAGTGCACATATTTCTATATAAGGTTAAAAATACAAAAGCAAGAATGTTGTAATGTAAAATATTTCGGCATCACGCCGTCGTCAGAACTATTCGCTTAATTCATTTATACTTCTAATAATCAGTTTTAACGTGTTAACTGACAATTATTGGGGGAAAGGCACTATATTTTAAAAATGAAACAATTAGTGCAACACTTGTAAAATAATCAGGACCTGTTTCGGTCATTGTGGGCATTATCAAATGTTGAATCTTACAATGGCGTCATACCAAAATAGATATCAGCTTTATTATATTATTCTTGTGGGACTATTTTTGGCGCTTTACTAAATTTTTATATTATTGTAAGTCGGCCCACCAAGTAAATGCCATTTCAATCGACATTTATTTTCTTTTCACCAACAATCCTGGAATTTTATTTAATTAACGACATTTTGGTTAAAATTTTGTCCATGGCTTTACAAAAAATAAATTGTGGAATTGTTCCGATGGAAACTTTTAGAAGAGCTGTAATAAATTTATTAAACACGACAGCCCATGGCCATACAATCTGACTGCTGTTTTAAACGTAAAATATACCTTCATAAATTGTATTCCATTTACAGGTCGGTAACTACATAATTCCTATTTCATTGGTAAACATAAGAGTATAGTTTCTATAATTGATTATATATGATGTATGCACTATTTCCAAGAAATTGTTTTGACTTTTGAGGAGTCCGATGACTATTTACGCTCGCAATGTAATGATAATGGCGCGAACACGGCTTTTACAGTAGAAACCCGTTTTATCGTTCTCGCATTCATCGTTTTCCCGCACGTATCGTTCATTTTTTATAGTAATGGCCAAAAACCCAGAAGTATAATCCCACATTCATCGTTCCCAGATGTATCGGTTCAATATTATAGTCAAAACATTTGTCAGCCCACTCAGAAGTACGTACGACTCCATTCAGCCGCCATTGCTGTCACATCACAAATTTTATCCCGATCTATTGTTTTTGTCAAAAAATTGTCATCTCGCTCATAGACACGTGCGACCTCATTCAACCACTATTGCAAAAAAGACAGTTACTAGAAGTCTGCAAGCATCGTCTTGTCGGTATGATGCCAGCTCATAAGGTTTTCGTCGATGGATTACCTACTAGGCACTTATGTACAGAGTGTTATGTCGTCTCGCCGAGTTGGTCAGTGTTCAATGTGCTCATTTTTGACTGACTGCAACAAAAATATCCTCTATGAACAAAAAGTTCACTCAAGCTGATAAACTGAAAATAATTAAAGGTTTTCTCGCATTTATCGTTTATTTTTAAGGTCCCTTGACAAACGAAGAGTTGGGTTCTACTGTAGATGAAAACGAACAGCGAGCTCAATCAAGATTCGAATTCCGACAAGTCTATTCGCCGCTCGTATCAATGTAATCGATATTGATATTGACCTTTGACGGTTTTTACAAATAAAATATGCTTTTGGGAAGGGCTATCCACCGATGTCTCAAAACCATCTAATGTTTTTTTTTTAAATTCTTCACGTCATTGAAAATAATGATTTGTATGATTTTAATTCTCAAATTTATTTCTTACTTAACTAATAATTTAAGAATGCCAAACTCATCAGGAAAAATTGCTATAACGAGAGAAATTGGTGGCAAATGATACATTATGTTCGTTATAACAAACGTTAACTGTGTTTTAAATTTCATATTCTCTTAACACGTTGGGTCCCGTAGCCGTGTTTTCACGTGATATTTTAGGATTTCCAATTCAACCATAGTTGTGGTATTTAGCAACATGTATTAGACAAATAATGTTAATCATAATAGCAGGTGCTCAAATCATTCAGTAATTTAATTGGTGTTTCCGTCAAAAATAGTGACTGATATTACCTACTACAAATCGATTTTATCATAACGCATTTGATGCGTCTACTTGCACTTCGGAAGACCACATGATGATGCAGTCACCGAGTCCACTTCAAATTGTAACTGCATAATTTGCATAATCCACCATGCAGGATGTCAGGTTACGTAACTAAATAAATGTTGATAACAATAACAGCAATAGACAATAAATGGGTCCTGTATAGCCTGCATGGTGGGCACCAAGAAAAAACAATGTAAGGCTCGCTTCATCTGCAAACATCATATGGCTCTTCATAAAGTAGGATACTCTCAATAATATCACACAAAATATTATGACTATGGTCATTAAAAGTTTCATTTGGTTTGACTAGGTGTTTTCATATATATACTTAGAGAAAGCCCACGGGATAGCTTCACATTACTTTGGCCGGGGCCCGGAGCTTATCGTGTTAATTTTATTATCACTATTAAAAACAATGTCAAAAAGAGGATTGTTGGGTCCAGTTGAATTGTTCCAATAAAATAAAACACAATAAACCTTGCTTATTCTAATTTTGTCAGTACTTAAAACAATCTTTGGATATTACCTATTACTACCGGTAAAGTTGTCAGGCATTAGTCGACTAAAATAATAACACGCGGAAGTTCTTGTATATGGCAATACAATGCAAATAATGGAAATAAGCTTACCTTGAAATTGCGTTACGCAGATGTTGTCTTGTGTCTATCAATTCTGTAGTGCCGAACATTAATTATATGCAATTAAATATGTAATATCGTGCATTGAAGTGGACTCACCTGTAAAAAAAGAAATTAATATAATTAGACAGTGAAAATTATTGCTAAAAAAAATCAAATTGCTGCTCATGTATTTTGTTTTATTGGTTAGGACAGCGTTGCTAAACCTTTTTGAGCCATGACACAAATTAGTGTAAAAGATTTGGGTTTGCGACTCAAAATAATATGAATAGAATATCACATGTAAACTAAAATTAAATTAATTTCTATACTACAAAATGCAGTATTCGATTCGATCATTTATGGACTGCGTCTCTGGACGCACGGACCTCTCAATCTTTTGCTTGTGGAATATGAATATAATTGCCTAAGAAATATTATTTTGTTGACAATATTTCACGACCCACAAAATGTCACAATCAGTCCAAATTTGGTAGCCATAGGTTAAGAAACACTGGATTAGGAGTTTCATAGAAGCAGACGCAGAAAATTAAAGGATGGTGTATTAGATTGAAAGGTAATTCTGAATTACGTGAAAATTCCGATCGCTAAAGCATCATAAATGCCGTAACGGTCATTGGTAGAATCAATGATACTTTTTTGTGACTTGTGTGCGCGTCATTTTGAGATAATTGAAAATTCTGATTGAAAAACTAACAGCCATTTCAATAACTAGGTAACTAAGCAATGACTTCGAGTAACTATATTCGCTATATTGCAATGGAAAAACGTATATTTCAGAGTAATGAAGGATAATATATTTCGAATCAGATAGGTTCATTTAAGAAAAATAAAACTTGGAATGCTATCAATCAGTAATATTTATTAAATATCCAAAATATATTAAATGTCAAGCAGCTATATGAACTATTTCAACTGAACCACTGACACACAATCTTCTCTTGTTTTATATATAATTACTGGGAAGGGGTGTTAGGCAAATGGCTGCCAATAAATCTTCGTAAAAATACAACTGTCCAAATATCTCAATGCAGTACAGCAAACGCTTTTTTTTGGTAAATATTTTTCGTGCAATAATAATTTATTTATTATAGATGTTTTCTTCCGTGTACGTTGCCAATGTGGAGCATATGGTCTCCTAATGGAGGTATCTTAATAATTTAATTTTTCTATGAGAACTGCTTGTTACTCTGTTGCTCAACCTCTCTTTTTTTTCCGAAGAGATTATAGATGTACTTTATTATAAATATATCAGGTTCGTGGTGCAGTAGTCAACGCCGTTGGTTTTGGCCACGGATGTCTCCGGTTCAAATACCTCACGGACATTTTAATAAAAAAATATTTTTCAATCGATTTATGGATTTCCGCTCCCAACGTGGAACATATGGTCTCCTAATGGAGGTATCTCAACAGAATTTTTCTATGAGAACTGTTTGTTACTCAGTTGCTCAACCACTTTTTGAAGAGAGTAGGAATAGAAGGATAGACATAGACAGTAAGGATATCTGTGCTGTCTAAATATTTCTTAAAACCCATTCGATCCTAAAAATGGGGCGTAGTAGAGCGATTAGCTAACCACTAGTCCTGTGCTAGACATATTCTTGTAACTCTACTCTCTTCGAAAAATGAGAGGTTGAGCAACTGAGCAACAAGTATTTCTGTTAAGATACATCCATTATGAGCCCATATGCTCCACAATGGGAGCGGAAAAGGTAAACAACAAAAGAAATACAAATATAATATAAAATATAGGTGGATGGCATGTATTGGGTCGGCTTGGTGTCGAAATTGCGACTCTATCGTAAAACCACTTCGCATTTTTAAATTCAAATCGTGTATTTTACACTGTGTTTTTGTGTTTGTTACTGACTTCGAGGACTGTATTATTATAAACTAATTGCAAATAAAGAGAGAGTTAACTGACTGGCGAGTATTAATAGAAGACGAAGGAACCTGTGAATCATCCTTATCAGTACGCTGGACCTGGGGCAGTCAAAGTGTGTTGTCGCTCCACCTCCCCGTCGAGTAGAACCCTCTCAAATAATTAGTACAAACAATTTATTAATCCACACAATTCCGTACTATATTGTTATTAATGAATAACTACTTTGGTCTCACGCCATCATATAATATATGCAGTGTTGTAGACTGGAGATATCTCAATAAAGTAGATAATAATTGTAGAATTAAATAGGCCATTTGTAACCAATTTACATAAGCAATTGACACGACCCAATCTTGTCGGGTGAACAATAGGTCTTTAAATGTTCCAAAACAGCCATCAATCAGCTTTCGAGAGACAATTTTGATATGTGCCGTTCATCTGTCGCGAGACATAGCACACGGCGCATTTCTAGAAAGGAATTGGTCATCGAGATCGTCAACCGCCGAGAGCTTATTACCTCCGGCAGCCGCATTTCAAACCCTTGACAAAGAGAAGGGGCTGTATAAAATATGTTTGAATATGAAATTGTTTTCTTATATTAGTCACTCGTTTTCCAGCGGCCTTCTAGAACAGTGGCTCGAACCTAACCCAAGATTTTTTTATGCTAATTATTTTGTAAAATATTTATATCCACCAGGAGAAAATTGCTAATATAGCTAATATATGATAATGACTCGTATAAAGCATTACATCAAATGTTTTGAACAGACGAGCGTGACATTTTTACTATTATATATTAATGCATACAATTGCAGTTCTCAGTAATTAGTAAATAAATAATTAACAAAATTGATAACGATTAATTATTTGCCTAATTAAAAATCGAATAATTATATCGCCCGTCTGGTCTGTATTGCTAGATTATCAGATTAGTTGAATGAAGAAATAAATTAAATGTCTCAGTAGGTACAAAATATCTTTTAATTCTACCAAAGTTAATAAATGTGCCCATTTAAATTTATTGATGTCAGAGCCACATAGTACAACATGTATTGAGATGTCGGAAATAAAGTTTCAATCATGAGACAGAATAGAAAAATTTGCATACTGACTTTTGGATATTAAAGATCAAAGATTGCAATGAAATATAATGCCTTTTTTGAATCAACTCTATCATGGAGACATTGGTTATTTTTTATCGAATTAAAAAATGATAAGAATTACAGTACATTATTTTGTCCTTCATTTTTAAACTTTGGATCTTTGACGGTTTTGTTTGAAAATATATTTTTAGAAAACAAATCATTTATTTCACCATAAGTGAACCATCAGTCGTATTCTCAAATTTATTGGTGTCTGGGCACTAATAGAGCTCGGTAAGAAATGATTTTTGTATTTGCTTTATACATGTTTATTAGTTTGGCACTCAACATAGCCAATATCGTAATATAAAAAGAAGGACAGTGGTTTCTTAACTCTACGTTGCAAGAGTTAAATGAGGAACTACATTAATGTCAAATTAAATTTGATAACTTATTTATTCCACTACCCGTATTACTAAATGCAACGAGTTTCGCTTCTATAAGAAGCATCTTCAGATTAGCTATATCGCACGCTTATTTATTTCTAAGGTTAACAATGATTCTAATTCTTAAATAAAAAATGAAGGTTAGGGTGGGATTGTTTCTTTCCACTGGAAGTTGGGAGAGATTAGAATTAAAGAACGTATTGTCGTTGCTCTGGAAGAAGACACTAACTGAAAAATACTAGTTTTGAGTAGTTGGACTTCGAAATTTTTCAAATGTTTAAAATGCTATACATTTTTTATTATTTTGGTTTGTACAAAACTACTTTTAAGTAAAAGTATAATTTATAAAAATAAGTGTGTTCTTCCATATCTTAGAGTTCGAAATAAGGAACATTTTGGTGTAATGAATTCAATACATCATTTTTTCGATTTAGTGTTTTCGTCCAGAACAGCAACGATATAAGACGACTAAAAAGTTTTCAGAGTTTGCGGTTAATTGAAAATGATAGTAATTTTAATAAGAAATAGTTATCTCGGGAAGGGGGAATTATAATCGGAAGATTGGTAAAAAGGGGAATGGAGCAAAAAATGTTGAGAATACATGGTTGATTATATATCCAGAACGCGGTGATTATTTATCCACTATTATATTAACTATGAAATCATTATATTTCGTACTACTTAATAATGCATTTAATGTATTTTCTTGTTCGATACAAGAGCAAAGATGATGGCGAAAAAACTAGAACACTACATTAAAAAAGTCGTTTTTATTTATGCTAATAAATTATTCTTTAGTGAATAAATAATGCTAAACACTGTCGATAGATTCGTTCCTACTGGCTGGATTAAAAGGTGTGTACGTCTTATCTAAATATGCGAGTTTATATATTATTATATACAATTATCAACGATAGGTTTTGTGCCGTGATAACAGCTGCGCGGCTCAGGCGATGAGGTAAGGCAATAATAGATATAATAGAAGAAATATCAGAAAATTGTACTAATTTTGTTGTAATTGTTCTGACTCTAATTTGGCACTGTTTTCATAATATTTAATATTTGAATTAAAATGACATGTCACATTATTGATTGATTAAAATTTGCTGAGTTAAAATGCGATTTTTTTTCAACCATGAAGAATATGTAATACTGAAGCATCTCAATCAATGTTCCCTCTGAGACTTGTGATTCTCTGCTCAGAAAATTCACAGGTTGAGTAGGCCAAACCAACAAATACGCAGGATAATTTTAGTCTTTTCGCAAAAATTATGTTTTATGGTGTGTTCCGATCCTGAAAACGGAGGAAAGCTACGGCGATTAGCTAACCACTAGTCCTGTCCTAACTCTCTCCCCTTACTCTCTTCAAAGAAGAGAGGTTGAAAAACTGAGTTGGGGCAAGCAGTTCTAGCAGAAAAAACTTTTTTTGATATATGTCCATTATGAGTCCATATGTTTCATATTGGGAGCGGATATGGTAAAAAAATGAATACATATTTCTTTAAAAATTATATTTGAATATTTTGTATTGGAGTGCGTACCAACCTAAGATGCGTGCGCGTGGATTCTAAAATGCTGCGCATCTTTTATGAGACCTCATTGGTATCCAGTCGCTCAACTTTTCGTTTTATGTAGCTAGGAAAGAACTTGTAGTTAGTTAGCCAGTCGCTCACACTACGCTATATTTTTAGGTTCGGATAGATGGGAGGGAATATAAACATCTGTGCCACGGGTGACGAACCTGCGACCTTATAGGGTTTCAAGTGCGGTTTTTTGAGTGATATAAACAAATACATTAATAGATAAATTTCATTGTTTTCCCTCATTTATAAAATAATATGCATACATTTTTATGTATGTTTCTTAAATGCGGCCTTATTTGATGTTAAGATAAATGAATGCGGCCTTCCGAAGGGTAAAGGTTCGTCACCCTGATCTATATTTAAAAAAAACATATATTGACATAAAAATATTTTTTTGTTACTGTTTTTACCGGTATTTGAGCTCGTCGGTCATTTAGCCGAGTAATCAATGCTCTCGGGTCTTATTTGGTTGCGGAGCCAATGTAAATTTATCACCTATTTATTGGAAATTTTTTCTCTTCGAAAATTCAGATGGTGACGATGTTATTTAATCTGGTATCATCTGCTATATTTTGTCATTAGCTGACAATATGTTGATTAGTATTGAGTTTTATTTTTGTATTAAAACGTATACCAAAAGCATATTCTGTGAAATAGACATACAAAATAAATAAACGCAATTGCATGCTAGTAAGTATTCTATTCAGGAACAGTTTAATTACTCATTATTCAAACATTATTCGTTAAATGTTTTAACGTTGGAATAGATTATCAAAATAATAAAAAAAAACTTTTTGCAAAGTTGAACCAGTCGTAGGTAAGTAGGAAGGTACTTAGCCGCAACAACATTACAGGTGAAAAGGCAAATTTGATATTATGAAGGTGTTTCGGCACACAGGAAAAACATATGACATTAAGAAAATAACATCTGATTCTTTTTTGCAATAGGGGAACGCATCAAAGAAACCATGTAAAAAAGGATACCGTAAAACAGCGGTGTCCACTAAACTTAGGGTTAGTTCATAGGAGGTCGATTTTTTTAACATATCCATTCATATGGTAAAAATGGAGCATATAGACTTTTAAGCGAAGCATCTTTAAAGAAATAGTTTTTATGAGAACTTTTTACTATTCAGTTGCTCAAATTATTTTTTTCATTTTGGGACTTGAGTCTGTAATCCTGTAACTGAGTGGAGGATCAAAAGTGGTTTTAAAAGTCTTCTAAAACAGGGGTCGACAACCTCTTGGACCAAAAGAGTGAAACGTGTGTAGCAAAACGGCTTAGAATTCTTTGGGAAGCCAAAAAATATTTTTTCATTGATTTATTTAAATTCATTCATTGCATTTTATAACGTATTTTTAATTAATTAAATTAAGTAAATGTAAATGCTTAAAAGTTTTTTTTTTATCGTTGAAGTTATAAATGTATAGTAGGATCTTGATATAACTGATGAGGGTGAGTGTGTTTCTGTATAAGCCGATTGTTTTCTTTTTACTAAGAAAGTAAGCGGTAAAATACAAGGCTTGGGAAGTTTCCATAAATAGCCTGGTATAAAATTTTAATTCACAGTAAAATTTTCTGCTATTAAATACAACAGGAATATATAAACAACACCTTTTTCGAAAATACACTTAATTCGAATGTAGGCAAAAAGATAAACAATTAAAAAACACAAACCAAATCAAAATAACAATTGTGAATTTTGAATTTTTTTTGTAGAAATGGTGAATTGTGAATTTGGCAAAGAAAGAGCCTCACGAATTGTCCAAAGAGCCCCTGGTCTAAATGATCGATTAATTATTTATACAGTTATAATTTTTAATTTTACATTAAAACAATGGTGGATATTTAGTTTTAAAAGTTTTGTGCGGTTCAAGTTAATATATTTTTCCTGGCAGCCGCCAAAAATCGTTACATGTAATAATAATTACAGATCTCGATGTGATATGTGTTTGTTCGTTCGCGGTTGATCACAAAATTGTGTTGGTGTTTGTTATTTTTTTCTGTGTATGTGTTGGTCAAATCTTATATTTCGCTATGATTGACAACCTTTTCGTTTGATGTTTTCATTATACTACGTGACAAAACTAACTTTTATCATTTATTTGATTTTATTATGGAAATTTCATAACAATGTAACGATTAACTAAGCTTGGCTGTTGTTTTCCTCATTGTTCAGTGCAGTGTGATAGATTTTAGGACGGTATATCGTCTGAAAAAACAAGCTCAGCCATATTCTATGCATTTATTACGTAATTTGAAGAAATCAGTATTAATCAAGTCAATTTCGTTCACAGTGGCAAAAAACTGTAATTAGCAGTATTATAAAAAAAATACTAATAATCAAATCGAATTAGTAAATGATTAACGAATCTCATAAAGTGGTTGGTTGAATAAAAAATGACTAAGGTATGTAAATAGAAAGACTTAATTTTCATGGTATGTCGATTATCTCAAAATAAGGACTTTCGACTTAGCGATATAATATTTTACAACTGGTGAGATATGTTATTTGTAAAGTGTTTTTGAATACCATAAATACAATAATGCATTATATACAGAGTTTTCTTAATGGCAAAGTATGTCCGTCCCTTAAAATTAGGCATAGTAAAATGTTAAAAGTTTTAGAAGTTGCACGAGTATCTTATAACATGTGTCTTTTATAGATACTCGTGCAATATCTTCAACTGTCAAGTGTGCAGCAAAGAATCATAGACGCCAGCCAGGTGGCATGCCATGCCAAAATAACTATCACTGATTATCATGATCACGGCGTGTCTGTGAACGTTTGTGCGTGTGTGGTTGTATAGTGGCGCGGATAGAAAACGGTATTAGTTACCTGGGCAACTAATCAAAAATCAAAATCAACTTGTCAGAAGGAATGGCATGCAAGGAGTTTGATAGGTGTACGATACAGTAGGCGAAACAAGAAGTCAAGGGAAACATTATCTTTTAAAATATAGTAGTTAATAATTTAGGAAAAATCAAATATTGATAGAGTTTATATTTTGTCGGATAATCAGCCAAATAGTTGAAACTTGTCAGTGGTAAAAGACTTTTATTTATATATTATTTCGTCGTGTTTCTTGAAGTTCTGGAACTTTGAAGTTTGTCAAATGTTTGAAATGCTACACCTTTTTCATTTAGTCTGTACAAAACTTTTTTTAAGTAAAAGTATAAATTATAAACATGTCTTCTTCTATGCGGCAGAGCTCGAAATAAGGAACATTTTGTTATAACTAACTAAATATGTCATTTTTTCGATTCAGTGTTTTTTTCAGAACAGCGATTATATTATAAGACGTAAACGTGGTGAAAGATCACACTTAACAGTGAGTTTTCAACTCTATTTTTTCTGTCTGTTAATTGTGAAATTTGCTTAAAAAAAATAAGATATATTTTTTCTTCCAGAAATCCTAGGTAGTTACTTTAACCGTGTCAATTATCGATTTATACTGGAAAGACATTGCATTTTATAAATTGAAAATACATTTTTAGGAATTACGACGCAGACAGGAGTATTTAAAACTGAACAAAAAATCATGCTCGGTAATGATATAAAAAAAAAATGTCGAATAAGTGCTACGAATTGTATTTTATATATAAACTAGTATTTTTTACCCGGCTTAACCCAATATAAGGGTCGTTTATATAAGTACATCTAACACTTTTCTCTTCCTTTTGTGCATACTTCTTGTAAAACCCACGAAATGAGAATTTCGCTGTTTTAAGATAATCTATTGATTTTTTTAAATTTTACGATTCGCATGAAAATTTATTATTTGACACATTTGTAATATAACATATTTTTAGTCGCTAAGCATATTCAACACAAATTGAGTTGTTATGACGACATGACCGATTATTTTAGTATGGAGCTAAAGCTAAACAAGTATTTGCTATTATTTTTTCTGCTGCTTTTCATTGAGACGTCAAAAATATAGCGTTTTCCGCTTAATGTTAAAAGTTAAATGATTGTTGAAAATAGCACAGTTGATCTAAAAATGGCAGCCAGAATGACATGTGAAGATTTCTCGTCGCTTCTGTACACCGTTTGATAGTAGTTCTTGTGACCGACATACATACAAAAATACATATTTCTACATGTATTTTAAGCTATATATTAGAGATAAACGATAATATTTGGGAAATATTTTAAGGTGGCGTTCAATATATCGATGCTAGAAATTTAAAAGGTAAAAAATTCATGCTAACTGTCCTGTGATTGATTTGAGTAAGGGTCGTAGAAGATTAAAGCTTTACAGTCGCTATTAACATCATTGTTAATCTGTCATAAATTAATTAATATCCTATTTGATTGCCTGTTTTATTAAAACACTTGTGCATGCTTAAAAATCTGGTTGTCGACCATGATGGTACGCTGTCCATGTTCTTTCTAAACCTATGATAAAATGCTATTTTTTTCTCTCTACATATCATTGGCGAATGCAGCCGTAGACAAAATGCATAATCCGGTCACAAAAAAACATAAAACTTAAATATTGCCGACACATTATATACATGTTAATTTTTTTTTTTAAATATAAATGTCCGCTCGGTAAGTGGATCACATTGGTTATTTAAACAGTGTATTAACAAAGAGAACTGGAAATAACAAAATTCTTTCTACAAAACAGTTTTCTATTATGGATGTGTGAAAGTTGAGAGCAGTGGCGGAATTATTTATTTATTTGCAATTATAGTTTGGAGCTACAGCATTTTTCACATCTCAATCCTGTTCTTAAAGTAAAAATTACAACTAATGCAAAAAAACCGTTATAATTTAAATGAAAAATGCATTTTTATTAAAATATTTTAGTATGTTTTTAAGATGCTGCATTTAACTGAAGTCAGACACTCAAACACTCTCAATTTTATGAAGTATTGAGTTAGGGATTGACTAGTATTCTAAAATTAAAACAAATTTTTTTTAGTACTACTTCCACGTTTGTATAATGATCGGGACTTTTCAGTTGATAGTACTCGTGATAAGCGAAACCGCTCCAGATCGTAATAAACATGTGGAAGTAGTACAAATCAAATGGAGTTTTATTAAAAAATATAACACTTTTCCACCACAAATCAATAGTTAAAAGAGTAATTAAAAGACTTATAGTCAATTAGTAGGTAGGTGAGGAGTTATCTAAACATTCATTACTTTGCATAAAAACCCAGCTATATAAAATAGTACTGAAAGCCAATTTATGGAAGTTTTAATTCCAAACGCGACCGAACAACCCCTAAGTCGATCCGATGACTCGGCTACAGGTCTGCTGGGTTGTATAAAAATTTAAAATATATCAGTAATTTTTTTCGAAAGCCTCATTCATATACCTTCCAAAATCTAAACAAATCAAATTATTTACGACTGTGTTTAGGCAAAATGTAGTTGGCATCAGTTTTTTGAAAAGTACTTTTTTTGATAATCACAATTTTCACAACTTACTGCACGTTCTGCCAAAATGAATTAAGCCGCAAACACCAAAATATTATGGAAATTCGGCTTTCAGTGTTGACAGTTTTTGACAAGGAAAAAAGCATTAAACTTTAATTTTAATGATTTTTCATTAATGACTTGTTTAACTATTAACACATCACAAAAATAATACAGCAATTTACTGGTCATCATGCACTTAAAGTTTGTGTAAAGTTATGTTGACTTTAGCTCAAAATCATTAAAGAAACATTTTTCGTGTCTCCTGTCAAATTTGTTCTATGAGGTTACTTGACGAACATTTAAACGTATTTTTTATGATTATAAAGTCTAGAAGTAAATAGATTCTCAAAATGTTTTAACCCTGCACCCGGTGCGATGTCACATAGCCCATAATCACCCGGTTAATTAGTTATCGAAATTAATGCAAATCCTTGCAAATTTGGGACAGCATTTTATAATAAAAATTCAGCTTGTTTGATTGAAAGTCTATCGGACAGTTGATCGGCGTCACCGACCGGTTATAAAATAATATAATGTCGGCGATTTGTTTGCTTCTTATTGCTTGTGGCCTTCTTATAGTTCGGCCGTGATCCTAGACAAACACACATACACGTATGGGACTTATCCATGTTTGCGCAGTGTGTGCATGTGTGTGAAAAAAATATTATCAGATTGGGAAGTAAAGAGCGTCTACTTTGTTGTTATTGGCAATTTCGGTTCCCCCAGCTGGAGAAAATTAAACTAATGGCCATTTCGCAACACACTATGTCTTCTGTAAACCTTGGCAGTCTCAATCGATCCTCTCCACACCGCCTTTTTGCACTAATCGCTGATCTAAGACAATCGAAGGTCACGTGACACCTCATCATTCCATCGAAATAGTGATCTTCCAACACTGCATCTACTTGTACTCTTTCCAGCGTCATATTTATCTGGTCCAGTGTAGGTGTTGAGTTGAGTTTTACAATTTGTAGGTTAAGGTCATAGAACATCCACGGCTTATTTCATAACTTTTTATAAAAAAAAAAAAACGTTTTTTGACAGGGAGTGTCTCAGGAGTAACTACACAAGAAATTTTTTCTAGTTTTGCGCTGAAAATAAGTCTCACTGCTTACGTTGAAGTATAATCGTTCTCAATATGATGCTGCGCATTAATAAAAGGGTTCATAATTAACCACTATAGTCTAGTTATAAGATGGACGGATCATGCGGCGACCAACGCACACGAATATGCGAAGGCTGCCAAAAAATTCTGTAATTTTACGTCACAAGCTGACATATCCACTTACAAAGCGGTCATGTTTGAAGAACGTGATAGTGTATCTACTAAAATTGCTCCGATGACAAGTAAGGAGAAGAGTGGTTTTGAAAGTATTGCTAAATGCAAGTCTCTAATTTTTATTCTTTCTCTTTGCTACGTATTACTATCAATCTCGTTTAATTGTGAAAGCCCTTTACCTTGTTGGTATCACATAAAGAATTAAATGTCATCCAATACATAACAAATACATCGTATTTGGTTATAGTGAACTAATTATAAAATTAAATGCTTTTTTTTTTAAACAAAAGAAAAACGTTCACCGTACGAAATTGAATCTGAAAGGTAGAGCGCTTAAAATCCTATGTATTATAGTAGAGAATTTCGAATGTGCTTCAATAAATACTTACATTAGGGATGTACGTAACCTTGCTGTTAAATAACAACGTTGATTAGAAGTTCAACTAAAGTCAAATATCCCATGGATATATTATATTATATAATACTCCATAAATCGTTGGTGTTTTGGCCAATTGATGTAACCACCAAAAAATACGAAAATGAGTTAATGATTGGACCACATTTTAAAAACGACAGGGCAGGTCTCTGTCAAATGATGTAAATTAAAAAAATAACTCGACCACTTTTTGGAAGAGAAACCTCATTTTACCTTGGTTTTAGGTTTAAAAATTCTTACCCAGCCATTAGAAGTAAGCCACTATTATATCGACACTCCCTACGTATAATCCCGTATCTGCAAACATGAGAATTTAGAGGAGTGCATTTCAAAGATTCATAACGCAACTCATTATATAATGTTTTCGATAAAAACATATTTCACTCTACTGGACAATTTCAATTTTTCATTTCAAAACACCATCGATATTTATGAATCATTTACAACGAAGCAAAGTATTATTTCGTAACTTTTTAAGACGCAAACAGAAAAACCCATTCTGCGTGCGAAAGGAAAAGGGCGTTAAGTCTAAAATTAGTACTTTTCAGGAGAGCCATAACAAGATTTGCGTTTTGAAATTTACTATTTTAGCAGAAATTTACTCTTTTCTCCTATATGCATATATCTATTGTAGTTATTTTGGAATATTCAACTTATATTTCAATTTTAAGACTGTCCCCGCACACAGAAGTGCCCTTGCGATGTTATGATGGTACTTAATAAATGAAATCAATATCCACAATCAGGGCAAAGGGATTTTTTGGGATTTATTAGTATATACGTGTTTTACAACGATTTTTCATCAAACTAGCTTTCTCGGATAGTCTACAAAAATGCAAAAAATTTAAAAATGTAATAATGAAGACAAATAGCTGTTTCCTGAATTTGTGAAAATAGTGGTTTATCACGATATCTCGTTAAACTATCACCACTCCAATACTTGCGCCTATAGTGACCATTCAATTTATCTTCGCATGTATATTTAATTTGTCTTTGTCCTATGTGGTTTTTGGTGAAAATGAGTTATATATGTAGTTTGAAGCGTATTTTTTTCTTCTCGTTCTAGAATAGGTCTCATTTAAAAATAATGGATAAATACAAAATTATTGAGAAATTAAATATGTACTATGTGATACTCATCAAAATTAGGCACAATAATAAGTCCTATATGAGATATTGTCACATTAAATAATGATCAAATTTTAATTTGAAATTTAATGCATAGAATATGTCATAAGTGTAAAAAATATGGGCTATTATTGTATTCTACTAAAATAATTACTATTGTTAAAATAAATACTTTCGTTATTTTTTTAAACAGTTTTTTTTCGATTATCTCGAAAAGTACTTTCAGTCACGTAGGACAAGTGACGTCAAGTTACTATAATAGTTGAGATAAAAGAAAATAACTGCAATAAGACCCTTTAAAAATTTGTCATGCAACCTAACTTAACTTATCCTATGGTCGAGAGCCGAGCGGTACAATAATTACGCAGTCCAGTCTCAATTGATGCGAACTGTGTTTTTTTATGAATAAACTACAGAATTTGAATGGGATATAATTATTATATGTAGCCAAGAAAGTCTTTAATATTGCATTCGATAGCTTTTCCTTATATTATAGTTAAGCCACCGGGAACAGCTCTGGTCCCATAGCATCGGTGTGTCCAATCCAAGTCGCCTGATTTTGGCACCACATAGATAGAATGGCACACCGCAGCTAACTCATGTAATGGTAAAAAAAAACCACTTCTCATGTCCGCGCAGTGACTATCGCACATTTTAGGTGGGACGCAAACGGGTTTTAACTATTCTTGGCGAGGGGCGCGAAGATTTGAAACCGGTGAACTAAAAAACAATTTTTTATGTTTGATAATAAATTTTGTACAATTTAAAGTTTGAAAATCCAGGACTGGTTTCACCTTGTAAATAATCAGTTGCAGATAAATGTAAAGTCGTCAAATGAAGCTGGGCTGACGTTGGTTCATGTGCAAATAATACCGGACGTATTTTTTTTATCTCGTTCACTCGTTCACGTATGGGGAGAGCATTTTAGTTTTTCATCAGTGCATATATTTTCTGTATTAATACAGGTTTTAATTATTGGAATGTTTCTATGAGCTACTTGCTCTTCGTATGACGTCGCAAAATCATTGAACGCAATAAAATTCGCTACGCCAAGCAAGAGTTGTCAATCTGTAGTGGTTGGTGGTGGGTATAATACTACTAATCTAAAAAAGACAGAGAAGATAGAGATATAATAATTGGTGTATTGACGAGGACTCATTGTTTGACAACATCCTTTTTAGTCAGCGTAACTTAAGAGATCGGAATAAAGAGTGATAGCTTATTTCTTATTTTTAAACAAAATATCTATATATATAGTTCAAACTAGAGTACGGAAAGAAGTAAAAACATCATAAAAGCATATTTAAGTGTGAATATTAATTCTGAGATTGACCAGATTAAATGTACAGCAATTACGATGGCCAATAATTTTTAAGATAGCTCCGGAACATATTACCACGGACATATAGATCGTTGTGCCAAAGAAAGAATTATTATTAACTTCTATATTATAACTGTCAACGAGCAGCATTTTTTATTGCTTTACGTTATTTAGGATTTGTAGATAATTTGAGAAATTTTAAATACGTCAAAACGTCATTTTATGAATGGAATATGAATAAAAATAAAAATTATTTCACCCAACTGATAAAATCATTCAAATTCTTGTGCAAATATTATTTTCTTAAAAAAATTGTTGCTATCTTATGTTTATTATTTACCTAATTTATTTTGGCCCCCTAGTATCAATATTTTTCGGTATCAACTCTTCTGAGAACACTATCATTATCAAGTGGGCTTCGCAAACTTTTACAACACACAGTGGAACTAATTTTCAGTATAGAATTTAAGACACCGCATTATGGTCTGTTTTAAACATTTAAAATGAACTAGTACAAAACAAATTGTGTTGAAGCAATTATTAAAATTTTTCGTGTGGGAAATTCTGTTTAGTGGCTTAGCAGAAAGGCGTCAAAAGAAACAAATCAATTCAAAACTGTGAGATGGTGTCATAGAGTAATCTGTAGTGAAACTAGACACCTTGATGTTTATATGTGTTGGTTATGTTTTAGAATATGCTGCTTCTATCAGCGATCGTTTGGCAAAAACCGGCTGTTGGTAATATTGTTATTACGTTATTAGTTTGTAGCGAATGTATCGCTTTTATTTCATTTTATTTTACGAATGAATGAACCCAACAGAATAAATGATAGATTATGATCCGGCCGCCAAAACTAGTCGACATGACGCCGCAGTCCTTAGGCGGGATGGCAACAATAATTGTTTACTATTATTTCATTAATTTAAAAATTATATTTCGATGTCGACTACATTAAACGCTCCGCTATTAATTTGGCAACTAATTCTTTGGTCAGTTAATAATTATGTTTGGTCAGTAAATAAATTAAGAAATAAAACACAATTTGTTTGTACTACTTCCACATGTTTATAATGATCAGGACCGGTTTCGCTCATATTGATCATTATCAACTGATGATAATGCTCATTATAAACATGTGGAAGCACTATAAACAAATTGTGTTTTATTTTTAAAACAGAATGTATTTCCAACAAGAATTGACAAATAAACAAAGGTTATGGTAGGTTAGGTTAGTTTCAATTAAAAAACTGAACCATATATATATATATATATATATATCTGACCATTTATTTTATTAACAGACCACATGTATACTGGCCATTTATCGAAATAGTTACTGATCATTTATGGCCTATTAATTTAGTATATTTTTACTCATTGAAACTTTTTAGAGGCTTCGAAGTGGCTCTCAGTTTCCATTTTCTCAATGTGAATTTGTTATTTGAATTGACATTTACTCGAAAGAATATCATCATAATAAGATAATAATTGCAATGTTTTAAGTTCCGCACGATTTATACAATCTTACCGATAGCTATTTATCAATCTATCTACTCTTACGTCGCTACATACTATATATATTTTCTAAGTCAATAGGTTTATATTGCTGAACAAAAATCCATTTAGGCAAAGTTCTGATAATGGCGTGATGTCGAAATAGCTATCAACTATATTTTATAAATCTTGTCGAACTAAATACTTTGCTATTTTTAATTAATTATTCATTAATTATACTGATAAAATAATAAGGGTAACTAGCTTTCCGGAAAAATGAAATCAAAATGTTGTATTATGATTATTTAAATATATCATAGATCTAATTTTGTCTGATTTGATTTTAATATTTTGTCGCTACTGTTTTATCCACAACATTTTGTCATCATACCATACCGTCTGTACCATTTTTTCCCAACACCAATCATTATAATATATCTTTTACGAAACAAGTGAGATTTTTTTAATTGAGCAGCGATGTATTTTATGGCACTCTGCCTGCGTCTTATAAAGCAGTGATAAGGTGACAAAACAAATGACTGGTCGCTCAAATCTAATTGGAGTCTCCGCGAGTCATTCGTGTTCTCAATTTATCTGCTTAATATTTCCATATAGACGAAAGAGTGACTATCTTTCACTACAAAAACTATTCGTTTGGATTCGTGTGTTTGCAAACGACGCATGTCCACTACATTCACACCAAAAGTTAAGTAGGTATTGATTTAATTTCCCATTTGAGCCGCCGGTGCATTTTTTAAACATCCTCTGAACACGTTATTAGTTTGTATCATGATGTTTGATAAATATCTTTTTTGGATTATTAATGTCCATACATCGTTGGCCATCAATCATGTTTGATGATTTATCATTACAATTTGCAAATACTATTAAATGCCGTTCTATTCTCAGTCCAAATAACCATAATCCTATATTCATCTCACATATTACAAAAGCAAACGTTTTGTCGGTGTGGCTATCTATTCATAGAGACTCAAGAATGACTTGGAAGATGATCATCGTCAGTAGATTGTCATGATACTGCATCATATTTAAAGAAATAAAACACAATTTGTTTGTACTACTTCCACATATTTATAATGATCAGGACCGGTTTCGCTCATCACGAGCATTATGGTCCTGATCATTATAAATATGTGGAAGTAGTACAAACAAATTGTGTTTTATTTTTTTAAATATAATGTCTTTCCACCAAGAATTGACAGTTAACACCTTAAAAGTAATACAGCATCATAATTAAATTAATGTGTGTTTTTTCGACAACCATTTCACAAGTGAAGTTCACGAGTGCGGCAGAAACCTGTGTTAAAGAAATATTTTTCACATTCGATACGCCCTATCTGGATTGTATGCAGCTCGCTACTATTTTCCATTTTTTTTTAAATTATACACACACTAAATTATCGGCCCCGTGGCACAGTTAGTAACGGCTACAGTTACGGATGTCTCGGGTTAAATTCCCGGTGCGGAGGGTTTTCGTAACTTGATATTTTAATCGGATTTATGTATTTCTGTTCGTAGTAATGCATGTTTGTGATGCCTAAAACCTCCCACCCATCCGATCCTCGAAAAAACGGGGCGTAGCGAGAGCGATTAGCTAACCAATAGTCCTGTCCTAGCCTTATCCTTCTATCCCTACTCTCTTCGAAAAAAGAGAGGTTGAGCAACTGAGTAACAAGCAGTTCTTAGAAAACTTTTTTTGAGATATCTCCATTAGGAGGCCATATGCTTTACGTTGGGAGCGGACATGGTAAAGAAAAAAAGTGTACAGCAATAAAATAAGGATAATTGCTCCTGAGACTCCCCTGGGAAATGCTTGAAAAAGTTAAGTATAGATGTGTTAGATGTGTCCGCTATAGTGGGCTGGAAGTGACGAAAGTTGGTGGGTTAAACGTTGAGCCTGTGAAAATAAACATTTTATAGTGAGTATCTGCATGAACAACGGTTGTAAGCCATTCGTAAAGTTTATTTATTTCCAATAGGGTTATAAATAATTGCACTTGTGTTAGACAGTATTCACTTGGTATACTTTGAATCTTTATTTCGATAGTTTGCACTTTGGATTAGATAGTATTAACTTAGTACACGCAAACTTTGATTTTAACAGTTTCCGCTTTTGTGTAATATATTTCTTCAATGTTTAAATATATATTATTATGTGGTATCACTTTATTTTTGGTGGAATGTATTTATTTAAAATGAAAACCATTTTTATGAAAGTGAATATGATCTAAACTAAACAAAAGTGCATTTAATTGTAAGGTTTTATAATATACTTTTAGGTACCGTTATCATGTGTCTTATGGTAAAGTCTAGCGAATTTTAATCGTGTGATCAAGGTTTGTAATTAATGTGAAAAGCAAACCAAGAGGTCAAATTGTATTCAAATTAGGCAATGGATGATCTGTCAATGTAACGTAGGATTTAATGAGAGACTTGTTTGAGGATGGATAATATGCTAATCAGGCCTATTATATTTTATTTGATGGCGGCGAATTGTTTTACTAACTGATTAGTTTTGCATACAATTTGATTATTGATAAAAGCAATTTATGTCAATATTATTGACAATCTGTTAACAAATCTAAAAAAAAGTTTACAAATCGGGAAGATATATTATTATTTTTGTCTATATTAATTTAATAATGAACTCGAACTGACATGGGTGAGTACGGGTCTTTAGAGACTAAATACCTGGAAATATATAAAATCTCAACAATTCAAATTTGATATTGAAAATTCGTCAAGCACCCTGAAATGATGCATATATGTATTTAATAAAATAAAATACATTTTTTGCAATAATTCCAAAATTCTAAATGAAATGATCATAAGCGGTTTTATAAAATTGTGGAACTAGTACAAAAAAAGTGTATTATTTCTATAAATATATAATGTCACTACACCAAGAATTGGTACCCGAAAGGTGGGGAATTCCTCCCTAGGGGTAAATTTTAGAGTTCCAGGTTGGGAATAGCTGGCGTTCATTAAAGATTTTCAATTATACATATCGATGGTGCTTTGGCCAATTGAATGTAATCGTCAAAAAATACGAAAATGAGTTAGTGATTGGATCTAATTTTAAAGACGACAGAGATTGTCTCTGCCAAATGATGTAAATTAGAAAAATAAATTGACCGCTTTTTAGAAGGGAAACATCATTTTACGTTGGTTTTAGGTTTATAAATTCTGACCCAGCCACTTGATGTAAGCTACTATTGTATCGACAATCCCTACGTATAATCCCGTATCTGCAGATATAACAATTTACAAGAGTGGATTTCAAAGATTCATAACGTAACTTACCTATAATGTTTTCTATAAATCAATCATCAATTGGCCAAAACACCGTCAATATTATTATTTTACCACAAAACCAATAATTACTATCAAAATAGTAATCAGGAAGCAAGGTTGTCTATTTAGTTAAAGGAAAAAGCTCGCCGTACAGTAAATGAGTGACAGCTTTCATTTTGATCTATTTAATTATAATTTATATACGGAAATCGAACAAAATGATCAGATAGAAAAAAGTCGTGGGCGTACACTGGATTCAATTAAAAAATGTCCGCGGTAGCTTTACACTATTGACGGCCTTAATTATATCGTCAATTTCGTTTTAATTTAACTCCACAGATTCTAAATTAAACTAACACCCGGGGGCTTATTCTAGGTGTTGTGATGGCGGTAAAGCGAAATTTAATATAACATATAATGCTCGCGTACTAAAGTATACAATCATTCAGAATCATTCAGTTTACTAAACGTGTTTTCTCAATTGTAAGTTGCAAGATTTTTCTTATTTTGGTGTACAAGTTGCGTCTTATATTCGATGGTATTGTAATGTAGTACATTACAAATGTTATCTATCTATGGAATAGGATGGACTAAGTATAACGAGTGAAATTTGAATAATTGAATGTCCACACTATGGCAATTTTGTGTTTTTTGCGGCGGTGCGGCTTGACCAATCAAGTCGTGCCGTGGTGGACAAGATGGAACCAATAACGTGGGTTTGAAATTGAATGCATAGTTAAGCCGGAATAAGAGAGACGATTTTATAGATCTTCAGATCTGGCGTTCAACCGCAAAGGTGGTCCTCCAAGGACTACCCAACCGAGCAGCGCACTGATGGAAGTCATCCGATCCTGATGGAGCAACAACATCTCTATCAGTATCATATTTAAATTTTTTTGTTTTGTTATTTTATTGTATTAACTTAAGCTATGGTCATCAAATATGTTGTGCATATTGCAACCTTTAAATGTAAAATCTTATTTTTTGTTAAACACGAGGTTACTCTAACTTTTTGTATTAATTGGCGCCCATTCATATATATTCATATTTTTTTAAATACCCGTGTTCTTTTAACATTTTTTATTTAGGGTATTTTTGTCATGTAAACTAATAATATCTCTGTTAAATGCAGAAGGGTACTTACATACCACGCCGTGACATTATTGTCGTAATATCTTGCCTATCGACGAGCTAGTTTTTTTAAATTAATGATGATAGCTTACAGTGCGAAGTGGTGGTAAACCATTTTGCTTCCACTATACTGTTTTTCTTCATCTAGATTATCTTTTTAAATTTTAACGTAAAATCAATCGATCTATCTTTACGCGTTTCACTTTTTCATCGACGACATTCTTTTTTTTCTATTTTTTTTTACATAACAGTATCTTACAATCGCTGTCAAAAGTACAGTAGTCTTGACAATTAAAGGACGGGTATCTATCAGCTTCTCGAAAGAAGACCTACGAGAAAATAGTGGAAAACTCTTTTTAGAATTGCTGCATCAGTAATGTTCATGATGGCACAGAACACAGAACACAGAACACGATATTTTATAGGAGTCTGCAGACAATCACGTCTCAGCTTCCATACTTAAAAAACAGACAATACATCTCAAAGAATCTAAGACTAAGATTTTAATGCTTAAAGAAGAAAGTACATACGTAATATGTCGTCTTTAAATGATTTTTACTGTTATTGAATGCCTTCGTTTGCTATGTATTACAGTTTTTCATGGCGATATTTAAAATTAAGTATGTGTCTTTTAAATGATTCCGTTTTATAATCGACGAAAGACTGCATATGCACAGTTCCAAAGTGTAACAAGTCAAAAAATTGCAGTTACGAGTTAAGTATGAGGAGGTGCTTAGAATACGGATATCTACCAGTTTTAAAATGTAGCAAGTAGTAAGTAATCTTTGGTTATTTTTGAATGACAGTGGTTATTATTAATTTAGATCCAAACTGTAACAACTACGAAGATCCTGTGAAAATCTCTAAAACTCTTGTTATTACTGTTGTAAAAAAGGAAAAAAATGTTAAGATAATACTAGAATTTCATTAAAATCTACAAAAATTAGATGTGAAGTAAAAGATTAAGACTGTCCAAAATCCTCATAAGTTTCCTAATTGTCTACGAGACATACATTTTGAATTGTTACAGTTTGTAACTGAGGTATCAATATGATAGCAGGAATTTAAGTATATGTCCGAAATAACAAATACTCAAAAGAGTATCACCTGTGAAAGAAGGAGATTAGTTAATGTAAGCCAAACTTGTGGATAATAATTGTAAAAGCATGGAGATAGGTGTTATCTTGATATTCTGCTGTTGAATATACACGTATAGGTACAATTATATCATCAGTTCATTTTTAAGTCGATTTTTAAAACTCGGAATTGAGAAGAGCAGTGTTTTTTTATTAAAAAAAATATCAATTAAAATGTGACATTTATAGATCTTTGAAGAAAGAATACTGAGAAATATTAGGAAGATCGGAGAATTCAACAAATATAATAATATCTCAGAGAGCATCCAGAAGTATTAATTAAAGAAGAGATACTTTGTAAAATGTGTTAGGTTATAATTTGTGTGGACATTTTTGAGAATATGTTGCGAGACAGTTCAATTTTTATAATATTAATCAAATTATTATTTTATTTTAAAAGGCGCACAGATTTATTATCAATTGCAAATGAAAAGTGTTATTTGCTCCGCGAAAACAAAAAAATAGCCTTCGAATAAAATAGGTATCAAAAAACAATTAAGTCCGGCGCTCTAATAATAAATTATTTTGGCACACTTCGGTTGTTGGCCCAGCGTAATTACATATACGTCGTCAAGCTATTTACATGCAAATCTCGTAAGTCCTATGTTCTTAACAAGTTAGTGACAATTGTATGTGAATTGAGGTTTTTTATAATGAAATTTTACAGTATCTGTCGGCTCCGTGGCGGGGTTGGTAACGTTGTTGGCTACGGCTACGAATGTCTCTTTATAAGTTGATCTTTCAATCGATTTAAAGTGATGTCTAAAACTCCCTCATACCCATCCGATCCTCAAAACGGGGCGTAGTGAGAGCGATTAGATAACCACTAGTCCTGTTCTAGCCCTATTCTTCTATCCCTACCCTCTTCGAAAAAAGAGAGGTTAAGCAACTGAGTAACAAGCAGTTCTCATAGAAAATTTCTGTTGAGATACCTCCATTAGGAGACCGTATGCTCCTCGTTGGGAGCGGATAAGGTAAAAAAATGATTTTTAACTGTTGACTGGCGATTAAAAATATATATACTTTTATTAATTGGAAATACAATCCAATGAAAAACAAACTATTGCTAAAACTAAACAAAATGAGTGTAACATAAAAACCTCGTTTTCTACTAATATTACAAAGTGGATGTATCGGTTGTTGCTTTTCGGTGACTCATATATTGTTTGAGCTAAAGTTATATATTATATTGTGTTGACACGGTTTTTGTGGACAAAACGATTTTATGATTGACTGGGAAAATAGTGTTTAATACAAAGATCATGATAAATATCATTGAGGATTATAGATTTTTTCTACAATTTAGTTTTAAATTGTTATTAATTTCGTATCAGTCATATTTGACGTGCCGGAACGCCGGCTATAAATTTAATATGAGTTAATAGGGTAAGCAAAAAATATCATTTGTATTAATAAGTTGTACTAAATTATTCAAAATTCTTATTTGCTTGCTTAACCGGTATTATTTACATGTAATTAAAAATGAAAGGCAGCTTTGATGAATTTGGTGAGCACATTTTTTAAAAGCAATGTTCCCAGTTCCTACGCAACACTTGCAAGTCGCTTAAAATGTCGCCTCCCAATTTTGACCATCGATACACGTCAGTTCCAAAGTGTAGCAAATTTAAAAAAGCACAAATCTGAGATAATTGTGAAAAAAGATTTTGCGCAGGCTTAATCTTTTTCTGTACAACTTTTTTTTTAGATTTTAATGAAATTCTAGGATTATTTACAAAATACATATTTTTATTAATATCTTCACTGTACTGCCAGAAGTTGGTAAATAACACTTCTGAGAAAAAAGCAAATGAAAATTTTTGCTCGTAGGGTAAAATCTTTAGCCTTGGTTTTTTATGTTACATAGATAATTATAATATCAACATATATATGGATTTATGCCAATCTAACACTAATCAAATAAGGGATCAATAGACAATTGCTTGCCTAGAAATCTGCATTAATATACTTACTGATAATATAAATGCTGTGTTTTTCCCAACTGGTTAATTAATGCAGAACTACTTAGCTATTCTAGGCAAACAATTTTTATCCAAGAATATCATTGTTCACTAACATAGTTTCCGTCAATTTTGTTATATACTAACTTCTGCCAGCACGGTGACCATATTAATAAGAGTTTTTAGAGGTTTCCACAAGATTTTAGTAGTTGTTACAGTTTGGATCTAAAATAATAATACACACTATCATTCTAAAATAATCATATTTTACCACTTGTAACATTTTGAGCTGATAGATATAGATTTTTTGGTTTGTTACACTTTGGATCTGAGGTATCGATATATTGTTTAAAAATTATTTTATTATTGTTATTATTATAACCAACTATAAATCAGCAGATAAATTATAGATAACAATCATACGATGTTGAAGATGAATCTCAAAGAGGCGAAAAACGTATCACAAGAAGTGTTATAACAAAGTCATCAATTTTAATTTCATATTAGAGATGAATGTGATTTGTTATAAATGCTAGCATCTAATAGTAACAGTCCACCATTGTACTACACTCAGAAAGTGATAAAAAATTGATGAACTTATCTATATAATACTTCAAACACAATCAAAAGTATATTTATTGCTTCATTCGCTTTAACTACTATTATCATACACAAATCAGCTACCGTTCACAATAGACGCACTTTTTTGGCACATTTGGATCACGAATCTCTCTAAATCGAGGCTGCGTCGATATAAAAAACTGAGGAAAAAACTATAACGATATCGAAAAAACTATGACGGACACAGAAAAAAATTACAATCGAGTAAAAAACGACGCGATGGGAACAAACTGCTGATGAAAAAAAGGTAAACAAACCATAAAATATGAGGTAAGTGACATGGGCCTATGGTTTTTTATTCCATAGTTGTCTTGCTCGATGGAATTACTGGCGGGTGATGTCAATCTTAAAAACGCGGTCCGCTATTTTTTTGATATACTTCAGTGTCAATACTGTCAATGGATGATTGCGCAAGACAATAAAAATAACAATGCAACGAATAGTTTATTTTAGTGTATTGATTCTCTATCAATTCCATAACATTTAAGACTGCCCATTAAGATGGATGACCAGATGCAGAGTTGTAAAAGATAGACTCTAAAATATGCATAATTGCGAAGATAGATAAGCTTAGAGAAGCACTTTTACTTACTATATATCGTTATTGTTTTGGAAGAAAACACTAGCATTTTTCAGTTAGTATCTTCTTCTAGAACTACGACGATATAACTTTAAATTACATATCTTATCATCGTGGTGAATATCCTCTTCATTTCACTGGAGAAATAAATACTTTGATATTGTTACATATCATATTAGGTGTATTCAATTATTATCAATCTATTTCTATGTGTCTAAAAATCCCTTAATTTATTACTTATTAGTTTATGAAATTTTTAATGGAGAATCCAGGAGTACAATTAGCTTTAACGTTAATATCTTTGACACGAAAAATGCTTTCCTAATATTTTACTTTATTAAATTTTGAATGAAAGATTTTTCTCCTTCCCATTGCATATGTATAATTATGTATATAATCGAACCATTGTTGTTAATTTGACATCAATGTTTATTCAATCTAATTTTCCTTCATTGTTATACAATTTAAAGAAAATTTACATGAATCAACACAATTCGTACCATTTACTAATTAATATAAATTGTAAAGGCTATATTCAATAACTGATTCCTTAGGACAATATTATTCTCCGATCATTTTTGACCATTCTGTTTTGCGAACCTCAGCTTTTGAATTTCTGGTTAGTAATACGATAATACAAAAAATCTACATACTACAGTTTGAAACAATCTTTAATAGACCGACTGCCTCTTTCTATCAATAACAAGAAGAAAGAGACGCAAAACTAAGACATGCTATTTTAATTGGTATAATGAATTCAACCAGCGACTTTAATTCAATTTATGAGGAAAGTTTTTTATCGTGTATAATGGTTATTTTATCGCCAACAATGCTCAATTCAAAAGAATTTGAAGCATCAAAACCAGCTTTCGCTCAAATGTATTACAATCTGATTGCTGTTTTCGATTTTTTAAAAAATCCTTTTTTAATATTTTAACCTCCCGTGAATTTGTTACGTTTTGTATGTGTAGCCAGTGTATGTATGTGTGTGTTTTATTTATGTGTTGGAAAAAAAGATGTTCAGTGTGTGAAAAAAATTGACATTTTTATAGGTTAGTGTTTTGGTCAATGAAACTAATGGTCGGATTATACGAAGAACACGTGTTAGTTATGTCATTTATTTGTTTTTTATGTTAAAAAAAAGCAATTTGAATCATAATATGGAACGAAAATCAACAAATTAGATTATGCTACTGGCTATTTAATAATTAAATGTTTTTTTTTAGAATCATAATATACAATTTTGTATAATAGTTACGCAGCTATTAATAACTACCTAACATCTATTGTAATTATGTTAAATTTGTTTATTTTAACTCTTCCAGCGGCGTGTCGTTTGATGATTTATTTTATTCTCGTGATATACCTATTTATATATCGTCGCTGGAAGAAAACACTAAATCGAAAAAAATACATATTGAGTTAGTTGTACCAAAATGTTCCGTATTTCGAACTCTACACTTATGGAAGAACACACTTATTTTTTAAAATTATACTTTTATATAAAAACAGTATTACACAAATAAACTAAATGAAAAAAGGATAGCATTTCAATCGATTGAAAAGCTTTAAAGCCGAATTCATCAAAACTAGTACTTTTCAGTTAGTGTCTTCTTCCAGAACAACAACGATATCGTTGTTGATATTGCAAAGGGTCGTATGTCAATAAACCCAAAGAAGCATTGCATTCATATTGCATAACGCTGCATAAGGATCTCGAATCTGAGATGGAGGGGATTCATTTACTGTCACCTCATTCCTACTTACATTCCT